>CM035841.1:331446121-332646121 GCA_020510985.1 Pholidichthys leucotaenia | reverse complement strand
ACATACACGAGTTACCCAACTCTGTACGCCGGGGCAGGTCTTCTGTGCCGGTCCGCCACGGTCCTGTTGCGCTCCGCTGTGCGTAAAAGCGCATGACGCGCGGCAGCCCAGGTGGAGCGGAACTGCCTAAGGTGCGCCCTAACGGAGGGGACAGTCACCTCGTTCTCCTGCGCTGGAAACAGCGGGGGGTCGTAACCCAGGGACGCCTTGAAGGGGGACATCCCCGTTGCAGAAGAGCGGGCGGTGTTGTGGGCATACTCCACCCAGGCGAGATGGTTGCTCCAGGACGTCGGCTTGGATCTGGTAACACAGCGGAGCGCAGCCTCCAGCTCCTGATTGGTCCTCTCACACTGCCCGTTAGACTGGGGGTGATGGCCGGAGGAGAGGCTCACCTTGGCTCCGATGGCGTTACAGAAGGATCTCCAAACCTCGGACGAAAATTGGGGGCCCCGGTCCGAGACCACGTCCACCGGAATCCCGTGCAGCCTGACCACGTGTTGGACGAGGAGGCCCGCCGTCTCCAGGGCAGTAGGGAGACCCCGCAGGGGAATGAAGTGCGCCGCCTTGGAGAAACGGTCCACAATGGTCAGGACGGTGTCAAAGGAGTTGGAAACGGGGAGTCCGGTGACGAAGTCCAGTGCGATGTGCGACCAGGGCCTGCCGGGGACGGGCAGAGGCTGGAGCAGACCCGCTGGGGGGGCATTTCCCGACTTGCTGGTGGCACAGATTGGGCAAGCCCGGGCGTAGCGGGCTGCATCCCTCCGCAGGCCTGGCCACCAAAAGGACCGCTGGAGGAGGCTGATCATCCGAGAGGTGCCGGGATGACAGGTGAGCCGGGAGGTGTGGAGCCAGTGGATGACCTCTCCTCGGACCGCAGATGGGACGAACAGTCTTCCCTCCGGTCCGCCGCCAGGATCAGGTTCCACCTCCTGCGCCTTCCGGATCTTGTCTTCAATGTCCCAAGAGATGGCACCGAGGACGCACGACCTGGGCAGGATAGTGTGGGGCGTCTCCTCAGCCTCCACGGGGGTGAACTGCCTAGAGAGGGCGTCAGGCAGGCCGTTTTTGGAGCCCGGCCTGAAGGTGATCGAGAAGCGGAACCTGGCGAAGAACAAAGACCAGCGCGCCTGGCGGGCATTCAGGCGCTTGGCAGATCGTAAATACTCTAAGTTCTTGTGGTCCGTCAGGACCACAAACGGCAGGTCCGCCCCCTCTAGCCAGTGGCGCCACTCCTGTAAGGCGAGTTTAATGGCCAGGAGCTCTCTGTCCCCCACATCGTAGTTCCTCTCCGCCGGGGACAGGCGCCGGGAGAAGAAGGCGCACGGCCGCTTGGCGCCATCGTCAGGTGACCGCTGGGATAACACTGCTCCCACTCCCGTGTCCGATGCGTCCACCTCCACAATGCACTGCAGCGCGGGGTCGACCTGGCGAAGGACCCGGGAGGAGGAGAACTCCGCCTTCAGCGCCCTAAAGGCAGCAGCGACCTCTTCAGTCCACCGGAACGGGACCTTCGGGGACGTGAGGCGGGTCAGCGGTCCGACGATCGAGCTGAAATTTGGGACAAAGCGGCGGTAAAAATTGGCGAAGCCAACAAACTGTTGCACCTGCTTCCGGGATGCGGGAGTAGGCCACTCCACCACCGCCTTCACCTTCTCTGGGTCTGGGAGCACCTGATCTTGAGCGATGATGAATCCCAGGAAGGATGTGGTCCTAGCGTAGAATTCGCATTTCTCAGCCTTCACGTACAGACGATTCTCCAGCAGTCTTTGGAGGACCCGCCTCACATGGACCTGGTGCTCGTCCCTGGACCTGGAGAAGATAAGGATGTCATCCAGGTAGACGAACACAAAAAGGCCGATGAAATCCCGGAGGACGTCATTAATGAGGCGCTGAAAGACGGCAGGAGCGTTGGTCAGCCCGAACGGCATGACGAGATACTCAAAGTGGCCGTTCGGGGTACGGAAGGCTGTCTTCCATTCATCTCCCTCCCGGATCCGGACGAGGTGGTAAGCGCTGCGTAAATCCAGCTTGGTAAACCAGGTCGCCCCCTGGAGGGAGTGAAAGGCAGTGTCCATGAGGGGCAGGGTGTAACGGTCCCTCTCAGTGATGTCATTCAGCGCTTGGTAGTCTATGCAGGGGCGGAGGGATCCGTCCTTTTTCCCGACAAAGAAAAACCCTGCCCCCACGGGTGACGACGATGGGCGAATAATCCCAGCGCTCAGAGATTCCTTTAGGTATGTATTCATGGTCTCCTTCTCCGGCGCCGACAGGCTGTAGAGCCGACCAGATGGCAGGGGAGCCCCCTGGCGGAGGTTGATGGCACAGTCATATGGTCGATGCGGGGGAAGAGACATAGCTTTCGATTTGCTAAATACCATACCCAGGTCGTGAAATTCTGGAGGCACCAGTGACAGGTCCGGAGGTGCTGTATCCGCCACAGGGGGAGCCGCGGATGGGGAGCAGGCAGCGGACTGAAGGCAGGTGCCCATACAGAAGGTACTCCATGCCGATACCCCAGCGGACCTCCAGTCCAGGACAGGGTTGTGGAGGCGTAGCCAGGGATACCCCAGGATGACGGGCGACACAGAGTTGGGCAGGACGTAAAATACCATCTCCTCCCGGTGGTTCCCTGAGATGATGACTGGGACAGGCATGGTCTGGTGAGAAACTCTCCCAAGGGAGGCACGGGAGAGATGGACCAGGGAGATGGGGTGTTTTAATGCCTGACAGCGGATGCCCAATCGGGTTGCCAGGCCTTGTGAAATGAAGCTGCCCTCTGCGCCCGAATCCACCAGTGCGTGGGTGAGGTGCCCAGTGGGATTGTGGCAAAAACGGATGGGCAGCTTTAATTGGGTGAGAGAGTCTAACCGGTTGGGATCCGCGAGGCTCCCTACAGCGATTCGCGGACCCCGCCGACTGGCTTTCCGCGGGCAACGCTCCACAGTGTGTTGGTCACCTCCGCAATACATGCAGAGGCCCAACTCACGGCGGCGTTGTTTCTCCGCAGGGGAAAGCTTGGTCCAGCCCGTCACCATCGGCTCCGACTCCTCGGGGCACAATGCTGGCGGCGCCGCCAGGGGGCGAGCTTGGAACAGGTGCGGCGAGACTCCACGAGGGCGAGAAGAAGAAGACTTCCGCCCCGAGGAGCGCTCGCGCAG
The DNA here is from genome assembly GCA_020510985.1 of Pholidichthys leucotaenia. Taxonomy (NCBI): domain Eukaryota; kingdom Metazoa; phylum Chordata; class Actinopteri; order Cichliformes; family Pholidichthyidae; genus Pholidichthys; species Pholidichthys leucotaenia. The sequence continues at coordinate 332,642,963 of CM035841.1, read as the reverse complement.
CCTGTTATCCAAACTTATCGCTAAGGATGTCAGCTCCGCTAGCGTCCCAGGGATATCCCGTCCAGCCAGTTCATCCCTCAGATCACTATTGAGGCTGCGGAGGAACAGGCCACAGAGGGAGCGATCCTCCCAGCCCAATTCCTCCGCCGCTACCCGGAAGTCGACCGAGTAGTCCGCTGCCGACCGGCCTCCCTGCTGGAGAGCGAGGAGCCGATCGACCTGGACCGTCTCGGTTTGAGAATGGTCAAAGACCTCCAGGAAGCGCCTCACGAACTGGTCATAGGTGAGGGTGGCATAATTGGGCCTCGCCATTACGGCGTAGGTCCAAGTTAACGCACGCCCCTCTAGAAGATTCCCTATGTAACCAATCCGACTGTGATCCGAGGGAAAATCTCCGGGCACACGGTGGAACACGGACTCACACTGCATAATGAACCCCCGCGCTCCACCGAGCTTACCGCTAAAGCGGGCGGGGGTCGGAATCGGTGTGAGCCGAACCGGTGCCACTGGAGCCGGCTGGACGGCCGCTGGAACAGCAGGAGCCGCGCCACCCTGGCGAGCCGGGGGGAACGGCTGTTGAGGATCCAAGCGGCCCAACCGGTTAGTTAAATTCAATAATTGATTAAAGATCACCTGTTGTTGATAAGCTATTTGATCCACTCTAGCCTCGAGAGTGGAAAACCGGTGTGCGAGCCCGCCGTCCGCCGAGCCGCTCTGCTGAAGCCGTACTGACATAACGCACGGCTCAGGAGACGCACACACACAGGCTTAGAGTAGTTCAAAGAGTTTATTAACAACAGGAGTGAATGAGTGCGTGTCTGCGGGATGTAAATGTGTTGGTGATGGTGTCTGCTCCAGGCACAGAGGCAGGTGACCGTACAGCCGAGCAACCCTATGGAGAGAGCACAGGGAGAGGGTGACGGGCATACACCAACACAGGAGGAATTTATGGCGAGAGAAGGACTTACTTGGTGGGTCAGGACAGCTGGCACAACAAGGGGGTGAAGCCCGGAAGACAGCCACCTGGAGAGCTCCGTGCAGCAGCGAGGATTGGGCGATGGAGAGGAGATGTCCGCCGCTGGGAAATCCACCTGTGCACAGGGGAGAAGACTGAAGAGAAAAGGTAAGCGATCTTCTTACCAAAATGGTTACGCTGAAGGGAAGTATGCTCACAACGGTGAGGGACGAAGTCTGACGGCTTCAGGCCGAGCCTCCGGGCGAGACGGCCTTTATCCCTCGCCGCTGATGATTGGCAGGTGCGTGAGCAGGTGGCGCCGCTGATGAATGGCGCGGCGTGACAGTGACCCTAGGTTTTTTCTTACAGTATCTCTTGACTTGAAGAAATGCCGGATATATTAGAAAATATTTATATATTTACATGCTGATTTAAAAAAATACAGTGTATATAAATAGTCTACACACCCCTGTTCAAATGCCAGGTTTTTGTGCTGTAAAAAAAATGAGACCAAGATAAAACATTTCAAAAGTTTTTCCACCATTAATCTGACCTATAACCTGTACAACCCAAATGAAAAACAAACTGAAATCTTTTAAGGCGAAAAATAAAAAAACTTACAATAACCTGGTTGCATAAATATGCACACCCTTAAACTAATACTTTGTTGCAGCACCTTTGGCTTTTATTACAGCACTCAGTCTTTTTGGGTAGGAGTTTATCCGCATGGCACATCTTGATGTAGCAACATTTGCCCACTCTTCTTTGCAAAAATGCTCCAAATCTGTCAGATTGCGAGGTCATCTCCTGTGCACAGCCCTCTTACAGATCACCCCACAGATGTTCAATCGGATTCAGGTCTGGATTGTGGCTGGGCTATTCCAAAACCTTAACCTTCTTCTGGTGAAGCCATTCTTTTGTTGATTTGGATGTGTGCTTTGGGTCACTGTTGTGCTGAAAGATGAAGTTCCTCTTCATCTTCTGTTTTCTAGCAGAAGCCTGAAGGTTTTGTGCCAACACTGACTGGTATTTGTAACTGTTCATTATTCCCTCCACCTTGAATAAGGCCCCAGTTCCAGCTGAAGAAAAACAGCCCCAAAGCATGATGTTGCCACCACCATGCTTCACTGTAAGTATTGTGTGCTTTTGGTGATGAGCAGTGTTGTGTTTGCGCCAAATATACCTTTTGGAATTATGGCCAAAAAGTTCAACCTTGGTTTCACTGGACCATAACACATTTTCCCACATGTGTTTGGGAGATTCCAAATGTGTTTTTGCAAAATGTAGCCGGGCTTGGATGTTTTACTTCGTAAGATAAGTCTTCAGATTCCTTGACCATGAAAACATATGACAAGCAATTGGATTGACAATGATAGGATTAGTGGTTTAGTAGTTATTCACGAAAATGGCATTTTGCATAATGGCGGTTTTCTTGTGGACGGTGATCCGGATCACCACCAAAATCTAATCATCTGTAGGATACTCCATTTCTGACAATCTGTGAAAATTTCATGAAAATCCGTCCATAACTTTTTAAGTTATCTTGCTAACAAACAGACAGAAAAACAGACAGACAAACCAACGCTGATGATCACATAACCTCCCCCCCTTTGGCAGAGGTAATTAAAAAGCCAGGCTAAAAAGGTGGGTCTTTAGTTGCTACTTAAAAACACCAATGGAAGGTGCAGATCTAAGTTCAAAAGGCAAGGAGTTCCACAGTCTGGGAGCAACAGCAGCAAAGGCTCTATCGCCTTTGGTTCTGAGCCTAGTGCTAGGGACTACCAATAGATTCTGATGAGAAGACCTGAGAGACCTGCTGGGCTGGTGTAGAGAGAACAGGTCACTAATATAAAAAGGCGCCTCTTCATGAATGGCTTTGTAAGTAAGAACAAGAACTTTAAAATCAATTCTATAATTTACAGGAAGCCAATGCAAGGAGGCCAAAACAGGAGTGATATGACAGAATCTACTGGACTTAGTAATCTTGCAGCAGCGTTCTGGACTAACTGTAGGCGGTAGGCGGTGTAAAGAGGATTTGCTAAGACGTGTGAGACATTTTGTACCCTTCTCCTGACTGATATCTTTGAAGAATGAGCTCCCTCTGATGCTGCGGACCATGGCTTGTGCTGTAAACTGTGACTACAAAAATGTCATGAAAAGTCTACTAGAACAGCTGAACTTTATTTGGGGTTAATCAGAGGCACTTTAAATGGTGGCAGGTGTGTGCTGACTCCCAATCAGCATGAGTTTGAATGTGACTGGTTAATTCTGAACACAGCCACATCCCTAGTTATAACAGGGTGTGCATATTTATGCAACCAGGTTACTGTAAGTTTTTTATTTTTTATTTTCCCCTTAAAAGATTTCAGTTTGTTTTTCAATTGGTTTGTACAGGTTATAGGTCACATTAATGGTGGAAAAAGTTCTGAAATTATTTATCTTGGTCTCATTTTTTTTTTTTTTACATCAAAAAAACCTGGCATTTGAGCAGGGGTGTGTAGACTCTTTATATCCACTGTATATACAAATATACCAATAAAAAGTTGCAAAACTTAAACAAAAAGTCACAACTTTATCACAAAAGTCTAAAATACATGAGATAAATCCTACAAATTGACAAAAATTAGGTATCAAATGTACAAGAAAAGGCTACACATTACTAGAAAAAAATGTGCACGTTTATGAGGAATTAAGTTGCAAATCTATGAGTAAAAAGATTTAAATTTATAATTCTTATACATTTATAAGAAAATCCTCACAAATGGGTGTGAATAAAGTCACCACTAGTCAAGTACAATTTGTGTTTACTCCACCACCTCTGGCCAACAGTGTGTCTGGATGCTTCTTAACATCCACTTACCTGCACCTATAAAGTTCACTTTATACAGTAGATGCAGGTTTTTAAAAAGTGTTATATTCCTGATCACTCAGTGACTATTAATTCTGGGCTTGAAGAAATTTGTTACCAGGTTAAATGAATTCTCTCTCTAGCTTCTTATTTTCCAGATATGAACGTGGCCATGACCCTTTCACCTAACCCTTATTGGCCAAATAAACAGATAAAGTTTCGTTACCAAAGATTCGTTTTAGAGACAAAAAGCATTCAGATGATTTCTGACCTGGAAGATGTAGTCTCCTGGCCGTACATCTGTCACATCTACCCACTGGCAGTCAATATCATGACGATACGTATCCCAGCAGCCCACCGAAATGCCCTGATCGCCCATGTTGTAGCAGGAAAACCGCTTCGGGAGTCCTAACACACAGACACACACACATCAGCAACATTATCAATCACAACATCAGAGCTCATTTAATGCTCGGCACTCCCTGTTATTTTTAAGAATCTTCAGTTTCCTGAATTTTGCTGGACTGCTATGTGAACACTGGTCTCTCTCTCTCTCATATGAGCTATTTCATCCATGATGTCACAAGTAAATGGAGAGTGAACAAACAACAACAGTGGCGATCTAATACATTAACCACAAAGTAAAAATCTGAATAGCAGAAGCTGAAATATTGATATTAATTTTCTGTCACTAATGGGAAGTGTTTTCTTTTTGTTGTTGTTTTATTTTTTGGAGCTGATCATTACCATCGGGGCAGTACGTGTCCTCCAGACAGAAACTGGCCTTGTGTCCTTCTGCAACCTTCGTGCCGTTCAGAGTCAGCAGGTCATAATGTGTGAACACCTCGATGCTGTGGTAATGCCTGTGACGACAGAAGGGAAAGTCCCAGTGAGAGCGTGTGTTTTACACGACTACAAGCTTTTACGCTATCAGAACACTGACTCACTATGGCTTCCATCCTAATGACCTCACCGTAGAACATGAGCGTGGGCGTCAACATAACACCTCTCACAGAAGCTTGTTTTAGCTCTGCTTTGCTTGAGTTGTTTATACTCTAAGTGAATGGGGGGCTTTGAAACATACTTCCATAGCTCTGGCATGTTGTAATAAACTTGGCTGTGCGCTGGCTGTCCTGTCATTTGTATTACGCCCAACCTGCGGTGGCCTGACCAGTTCAACATGGGCAAACACGGGCTACAGGGGTGGCTGATGAATTATAGTGGGAAAGATGACAACACAGTTTCAAGCCACCGGTTAACACTACAGTCATTAAATGCACTTCTATTCTGGTTTCCAAGTGCCCTCATCATCTGTTAAGAAAAATATTAGGTGAGGCCTTATGGCACAGGTTCTAATGTCTAATGTTCAAGCTGCAGTACAAAAGATGGGCAAGTTTTCTTTCCTAAGGGCAATCAAATATAATTTAATTATATATACATCAAATTACTCAGTGTGAAGGGAGCACTTTTACATGAGAACAGGTGTTTGTTTTTTTTAGAATATTTCTGACAACCTCTCTTGCCAAATCAGAATGAACAAAATTCAACCATAGCATCCCATTTATACTATATACACGTGCTGTTCATTAAAGATTTCCCCTGACCCACATTCAGTTATTGTAGGAGGCTGAAACTGCACGTACATAACACATATGTTTATAGGTTACATGGTAATTTGTAGCTCCGAACTCCTAAGAGTTTCTCTTTTGCAGGTGTTAAGGTGGAGTGAGGTATGATAATGGAGCCAGCTGAATGCAGAGCGGCCATCAGGTCCCTGGACTTGAGAGGCCACACAACACAGGAGACGTACGATGAGATGAAAGCGACTTATGGGGAGGATGCCCCTTCATATGACATAGTCAAGCACTAGCATTGACAGTTCCAAGTGTGGTCGGACATCGGTGGAAGTGGCACCCATTCCCAGGTGACCACAGTGCACCTTTGATGAAGACACCATCCAGCAAGTGGAGGTCACTGTTTTGGAGGATCGCTGCGTAACTCTTGGCCAACTAGCCCAAGATGTGGGGTCTGTGGAAAAAAATCATCCATGACCATTTGTACATGGGGAAATTGTCTGTACGATGGACTCCCTGGTTGCTCACGCCTATCCAGAAGCAGGAACAAATCATGTGCTCCCAGGCTCTTTTGGCCATGTGACAAGAAAACCAGGAGGACTTCTTCGACAGACTAATCACAGGACAAAACATGAGTCCATCACTGTGATCCAGAGACTAAAGTCCAGTTGAAGCAATGGAAGCATTATGACTCACCACCTCCAGAGAAAGCACGTGTCCAGCCCTCAGCAGGCAAGGTCATGCTTGCATTCTTTTGGGACCAGGATGGAGTACTGATGATGGAGTTCTTGGCAAAGGGTACCACAATTACTGGGACTTACTACACTTCACTGTTGCAGAAATTGTGGAAGGTCAAAACCAAGAGGCTGACCAACAGTGCCTTACAGGAGGTGGACACAGCTCCACAGCTGCATAAAACATTAGGAGAAGTGTGTGATCCTTGGTGGTACCTACACAGCAGAGAAAATAAGTATTGAACACATCAACATTTTTCTAATTAAACATATTTCTGATGGAGCCATTGACCTGAGATTTTCACCAGATATCAGTAACAACCAAAGTAATACATGCATACAAAGAAATCAAGGCAACTGTGTTCACAAAACAAGTTATAGTTAATAAAGTGGAATGGCACAGGGAATAAGTATTGAACATGCTTGGTGAAAGTCATTTAATATTTAGTAGAAAAGCCTTTGTTGATAATAACAGCTTCCAGACGCCCCCTGTATGGAGAAACTAGGCACAGGCATTGCACAGGAGTGATTTTAGCCCACTCTTCCACAAAAACTGTCTTCAAATCCTGAATGTTCCGTGGGTGTCTTCTATGAACTCTGATCTTAAATTCGTTCCATAGATTTTCAATTGGATACAGGTCAGGTGACTGACTGGGCCACTCTAGCAGCTTTATTTTCCCTCTCGGAAGCCAGTTGAGAGCTTCCTTGGCTGTGTTTGGGATCATTGTCTTGCTGAAATGTCCACCCTCGTTTGATCTTCAGCATCCTGGCAGATGGCAGCAGGTTCTTATCAAAGATGTCTCTGTACATTTGTCCATTCATCTTTCCTTCAATTATATGAAGTCTGCCTGTACCATGTGCTGAAAAACACCTCCACACCATGATGGTCCTACCAACAAACTTGACTGTTGGTATGGTATTTTGGGGACTGATGTGCAGTGCCATTTCTTCTCCAAATATGTTGTGCGTTGTGGCATCCAAAAAGTTCAATTTTCGTCTCATCTGACGAGACTATATTCTCCCAGTATTTTATTGACTTGCCCAAATGCTTTTTCTTCAGCGATGGAGTCTTGTGAGGTGAGCAGGCATAGATCCCATGTCAGTTGAGTGTATTACTTGTTGTTTTCTTTGAAACAGCAGTACCTGCTAACTTTGAGTCTTTGTGGAGCTCTCCACGAGTGGTCTTTGGCTGTTGGATAACTTTTCTGATAATTCTTTTGACTCCTCTCTCAGAAATCTTGCGAGGAGCTCCTGGTCATGGCCGGTTTATGTTCTTTCCACTTCCAAATGATGGCTCCAACAGTGCTCACTGGAACATTCAGCAGTTTAGAAATGCACCTGTATACAATGTTTTGCAACAACAAGGTTGCAAAGGCCTAGAGAGAGCTCTTTGCTTCTACCCATTATGAGTTCTTTGTGGTGTGACAATCTGATATTCACAGACCTTTTTAAAAGCTATCAGTCAGGATTTAACCAGCTGAAATTAATTTGCACTGATGGGGGACAGGATGGCTTCCTAAATTCTGATAGATTTCAGCTGGTTTCTTGGCTTTCTATGCCTTTTTACTCCTATTTTTCTTCATGTGTTTAATACTTATTCCCTGGGTCATTCCACTTTAATAAATATAACTTGTTTTGTGAACACAGTTGCCTTGATTTTTGTATGTACTTGGGTTGTTACTGATATATGGTGAAAATCTCAGGTCAATGGCTCCATCAGAAATGTTTAATGAGAAAAATTTTGACATGTTCAATACTTATTTTCCCCACTGTGTGTAGAGAAAGACTAATAACAGTTCCAAGTTTGCTTCCTCTCTTTGGTTCCATGGGAAATATGAAATATATGTGGAATATATATGGAAATATGGTGAGGATCATGTTCTTTGACTTCTCCAGTGCTTTCAACACCATCCAACCGATGATCCTGAAGGACAAGCTGCTGCGCGCAGGGGTGGACCAGCACCTGTCATCATGGATCCTGGACTACCTCACGAACCGGCCTCAGTTTGTGAGAACCCGGGACTGTGTGTCCGACACGATCATCAGTAGCACGGGGGCCCCCCAGGGAACGGTGCTGGCTCCCTTCCTGTTCACTCTTTATACTGCGGACTTCTCACACAACACAACACACTGCCATCTACAGAAGTTCTCTGATGACTCTGCGATCGTTGGCCTCATCTCCAATGGAGATGAAGCTGAGTACAGAGGGCTTATCCAGGACTTCGTGGACTGGTGCCATCGGAACTGCCTCCAGATCAACGCGAGGAAAACTAAGGAGCTGGTGGTGGACTGCCGCAGGCATGGGCAGCCCCTCACAGTACCAGTAAATATACAGGGAACAGACATCGAGATGGTGACATCCTATAAGTACCTGGGTATTCATCTGAACAATAAACTAGACTGGTCACACAATACTGATGCACTCTACAAGAAGGGACAGCGCAGGCTGTTCCTGCTGAGGAGACTCAGGTCTTTTGGTGTACAAGGGGCGCTGCTGAAGTCATTCTATGACACGGTGGTGGCATCAGCCATCACTTTTGGAGTGGTCTGCTGGGGCAGTGGCATTACTGCAGCCGATAGGAAGAGACTGAACAAACTGATTAAGAAAGCTAGCTCTGTCCTGGGGCAGCGCCTTGATCCGATGGAGGAGATAGGAGAGAGAAGGACGGTGGCTAAACTGTCATCTCTGCTGGAGTCCGAGTTCCACCCTATGCAGGACATACTGAATGCACTGAGGAGCTCATTTAGCAGCAGACTACATCATCCCAGGTGCACAACCGAGAGGTTTCGTAGGTCCTTCCTACCAACGGCTGTCAGACTGTACAACCTAAGCAGGGCTGCTCGCAGAGATAGCAAAAAGACGTAACAAACTAATAGTTTTTTGAATGCAAAAGATGCAATAGACTTACACAATGGTCCCCTCCGGCATACAACTAGGAACATACCGGTCGCTATGGAGGGTGAGAATATGTATGGGCACATAATCATACCATGTAGGATAACTAAGTAGACGGTTATGCTGTTTCATTCCATCTAGCAACAATGCTCTGCACTGTGTGTGTTTATATATTTACATATTTATTCCATCTAGCTACAATGCTCAGCACTGGGTGTGTTTATATATTTATATATCTACATATTATTCCATCTAGCTACATTGCTCCGCACTGTGTGTGTTTATATACTTGCATATTTATTCCACCTAGCTGCAATGCTCCGTACTGTGGGTGTTTATATATTTACATATTTATTCCATCTAGCTACAATGCTCTGCACTGTGTGTTCATATATTCATATATTTATTCCATCCAGCTACAATGCTCTGCACTGTGTGTCTGTGTGTGTGTGTATATATATATATTTTATAGTAATACGTACATATGTATATTAGCTGCTCTTGCTTGCTTGTTTTTTTCTTGCCTTCTGATTGTTGCTCTGAGTGTTGCTATCCCTGTGCTGTTGCAATCCTGGAATTTCCCCGTTGTGGGACTAATAAAGGCTTATCTTATCTTATCTTATCTTAAATGAGTCAGGGGAAATCTTTAATGAACAGCCCTCATATTATTAACATAACAATCACCCCCACACTTTTACTTTTCTGTGATGCTTTACCTGTGACACTGGTGCCATGTCCAACTCTCTTTCGATGCTCTGGGTCTGAAATCCGAACGACCCAGGTTCATGATGCGGGAGGAGAAGCGCAACAGGCGTCGGTGCCCATAAGGCCAGTTCATCCTGGCAGCAGACGATGAGAGACAGTTCTCCTCATTGGCACAGGTCAACAAGTGGAGGGGACGGTCTTCCAGGTAGGCTGTCTCCTGGACCAGCTGGGCATCCAGAACAAGGTCTGGTGCCGCTAATGCATGCAGGAAAGGTCCTGTTAGGATTCAGATGGAAGCAGAGGACAAAAGTGAGGAACTCGAGAAAGACGGATCAACTTACTCTCAGAGCAGCTGACTCCAGCTGCCTTAGTTCCTCCTCCACGAGGACAGTAGACATGGTTGTTGCGGCGGCACTGCTGAATGGAAAGCTCCGTGCCCACACAGTGAGTTCCACTAAGAATCACATCAGCTGCATTTGGGTCACCGGACCAGTACCAGGTCTCCTGAAGGAAGAGAAGACAATGTGAGTTTGTCAACTTTTCTGTGAATGAACATTGCTCATTGTCCTCCACAATATGGGGCTGTGACATTATGTTATCAATAACTCAGGACAGTGCTGATGAGATTTTGACAACTCCTGGAAAAATAATATCTATGACCACTCTGGTCTGACATTTTTAAAATGACCCTAATTATATTGAAATTGAAGTGTCGGATTGCTTGATCATTCACAACATTTCAGACACTGATGATGAGACATGGTATTGAGTTGGCTGAGTGGTTACCTGATGAGCACTGGCAGCAAAGCCCAGCCCAAGCTGTCTGCATACCACCATGGCCTCATTGATGCCCCAGTTCTCACTGCAGACAGAACCCCAGCGCTTACGGCCTCCGACTTCCATCAACACCTCCACACGACCTTCTGACGGGACTCTACCACCGGCGAGACGCACCTAGAAATCCAGTAGATTAAGGGGCAGATTTACTAATGTGCTGCGCCATCGCAAAACCCTGTTTTGGCATTAAAAAACTACTGTTGAGATTTACTAAATGGCGCAGGGCAGAATTAGTGGTGGAAAGGTGTGGACTATGTTAATTTTGTCCCTGGCCTCATTGCATATGTATTTGTGGGAGTTGTCATGTCAACCCGCAAATTTAAGGGAAGGGAGTATTTAAATGACTGGCACAAGGTGATTTAACTGTTTGAGTGTGTCTGTCGCTGAATTGCGACATAACCCCTAGTGGTCAAGAGTGGTAAATATTTTTCGTCAATAAAATAGTTCAGATTTCCAAGGCTATAACTTGAAAGTGGTAAGAGATAAAGGCTTACTGTCAATTAGAAAGATGTAAAATATGATCCAAAGTTTCAGATAGGAATAAATTTACGCATCTAATTTGCATAATGTCACGGAAGCTCTTTAAATTCCATAACTCAGTCAAAACTGGACTTTGGACATATTTACTCAAGGAATGGTTCAGTCTTTTGACACCATTTTTTGTACAGAGGTACCTCATCATCTTATATTCAAAGTATATGAACAAGAAATCAGTGCATTTAAAAAACAACAACACAGAAATAAGTCACTTACCGGCGGCTAACGGGACTCACTCACTGCCGTGCCCTGTGTTTTCACCCATCGTGGTCATTATTTTGCGTTCTGTTGGCCAATGCCCTCTACCACATCTACAAAGTCTTATGATTATCCCACATAAATTTCGCTTGTATCTCGCGGCTACTTTCCATGTACAAAGCTGTCTAAGTTACGGTGATGATGACCGATCACGGCCATATTAGCTTTCTGAGCTAAAAGAAGGGAATATAGGAAAAGGAAATGAGTTTCTTCTTTAGTGTATTACATGTCATCCATTGAGTCCTTCAACGCATGTCTGACACCTTCTGAAACTGGTAGATCAGTACAAATCCCCAACGCAGCCGACAATGTCAGAGTGAGATGGCAGGCGCAGCGCCACGCTCTGCCACTAGGGGCACGCAAATTCTCACACTCAAAGGGTTAATAAGGTTTGCGGTTGTCAATCTTCTGCTAAATGCGCCAGGATTTAACGTCCAAAAAAAGCTTGTCTTAATTCAGACACTGGCGAGAACTGAGGGCACATGGCAGAAGCTTCTCTCTGCCCGTGACTTTATTTGGCATGATAGAAGAACAGATTATATGAATATCAATGGTCTCACAGAGATCGGTGTTATGCTGAACTGGACTTCAGCCAGCAGTTTTTTTTTTAAATTTTATTTGTTTATACTGTATATAGCCTACTACATGAATTTGTATCCATAAAATAGGATACAATAGGGGCCCCTATACCTGCAATGGGCATACAGATGGTGTCAGCCAATAGTGACTTTTTCTTTTTTTCTGCGGAGGCTCAGACTCGGACTGGAGTTTTCCTATCAGCTCTCCCTCACTCTTGAAGCAAAATCTTCCACATTGCCAATTTTCTTCATTTTTTTTCCCTCTATCCATATTTCTATATTTAGAGTATTTATTTTTGCTGTGCATAAAACGGTAATTCAGTTCCCTCTTCCCTCTATTTCTCTCTCCCAGTTCAGGATTCACAGTATAGGAGGAAAACAACAATGAGAATATTAACAAAAAGAGCGCACAGATCCATAGAAACATCCCCCATAATTGCAACACCGTAACTCAATGGTATTTATAAAAAGTTGTGAACTGGGAGACCTGCAGATTTTGTTAAAACAAAGTTATTCACATAATAAAACCCCAGAGTCTCCAACAGACCATCTTGATGGTTCGTGTATTAATAAAATAAACACATTGGTCAAATAATCAATTTACTCATGAGTAGTCCTTTTTTAAATTAGATACAAATGCTTCATTTATTCATATTAAATAAAAAAAAGTCTGCCATGTTAAATGAAAATGTAAATTTTGAAATGTCATGAACAAAAATAAACTATTTTAGTGGGGTGTGCACTTAACTTAACAACTTAAAAAGAAAAGCTTTATATATTATGGTCCTCCGAACTGGCTGTGCCTGTGTTGACGACCCGCTTCCTCATCAGCTGTGCCTATGCGCAATTTCGTGGTGCTCTTGGTGGATGGGTGGTCATTATTGAAATGAACTGACTGCGTCTGTGTTCATAATTCTGCGTGTTGTTAGTAGCTCACTGGCAAAAACTGGCCACTCCCTGAGGCGCTCTGTCTAAATTGCGCACTCGTTAATTTGTGCTGTCTTAGTAAATCTGATCCTATGTGGATTAAGTGGGACGCTAGTTATCACTCGAAGAATAGATTGTTCTACTGATGATGGGACTGCTGTCATACCATTCTCTCTGTGCCAGCCTTAGGAACGTTGCAGCGCACTGAGGCGTCCTGGCTGTGTTTGAACGTCCATGGTTGAACCTCCTGGTAGTAGCAGTCTAAGAGGGACTGCTCTGACCCCATACACTGTACATTGTTCATATGGATGGGTCCTGTACCTGAACGTGGAGGAGAGAGGAGGTTAACATGGAGGTTAACAGTAGCATGGACACTCTGAAAAGCAATTTAAAAGGCAAAATCTCTCGTGACTGGCTGGAGGCCACCCAGAGTAGACACAATGACATTACAAAATTTTATCACACAGAGGAACGCACACGAGATATGAGTCAAGCTTGATATTCCTTTCACGTGGATGAGCTTTCTCTACTTTAGCATCAAATCAACAATGAAAGTTCCTATCTGTCATGATGAAATGTTCCTGCAAGCCAAGCAGCAGCTCCAGCAGCATCTACTCTGGGCATCTGTCACACCTCATTACCACCATTCTGTTGATTTAAGCGCAACAGCAACAATAATGTGAGCAGGCCACCACCCTGTGTGAGCAAGCAAGGCCCAAACTGTGTTACCAAAATAAAAGACTTCAGTAGTATTTGTTTGTCATTTAAAACCCAGATAATCTCCAAACTACACAGAGAAAATCATGTGGGGAGAAAAAAAAAACCTTTAGATTTTGTGACAGCAAACAGCTGGTGCCACAATGATGGCAGTACAGGAAAACACTGGAGAAACTATGGCCTCAGTGTTTTCCTAAAACAAAAGGCACAAACTGTAAACTTGGAAATGAGGTTGAGTTGAAATAAACACAACTAAAACCACAAAAGCTATGGGAAAGAGCAAAACCAGGAAAAGGGCGTAAAGGAAGATAGTCGGGAAGAGGTTGCAGCCTAACCCAATCTGTCTCTGTGTTGGTTTTCCTAGATTGTAGGCCTGCTTCCATACTGGTCACCAAGCATGGGTTCATATGTATGAAAAAGACACTTCTAAACCACTTCTGCCTCTATCTGTATCGTAAAGCCCACAAGCTCAATTCAATCTCCCACTGTTTAACTTATCAAGACAAACTTACGGGTCCCATTTGAGGGATCTGAAAACGAACTGTGGTATTTACTATTTAAACTCTGAGATTGGGAAATCCACAAAAACCCAAAATATATTCCAGAAACCACTCACACAAAAAGTTAGATGCACACAAATAAATGGCTTTATATATGTGTAGTGCACAAGTAATAATTATAGTGCAACTACTAGATACAGTATATATATATATGGTCATCATGCAAAGTGTATAGGGCGCCAAGGGTGAAAGTGGGCTTAGGCTAATCAATAACGGCACCCAATGACATTTAAGATGATTTATTTTAATACAACAGCCAAGACACATAATTTAAAGGCTTTTCTCTAACACGTTATTTTGGAGTGCAGCTTTACCCACAGCAGCAGATTCCAAACGAAGGTTTTCAAAGCATAAAAGCACAGCAAAGGTGACTTGATTAATTATTCATAACAATGGCTTTACATGAAGTTTTTCTGCTTATCAGCCACTAAAGAGTTGATATGTAGTCAAGACCACGCTAACCGAGACCAAAACATGACCAGGATCCATCTCGAGTGCCACAAAACTGGCTCGTAGTTTTTCAGAGTTACAAGAGTTACCACTGTTTCACACTAGCCAAAGAGTCGCCAATTTTGAAAAATTACACCTCAGCAGTTTTTGGCCTCTGCATGGAAACATAAAAAATTACTTGATTGAAATGAAGAAAAACCAGCTCTAAATTTTGTTGTGCTCCATACAAAGGCAATTAACACATTACTGAAGTGAGTTTTTAAATATACTTTTTTTTTTCCCAAGTAAGTTTTCCACTTCTTTAACTTTAACATTTGCATATTTTTTCATGTAAAATTTGTGAATTTTTAATTGTAAAATTGTAGCTTTTTAAAATATATTTGCAACTTTTTCCTTGTAGATTTTTAACTTTATCATCATAAATTTGTACATTTTTTTCCTTGCAGATTTGTATTTTTTCTTCATAAATTTCCAACACTTTTAGAATAGAATAAGCTTTACTGTCATTGTGCAGTTGTACAGTAGAACGAAATGGTGGGTGCTCCACCAGGCTACTGTGCAATAAAGTAAGAGAGAAGGATTAGATAAAACACGGTTATATAACACACGATTAAACCCACGACTGAAAATAAAAATAGCCCAGGATTACGAAAATATACACAGGTGTGGCGTAACATTATGTAACCCACATATTCCGCTGCGGTGTGTATTGACATCACGCCTCAGATGGACAATGAGTCTAGACCACCTGCGAACTTGGGAGGAAGTGAGAAGAACTGGAGAGAGGACCTGAAAGGACTGTCTGACCTCCTGGGGTCAGACAGAGGAGCCAAGAGGACAATGGAGGGATTAAATGCAAATGTGATTCTGTGTTTGATGTGGTGGTATAAATGTATGTGGTTTACCACAGCTCACTCTGTTATTTCCTGACTGAGAGAAGGAGCTGTGGGACGTGAGATGAAATAAACCAATACTGAGAAATCATCCAGTCTCATCATTTCATGATTCCCACACAGGTATGATTTTGTAAATTTATGACTTTATATTGTAAAACTGCAAATGTTAAAGTTTCATTTTGTTACGTTAGATGGTTTTTGTCATAAAGTTGTGAACTGCTCATGGTATATATATATATATATATATTTATACAGTATATAGTGGTGTGAAAAAAAGTGTTTGGTCCCTTCCTGATTACTAATTTTTTGGTATGTTTGTCACACTTAAACACAAAATGCAGTTTTTAAATGAAGGTGTTTATTATTAAGGGAAAAAAACTCCAAACCTACATAGCCCTGTGTGAAAAAGTGATTGCCCCCTAAACCTGATAACTGGTTGGGCCACCCTTAACAGCAACAACTGCAATCAAGCATTTGCGATAACTGGCAATGAGTCTTTTACAGCGCTGTGGAGAAATTGTGGCCCACTCACCTTTGCAGAATTGTTGTAATTCAGCCACATTGGAGGGTTTTCGAGCATGAACCGAATTTTTTAAGGTCATGCCACAGCATCTCAATCGAATTCAGGTCAGGACTTTGACTAGGCCACTCCAAAGTCTTCATTTTGTTTTTCTTAAGCCATTCAGAGGTGGACTTGCTGGTGTGTTTTGGATCATTGTCCTGCTGTAGAACCCAAGTGTCGATCAGCTTGACGTCACGAAACGGATGGCTGGACAGTCTCCTTCATGATTTTTTGGTAGACAGCAGAATTCATGGTTCCATTTACCACAGCAAGTCTTCCAGGTCCTGAAACAGCAAAACAGCCCCAGACCATCACACTACCACCACCATATTTTACTGTTGGTATGATATTCCTTTTCTGAAATGCTGTGTTACTTTTACGCCAGATGTAATGGGACACACACCTTCCAAAAAGTTCAACTTTTGTCTCGTCAGTCCACAGAGTATTTTCCCAAAAGTCTTGGGGATCATCAAGATGTTTTCTGACAAAACTGAGAAAAGCCTTTATGTTCTTTTTGCTCAGCAGTGGTTTTCGTCTTGGAACTCTGCCATACAGGCCATTTTTGCCCAGTCTCTTTCTTATGGTGGAGTCATGAACACTGACCTTAACTGAGGCAAGTGAGTCCTGCAGTTCTTTGGATGTTGTTGTGGGATCTTTTGTGACCTCTTGGATGAGTCGTGGCTGCACTCTTGGGGTAATTTTGGTCAGCCAGCCACTCCTGGGAAGGTTCACCACTGTTCCATGTTTTTGTCATTTGTGGATAATGGCTCTCACTGTGGTTCACTGGAGTTCCAAAGCTTTAGAAATGGCTTTATAATCTTTTCCAGACTGACAGATCTCAATTACTTTGTTTATCATTTGTTCCTGAATTTCTTTGGATCACAGCATGATGTCTAGCTTTTGAGGATCTTTTGGTCAACTTCACTTTGTCTGGCAGGTCCTATTTAAGCGATTTCTTGATTGAGAACAGGTGTAGCAGTAATCAGGGCTGGGTGTGGCTAGAGAAATTGAACTCAGCTTTCCAAAGATGTGATAAACCACAGTTAATTTATGTTTTAACGGGGGGGGGGGGGGGGGGGGGGGGGGGATCACTTTTTCACACAGGGTTGTAGGTTTGGATTTTTTTTAACCTTAATAATAAATACCTTCATTTAAAAACGGCATTTTGTGTTTACTTGTGTTATCTTTGTCTAATATTTAAATTTGTTTGATGATCTGAAATATTTAAGTGTGACAAACATACAAAAAAAATGAGAATCAGGAAGGGGGCAAACACCTTTTCACACCACTGTATACATTTTAATTTTGCATCTTTTTGTATAAATTTGAGAATTCATGCTTGCAAGTGTGTGTGTGTGTTTGTCATTATTTACTTTTATCTCAATCTGTATTTTTCTACAAGTCACGCAAAGAGACTGGCAATTTTATAGTGTCTTTTTTTTAAGCACAACAGATAAAATTTCTAAAGCCAACCCTGGAAATGCACTACATTGAGGAAATTACACAGTGAGATTTGGTCTGAAAAGGAACCAGAAACATCCCTGTAATTTAGCTCACTGATGGAAGAGATAAATGTAACAGCACTGCGAGTTAAAGACATGGAATCAGAAGTGAATATTGTCTTTAAATTTTCTTCATTCTCATCAGCTCTGAAAAGTAATCACTACACCACACACTTCAGCATTAGATGGTTAAGTCTGACAGCAAATGCATCTATGAGAGCAATAATGAGCCATTATATAAATGTGGCATCTTTACTTAACTTTATATTTAGCATTTACAAGAAACAGGTTGAGCTCGATGGCTGTGTAATTAGAACTGGCAGATGCGATGGATCATTTGGACAGATCTGAAAACTGACTTTGGGGAGTGGAAACGGTAAAACATAAGTCACATGCTTGTTGAGAATAGCACAACTAGTGGGTTAGTGGTTACAAGGGAAACCCTGTTCTTCTCTTCTCTTAAATTACACTCCATCCTAGGCACAAAAAAATGTGTAGTGTTTTTCTTTCCAAGGAATGTCTTCCTGTGCTTCTGAAAAAAAAATGTTAAAAAAAAAAAAAAAAACATCTGAAAGGATGAATAGGTCTGTTTGCTTCTGGGCAGTGCACTACTACTAAAGTGAATTCTTTGTCATTGTTTTCAAGGTTAAAAACTTTGTGCCACCAGAATGTCACATGTGAGCATCATAAGTAATCTATTTATGTCCAGAATAGTCCGCATATTACAGAGTAATGAATAGAAAATTTGGAGTTTATGACATTTGTTGTCTAATTTCATATGAAGGTGTACCTTCAACATTATCAACAATGATAAATAATTGTAACAAAATTCTATTTAAAAAAATATCCCTCTTTCCACTATGTCTTTGTGAAAGTTTGTTCTGTCAAATGGTCCAATTAGGCCATTTTCCACAACATATAGGTCTGTGTTTATATCGCTTCCTAACACATGGAAAATTATATCAGTTAGGTCTGACAGGCTGCATTTTATAAAAACAAGCTGTTAGAGGACTTTGATGTCCAAGAAGTCTGCAAGGCTCATGCATGGTATATATACACCGCATTCCAAATTATTATGCAAATAGGATTTTAGTGTCATAAACATTCCATTTTTTTTTTTTTTTTGTTTTTCAATTAAACTCATGGATGGTATTGTGTCTCAGGGCTCTTTGGCTCTTTGGATCACTGATATCAATCTCAGAGACCTGTCATAATTAGTTTGCCAGGTGAGCCCAATTAAAGGAAAAGTATTTAAGAAGTTAAAAAAAAAAATCAAGATGTTGCAAGAGCAGGCGACAGAATTTTTTTTCCAATAGAGTGATTGAAACCTGGAATAGACTGCCAGAGGATGTTGTGACTGCTTCAACAGTGAATACGTTGAAGAACAGACTTGATGCCCATTGGTCTGCACACCAGTACTCCCTGGAGCACTTTTATTAGTATTTATTAGTTCTCAATTTCTTGACTGAAAAGCTTTCTTTTATGTTAGCCAGTAAAACGTAACAACTGAAAATCAGTAATAGGTCTATGACCTACGAAGACTGAAGAGGATAAGTAAGTAAGTAAGTAAGTAAGAAAGAAGTACTGTATGTTCCAGATTATTAAGCATGCCATAGGTTTCAAGCAATATGGAAAAGTAGAAGGATCTCTCTGCTGCCAAAAAGCATCAAATAGTGCAATGCCTTGGACAAGGTATGAAGACATTAGATATTTCACGAAAACAAGAGTGATCATCGTACTGTGAAGAAATTTGTGTCTGATTCAGAGCACAGATGGGTTCGTGCAGATAAAGGCATAATGAGGAAGGTTTCTGCCAGACAAATTCATCGGTGTAAGAGAGCAACTGCTAAAATGCCACTACAAAGCAGCAAACAGGTATTTGAAACTGCTGGTGCCTCTGGAGTCCCACGAACCTCAAGGTGTAGGATCCTCCAGAGGCTTGCAGTTAATAATAATAATAATAAGTTTATTTATAGAGCACTTTTCACAGACAGAGTCACAAAGTGCTTAACATGGTAACAAAACAAAATAAAAACACAGGCACATAAAACAGTAAAAAAAAAACAAATTAGACAGTAAAAGCACATAAAAATACAATCAACACATAGTTAATTAAAAAGCCAGGCTAAAAAGGTGGGTCTTTAGTTGCTTCTTAAAAACACCAATGGAAGGTGCAGATCTAAGTTCAAAAGGTACGGACTTCCACAGTCTGGGAGCAACAGCAGCAAAGGCTCTATCGCCTTTGGTTCTGAGCCTAGTGCTAGGGACTACCAATAGATTCTGATGAGAAGACCTGAGAGACCTGCTGGGCTGGTGTAGAAAGAGCAGGTCAGTAATGTAAAAAGGCGCCTCTTCATGAATGGCTTTGTAAGTAAGAACAAGAACTTTAAAATCAATTCTATAATTTACAGGAAGCCAATGCAAGGAGGCCAAAACAGGAGTGATATGACAGAATCTACTGGACCTAGTTAGTAATCTTGCAGCAGCATTCTGGACTAACTGTAGGCAGTGTAAAGAGGATTTGCTAAGACATGTGAAAAGAGCATTACAGTAGTCCAAACGTGAAGAAACAAAGGCATGAATAATGATTTCTAACTGACTGTAGGAAACCAATGACCTAATTTTGGATATATTCCTAAGGTGTAAAAAACAACTCCGGGTCAGAGATTTGACATGCTGATCAAAAGGACAAGCTGCTGCGCGCAGGGGTGGACCAGCACCTGTCATCATGGATCCTGGACTACCTCACGAACCGGCCTCAGTTTGTGAGAACCCGGGACTGTGTTTCCGACACGATCATCAGTAGCACGGGGGCCCCCCAGGGAACGGTGCTGGCTCCCTTCCTGTTCACTCTTTATACTGCGGACTTCTCACACAACACAACACATTGCCATCTACAGAAGTTCTCTGATGACTCTGTGATCGTTGGTCTCATCTCCAACGGAGATGAAGCTGAGTACAGAGGGCTTATCCAGGACTTTGTGGACTGGTGCCATCGGAACTGCCTCCAGATCAACGCGAGGAAAACTAAGGAGCTGGTGGTGGACTGCCGCAGGCATGGGCAGCCCCTCACAGCACCAGTAAATATACAGGGAACAGACATTGAGATGGTGACATCCTATAAGTACCTGGGTATTCATCTGAACAATAAACTAGACTGGTCACACAATACTGACGCACTCTACAAGAAGGGACAGCGCAGGCTGTTCCTGCTGAGGAGACTCAGGTCTTTTGGTGTACAAGGGGCGCTGCTGAAGTCATTCTATGACACGGTGGTGGCATCAGCCATCACTTTTGGAGTGGTCTGCTGGGGCAGTGGCATTACTGCAGCCGATAGGAAGAGACTGAACAAACTGATCAAGAAAGCTAGCTCTGTCCTGGGGCAGCGCCTTGATCCGATGGAGGAGATAGGAGAGAGAAGGACGGTGACTAAACTGTCATCTCTGCTGGAGTCCGAGTTCCACCCTATGCAGGACATACTGGATGCACTGAGGAGCTCATTTAGCAGCAGACTACATCATCCCAGGTGCACAACCGAGAGGTTTCGTAGGTCCTTCCTACCAACGGCTGTCAGACTGTACAACCTAAGCAGGGCTGCTCGCAGAGATAGCAAAAAGACGTAACAAACTAATAGTTTTTTTTGAATGCAAAAGATGCAATAGACTTACACAATGGTCCCCTCCGGCATACAACTAGGAACATACCGGTCGCTATGGAGGGTGAGAATATGTATGGGCACATAATCATACCATGTAGGATAACTAAGTAGACGGTTATGCTGTTTCATCCCACCTAGCAACAATGCTCTGCACTGTGTGTGTTTATATATTTACATATTTATTCCATCTAGCTACAATGCTCCGCACTGTGTTTTTATATATCTACATATTATTCCATCTAGCTACATTGCTCCGCACTGTGTGTGTTTATATACTTGCATATTTATTCCACCTAGCTGTAATGCTCCGTACTGTGGGTGTTTATATATTTACATATTTATTCCATCTAGCTACAATGCTCTGCACTGTGTGTTCATATATTCATATATTTATTCCATCCAGCTACAATGCTCTGCACTGTGTGTCTGTGTGTGTGTGTGTGTATATATATATTTTATAGTAATATGTACATATGTATATTAGCTGCTCTTGCTTGCTTGTTTTTTTTTCTTGCCTTCTGATTGTTGCTCTGAGTGTTGCTATCCCTGTGCTGTTGCAATCCTGGAATTTCCCCGTTGTGGGACTAATAAAGGCTTATCTTATCTTATCTTATCTTAAAACCCATGGATTGATCGAAAATGACACCAAGATTTTTTAGATTAGATCGTACCTTAGAGCTTAATGAACCAATGCTATTAACCAACTTAGGAATTAGATTATCAGGTGCTACAATAAGGACTTCAGTTTTATCAGCATTAAGTTGCAAAAAGTTACTAGACATCCAGTCCTTAATTGCAGACAGACAATCATGAATAATTTTTAAATTGTCAACATGGTCAGGCTTAAAAGAGAAAAGTAGCTGTAAATCATCAGCGTAGCAGTGATAAGACACACCTTTAAATTTGCTGATGATAGAACCAAGTGGCAGCATATATAGGGCAAATAAAAGTGGACCCAGAATAGAACCCTGAGGCACCCCACAGGTTAAAGGAGCAGTGTCAGATGAATAAGAGCCAACAGCCATGGAAAAACTCCTACCAGAAAGGTAGGAGAAAAACCAGTCCAGAGCTTTTCCAGAAATACCTACCCAGTCTCTAAGCCTTTGTAACAAAATACAATGATCAATAGTATCAAATGCTGCAGTAAGATCTATTAACACTAAAACAGAGCATTTGCCAGAGTCTGATGACATTAAAATATCATTTGACACCCTGAGAAGAGCGGTCTCTTTCGAGTGTTTCTGACGAAAACCTGACTGAAATTTGTCGAAAATATTGTGTTCAATCAGAAAGTCAGTGAGCTGCTTGGCAACAACTTTTTCTAGAAGCTTAGAAATAAAAGGAAGCTTAGAAATTGGCCTGAAGTTTTTAAAAACAGATGGATCAAGGTTAGTTTTTTTAAAAGTGGCTGCACAACTGTATGTTTAAAATATGAGGGTACACAACCAGATTCAAGTGAACTATTAATGATATTAACCAAAGATGTACCCACTGAGCCAATTACCTCTTTTAACACTGAGGAAGGCAAAATATCTAAAACGCAGGAGGATGATTTCATGGAACTCACCAACACTAACAAATCCTCAAAAGAAATTGGGGTAAAATCACTTAAAAAGGCCTGTCTGTTAGGACAATCAAGGATTAGGGGAAAGGAATGAGTAAAACCAGCCCTAACAGCAGTGACCTTGTCAACTAAAAAGGAAAGAAACTTGTTACAGTCATTAATTGAATAAACAGGGGGAGAAGAACTGACAGGATTAACTATACAGTCTATTTTTGCTGAAGAGGATCTTTGGATTGTTACTATTGGAGGAGATGATAGTTGGAAAAATAAGAAGTTCTTGCCATTTTAATCGTATTGTTAAATTCAATTAACAGTTCCTTAAGGTACAATCAATGCACCTCAAGTTTAGTGGACTTCCACAGTCTTTCCA
This sequence comes from Pholidichthys leucotaenia, assembly GCA_020510985.1. Taxonomy (NCBI): domain Eukaryota; kingdom Metazoa; phylum Chordata; class Actinopteri; order Cichliformes; family Pholidichthyidae; genus Pholidichthys; species Pholidichthys leucotaenia. Next base: position 332,619,835 of record CM035841.1, on the reverse strand, counting down.
CCCTCCAACATTTACGTCTAAAACAACAGAGATCATCATTTAACCAGGGGGATGAATTAACAGCACCGACAGTCCTGGTTTTAAAAGGAGCAACTACATCTAAGATGCTTGAACAGTGTGAGTTAAAAGAGCAGACCAAGCTCTCAGTGTCGTCATCAGAGGATAAAACCACACTACTGTCAAAGGCAGCAGTTGTGCATAAACCTACTATTCAGCCACCCCTAATCAATGCTCGCAAGCAAAAATCTTTGCAGTGGGCCCAGAAATACATGAAGACTAATTTTCAAACAGTCTTGTTTACTGATGAGTGCCGTGCAACCGTGGATGGTCCACACGGATGGAGTAATGGATGGTTGATGGATGGCCACCATGTCCCAACAAGGCTGCGATGTCAGCAAGGAGGTGGCGGAGTCATGTTTTGGGCCGAAATCATGAGGAGAGTGCTGGTAGGCCCCTTTAGGGTCCCTGAAAGTGTGAAAATGACCTTGGCAAAGTATATAGAGTTTCTGATTGACCACCTTCTCCCATGGTACAAAAAGTAGAACCGTGCCTTCCGTAACAAAATTATCTTCATGCATGACAATGCACCATCTCATGCTGCAAAGAATACCTCTGTGTCATTAGCTGCTATGGGCATAAAAGGAGAGAAACTCATGGTGTGGCCGCCATCCTTCCCTGACCTCAATCCTATTGAGAACCTTTGGAGCATCCTCAAGCAAAAGATCTATGAGGGTGGAAGGCAGTTCACATCAAAATAGCAGCTGTGGGAGGCTATTCTGACATCTTGCAAAGAAATTCAAGCAGAAACTCTCCAAAAACTCACAAGTTCAATGAATGTAAGAATTGTGAAGGTTATATCAAAGAAGGGGTCTTATGTTACCATGTAACTTGACCTGTTAAGATGTTTTTGGTTGAAATAGCTTTTGATTTCAGTAAATATGACCTCCTAATGCTGCAAATTCAACAAATGAACATTTTCATCTCTTTACAACCAATAAAATGTTTTGAAACTCTGTTGTGCATAATAATTTGGAACAGTGCATTTTGAATTTTTTATTTTTGCAAAAAAATACTTATCGGGAGGTTTGTTCAATAAAATTTGAATTATGCTCTAACGGATGATGACTTGAAAATTATAATGACTGTCATTTGTATTGACTAGGAAAATCAGAGACAAATATCATTTGCATAATAATTTGGAACATGGTGTAAGTGTAAGCATGAAACAAAAAAGGTAGATAATGTACAATATAAGCATGTGCTTGTATGCTTGTGGAACAAAATGCACTTGCGCCATTTAAGGGCCTCAAAGACAAAAGCAATGAGACGCTACATGTGTGTGGAGGGACTATGTATAATGTTGGCTTGGCTCATATGTGTATAGCAGTGGAAATGATATGAATGTGAATTTGGAGGGTGTGCTGATCAATAAGTACTCCCATGGCGTTCCTTGCATTTCTCATCACTCTGCAAAAGCTCAGCCAATCACAGTGACACATGAAGTCAGCAGACTGAAAGTGGATCTGAGTAAAGATGGTTATTTTAGTGTTCTGGTGCTTTTTAAATATGAATTACATGTGCTATATACAGTGCATGGTTGAATTTTGGTTCTGTACCACTTTAGCCAGATAAATCCTCTCTAGGTGACTACTTTTTTTTTTTTTTTGTTACTTATTTGTACCCGTAGGTAGACTTGGTTTGCAGTCTGGTGGCAAGCCACCGGCTGCTGGTCGCTGCGTGCGCGAGCGCCCTAAACCTACATGTTTTTGGTGTGTGGGAGGAAACCGGAGAAATCCCGGAGTAAACCCGCGCAACACGGGGAGAACATGCAAACTCCACACAGCTCACTGTTGGTCGGGGGCTGGGATCGAACCCACGATCTCATGATCCCCGCGGTCCCCCGGCCGAGGGTAAAACTGTGCTGCCACAGTGCTAAACCACTGCGCCACCGTGCAGCCCCTACAGGGAATTAACCACACACACTGATTTATCAATAGTCCTTCCCCATTCATATAAACATTTCTATGCCGATCTAAACGCACATACTACCTGAAGAGTTCAGTTAAAGGGGTAGTTGACTGAAAAATAGTGTTTTGTAGGTCTTAACTTTCTGAAATGCATCTACAGTATATGTCACATGATTATCCAAAAAATATAAGAAGACTCACTTCTCTTAAAAAAAACAGACTTTATATTGTTTTTCTCCCCAAGATGTTTTTAACTCTTCCAGGTTTATTTCACAACATCATAAATATGATGCTGCTGTATTATTAGCCAGCCCAGCTGTCTCTCATGTAGATGGGCAGGGAGCTAAAGGCATTAGCTTCTGATCGTGCAGCAACAAGCTCCCTTACCAAGCAAGGCTTATATTGTCATTTTCTTTAGATTTCAGTCACCCTAATGGACATCCCCGTTCCCACCTGATTCACTAATCCACAGTTGATATAGTATATAGATATATCTCACCTTGTTATCGTGTCACTGTTGACCACTGAAACCACACACCCCTATACCAGTGATGTATTATTTCATTTATTTCAGACAAATTTATGTTCATTGGTTCAGGCTCAATTGGACCTAGGAGCTAGTCAGCCAAGATTAGCATGAGTGACATAAGGAGGGTGGAGTTAAATGCTGTCTTGGAGATTTAAAGAGTCATGCACTGAAACGAGCCGTTCTGAGAAAGGCTGCAAAAGACAATTCACAAACATTTTATTAAGACCTGAGTGAGCTATTAAAATGTGGAAAAAGTCCAGTCTATAGAGGGGTTACACCGACGTCACATGGGTCACATGTCTTTTGTTTACTGTGCCATTTTGGATGGCAACGAACAGTCAAATCACCAACAGCAAGTGTGAGTGAGTGTAAGGAACGAGATAAATGGCTACACAGAAATCAACACTGTGGTCCAACGATGAGGTGCAAACTTTTCTGTGCTTGGTAGCTGATTAAAGAAATCCAGAGGGAGCTGGATGGCGCGACTTAAAAAGAATTCACAGCCACCGACCGGCGAAGGCAGACAGGGGGCAGAGTGGCGTCGACCCGACCACAGCATCATCATTGTTGAAAACAGTGATAGAGGATGGTGAGTGATGTGACATTATGCATCTTTGCCGTTATTTATCCCAGTGGTGGAAAGCTCACTTTGAACAAACAACACCATTGTCTCCTGTATGCAGACAATGAGCTAGCTAGTTAGCCATCAGTGCTAACTCCGTGCTCTGCTTGTAATTTTGCGCTTGTGTCGACAACATCTGACAAAATAAGCTAGTGTTAATCCTGGTTAAAAAGTAGGGGTTTTTTTTTACATGTTGCACTTTTGTGCTGTGCATGTACTTAAGTTGTGTGTGTATTTTCAATCTAGAGTTCCACCGCATGCTGAAGATCTGCTGAACTGGGACCAGCAGCACATCCAGTTGCTTCTCAGTGAGGCAAGAGAGCATGAAACGGGAACAGGTCAAGTGGACCCCTGACCAAGTGAGCACCCCATGTGAGCACTCCAAGTGGACCCCGGGGTCCAATCTGTACACGTCCAAGTACATTTTCAATCCAGTGATTTACAGACTGATTCAGAGCTTTCTAAAGCCTCATTCAGAACATTATAGTCCCACATACTTATTCTGTGGTTTTCATCTGGGGGCAGCCAGTGGTGACGAGCAGCAGTGGTGGAGAAGAAAAGTCTTTTGAAAGCAGAAACAGAGCCAAAACTTTCTCCGGGTCAGCTTAGTTGTCATCTTACATACAGTATATATATTTTTTACACTTCTTGATGACCGGGAAAAGTCTTTCCAACAGTTTTACACAGATTCTTCTTGTTCTCTTTCTTCGTGTTTACAAATCATTGGATTGAGAATGTACTTGTACATGTACAGATTGGATCCTGGGGTCCACTTTGGAGTGCTCACTTGGTCAGGGGTCCACTTGACCTGGATCCCATGAAACTACCTTGTGAAGGGAGGAGATGGCTCGGAATGCTGCCTTCAATCAAGCGTTCCTTGGTGTGCTGGGACACCTTGCTAAGGCGAGGAGTCAACGTGTGTGGCCGGCATGTGTGACCCATTCTGATTTTTTTTTTTTACAGTTTTAAGTTTGAATTTTGCGCATTCTAAATAATCTGGATTTTGCTGGTGATTGTAATAAACAATTTAGTGACTTATGTGTTTGCACCATGATTTTCTATTTGTCTGTTAAGACACTGGTGGGAAGAGTCAACAGTACATACCAAACATTTATCAATGACATTGAAAATAATGGCTCATTTTAAAGAAAAATTAACCAAAAACAATTATTTTATTTACTGAAGACTGTATTGTTGGATGTGCCAGTGCAGAAGACACTGCACACTTTAGTGATAGTATCAGTATATGGAGGAATTCTGGGCCATATTAGCATCTGTATTTCCTAATAATGAGTTAGGGTTTAATGGGATTTAACATGTTTTTACACAAACTACTTAATGGTTCATAATTCTGTTGACAGACTTACACCAAACCAAAAGTGATTTCTCAAACTGCTGGATTATTTAGACAGCTTTTCCATTCTTTTAGCATTTAATTTATGTCACTAAATCTTGGTAACCTTCACAAATAAAACATAAACAAAAGTGGAGACATATCTGCAAAAGGCACAAAAGTTTATTGTAAAAATTCCTAGTGCAATACAAAAGCAGTACATAGTACATTATTCACACATAGAATATATATTTACACAGTGTCTACATGTATATATCCAGGAAATCCATGTATTTTCCATGTAACCTTATGACTGCATTATTTTAATTGCTTTTAATGCTAGATGAAGTTTGGTTTGGGTTAAAAATGCATCGTAATTGTGAAATATATCTTATTATACCTAACTCAGTACTGTTTACCTGTTGAAATATATATTTTATGGCTAATATAACCCCATAACTATAATATGGCACCTGGCGATCAATTTTTGGCAGCTGATCACTTTTTGCCATGACACCACCGGCTGGAGCAGGTACATCCCATGATGTCTCAAAAGTCTCTCCGTGATTTTCACATGGATCACAGCAATTTGTAGCACAGGAAGCTAAACATTTCTATAGACATTCTGAAGCTCTGCAATCATTGCGGTTCATGAAGCTGGGGTGACATCCCACTACTGGAGATTGGTTGAACGCCCAGACCGACAGTTTGAAGCAATAATTTTGCTATAAGAGAGCCATCTGAAACAAACACACACAGCATACATATTTTAGTACGATAACTTGCTGTGATTACAATGTAGTACGGGGAACTTATTAGCGTTTAACTAGCATTAGCAATCATTAGCTTACCTTCATATGTGAACTAGTTTGTATCCCCACGTCTGCTCCATGGCCTCCTAAACTCTCCAGTACTTTTCCAGAGCGTTTTGTCTCAAAGTCTGTAGCCTTCTCTGGCTCTCCTTTTTTGCCTTTACTCTGACAAAAAGCCTTTACTCTGACAAAGTGAGCAGCAGGCTCACTTCCATATCCATCTTGTGTTTTTCTTGTCACATACAAATGATGTCATGGGAGTGTCGGGCCGCCTTGCTGTAAAATTCTCACTTACTTGAGGTGGTATTTAGCCGTAATGGAAAACAAACAACACGGTGGCAAGTCGCGCTGAGTAGGTACTAGTGGAATTATTATTATTGTCAACACAGGGTCCACGTTATTTGCCGTCAAAAATGGCAGAAAAACAATGTGGCACGTGACCACTGACATCACATGCAACCCCTCTATAGATAAATTTCATAAGGTGAAAACCAACAGAAACAATTTTTCAGTCAGTGACCCTTTTAAGTGCTTAATAATGAAACATTAAAAAAAATATATTTGATTGCAAGGGACTTCCTCAAACACAATGATGGGCAAAACAGTTTTTCATCAGTATTTAAAGAGTAGTGGTGAGGTTGAATTCCTTAAAAATAATTTTTAGGTAATTAATGCCTAAAGTGTGTGTGTGTGTGTGTGTGTGTGTGTGTGTGTGTGTGTGTGTGTGTGTGTGTGTGTGTGTGTGTGTGTGTGTGTGTGTGTGTAAATACCAGATTCACTGGCATATCAGAACCAATCTTTTTGTGTCTTGTGTCCCACACAGATAAGTGGTGTGTGAATTTGTGGAATAACACTCCATGACTTGCAAACTTCCTACAGTGGTTCTCACACCATCACAAAAGTAGGGCTATAAGTGCGTGAGTGAGTGAATCAGCAACTGAGGATAAACTGAGAAAGGAGTGAATCTAGGGTGGAGGTAAAACCACAACATAGCTGTGGGACTATGCTGTACATCTCTTGTTAAAATTCGGACACAGCTATGAAATACAGACACCCTGGTTTTGACATGAGCACATCCACACCTGTAGTCAGTGTTTTTAACCTTTGGCTAGAACGAGGGTAGCCAAATAGCTTCCTGCCCTTGACAAACATGTTTAAAAATAATTTTTCAAAAATAAAATATTTACTTTTCACTTTAGGTGATTTAGATGCAAGTACAGGTACAGATAATTTCTGCCCAGGTAACAACCCATTTGCCATCTTTGGCTGAGCTGGCCCTGAGGGAAAAGAATAATTATGATTTAAAAAAACAGCTGTTATGCTTGCTGAAACACAAGCAGCCTATAATTGCTGATATTAGACTGAAGTAAATAATGACATAATAATGACATCCTACTGGCGGACTTCAATGGACACGTGGGCAACGACAGTGAAACCTGGAGGGGGGTGATTGGGAGGAACGGCTTGCCCGATCTGAACCCGAATGATGTTCAGTTATTGGACTTCTGTGCTAACCAAAGTTTGTCCATAATGAACACCATGTTCAAGCATAAGGGTGTCCATATGTGTACCTGGCACCAGGACACCCTAGGTCGCAGGTCGATTTTGTTATCATGTCATCAGACCTGTGACTGTATGTCTTGGACACTCGGGTAAAGAGAGGTGCAGAGCTGTCAAATGATCACCACCTGGTGGTGAATTGGATCCAATGGCAGGGGAGGATGCTATTCAGACCTGGTAGACCCAAACATATAGTGAGGGTGTGCTGGAAACATCTGGCTGAGGCCCCTGTCCAGGAGGTCTTCAATTCCCACTTCCGGAAGGACTTCAACCACATTCCAAGGGAGTCTGGAGACATGGAGTCTGAATGGGCCATGTTGTCCACCTCCATTGTTGAAGTGGCTGCCCAGAGCTGTGACCGTAAGGTCGTTGGTACATCTCGTGGTGGCAACCCCCAAGCCAAGTGGTGGACACCAGTGGTGAGGGGGGCCATTAAGCTGAAGAAGGAGTCCTTTCAAGCTTGGTTGGCTTGTGGGACTCCCAAGGCAGCTGAGGTGTATCAGCAGGCCAAGCGGAGTGCAGCTCAGGTGGTTGCTGAAGCAAAAACTCGGGTATGGGAGGAGTTCGGTGAGGCCATGGAACAAGACTTTCAGTCGACCTTGAAGAAATTCTGGCAAATGGTCTGGTAGCTCAGAAGGGGGAAGCAGCTTCCTGTCCACACTATGTATGGTGCGAATGGGGTGCTGCTAACTTTGACTGGGGATAACGTCAGGCGGTGGAAGGAATACTTTGAGGATCTCCTCAATTCCTCTGACACAGCTTCCACAGAGGAAGCAGGGCTTGTGGACAAGGGAGACGACTCGCCCATCACAGGGGCTGAGGTCGCCAAAGTGGTTAAAAAACTCTTTGGCGGCTGGTCCCCGGGGGTGGATGAGATTCGCCCTGAGTACCTCAAGGCCTTGGATGTTGTAGGGCTGTCATGGTTGACACACCTCTGCAACATTGCATGGAGGTTGGGGACAGTGTCTTTGGCATGGCAAACTGGGGTGGTGGTTCCTCTGTTCAAGAAGGGGGACTGGAGGGTGTGCTCCAACTTTAGAGGGATAACACTCCTCAGCTTCCCTGGGATGGTCTATGCCAAGGTACTAGACAGGAGGGTGTGCCCATTGGTCGAACCTCGAACATTCAGGAGGAGTAATGTGGTTTTCGTCCTGGTCGTGGCACATCGGACCAGCTCTTTACCCTCTCGAGAATCCTCGAGGGTGCGTGAGAGTTTGCCCAACCAGTTTACATGTGTTTTGTGGACTTGGAGAAGGCATTTGACCGCATCCCTTGTGGTTTTTTGTGGGAGGTGCTGTGGGAGTATGAAGTATCAGGCTTGTTGTTACAAGCTATCCGGTCTCTATAAGCCTGTTGTGAGAGTCTGGTTCGTATTGCCAACACTCAGTCGGACTCATTCCCAGTGAGAGTTGGACTCCGCCAGGGCTGCCCTTTGTCACTGATCCTGTTCATAATTTTTATGGACAGGATTTCTAGGTGCAGCCAGGGAACGGAGGGTGTCATGCTTGGTGACCACAGGATCTCATCTCTGCTGTTTGCAGATGATGTTGTCCTGCTGGCTTCATCCAGCAATGACTTACAAGTCTTACTGAACAGTTTGCTGCTGAGTGTGAAGCGGCTGGGATGAAAATCAGCACCTCCAAGTCCAAGTCTATAGTCCTCAGCCGGAAAAAGGTGGATTGTCCTCTCCGGGTTGGAGACAAGCTCCTGCCCTAAGTGGAGGAGTTTAAGTATCTCGGGGTCTTATTCATGAGTGAGGGGAGAATGGAGCAAGATATTGACAGACGGATCACAGCAGCATCTGTAGTGATGTGGACGTTGTGCCAGTCTGTTGTGGTGAAGAGGGAGCTGAGCTCTATAACAAAGCTGTCAATTTACCGGTTAATCTATGTTCCTACCTTCACCTATCATCATGAGCTTTGGGTAATGACCAAAAGAAAGATCACGAATACAAGCGGCTGAAATGAGCTTTCCCCATAGGATTGCTGGACTCAACCTTAGAGACAGGGTGAGGAGCTCAGTCATCCGGGAGAGGCTCAGAGAAGAACCGCTGCTCCTCCACATTGAAAGAAGCCAGTTGAGGTGGTTTGGGTATCTGATCAGGATGCCTCTTGGACGCCTCCCACTTGAGGTGTTTCGGGCACGTCCCACTGGGAGGAGACCTCGGGGAGACCCAGCACTCACTGGAGACACTATGTTTGCATCACATCATGCAATATTGCCTTATATTATGATAACAACAACATCATCAACTTGTAATGATCTGATTTAAAGTACTTCATGTTTGAAGACTGAATACTATGGTTCTCACTTGTTTGCTTTCAAGAAAATGTTTTCTCTGAGACTGAATGTTTTTCATAGATTCTGGCTTCAGAAAGTAAAGGCCCTACTCTCCCATATTCCACCTTTGGTTGTCAATAAGTTATGATATGAAAGACCACTGGGCCATGCTGAAATGGTGTGATCAACAGAGGTACACATCTTTTGCTGTCATATTGACAGACGTAATTGTTAAGCTAAAGACACAAAGTCATATTGTTCCTTAAACTACTGTAGTTTTTAGAAATTATATGAGCAGTAACATTTTATCTTACACAGTGGACTGTTTTTTTTATTTGTTCCAGAATCATTAGAACTTAACACAATTAGAAACGTCAGTATGCCGACAGTAACCCATAAAATCAGAGCTTCAAGTTACAGCAGCAGCCCCCACAATGTCTGTGCACATCTCTGTTTAGACAACAGATTTCATTTTCATTTAATGTGACAGTGTTTACTGTTACTTAAGTTGCCTCTTCTGTCCTCCCCAGTTAGGCTGCATGCCCGCCAAACGCGTTTTTTCAGCTGTGGATGGCTTATTTTCTATTCATTCTCTATGTAGTCCAGCATTTTCAGCACTGAGCACCCTTGGCGCTGAAACGCTCTTGGCGGTGGCCGCTTTTTGTCGCGGCACTCAGTGAGTTCAGAGTTGAAAAAAGTTCAACTTTTCAGACTACAGCTGAGCTCATCAATGTCAGACCTTTCTAAGCAGCCAATCAGAATAAGGAAGGGTGAGACATAGGATGCCGGTACAGTCTGTACTCAGACTCTTGTTTTCCGTGTCATCATGTTTTGCATTCAGAGCTGTTACCAACGCCAGAATATGCTTCCTGTCCATTGTTATTTAGAGACTGCTATTAAAAAAATAAGTAGAAAGTCTGACCATAGGAAAAGCAGAAGTGCTGAGCCGTGAGTGACAAGCTGTTGCTGGGATACAGGGCACAGACTTTTTTTTCCCAGAGCACAGCGCACAAACGCTGAAAAAAGACGCTCCGGGCGGTCGGGCGACAAAAAACGCGTTTGGTGGACACGCAACCTTATTGTACATTTCTGTCACGCACTCTGAGAGGAGCCGAGAAGGAACATATGAAGTAAAATAATGTTAGCCTACCAACCTTGGAGAAGTATTGATTTCTTTGTGGTTAGATCCAGAATTATCCAGAATTATTTTTTAGGAGGCAAATTGAACTATTTTTGTTTCCAAAAAATTCCACTTTAAGAGGATAAAGGGTACTGCTCCGACACATCAGATGCGCTTTGAATGATCAACAACTAAAGCAGCAGAAGATCATCCCACATTTCATCTCCATCAACATGATTAGAGACTACACCCAAGCATGTGGCATGGGGAAGCTGTTCTCACAGATCACATTGTAAGGGTGGGGACGCCAGCGGGGCAGCTGGATACTCACTGAATATGTGTGTCATCAAAGCTGGACACTGGAATGAAAGACAACCACAGCAAGTGAACAAAAAGCTTGCCCAAATCTACCAACATTTTGTCTTTGGCTTTAGTAACCAAATGCCAATGTAAACCACTACGGCTTACACTATTTAATTTGGTTGTGGGCACACGCATGTGTATGATGTTTGGGCAGCTGCTAGTCCTGGCACAGGATTCACATAATCTCAGCTGAAAATACTGCAATCAACATATTTGCAGCTTCACAAGGTAACATACACAGACGGCAGACAAACGCACATGCCTACACATTATCTGATCAGTCAGGGCAGACGGGTGCGGTGTCTAAGATAAACAAAAGATAAGCAACAGACTGAAAAAGTCTCCCTGTCTTCTTTGGAATGCCATGGCATATGATAAACACACAAACATCTAAATTGCACACTCAAAACAAGTAGATTAAATGTGGAACTTTCCAGAAAGTTGCACGAAAGCCTTAAATGTGAACAACAGTAATTTTCTTACCTTGACCCATAAAGGCTCCCTGCAGGGCATCCTTGGCAGTGCCAAAGCCCAGCTCTCTGCACACTACGCTGGCGGCAGTTCTGTCCCACAGGTGATCTGTGATGGTCCCCCACTTTCCATCTCTGAGTACCTCCACCCGCCCCTCGCCCAGTCTAGGGCCTGCTTTCAGACGCACGGGCTGTACAACATAGGAGAGTAAACAGGAATCCACTTACACACACAACTCAATTGTTGTGCGAAAACAGATCACTTTATTCATCTTACCACAACTGGATAAGGGGCTTGTGGTCTTCCAGAGGACATGCGTGCAAACTGAGGTCCCGGTACACATTTCACCACTGCATGTCTCCCGTTCTTGCAAGGGGTAGGACTACGAGGGATTGACAGCTGAGCATGGCACTCTGAAAGGCTGTTCTCGGTGCCCAGGCAGTGAACCTTTTCTACCCAAAATCCCTTCTTTCTCGCCATGATGCTCAATCTGAAAGAAAGTAAACTTTTGGTTGTATTGTCATGAAATGCTAGTATTTGTATTTTCAATTACCAAAGAAAATGTTAAATGTAAAATAAGCTTAAATATTATTTAAGAGATTAATACTAAAAAGTAATTAAACTATGCTGTGTATCTGAACAACCATTCTTAACCAAAAGTCATTCATACAGCTATTCAAAAAAGAGACTAAGGAAACAGGAAACAGTCATCTTTTTATTACCTTGTTGATGGATCTGTAACCTTGGTATCCCATATTTTTCTGTAAAACAAACAAAGAACATTGCAACACAATCTCAACAGCTGTTGAAAATGTCAGAGGAGCCACATATGATAAAAAAAAAATCATAGCTTTAACAGTTTTGTTCCTACAGATTCCATTCACAAACAAGAATCCCAGTCAATGCTGGCAAATTCTGCCCAACAAACGAATGAATCTGTCTGATAAAACAAGCCTACATAATATGCAACAAGCAATCCATTGTGTTTTTAGGTCAGTTTTTGTTCATTTTGGCTCATACTATTTTTAAAAAGTGCAAAACAAGACTGTTGATTTTTATAAGTAACTTTCTGGGGGAAAAAAAACAAGCCCAAAATCAAGGGAAATAAGTGGAACTGGACATTCTGGTCTGGAAAATCTCACAAAATCTCTCTTTTTTTAAAATATTTTGGCCACAACAGCTGTATAGTCTCACTAGTTGATAGCCTACATTAGCTTACACTTTTGGCATTAACTAATATACAGTATGTTGGTTCTGTCCTATCAACCACATACCTCTGTCCCCAGTGATGCTTTATTTGAGGTTTTACATTCATATATTCAGCCAGTTTTACATGTGGTAGCTCAGGCTGTGTGTGACGGCCGAAGCTAAACAGGTAATATTAGCATGGCATCAACCGTGGATCTCAGCAGTGATGAAGGCAGGAATGTGGGATGAACTGATGGTTCATTAGCATTTGAAAAATAGGCAATGGAAAGGGCTGTTGTGAAGAAGGATGCTGTAACTGGGTGGAAAATGGTGCTGCAGTATTTAAACCCTGAGATATTTTGACCAAAGCATGTAAAAAAGCATTTAATTAACACCTGTGGGAACGGTGTCCACAAGATGAAAAAGAGACTCCTATGTCCCCTTTAATGACATTTTAAAGTATGGGGCTACAGTTCAGTTTTTGTTTGCTTGATTTGATCATGATTTTTTTTTTTTTTTACCTTTACACCTGTAAAACTGTAGTTCTAGTATTTTTTCCACAGGGAACAACACAATACAAAGCCATACAAACCAACTTGCTTAACACTTGTAAAAACCGTTTTACTGTGGCATGTAAAACAAAAACCCCACCATACAACTCTAAATGTACGTTCTGTATATAAACCATAATGAGTTCTGCATGTGGCTTGGCGGTGACAGGAATGACTAGTAAACAGGAGTTTAAGAAATTGCCTCTTCTTGTACTCTTGCTGCAATTTCAGTGGTCATCTCTTTCTTTCTTTATGGGTCAGTGACATGTTTTCTCTGGAATGCGAGTTTCTGCAAGTGTCTTATATGTGTAGGAATGTAGTGGACAATTTTATATAATTACGCCCCTTTACATCTTAGCAAAAATAAGATTTGCCTTTAATGGAAGCAAGCACTATTAGTGGGTAAAATAAACAAACGCAAAAATAATCTACATATTTTGACCTGTTTGTTTAACTCCAAAACCAAGGAGACAAAAAAAGCCATAACATAACATCCAAGATCTATATGGAGTCCGACATTTCTGGGAAAACGGGGTTTGACCAAGCACGACATGCAAACAAAAACTCTGATCCTACGCACAGAAAATGCAAGAGCCAAACAGAGATTTACTTTACGCAGCCAGTGGGCTGACTTGGAGGAGAAGAAACGCTTCTGTTCTCCTGGCAGACATGCCACACACACACACCATGCCATTACATCCAAAAACCACTGCAAAGTGCACGCACCGTCACAGACATTCACGTAAATTACACCAAAGCACTCACAATACGCACGGCACTACAATGGGACGGAAATATCAACCGCCCGTCGTGAGCCAGCTCTGGTGAATAAATGACGGACAGTTTGCCTTTTTTCCCCCTTATTATACAATTTACAAATAACAGCAAGTTGATTAGGTAATTCACAGACTAAAACTGGAGTTTAGCAGTTGGGTAACAGGGTGTTGCATGTGTGCAAATACAGGTGGCTTTAGTCTGAATACCTTTACTGCAAAACATGCGTTTGATTGCTCTTTTCTGGCTACTGGCGCACTACTCAAGAGCCAGAAACATATCAGTGTTGATTTCAGCGGCATTTCCCTTTAGAGAAACAAATATGTCCCGGGAAATTTGCACGTAAAGTGGGTCAATATTTGCATTTCTGACATGAAACTCCAGACATTCCTGCAAAGCTGCAACACAAACCCTGGAAAATGAACGGAGGACGTTGAAATCAAGAGAATCACTGTTGGCAGTGTGATGCTATGTTAATGGTCGAGTGAAGTCATGGGCTGCTGACTTTACACTTTCCAGCATCACATAATAACTTGTTTCCTCATGCTGTGAGCAGTAAAAATATAACCTACCCCACATAACAAAGGAGAGTTTTTAACCTACATTTATTTATGCACCGGTTCACTAAATGGACGTATTAGCAATTTATAGACACTGTGCAGATATCTAAATAGCACTGGTATCTTAAATCAATTTATTTCTGTGGCCCATTTGAAGTACGGCTACCACTCTGGCAGCTAAAAGTGGAGCTTAAATTATCAACATCTGTAAATGACATGATGTTGATAATTTAAGCTCCACTTTTAGCTGCCAGAGTGGTAGTTGTGCTTCAGATGCTGGGATAGGCACCAGCTCCCCCGTGACCCGAAAACGGTTAAGCGGAAGAAGATGGAGGGATGGATGGATGGATGTAAATGACATTTCAGCTACTTAAATAGACATAACCATATACAATCCAAACTTACAGCAAACAAAATCATACAAAGGAGTTATTTAAATCATGGGCTTAACTCTAAATAAAACATACTTAATGTCAGAAGATTTCAGTTAAATTGAAACCGGCTCACTGTATAGATTTTAACACTTGTTCTTTACAGTGTCTTGAATTCCACTTGTAAAATATTTAAACGAGTCTACCATGTGGCTTTGGAGTGCCATGAGATAGGTGGCGGCGAGCATGTGCACACATTTTCCCATGAGGCAAACATGTCTGTGACTTATTTGTGACCTCACCACAGACAAATCAGCAAACCATTTTCCCTCTTCAGAAACCAGCGGCACTACTACACAAGCTATAAATGATACCTTCAGGTCTTTCATTTAGCTGGATTACAGCGGGGTTTGCTGTGCAGGTTTATATCCACAGGCAATAAAATGGATGTCATTGTTAAAAATTTCAAAACTCAGAAAGCATGAGCTGTATGATAAGAAACGGGACATAAAGCAGCAGTAACACCGTTTTGTTTTGGCTTTTTTTTTTTTTTTTTTTTTAAACCTTTGCAGTATTCATCATCCTTGTATCCAGTAGTTGCTGTGGGGTGAAGTGAACAGAAGCTAATGATAGGGACTCCCACCCACTAGTTATAAGACAAGCATTACAACATTGTTTGGGTTACGTCAGTCTCACACTGCTCACTTTTTTTGTAGGTCTTTTAGTCATAATGCTAAAAGCAAGCACCGATGTGATTTCAAAAGGCTCAGTTAGAGGAACTTAAATCATGATAGCCTGTCTGAGATACTTTGAAATGATTTTAATCAGTGGGTTTAAAAAAAAAAAAAAAAAAAACTCCTCATTTTTATGTACGTCACAATTTTATCCCAGTAGCTGTGTCCTCTGTTATAATACCACACACAAATGTCAATTGGCTAAAACAATAGAAAACATAACTTCCACAATTTTTCATTTATTTATATTATGTACATGCACTCATATTTAGAGGCAGGAAAAACAATCAGGCTTCCGCTTATTCTCAGGTGCACTTTTCTTTGCCTTCCTTTTGCTGGCTGGGAGGCCATTCCGATCAGGACCCTTCAGCGCCGCTTTACTCGCTGGTAGATTTTTACAGGTTTGCATTCATGTTATAAAGCAACATGGCATAAAAATGACTGAATGTGCCAAAATCAACAATCTTTCATCACTTTTATGATGCAATTTCCTCCAGTATATCTTCATATCATAGCATGAAAAAGGTGACACGCAGATGTTGTATGCCATTGTAACTGGTTTCCTGATTTTATCAGTGGATTTAACACAAAAAAGTTTGTTTTTGTTTTTTTTTTAAAAAGGGCCACACTGAAACATAAGTTCATTTTCATAGCACACTGAAACCAATAATAATCCGACCGTCAGTGGCAGAGTAGCTCATTCCAGACTCATGAATTCCCCCGAGAGTGCTCACATCTCCTGACCGCTGACCTTGACCTTAAGCACAGCCTAGATGCAGAGCCATCTAGGATGTGCTGTTGCGTTTTTCATGAAATCATAAATGCCCAGATCTCCTGACCTTTGACAATGACCCTGACCTTCAGCACAAGCTGGCTGCAGACCCTCCCGAGGGTCATTGCGAGTTTGGTGACCATTGGGGAAATTGCCTAGGAGGAGCAGCAGTTTTCATGAACTCACATATGTGCCCAGATTTCCTGACCCTTGACCTCGAGGATAACTTGGGTGCAGACCCACAGGAGGATCATTATGAGTGAGTTTAGTGAGCATCGGGGAAAATGCCTAGGAGGAAGTAGCGATTCCTGTGAAATGTGGACAGATAGGCGGACGCCATATCATCACATTAGCTCCTTTCGGCTTCGCCAGAATGAGCTGAAAATTATAAAACATTCTATTTTAACCAACTTTGACAAAATAGACAATATGGACAAAAGTATTGGGCCACCTCTGCATTACTTTTATGACATCCCACTCTAAATCCACAAGCAGTAATGTGGAGTTGGTCCCTTGTCTGCAGGTATAACAGCTTTCATTCTTCTGGGAAGGCTCTCGACAAGATTTTGTCTGTGGGAATTTTTGTCCATTCTTTCAGACGAGCATTTGTGAGGTCAGACACTGACGTTGGACCAGAGGGCCTGGCTCACCGTCTCCATTGCAGTTCATCCTAAAGCTGTTGGACGGATTTGAGGCCAGGGCTCTGTGCAGGCCAGTTGGTTTCTAAATAAACTAATCTACTACTACTACTACACCAAGCTCACCCCACCATGGGTTTATGGACCTCGCTTTGTGCACTGGGGGACGGTCATGCTGGAACAGAAAAGGGCCTTCCCCAAACTGTCCCCACAAAGCTGGAAGCATAGAATTCTCCATCCGGAACGTTAAGGTTTTCCTGGAATAAAACACCTGAATTTGATGACTAAAAGATATGGCCCAATACTTTTGTCTACACAGTGTATCTTTCCTGCTAAGCAAAAGCTAAATGTTTCCTTCAATACCAGAGTGAATTGATTTAAAAAAAAAAAAAATCTAAGCTAACATCCAAACTCTGTTACAACCCCCCAAAATAGCCTGCGCACTGAAAAAAAGATGGGAAAATAAAAATTAGAGAGAAGGTCAATTATGCAGACATCAGACAGGAAAAGCCAAATTTGGTGACAGAAAATGATACCCTTTTCATAAGAAAATTCCAGCTGAAACATAATTGAACATAAAATGCCGGTTAAGTCCCCAAATCACTATAGTGACAGGGGAAGACAGACAGCTGCTGACACAGCAGGCAGAGCTGCAAACTGCAGCTGTAATTGGCTATATTTCACACGAGCAAGCGAAAATCTGGCTTGTCTGACTGCTGCTCGCATCCTTTCTCCCTCCATCTCCTCTTCCTCTTGTTACTCTCTTCCTCTGTCCTCACCAGCTCAGTATTACTCTCTCACACACACAGCTATAATTGGGGGGTGTTTTTTTTCCCTCTCAGCAGATTTCATGGAGAGCTTTGGTTCTGACCAACTTGTAATTACAGCATCTTCAGAGTTTCATCCAAGAGACACATGCAGCTGAAAGGCATGGCAGGGTCCAGGATTTCCAAGAATGGACCGAGAGACTTGGCCAAGAAAGAGAAACAGGCGGGGGTGTCACCGGCTAAATATGGCCAAACCATGCAGTACAATCCAAAGCGGTTTTGGTAACTGGTGTGGTGGACGGTGCAGTGTTATCCATATTCTTCCAAATCTTTATTAAAGTCTCGCACTTGGTAATCATGATTGTTATTTAGTGTAAATTTCAGCAATCAACTATAGGGCACTCAGAGAGTGCATACCTCCACCAAGGCCTTATCTTGCACCATTAAAGAAAGAGAAAAAGTGATCCAGAATCCACATCCTGACCTAGCTCACCTTCAAAATTTAATGCGTTCATCCGTAAGCCAAAGGCCAGCTCTGGTGAAAATTTCATCAAAATCTGTCCAGTAATTTTTGCGTAATCCTGCTGACCAACAAACAGACAAACCAACAAACGTGAAACAATTCCTCCTTGGTGGTGCTAAGAGCATTAACCAGCTTCCTCTTATTTTTAGTTGTATTTAAACATCATATTTATAACATAAAATAACTTGCAATATGCTGATTTTTTTTATTTGAATCTGCATCACATTATATACCAGGGGTCTGCAACCTGTGGCTCCTTTGCCCATAGCCAGTGGCTCCATAATGTTTCAACAACAAATTCAAAAGATCTGTGAGGAAAAAAAATTACAAGAAAAATAACACATCTATAAGCTGAAAATTTATGCCAAAAATTCTCACAATAATAAATCTGCAAAAAAAGTCAAAGTTTCGGGGGGAAAAAATACACAAATTTACTGTAAAAAATTGCAATTTTTGAGACTAATGTTACAAATTTATGTGAAAAGTGTTGCAAATTTTCCTAAAAAAATGTCACAAATTTACAAGGGAGAATAGAACAACTTTATCAGAAAAGCAGAAAATTCATGACAGAAATATGATAAATTTAGTGAAAAAAAACTGCAGTCTTATGAGGAAATACTTTTTTGCAAATGTGCAAGAAAAAAATACAATTTCTTTAAAAAAAATCACAAACTTACTAAAAATATTGCATTTTTGGGAAAAAATGTCACAAATTAAAGTGGAAAGAGGCTGTAATTTTATCTGAAAAAGCAACAGAAAAATATTACATATTTATTAGAAAACCAGAAGAAATATGCCAAAAATGTCACAAGTTTTGGAAAAAAAGTTGTAATTTTACAAGATTAAAAAATCTTAATTGTGATGTCAGGCAAGTTTGTACTGGTAATGTTACTGTTTTACATTAGTTTTCAGGCTCAGATATTCTTGTCATCTAAGAAATCTAAAATTGGAGAAATATCAAAAGCAGCTTATTGCTCAATGTTAAAAAAGTGAATATACTGTATATATTAGATCACGCCATAATTCAGATCAACTGAACACACCCATAGATACCTACTTCCCATAAGAGTCGTAATTTTCCATCAAGTTCCAACCATAATTCACAGAGAAATAAATGAAAATGATACAAAAACAAATTTGTCCCCAAATCTAATGAATTCTTCCATGGCTAAAGCTGCAGTTTTTAAATAATTTTTGTGTAATCTCACTACTGTAACAGCAGTAGTGTCTAAAGCTTCAACAAACCACCAGGTCACACCTACAGTGGATATAAAAAGTCTACACACCCCTGTTCAAATGCCAGGTTTTTGTGATGTAAAAAAAATGAGACCAAGATGAATCATTTCAAAACTTTTTTCACCATTAATGTGACCTATAACCTGTACAACCCAATTGAAAAACAAACTAATCTTTTAAGGGGAAAAATAAAAAACTTACAATAACCTGGTTGCATGAATATGCACACCCTTTAACTAATACTTTGTTGCAGCACCTTTGGCTTTTATTACAGCACTCATTCTTTTTGGGTAGGAGTCTATCAGCATGGCACATCTTGATGTGGCAATATTTGCCCACTCTTCTTTGCAAAAACGCTCCAAATCTGTCAGATTGCAAGGGCATCTCCTGTGCACAGCCCTCTTCAGATTACCTCACAGATGTTCGATCGGATTCAGGTCTGGACTCTGACTAGCCCATTCCAAAACCTTAATCTTCTTCAGGTGAACCCATTCTTTTGTTGATTTGGATGTGTGCTTTGGGTCACTGTTGTGCTGAAAGATGAAGTTCCTCTTCATCTTCAGCTTTCTAGCAGAAGCCTGAAGGTTTTGTGCCAACACTGACTGGTATTTGGAACTATTGATAATTCCCTCCACCTTGACTAAGGCCTCAGTTTCAGCTGAAGAAAAACAGTCCCAAAGAATAATGTTGCCACCACCATGCTTCACTGTAGGTATTGTGTTCTTTTGGTGATGAGCAGTGTTGTGTTTGGCCAAATATACCTTTTGGAATTATGGCCAAAAAGTTCAACCTTGGTTTCTTCGGACCATAACACATTTTCCCACATGTGTTTGGGAGATTTCAAATGCGTTTTTGCAAAATCTAGCAGGGCTTGGATGTTTTTCTTCATAAGATGAGGCTTCCGTCTTGCCACCCTAGACGGGAGATTGTTGTCACATGTACTAAACAGCCAGTACTTGCCAGAAATTCCTGCAGCTCCTTCAATGTTGCTGTTGGCCTCTTGGCAGCTTCCCTGACCAGTGTTGTTCTCGTCTTTTCATCAATTTTGGAGGGACGTCCAGTTCTTGGTAATGTCACTGTTGTGCCACATTTTCTCCACTTGATGATGACTGTCTTCACTGTGTTTCATGGTGTATTTAATGCCTTGGAAATTTTTTAGTACCCTTCTCCTGACTGATACCTTTGAAGGATGAGATCCCTCTGATGCTTTGGAAGCTCTCTGCGGACCATGGCTTGTGCTGTAAGATGTGACTACAAAAATGTCTGGAAAAGCCTACTAGAACAGCTGAACTTTATTTGGGGTTAATCAGAGGCACTTGAAATGGTGGCAGGTGTGTGCTGACTCCCATTTTACATGAGTTTGAATGTGATTGGTTAATTCTGAACACAGCCACATCCTCAGTTATAAGAGGGTGTGCATATTTATGCAACCAAGTTATTGTAAGTTTTTTATGTTTCCCCTTAAAAGATTTCAGTTTGTTTTTCAATTGGGCTGTACAGGTTACAGGTCACATTAACGGTGGAAAAAGTGTTGAAATGATTTATCTTGGTCTCATTTTTTTTTTACATCACAAAAACCTGGCATTTGAACAGGGGTGTGTAGACTTTTTATATCCACTGTATATGGAGGACAAGCAGAACAATATGTATCAAGTCAGATGCCTAAATGCAGGGTTTCATAACTTACACGCACAAAAAAATATTCAACATACTTACACGCATTTGCCCAAATTGTCATTGAACTTTTGGATCAATGGTATTATCTACTTTGTTGTGGATTTGGCATGAGAATCAAAAAGCAGTTCATTTTGTTTGACCTTAAAGGAAGATTTAAACCTCTTAAAACGGCTTATGAACAGATTCCCTGAAGGTTTCAATCCAAGTCCTTCAAGCTACAGCAGTCCTGTCCACCCATCATATCTGGCTTCCTGGTGAGCAGCCAAAAACCTGTTATGTTGCAGCCACATAAATGTACACATCCATAATATGCCTATATGTCCCATTATACATTTCATCACCAGTTTTTTGTGTGAGCACTGTAGCAAATTGACCAGATGAAATGAAATGCATCACACCTGCAATGCGGGAAGCTGTGCAGTGTGTGCTAATAAATGATCCTGTACAGACCGGGTACAGAGCCAGGCCAGGCTGTTAAACAACACTGTATTCTGACAGCTTTTTTTATTACTCAAAATATGATGCTTGGTGATTTCATCCTCTGACAATAGAATCCAGTTATAGCTCGATTCTGTCCTCAATAACACATGAGTTTAATGGAGATAGCCCAATTCAAGGGCAATGCAGAAACACTTTGAGAGTGTGCTTACAGTTGGGAAAGTCAGTAAAAACTCTATCAAACAAATAAGTTGGCCCCTCAACTCTTTCAGTAGCAAGGGGAATGTAGCACCTATAGCGCAGACCAGATGTTGCAGTCTGTCGCCAATTGAGTGAGAATAGCCCCAGCTGAGTGACAGAAGGAATAACTGAATTGTGAATCACCTCTGGCCAGCAGCTCACCAGGAACAAGACCAAACTTGGTCTGCCTCACCCCGATGGCCAGACATTTTTCCTTCTTATAACAGCAATAAGGCAATTTTCTGCTAATGTGTGGTCTTTCTGTGGTGTAAGAGCTAAATTGTCTCAAACCACACTCTATTTTCAGCAGGAAGAAAAGCAGTGTGGACCTATGCAAAAACACCTAAATGCAATGTAATAAAGGCATGAATGAACATGACAGCAGGCTGATCAGCTACTGAACCTTGTTGCTTTTTCATATGAGCATCTTAGGGGGAATGATTACTGTCTTTCAAATGTTATATTTCAGTGAAGTAAGCCATAGAAATCTGAGCATACATGTTTTTTTATGCTGAGCTAAGGTGATTTAGCTGGTTGTAGTGATAATTTCAAATACAAGGAGGTGTCAATGTTTATATTTGAGAAAGCAAATAATGATTCCGAAGGTGCGACAGAAACTGACATAAACAAGCAACCCTACCATCTGTACTGGGGCTCATTGCTATGTTAAAATTTAAAAAAAAGACAGATTTGACAGATAAAGCTAATACTGCATGGCCATGATTTTCAAAATGCAGTCAAAACTTGTATGTAATCAAAAGTAGAAAGGGACAGATATATTGTCTTAACGTTAGCATCAACCAATATTTACCTTATTGACTGGTATATTTTCCTGGTGTGTCCCAGCTGTGGAGTATTGATTTTAGACTACAGCTGCAAATACAGAAAACATCAGGGACTGAACCATTTTGAAAGTATTTCAGCTCAGTTATTTTTTGTAATGCATGTCTTTGTGTCCCTAACAATGAAAATGTAATAGATGAAAACAAAAATTAAAAAAAAAAAAAATTCTGTATTGGCCATCGGCCAACTTATTTTCAAAATCAGTATAGCCCAATGAATGCTTACTTACCTCCGCCAAAGAGGTAGTGTAATTGGGGTGGTTTGTGTGTTTGTCTATTAGCAGGCAAAAACGACTCAGCTGTTTTTGATGAACCTTTCGCCAGTGGATGAGGTGAGCAAACATACTTCTGCCAAGGACCTATCTTCTCACAATGTGTTAACAAGATTACGCTAAAACTACTGGATGGACTTGGGTGAAATTTTCACCAGAGGTATGGATGAACCTATTAGATTTTGGTGGTAGTCCATGAGCACATACCTCCACCACACACAGAGGAAAGGAGGTATAGAGGTACAGACAGACGAACGAAAGGAGGGAGGGACTGAGCCTTGGTGGAGGTATGCACTTGCTGAGTGCCCTTTAGTTAAAAGTTGTTTCCAGTTAGTTAATAACACAGAACCAGAATCCCCAGTCAATAATACATAGGCTCAAATCTATAGCAGCATATTCATTACCCTTTCTCACTGAGAAAGTGATGATTGGTAACTAATGACTGGGACTGAACCCTTGAATTCTGGTTTATTATCTTATATGATATCCAAAGTTGAATGTTTTTCCTGGGCTTTAGTCGTCTTGAGTGGGTTTTAACATGAAACTGCTCCTTTAAAAAAAATATGTATTCAACACATTTCCATATTTCGTGCAATTATGCTCTAAATTTCAGAGCATAATTGCAAGAAGCAACTTTTGATACAAGCATCAGAATTTTAGCATTATTGCATGTATCATGCAATAAAACACATATTGGGCCGTGTGTCAGGCATACTGCTGCTGGTGTGGAATGTAAAAGTGCAGTGACTCAAACTTGCAGAGGCCCCGTCACTAAACGCGTCGATAGAAGAGTTAAAGCACAATCAGCAGTGATAATACACCTCTGCACAGGAATCTAAAAGTTAAAGTGAGGCTGTTTGTCTGAGAGCTGCACGCTGAAGATAGCATCAAAAGGTAAAAGGAGAGAGAGGGAGGGAGAGGCAATGAGGTGTGCAGAGGTGATTTGCCTAGAGAGAGGTGTAGAAAAGGGCAGTAGAGAAGGGACAGGGATTCCTTTATCATCATCCGAAGAAGGGAGGGGGGCATAAAGGGGTAACACAAGGGAGAAGTGGCTGGGGGAAGAAGATAAGCCTGATGCAAGCCCTTACTCAGAGTGGCTCTAAACCTGAGGTACTGCTGGGGTTTTTTTTCGTTCAGTAACTTTTTTTATTCATTTAACAACTGGATGAATGGCATAGCACAGTGCCCTTCTGAACCACAGTCAACATCTGTGTTTGCAATACAATAATTCACAACAGTGAACCGTATGGCTTTCAGTGCAGCTAGACAGCAAACTTCATACTCACTTGTATGTTTTGATGTTGGGCTGAGTAGCCTCTGGAAAGCCGAGCATCCCGCACACAACTCTGCTGCTGTTCAGGCTCCAGCCAAGGTCACAAGCTTGCCTCCATCTCCCAGCATGCTTCACTTCCACCACGCCCTCTGTGATAAGGTTCTTCCTCTTAGTAGCCATGAGGACTGGACGGAGACGGACCTCTTCGATGCGTACCTTGCTGTGACGCTTGTAAGATATGTTTGACACACAGTTAAATGTTGTGTCCTCTTAAGTAGAACAAAGGAATTAACCAGATATAAAATGCTCTACCTGGTAGTGGTGGTGCCTCTGGAACCTGGGGATCTCGTATGTGTGCCCGTTACCATAATTTCCATAACCCGGATGACTGTGGGTGGCCACAACTCCCCGCCACTGAGGTGCTGGGCTATTAGGCCTGGCAGCGGTGGTGTGGCCTCTGACCGCTGGCTGATCCGGCCTACGCTCGGGGGTGCACACCACTCCCAAATCTTCCGAGTGTTTGCAGTCATTCACTCCCCAACCATTGTGCTTGCAGTCTTTCAAGGACTTCTCTGAGCCGACACAGCGTACATTATCCATCCATATCGGGCCTGGCGGTAAAATAAACCATTACAATCTTTTCTCATTATTATTTTTATTGATCAGTTAGCAGACTGTACACATAACACCAACACAGCAGCCTGAATCAGTTACTAAAGACCTTACACTTGACTTTTACTGCAGGCCTGATTTAGGGTTGCACCTTAGTGGCGTGCTTAACAGTAAATACAAAGTATTTTACATGGAAGGGTGCTGACAATCCTGCTCCCCGGATCCACTGAACCTTCTTTTTAATTTGGATTTAAAAGCAGCAGTAAAGAATGTCCATAAACAGTGGCAAGTGTTACACAACTCTGGCAAGCGAAAATTGTCATTATTCTAAAACAAATGTCCTTATTTTGGCAATATATTTCTGAGCCTGGCAGGAGACCTTAACGAGATGTGTACTCTGATCCAACAGCATGTTATCTTTGCCACTTTATGATGTTAGTTATTTTAGATGGCTTAATTAGCGGTCTCTCATGAAGGCACACACTTGAGTTGTTGGCCAAGCACACAGTAGCAGGAAACTTTTGGAGGGGGCAGACTGGGATAAACTCAGATAAACTAATCTTTAATAAAAATGACAATTTCATTCAAATGGGCCTTGTAACTGTTTGCAGGAGAAAACATAGGCGTAATTGCAATAATTAGCTGTTACATGAGTGAATTACATTAGTTAGCGTGAACGAGTGGCGCCAAGTCATAAAAGTGCAAGTTGAGTGTCTGCAAGAAGTAAAACAAGTCAACTTAAATCATACAAAACTGTGATGTTCTGAATTTTAATGCTTAGCATAACTACTGCAGCCTGCTTCTGTTAGGGCCCCTTTACACAGCGCAGGGATTGTTGTGAGATTGGGGAAATTTTTTATGTTTCGGATCGTTTGGGAAACTCTTGTCTGTTTTAGAGTGAGTCAAAACTTTGAGGGGATCATGGCAACTGTGGAGATCACTGAAGACCAGTAGCCATGTTTACATGGACACAAGTAACCGGATTAAAAGCCTGATCGGAATAAAAATGCTTCATGTAAACACGCCAATCTGAATATCCTGACCCGATCACACTCCTTTGGATCAAAATTTCCTTCCACTTGAGACGGGTGGGTTATGCCAATTGTTGATTCGGTTGGTGCGCATATAAACACTTACTCCGAAGTTTGGGTAGAAAATATGTTTACTGCACATGTCTGTATGTCAGCCACACGTCGACGTAACGTATTTCCGCCTTTACAGCAGCTAGCAGAAGACACGGCGGGAGTAAAACAGAACTGGTCTGTATCGTCCTGCTGTCCCCTTCTGTTGGCCATATGCAGAAGTATGTACTGCTGGAGTTGTAGCTTCATTACGGAGACCAGCAGAAGCAAACGTACAGTCTGAATAACACAATACAGGTCCATCTCAAAAAGAAAAAAGACACACGAAGTGGGTTTGTTTACATCAGAAGTTGCTTCTTCTACCGTTTCCGGAATGTCAGACAATTCTGCACATATCCAAATGATTTAATCCGTTCAAACATGTGAGGCGTGTAAAAGCACGTCATAATCGGATCAACTTTTTCCAGGATCCATATAAACAGTAAAGGTCTGACCTGAACTGTAATCAGACTGAAGAAATTTTGCTTATGTAAACATGGCTATTGATAGATCAAAAACTGGTCAGATCTCGCAACGATCTCTCAATGATCTCCACCCCGTGTAAAGGGGGTATTATTATTCTAATTCATATGTCGTGTTTTGCAGCAATCACTGGCTAACAAATCCCCAAAAATCCAAACAAGACCTGGAATAAAAAGTAGTTAAAGAAATATTCATCTGTGTTTATACTGTAGGTTTTACAGATATGGATAAAGTTCAACATTATGTCAGTGATTTTCAATCTGTATTCTTCACATATCAGAGTTTGCTTCTCAGGTTTTACCATTTTCAGTTAGTCCAAAGGTGCCAAAAGACTGCACACTGCACTGATTTTGGGGGGCAAGATTGGGGATTTCAATCACATCTTCTTAATATTTAATAAAAGCATACACATATTCATTAAGCTGAAGTAATGTTGGTTCACTGACTAAATACCGAGTCAGTCAAGTTCAGTCTTTTATGGGGTTAACTAAGCAAGACTGAAGTTTTTAAATATGTGACGTATAGCACTGTGCAAAAGTTTTAGGCACCTCTTCATTTATTTAGATTTTGCTTCCAAGGAGCCAGACTTTCTTGTCATTTTTAAAGTGGTCTTCAGCAATTGTTCTCCAGGCTTTCTGAAAGTCTTTCAAAGTTTTCTTTGGGCATTGACAGCTTTTTAATTTGTTTTAGTCTAGTTCTTGTACCTGAACACTGCCCAATTTCCTCATTTTTAAACTGGACCAGTGGAAGATAAAAGAACTGTCAGCCCTCAGAGACCATCTACAGCAGATGAACAGTATTTATCCACCTACTGTTGACTGAAGCCTATTCAGAATGGTGTCAGTGCAGGGGTGGCTGTCAAGAAGCCATTCCTTAGGAAGAGAAGCAAGGAGAAAAGGCAGAGTATATGAATTATAGAGGAACTAAACTGAAAATCAGTGGCACTGAGTTTTATAGGGTGGTGAATCCAAATTTAAAATGTAGGCTCATATTAAACAAGAGCACTCTCAGGCGAGTGCAATATCCCCCACCTCAGTTTTCTTTGAAGAGCCCAGTACTTATGGATGGAGAGCAGTTTTCAACTTTTCAATACAATTACTGTGGTAGAAACAAATTATGATAAACCTATCATCCATGAATATACAACAGAGTATACAGCCCATACACAGGATCCCAAGGTGAACCTGTGTAGCAAGTTTGGAGTCCCTAGAGAGCTCTACATGTTCTATATTAAGAGGGGAGAGGGAGTGCCAACCTTGACCTTTGGATCCCAAACCTGTAGTCAGAGGTCATGGTCTCAGTTTGAACCCATGTACCAGGTTTGGTGACCCTAGCTTTCTTTGTTGTTGAGACATAGTTTATAAGCCATTTTGATGTTGACCTTTGATCTTGTGATCCCAAATCCAGTCACCATTCCAGGTCACAGGGTGAACCTGTGTACCAAGTTTGGTGACCCTAACTTTACTCATTGTACAGTAATAAGGCATAGGGAATGTTAACCTTGACCTTTTTACCTTTTGAACCCAAACCCATAGGAGGTCAGGATCCCAAAGTGAACCTGTATACCAGGTTTGGTGGCCCTAGCTTTACTCGTTTTATAGTAATAGTAAATTTAGCATTTACCATAGTACAAATGGAATGTTAACTTTGACCTTTGACCCCAAACCCATATTCAGGTCAGGGTGTCAGTCATCCAAGATTTATCTTAGATACAACTACTGTATTGATTTCTTTCAGTGTTTATAAGATTTAGGGAAATGTGACCTCTGACCTCAAGGTCATCCGATGAGAGTCAAATTGCACTATGCACATCATCAGTATATATCAAACCATGGTACCAAGTTTCAAAACTTTTGGAAGAAAACTGTAGGAGGAGTTGATTTCACAAGACATACTGTCTATGAAGGGAGGTGAAATAGGAGTTCATAGGTCAGGGACTACAACTCCTGCAAAAATCATCATATGAGAGACAAATTGCAATATGTGCATCATCAGTGTATAGCAAACACTGGTACCAAGTTTCAAAACAATCAGAACAAAACTGTAGGAGGAACTGATTTAACAAAAGTGGAACAGACGGATGGACTGACCCATAACATAATTAATTCCCTGCTGGTGGAAGCCCAAAGTTTCGACCAGCAGGGAATTAAAAAAAAAAAAATGGAACAAACATTTGCCTGCCTCCAAATAAAAGCTTCAAAAAGCCCAGAGAGCTACTCCTGAAGAGTACTTAAAGAAATGGAAGAAAAACTGGAGTTCAGTCTGATAGACCAAACATTGATTGACAAGCTTGTTAAAATTGTACAAATTGTTTTTGCCATATATATTGTATTTCCATTTATGTTTGCACATTTTCAGTAAATCCCTGCACCTACTGTATTTCCCGTTTTCTTAGAAACATTCCATTACATGTTTACACTGATGTAAAAAAGCCTCTTAACATAATTGGGCCTATAAATTTTCCTACTGACATCTTAGTTTTATCACTTTGACATACAGGCAGAGCCATTTCTGACTATGAAGCAAAGTGTGCAAACGCCATAGCCCCCAAGGGACCCCAAGCTGCAAGTTTACCCTCAATATACTGTATTTATTTATTTTTTTGGGGGGGGGGCATTATTTGCGAACTTGCAACTTTTTTAGCATAAATTTGCATTTTTTGCATACATTTGCAACTTTTCCCTTGTAATTTACAACCTTCATCCAAGCATATTTATTTTCTGTTTGTTGGGAGAAAAAAAATGTTCCCCCATTTTTAATGGGCTTGAAATCTTGTGTGCCATCGGTTGACAGGAAAATTCATGAAGGCTTGCCTTTCCCCACAGACAGTCCGCAGCAGCTTGGCGCTAAAGCCTTCCTCACCTGTTCCTTCTCCATACTTGGCGCTGTGAGCCCACGTGATGCCCCCCTGGAAGCCCAGCTCGCGGCACACCACGTTGGCCAGCTTGATGTCCACTTCGTCGTCGCAGACGGTCCCCCACGTGTTGTTGTGCAGCACCTCCACGCGCCCCTCGTGCGGGTCTCGCGCGTAGTTGCCCGCCAAGCGCACCTTGGCTGCGGGCGCGCGAGCCACCCTGCGCTGGGAGGAAGTGGTCCGCCGAGGGTCCGCGCGTGCGCTGCCGGACAGCGTCAGCAGCACGAGGAGGGTGGCGCTCAGGATGAGTTCAGGGGACATCTTTGACTGGGAAGGGAAGGTTGGCAGGTTTTGAAATGCTGCTCAGTTCATTTCATTTGAATTTTCTTACATTTGTATATAAATAACTTATCCTTTAATTTAAAAAAAAAGCTGTCGGTGTAAAATAAGAAACAGTAAAGTCTCACGCCTTTATGTGCATTTAAAAAAAAAAAAAGCTCATAACTGACAAAATGTGTTGCCATATAAGTCCAGCAATATGTGCCATTCCTATGGTTAATATGGAATGCGAGAGGCCTGGAATTAAACAACCCAATGGTGACATCCTCCGGTCAAAATGCAGCCACTGGAGTGTTTTTACAGCCGTCCCACCAAATAGCTAAAAAAAAAAAAAAAGAAATAATGCGCTGTGATAGCTGCCACTGCAGTCCTATCTGATAATATGTGAGGTTTACGGCTTGATTTAATCTGTACTGGTCCGTTTGGATTCTAGTCGCTGCATCACATTCTTGGAATGAGCCACTGGAAGTCAAAGTACATCAAATGAATACTTCTCATTCATGTCAAGCACAGGTAGTAATTAGAGATGCAGCAGCACACTTGTGTATAACAGTTCGTGTGAATAAAGTTCCCCCAGGGCGAACTAAGCAGTCGGAAGGCAGCAGCCAGGTTATAACTGTGGGGGGGGGGGGGAGATGGGAAAACAGGAGCATGGACAATAACATCCTAAATCACTGCAAGCCACATAGAAAACACAAGAACAAACAACACGACTAAACAAACTGCAGTAAATCTAGAAAAACACATTAAATAAACAGAAGCCTTTTATATACTGCCACGCAACACAATAAAACTGGAAATATTCTCAGCACAGTGTGTTTGAAGTTTAGCACTTGTGTGGTCAAACAACTTATTTTTCTATCCCAAGTACAGTGATCTATGGAAAATCAATGCTTAAATGTGATCTCGCAAAACACCTGTTACCCTTGCCTTCAGGTGCAGATCAATAGATGGATGCAAATCAGCCAGAGTTAAGCTGTGAGTAAAAGTATATACTTTATGAGGGAAAAAAAATGAAGGTTCACTCACCTGGCTGGCACCAAATGTTGCAGTGGTGGGTGTCACTGGTAAGGGGAGAGTGACTGAGTGAAGTATGATTGTGTCTACAACTGCTCCTCAAACCTCCCTTCCTCCCTCCTTCTCCATATATCCCTCCCTGCTTGCTTGCCTCCCTCCTCCTGTTAAGGCTTTTGCCCTGCAGTATGTCTTTCTTTGATATAAAAGTTGTGACTTACTGTTACAGTGCCTGAAAGCTGGTTTACTATTGAAATTTACAGCAGGTTTCTGCATAAAGCTCCAACACAATCCCCGTTATTTTGTGTTTTGTTTTTTTTGGCACAGCTATTGATATTTTAATACATTGGGAGGTACATTATACACTTGGATATTATGAAACCCATTTTTATTAAACATTTTTCTACCCCTTTCTTCTCTCTTTTCCGACAGGCTGATGCCACTTTGCACGACCGCCTCGCTGGGCCTTTACACTGCTTTAGGATGCACATATGTACAGTAACCCACAGGAAGGACTTGGGTTCTAGAATAGTTCCAAACACCAACTTCCAAGAGTCTTAAAGAAGTTTCTATACCACAGGGTAGATATTTCCTTCTTGAGATGGCCGCAAACCACCCAACCTAAAATAAGCCCACTCTCACTGTAGCCATGGTGAACGTGACTGATGAGAATATGACATACCACCCCTGCCCAGGAGTGTTGCTGTAGTCTAACCTATCATCGTGGTGTAGGAAGCATAAAGCTTTAACTCATCAGAAGGAAAACTTTTATGTCCATCTATGGATTTATGACTTTTAAGCGCTGCTCATTCCCAATCCAATTTAGGTTCCTTCCAGATGTCGCCATGTTTGAAACTTGTTTGTTTTCCCTCTCTTTTCTGGATGATTTGGGACAAATTTAGCTACGTGGATTTTTTTTGGCTTCAGGGTGTTGTGTTGATCAATGGTATTTCAGCTTTTGAGAAAACCTCAGCGGGCACCTTTTTAAAGGTGGTGAGGTTTATTCATAGATGTGAACATTTAACAGGAAACGTCGGGGACAACCATCAAAACATGGTCTTATGCAGATTTCCAGGAGGGCAAAGAGGAATCACGTGGGTAAATACAGAATGTACACAACTATATATGTGCACATGTAACCTTTGAAGCTGTAATTTTGTGTGTGCCAACGATGGTGTGACTGGGTGGCTAAATGGTGGTCCCCTCCCTGACTGGTAAAACCGAACAGGAAGAGCAGACCCCCCATTAGCGGGGCCAAATCAGAGGGATCTCCAAGGCTGGCAGGGAAAGGAGGGAGAACCATAAAAGTGGAGAAAACTGAAGAAAACAAGGAACGGTCATTACTATGTCAGACATCCCTCTGTTATAATTTGTGATGTGCTGTTGCATATCAGACTAATTAAACTAGACTAGACAGGTGTCCCTGCTTACACATCAGTAAACTGTACAGTGGGTGGGTGTGTGTAAGGTAGCGAGAGTGTTACAAGGCCCTCATAGGGCTAAGAGTGTCTGAGCAGGGCAGCGTTCTGTGGCGGAGGACTCTCTCTCGCTCCACCTCTCTAATTACAGCGACCGACTCGGCTCTGCCCTCACCCACAATCTGTGGAGGCATGAAATAAATACATGCTCTCCAACAATAAACAAGTGCCTTTTCAGATGACAGCACCTCCTCATACTCAACCCCCACTGCGTCTCTCCAGGCTTTCATAACGCTTTTACTTTTTACTCACTAGAGGATCACGTAGGCCAGGGGTGCCCAACCTGGGGCTCCTGGAGCATTCAGGTTTCTGTGGGATATTTTCTAATTTCACTTCTTAACTGGTCCAAAGATTTGCAAATAATTTGCTGTTGTTGTGCATGGGTGCCTACAGAACACATGCACAACAATGACGTAGGCTCATACCAGAGGATATGCTGTACATGCTAAGAGGTTAAGAATACACAGAGCCCGATACAGGTCCCTGTGATTAGACCTAGCATTGAAAGCCAATTTAGTAATGCACATATTACTAAAGATTTAAGATATTTACATGTGTGAGGTCAGATGGATCAATGTTGCTGAACAGTGTGCCACAGTAGTTCACTAGATCAACAGGGAAAAATCTGAGGATTCTGATTATGACCGAGTATGAGTCAAGCTGTAAAAACACTGGTTCCTAGTACTTTCCAAAACACCTGTTTGTAATATGGACCCCTTCTTTCGCTTTTAGCCAAAGTAAACGGGTTTTATCAGGACTACCACTGAGATTTTGGAAGTCATTGCAAAACATTTTTTTGCAGACTGACTTGTTCAGTTTTGCAGCTCATAAAAATTGTGTCAAACATTTCCAGGTGACACCAGGCCTTTTCACATTTTTAGTAGGAATATTAATATTGCTCCTAGTGGCGACAGTTTTCATGACTTTTCATCTCACTCAGACTGATTTTGATTAACAATGTCAGGATTTTGAGCTTGTTGCTTAGCTATTGAAGAGAAATACACACGTTCATAGTAATGAGTTACATTTGCTGAAGTGCATGTACTTAGTTTTATTAGCTCATTCCGGCAAAGCCAAAAGGAGCTAATGCAATGCCATGGTGTCTGTCCATCCACATTTCACGGGAATCACTACACCTCCTAGGCATTTGACCTGATGGTCACCAAACTCCCTTGCAATGAACCTCAGTTGGGTCTGCATCCAGGTTGTGTTCAAAGTCAAAGGTCAGGAAATCTGAACACTTACAGTCGGGAAAAAAAAAAGTATTTAGTCAGACACCAATTGTGCAAGTTCTCCCACTTAAAAGATGAGAGGTCTCCAATTTTCATCATAGGTATACCTCAACTATGAGAGACAAAAAGAGAAAAAAAAAATCCAGAAAATCACATTGAAGGATTTTTAATGAATTAACTGGTAAATTCCTCGGTAAAATAAGTATTTGGTCAATAACAAAAGTTCATCTCAATACTTTGTTATATACCCTTTGTTGGCAATGATAGAGGTCAAACGTTTTCTGTAAGTCTTCACAAGGTTTTCACACACTGTTGCTGGTATTTTGGCCCATTCCTCCATGCAGATCTCCTCTAGAGCAGTGATGTTTTAGGGCTGTCGCTGGGCAACACGGACTTTCAACTCCTTCCAAAGATTTTCTATGGGGTTGAGATCTGGAGATTGGCTAGGCCACTCCAGGACCTTGAAATGCTTCTTACGAAGCCACTCCTTCATTGCCCGGGCAGTATGTTTGGGATCATTGTCATGCTGATAGACCCAGCCACGTTTCATCTTCAATTACTGATGGAAGGAGGTTTTCACTCAAAATCTCACGATACATGGCCCCATTCATTCTTTCCTTTACACGGATCAGTCGTCCTGGTCCCTTTGCAGAAAAACAGCCCCAAAGTATAATGTTTTCACCCCCGTGCTTCACAGTAGGTATGGTGTTCTTTCTCCTCCAAACACGACAAGTTGAGTTTTTACCAAAAAGTTCTATTTTGGTTTCATCTGACCATATGACATTCTCCCAATCCTCTTCTGGATCATCCAAATGCTCTCTAGCAAACTTCAGACAGGCCTGGACATGTACTGGCTTAAGCAGGGGGACATGTCTGGCACTGCAGGATTTGAGTCCCTGGCGGCGTAGTGTGTTACTGATGTAGCCTTTGTTACTTTGGTCCCAGCTCTCTGCAGGTCATTCACTAGGTCCCCCCGTGTGGTTCTGGGATTTTTGCTCACTGTTCTCGTGATAATTTTGAACTCATGGGGTGAGATCTTGCATGGAGCCCCAGATCGAGGAAGATTATCAGTGGTCTTGTATGTCTTCCATTGTCTAATAATTGCTCCCACAGTTGATTTCTTCACACCAAGCTGCTTACCTATTGCAGATTCAGTCTTCCCAGCCTGGTGCAGGTCTACAATTTTGTTTCTGGTGTCCTTTGACAGCTCTTTGGTCTTGGCCATAGTGGAGTTTGGAGTCTGACTGCTTGAGGTTGTGGACAGGTGTCTTTTATACTGATAATGAGTTCAAACAGGTACCATTAATACAGGTAACGAGAGGAGGACAGAGGAGCCTCTTAAAGAAGAAGTTACAAGTCTGTGAGAGCCAGAAATCTTGCTTGTTTGTAGGTGACCAAATACTTATTTTACCAAGGAATTTACCAATTAATTCATTAAAAATCCTTCAGTGTGATTTTCTGGATTTTTTTTTTCCTCATTTTGTCTCTCATAGTTGAGGTATACCTATGATGAAAATTGGAGACCTCTCTCATCTTTTAAGTGGGAGAACTTGCACAACTGGTGGCTGACTAAATACTTTTTTGCCCCACCGTAAGTGATTTCAGAAAAACCAACACTCCTAGTTAATTTCCTTAATTCTCAACAAATTCATGCACAGTGATAATCAGGTGGGTCTACTCTGCATCCAGGTTCTGCTTAAGATCAGGGTCAAATGTCAGGAGATCTCGGCGCTTACATATGATTTCATGAAAATAGTTAATCCTCCTAGGCATCCATCCATCTTCTACCACTTTTCCGGAGGTCCGGGTCACAGAGGCAGCAGCTCAAGCAGAGAAGCCCAGCTTTCCCTCTCCCCAGCCACCTGCTCCAGCTCTTCAGAGAGGATACCAAGACGTTCCCAGACCAGCTGGGAGGCGTAGTCTCTCCAGCGTGTCCTGGGTCTGCGCTGGGGTCTCCTCCCAGTGGGACGTGCCCAAAACACCTCAAGTGGGAAGCATCCTGATCAGATGCGCAAACCACCTCAACTGGCTCCTTTCGATGTGGAGGAGCAGTGGTTCTACTCTGATCCTCTCCTGGATGACTGAGCTTCTCACCCTATATCTAAGGGTGAGTCCAGCAATCCTACAGAGAAAGCTCATGATCTTTCTTTCAGTCATTACCCAAAGTTCATGATGATTGGTGAGGGTAGGAACATAATTGACCGATAAATTGACAGCTTTGTTTTAGAGCTCAGTTCCTTCTTCACCACAAGGGAACCGGTACAACGTCCACATCACTGCAGATGCTGCTCCGGTCAGTCTGTCAATCTCTCGCTCCATTCTCCCCTCACTCATGAATGAGACCCTGAGATACTTAAACTCCTCCACTTGGGACAGAAGCTTGTCTCCAACCCAGAGAGGACAATCCACCCTTTTCTGGCTGAGGACCATGGACTCAAGACTTGGAGGTGCTGATTCTCATCCCAGCCGCTTCACACTCTGTAGCAAACCATCCCAGCAAGACCTTTAGGTCATTGCTCCATGAAGCTAACAAGACAACATCATCTGCAAACAGAGATGAGATCCTGTGGTCACCAAGCATGACACCCTCCATTCTTTGGCTGCGCCTAGAAATCCTGTCCTTAAAAATTATGAACAGGATCGGTGACAAAGGGCAGCCCTGGCAGAGTCCATCTCTCACTGAAAAGGAGTTTGACTGGGTGTTGGCAATACAAACCAAACTCTTGCAACAGTC
The DNA here is from genome assembly GCA_020510985.1 of Pholidichthys leucotaenia. Classification (NCBI taxonomy): domain Eukaryota; kingdom Metazoa; phylum Chordata; class Actinopteri; order Cichliformes; family Pholidichthyidae; genus Pholidichthys; species Pholidichthys leucotaenia. The sequence continues at coordinate 332,584,055 of CM035841.1, read as the reverse complement.
GTACACAGACTGATAGCTCGTAGCAACGAGCCCAATACCCCATACTACCGAAGCACCCCCCCCTCCCACAAGAGACGTGGTCGAATGCTTTTCCCAAGTCCACAAAACGCATATGGACTGGTTGGGCAAACTCCCATGAACCTTCAAGGATTCTCAAGAGGGTAAAGAGTTGGTCTGATGTGCCATGGCCAGGACGAAAACCACATTGCTCCTCTTGGATCTGAGGATCGACCAGCATCTTAGGCAACTGCCCTAATTCTCAACAAACTCACAAGCAAAGATCCTCAGGTTTGTCTGCATCCAAGTTGAGCTCAAGGTCATGGTCACTGTCAAAGGTCAGGAAATCTGGGCATTTAAGATTTCATGAAAATCAGTACTCCTTTGGCCATTACCCTAACCACATCCTAGATAGGTCTGTATCAAGGTTTAAGGTCAAAGGTCAGGAGATCTGAGCACTGTTGGGGTGATTTCGTTAAGCCTTCTATGTCATTGATGGTCTGGTTGTATGATACTTTTTACTTGGCCCATTTGGCTGTAAAATTTGAGTTACTTTTGATTTTAAAACTAGTCAGAAATGTTATTAAAGCTGTCCCAGCTACCAGTTTTGGGGCTTTGATTGTTTGGGAGCGATCCAGAATGAATATCAAAATATTCTGTATAGTCTTTTGTCTCCCTCAGTAAACTGCATCATTATTAATGCTTGCCAGAAATTTAGCAATCTGCAACTTTTTCAGACATTTCCAACTTTTTAAACAAATTCACAGCTCGTCTCAAATGAAACATTTTCTTTTAAACAATAATATGCAATCTTTCTAAATTTAAAGGGCTTTTTTCTTAATGTTGTAGCAGCTCTTAAATTTGCAATTTTGCACATTTCTGTAAAATTTGTGACCTTTGTTTTTTTCTTGTATGTTTGTGAGATTTTTCTACTAAAAATTGCATGGGGTTTTCTAGTAACTTTGGTAAAGAGAAACTTGTAATTTACCTTTCATCATCAAACAGTTGGAATCATTGCTCAACTTGCCAACATTTGCAGAGAGAAAATATTGAAAATTTGAGTAAAAAGGTCAGACTTACCCGGGGGAAAGCTATACATTTGTTCTAAAAATAAAATTTAAGAACAAAATTAAATTAATGGCAAATTTAAAAAAAAAAAATGTCTCAAAATTAACAGAACTTAACAAATGGGTAAAAAGTTATGTGGGTTTTTTCCTCCAAATTTTCAACAAAAAGTAGTTAATCTAAAAAGAAATTCATCTGAAATCACAAATTTGAGAAAAAAAAAAAAGTCACATTGATGAAAGTAAAGTTGTATCTCATTACCTGAGTAACTTTCAGTAGATATTTTCCTCAGTCATGTATACAGAATTCCCACACATTTATCAAGGTCAAATTCAAGCACTTTCAGTAAGTTTTTCCAGCACCTTACAGCTGTAATAAATTACATACTATTTATAAGAATACATACTCAAAATGATAATTTCACTCACACATTACGAAAACAGATGGTTCTGTGCTACAGACAAGAACAGTCCACATGGTACATTATACGCTTGTCCACAGCCATTATCGATTAAAAAAAAAAAAAAATCAATTGCCAATGCAAGATTCAATATACTCTAGATCTATAATTGTAAGGATCTACAATTCAGAGTGGAACAAATTTTGAGAAACTATCAAAATCACTTAATCTCCTACAGTATGCAGATTTTCTACACATGTACAAACACTGTGTGAAATGAAAATATCCTAGCTTGAAAACTGTGGGAGGAGGTAACCGGACAAACTCCTATGGATAGACAGGCATAATTTGTCCTGTCTTTAGAGATGGACATAAAAATTCTTCTTCTGGCTGCTCCTTTTAGAGGTCACCACAGTGGATCATCTGCTTCCATCTCACCCTATGCCTGCATCTTCCTCTGTAACACCAACCCTCTCCATGTCCTCCTTCACTACATCCATGAATCGTTTGTGATCTTCCTCTTTTCCTCCTGCCTGGCAGATCCATCTTCAACATCCTTTGTCCAATATATCCACTATCCCTCCTCTGCACATGTTCAAACCATCTCAGCCTTGCCTCCCTTACTTTAAAGGTCTCCAAACTGCTCAAAATGAGCTGTCCTCCCTCTGATAAACTAATTTCCAATCCTGTCCCTCCTAGTCACTCCCAATGAGAATCTTAGCATCTACAACTCTGCCAGCTCAACCTCCTGCCTTTTTGTCAGTGTCACCGTCTCCAAACCATACATCATAGCAAGTCTCACTAACATCTTGTAAATCTTCCCTTTCACTCTAGCTGCTATTCTTCTGTCACAAATCACCCCAGACACTCATCTCCACCCACTCCACCCTGCCTGCACTTTGAAACCACCAAAGAATGTTTGGATGATCACACGATGAAACCACCAAAAGAAAGGGATCTCCCTAGCGTGTTAGGAAAGTTCGCACTAGCTTTAGTCACGAGATTAAGAGTAGCGGAAGATAAAGCATTATGCACCGAGAACGAGCTAGAGAACTGGCAATCAATAACCCTCTCTCTCCACGAAGACAATAAATTACTCAGGAAGAAACTGGAACAATCCCAAATGTAAAATGACGATACGATAGTCCCAACTTGATCATTATGCCCTATGAGATTTGAACTGGGCAAACCCAGAGAAGCATCAACTGGCTGATGACAATGCCTTGCTTCGCCAAGAGAACACCGAACTTGAAGACACGTTTCAGGACACGAAGAAGAAACTCAGAAGAGTTGAAGGTCAACTAGAAAATGTGAAGTCTGACTACAAGAAATGCCAAATACTCCAACAGGAAGCACACAAAGGCCTTGAGGATTTAAAAGATGTGGATGAATACCAACAGCAAAAGGAAGCAGAACCACAATCGCTTCCACGACCACCAGGAACTTCACTAGTCCCCAACCAAGACCATGAACCATGAGCAGGTTGGTTAGGCTGAAAGAAGAGTGCATCTCCTCATCAGATATGAACTGCCACAGCACGCTGTCACCCAATTTCTGTTTTGAGCACAAACGATTGCATGAAAAACGTGTGTGCACCCCTTCATGTTTGGGCCAAAATACATTTCAGATCTGCTAGTCCATTATGAACCACCCAGAGCCCTCGGATCATCAGGGTCAGGCCTACTATCTGTGCCCAGAATTAGAACCAAACATGGTGAGGCAGTGTTTAGTTTTATGCCCCTCACATATGGAACAAACTCCCAGAAAGCATTGGGGCTGCTAAAACTCTCGGCTGCTTTAAATCCAGGTTAAAAACTATTTGCCACAGCCTTTCAGTAGAACAATTGTTAATCTCCTACAATGCACTGTACATTTTTTTATTTGTCGTATTCCATTTTAGCTTGCTTTTGTTTCTCTTTACTTTTTAGTTTGCTTTTAAATTCTGATGTATTCTTTTTGCAACTTGCTGTAATGCTTTGTTTTTTTATGTAAAGCACTTTGAATTGTCTTGTACATGAAATGTGCTATACAAATAAACTTGCCTTGCCTTCAGACAGCGACCTTGACAAGATTGTGCAAAATCTTATGAAAATTGCTCTTCTGTAATATTCTAATTTTTTTGAGAAACTGAATTTTGGGTTTTCATTAGCTGTAAGCTATAACCACCAAAATTAAAAACCAATGCTTGAAATATATCACTGTGCATAATAAATCTATACGAGTTTAACTTTTGGAATTGAATTACTACAATAACTTTCCAATGATATTCATATTTAATGATATTCTAAATAATGGTTAAATGAAAAAAATACTGAGATGCACCTGTAGGTACAGCTTGAATCTGATTGGCCAGTACGCTCCATTAATGCAGTCTCTTAAAGGCAACAGGCTACAGGTATGGAAATATGTCATTTGTTTCAATTTTTAAATTAATATCCATTTACTACCTTTTTAACTTTACCCATTCCAAAATCCTCAGACTAACCTCTTAATTTTAATTCTAAATTCCATCTCATGTCAAGTAAAATAATGTGGGCATTGCGGCAAGCGCAGGTCGTGAACCACCAACCCTCTGATCAGAGGTCGACACACTCCTCACTTAAGCCATAGCTGCAGCAGGCATGGAGTCGATCTGAAAAGGTTTTGTCAGATTAACTTTTTCATACCATTAGACATTTCATATAGGTATACAGCTTCCATATCATTAGACACTTCTTTGTTTGTATTGGTCATTTTCTAGATAAAAGCTCATTAAACTGACCATGCACTGCACTAACAACCCAACACATTCACTGCACCTGTCCGCCTCCGGAGGGCGGGGCTCAACCAGGGCAGAGCAGTCTTCATCTTCAGCTCTTCAATTAATTTTATTTCACCATCTAATAAACGAACTATAGCAAACTGTTTATGCAGTGAGTAGCCATTTGTTGCAAAAAACGTGCTTAGAAATTCAAGCACTTTCAACCACCTTTTGCAAAATTCAAGCACTTTCACAGCCTTGAAAGCACAAGATTAAAATTCAAGCACCCATGGGAACCTTGTATATACTGTATAATAGCTTATATAATATGAGGCAATTCATTTGTCCTTCATTATAATTTCTGGCTACTTGACTTTTGTGAAGGAATGCAAATAGATTAAAATGGTTTAAGACGCTGCATTAGTGCAACTCTTACAAGTACAACTGCGCCCCCTTGTGGGCGGAAAGAGAAATACACCATTACTTTCACAACTCCTGCACTTGACATTTTTCTCATCATTACAGAGTCAGACATGAGGAGGTAGAGAAGGTTCAAATATTTTAATATAAAATACTTTTGCCATGATAAAATTATAATACAAAATATCAGAGATTAAAGGAGTTGCAGTGCACTGGTTACACACATGTAGATAAGGGATTTTTCCCTGAAAGAGAATGAAAGGGGTACACAGAGAAACACTCCAAACTTTAAAAACAAAACACATTTGTCCAATTTTAATTATATAATATGAAATATGCTGGGATAAAGGTAAAAAAAAAATAATCCAGAATTAAATGTACTGTAAGTCCATAATTAAACATTTAAATAAAAAATTAGGAAGTAAGTTTATCCAGCAAGTGCAGTTTGATAGCAAATTTGGTTTTCACAAGTTTTAGCTACAAGACAGGTTGTTACAGGAAAAGCAGAAGTGCAGCATGTGACAGAGTTTGCACAATATTCTTCAGGTTTACTCTCTTAAAGCTAAACAAAATGCAAAATAATTTCCAGAGAACTGTCAAATAATCAAAAAAGAAAATTCACTTCCCAAGGTACGTGTATATAAAAAAAAAAATGTATCCATGTATAAATAGAAAAATAAATACTGCCAAGCATATTTTTCAACGTAGTGTGGACTTGAACCAACCGTAACTGAAAAGACAAACATGCCAATGGGCTTTGGTGTATGGTCTAGTGTTAAAACCTGTAAATTGTGACAGAAAAACACTTTCATTGCCAAGCAAACAGACCCTTCAGTTCACTGAAATATTGAAATGGAGGCCTAATGCTCAAAAACACTGATTTTAAGTATGTCGTTTTTGAATGTCTTTCAACAGAAGTGACAATCATCATCTCCTTTCTGCGTAGGCAACGAGGTTTCCAATGCAAATATACCAAGAACACAGATCATTCTACCAAAATAAGAAATTGGGCTCTACATTTAAACTGGATGTACGGATCAGTATTAGTTGCTCTTGGTTATACCACACCGCACACAAGGTTATGGATGATCAATCAGCCACAACATGTCAAGGGCATTTGGTACATCAAGACAGTTTTTACAACTCTTCAGGTCAAATTGTGGCTCACACACCACAGTATAAAGACAAGTGACTGTGCAACTTATTGGTTTAAAAGCCCTCACCTGCATAGTGGAGGCACTGAAAAGCCAAGTACTTCATGGTTAGTCTTTGGTCTGGCGGATATTCGTACAAGAAAAACAAATAGGAAAGAAACTGGACTGATGCCAGCAGTCGGCGCTGGGCTAAAAAGGTTTGCGGACTGAAACGCTATTTTACTTGAAAAGAAAAATGGGGAAGGAGATCACAGTTTTATGGAAATTTCTATAATTACGAAGGCGTTCATAAATGGCAGGCCGATGCACTTTCAGCTGTTCCATGAGCCTTTAAAGATTGCATTTATGGTTTTAATTCAAAAAAGGCATCAAACCGATTTGTTTCTTCCTGTCAACATAATATCAATATAGTATTGAGCATCATAATCTGCTGGATTAAAATGAGGACGTTAATGCTTACAGTCCTGTGGATACATGTTGATGGCCTCTCCCGTAGAGCCAGAGCACTGGTCTGTCCATTCAGGGAGACAGTATTTTTAACTAGGAATCGGGTCCAGTAAGTTCCAGCTCCATTGGCACAGTCGGTGGATCTCAGTTTGCCGTTCACTACATGGGCAGCTCAAGGCTGCCACGGTTTCCTGTCCTTGCCTTTTTGATCAGGAATGTGTTTGTAGTGGCATTTTTCCCCAAAATGGCAGCCAGTGGTTCTCCAGAAGTAACACTCGTCTCCGTTCACTGGGCCACGTCGCCGGGGACTGATAAGAGTCACAAATGGTACACTTTAGCGATACATAAAAGGCACATTAAATACAGCCTTTATTGCTGAAGAGCTTCATACCCAGCAGCTGCCCCTGCTTGTTGGGTGGCAGGGAGACAAGTCTTTAGTGGAATGGGGAGCACCTTCTGAGTACGACGGTCAGGATAGCGCACCACTAAGCGTGTATTTTCAACGCAGTAGCCCTGCAAGAGCAAATATGCATTTTAAAAAGGGCCATATTATGCACTTTTTCCACATGGTGACCAAAGATGATGTCTGTACCATGCTACATTCAAAATACCTCAGGGTTTAAATACTACAGCATCACTTTTCAATTGGATTAAAAACCCTTCTTCAAAATTACCCATTTGAGTGTGTTTCTTTAAATGCTAATGAGCCCCAGTTCATCCCCACCTCAATCACTGTGAGATCCATGGTTGAGCCCATGCAGATGTTAAAGATTCAGAAAACTATTAATCCCAAAAAGGGCAATTCATTTGCCAGCTGGAACTAACCTACATAACACTGGCTGAATAAAAGCCCAACTAAAGCATGGGACAAGGTTCATGGTTTGAGTGGCTGATGGGATAGGACTGGTCCCTCTAGTGTAATAAGCACAGAAACAACTGCATGGTTGGCTCTGCAGCAAAGGAAGCTGAAACCATAGTTAAGCTAGGCTAGCAAAGAGATTTCAGGGCTACTCTGGGCTAAAAGAAAAGTGCAAAATGGCATAAAATTTATGGATGAATGAACCACCTGGGAAACGAGGATGTCTAGTGGGATAAAAAGAACTTGCAGAGAAGAACCATAAAAATTGTGGTCACACTGACTAGCACCACTCAGTTAACTATCAACACAATTTACAAATCCATCCTGCTCAAAAACTAAAATAAACTAGAAGTTACTCTTCATATATAAACAACTGGGGATTAATGAACCAGCTGGGAACACAGATGTCGAGTAGAAAGAGAATATATAGAAAGTACCCCCTCCAGAAAAAAAAAAAAAAAAACAACTGTCTCCAAGCTAAAGCTGTAGAACCTTATGGATTTAGATGCTCAAATCATAACCACTCATTTAATCAGAGGTACCAGGACAAAGGTGGATCCGAACAAAGTGACAATTGCATTTTTTTCGGTGTTTTTCTATTAGTAGCCACTTCAGATTCCAAAACTGATGTGTAAAAGTACTGCAGAAAGTGAAATTTCCCCCATATGTCCCTTTAAATCCATGAAACAGTGAAAAAGCTTTTTAAAAAAAAAAACAAAAAAAAAAAACTAGTAGTTACATTTAGTTTTTCCATGGCGCGAGCTGCCATGGCTGCCTTCTTGAAGTTGACAAAGGCACAGAACCTCTCATGCAGCACACGGATACTGTCAATGTCACCGTACCTTCAGTACAGAATAAGAAGAAAAACACCAGAGTCACATTTTAAATAAGACTTGTTTCAATGGATTTATGTGGAAGGTTTAAACTCCCCTTAGGTTGGTCTGAAATATTTTTACCAGACTGGGTTCATACATTTTAAAAAGGTCCCATAGACATTCCTCAGTTATATTAGTTGTCACATTTCCAACCCACAGAGACGGACAAGGCCTTCTAAAAGGAAAGCACAGAATGGGAGTCAATGCAGCCTTGTCACACACACACACACAAAAAAATCTAATTTGCCTTTATGTTAGGCTACCTACTCTGATTGTACAACCGATGAATCTGCAGTTATACCTGAAAAAGAATGACAGTTTCATCTCAGGAATGCATAGATGTTTATGTGCAACACTTAAGCAGAAAATGTTCTATAAATTAGTGCTGATGCGTTACAAGAAAAAACAATACACAGTCTCACCTCTAACTTCAAACGCCAAAGCAGCCTGCACAGTCGAAAATCTCTCAATCAGTTCAATACTTCTTTCTTGATCCAAACCAAAACCCTGCAGAAGCAAATGAAGAGCTTTAATAATCCAAAAGGGTTCATACCGTCTTTTAAAATGAGTATAATTATAAGAGAAGAGCTTTAATGACATTCCTGTCATGTTGCAATCATTTCATTATTTTAAGTTCAAATGCAAGTGCTATAGCAAATAGCAGTGGGATAAAATAATCAGGAATAAATAAAGGAATGGAACCAAGGCAGGTATCAAAATACTACTTCTGATATTTAAAAATAAGACTGGCCTTGTGTTATTCACGTCTACCAAGCCTCCAAGAAGGGAAAGGAACTGAAAACTGGTTCCAATTTTTGCCACCCATCAGAACTGTATATCTCTGATGTTATTAATTCCCCTTATCGATGTTGCAGGTTTGAACATTTCCACGTAAAAAAAAAAAAAAAAAAAAAAACAGCATGCGTCATGACATCACACGCTGTCCCTACCTACCACGGGATAATGATGGTGGTGCGGAGGAGACGGTCGAAAGCTGCCCATCGGTTATTTCATGCAAGGGTTCAAACACGAGCAACATGATGAAACATCTCAACGCAGCATGGGATAAAATTACAAGACTGCAGTGTGTTCGACAGTCTACAGAGTGCACCCACACCTGCTTTTCAAACAACAGCTCCTCCTTTAGGGATAGTAATATAGTAATATATTAACACAATGCTAGCAGTCTCAGCTTAATCACTTTTTGTAATCAATTTTTTTTAATTAATGACAAATACATTTGACAAATACATACAATTCAAAAGCAATGTTTGATTTTCATTGGTTAATTTTCATAGAATTTTTATTTATTACCACTTTTGTCAGATTCAAGTTACTTCTGTGACCATTGTGGGTTCTTCTTCCATTAACAGAGGGGTACCAACAATTTTGTTCACGTGTGTATGTGTTTAAGTCAAGTGGCAGCTATTTCCACACTTATTTTTGTATTTTTAAATGTTTTTGCGTAGTTCTGGCACTTGTTGCTGCTTCAGCCTGCATGAATTAATTTTTAAATTATCACAAAATATAGATCCAAAATTTTTCAACAGTTGCAAGAAAAGGTTAAGTGTTAAGTTAAACAACAAGTACTCATGGCATGACAGCAGCATGGGCATTTTAATGTCATGGTAAAACAGACAGCTACCACGACATTAAAAAGACCCAAACACAATGTTGTGGTTCTTTGTGACTGACTAGATTGTACGTCTGCTGTAAGCATTAGATTATGTCCAACATCTTTTAACAAAATGTGACAGACTTTATTGTGATGGATATATTGATATATCGCCAAGCTTTTGTTTACAGCATTACCCTCTTAGCAACAGAGCTAACCAACGGAGCTACTGTATTGCAGGCCACTTTTTCTTCCCATCCCCGATAGTCGTGAGAAGTGGTATGATTATATTACCGTTTCTGAGGTGTAAAAGGTCATGTTCACACATTTCTGATGCCAGTCTTCTTTAAAAACAAGGAAATAAGTCTCGTTTCCATGACAACTCCATGTTCTAAAATAGTACCAGAAGTTGCGCACATAATTCACGGGGCTAGGAATAAGGTGGATACCTCCCAATTCCCCCAGCCACCCACCAATCATCTAGAACCCCAAAAAGGATTCAAAACTGAGCAACATATCAATTTTTTTTAAAAAATTAAAAATCAAAATCTTAACCAGTTTATTTTAACCAAGAAATCCCAGCTGAAAATGTGTGATATTCAAATATGATCTCATTCTTTTTAGATGATGACAGCAACAGGTAGCTGTGAGGTTTTACATCCATGTACACACGTGGACAGAATTGTTGGTACCCCCTGTTAATGAAAGAAAAACCCACAATGGTCACAGAAATAACCTGAATCTGACAAAAGTGGTAATAAATAAAAATTCTATGAAAATTAACCAATGAAAATCAGACAATCCTTTTGAATTGTGGTTCAACAGAATTATTTTAAAAAACAAACTCATGAAACAGGCCTGGACAAAAATGATGGTACCTCTAGAAAAGATTGAAAATAATGTGACCATAGGGACATGTTCAACCAAGATGTGTCCTCTAATTAACATCACAGGTGTCTACAAACTTGTAATCAGTCAGTCGGCCTATTTAAAGGGTGACAAGTAGTCACTGAGCTGTTTGTTGGCATGGTGTGTACCACACTAAACATGGACCAGGGGAAGCAAAGGAGAAAGTTGTCTCAGAAGATTAGAAAGAAAATTATAGACAAGCATGTTAAAGGTAAAGGCTATAAGACCATCTCCAAGCAGCTTGATGTTCTTGTGACTACAGTTGCACATATTCAGAAATTTAAGATCCACGGGACTGTAGCCAACTTCCCTGGACGTGGCCACAGGAGGAAACTTGATGAAAAATGGAAGAGACAGATAATATGAATGGTAACAAAAGAGCCCAGAACAACCTCTAAACACATTCATGGTGAACTCCAAGGTCAAGGTACATCAGTGTCAGATCGCACCATCCGTCATCGTTTGAGCCAAAGTGAACTTCATGGGAGATGACCAAGGAGGACACCACTGTTGAAAACAAATCATAAAAAAGCCAGACTGGAATTTGCCAAACTGCATGTTGACAAGCTACAAAGCTTCTGGGAGAATGTCCTATGGACAGTCGAGACAAAATTGGAACTTTTTGGCAAGGCACATCAGCTCTGTGTTCACAGACGCAAAAATGAAGCATACCAAGAAAAGAATACTGTCCCTACTGTGAAACATGGAGGAGGTTCTGTTATGTTCTGGGGCTGCTTTGCTGCATCTGGCACAGGGTGTCTTGAATCTCTGCAGGGTACAATGAAATCTCAAGACTATCAAGGTATTCTAGAGAGAAATGTGCTGCCCAGTGTCAGACAGCTTGGTCTCAGTCGCAGGTCATGGGTCTTGCAACAGGATAATGACCCAAAGCACACAGCTAAAAACACCCAAGAATGGCTAAGAGCCAAACATTGGACTATTCTAAAGTGGCATTCTAGGAGCCCTGATCTAAATCCTATTGAACATCTGTGGAAGGAGCTGAAACATGCCGTCTGGAGAAGGCACCCTTCAAACCTGAGACAACTGGAGCAGTTTGCTCATGAGGAGTGGGCCAAAATACCTGCTGAGAGGTGCAGAAGTCTCATTGACAGTTACAGAAATCATTTGATTGCAGTGATTGCCTCAAAAGGTTGTGCAACAAAATATTAAGTTAAGGGTACCATCATTTTTGTCCAGGCCTGTTTCATGAGTTTGTTTTTTAAAATAATTCTGTTGAACCACAATTCAAAAGCATTGTCTGATTTTCATTGGTTAATTTTCATAGAATTTTTATTTATTACCACTTTTGTCAGATTCAAGTTATTTCTGTGACCATTGTGGGCTTTTCTTTCATTAACAGAGGGGTACCAACAATTCTGTCCACGTGTATGACCGGAGAGCAGCTGGAGTTTCAGGAGATGGTACATGCGCTAGCCTCTGTGTCTGTTTTAATGTACAGTTGGCTTCAGGTTAAGACGGTGCTAGACTCCTCAGACTGAGCCATGTCTTGAGGTTTTACCAATATGTGTATACAAGTATTTTATGCATGTGTGGGTATGCATGTATAATATGCATACCCAATTACACTCAAGTACAGCATGCATACTTTTTGATTGCCAAAAAAACAACTGTGCAGTTGTTTCTAATCACTTCAGTATTCAGTTTGCTTTTTCAGCGTTTCAAAATTTTAAAAGTTACAACGTATACATGTGCATTTCTCTAAGGAAGGCATGTTGACAGGCTTACATTTCTTCTTTGTATTTGATTCTATTGTATCCCTTTAAGAGAAGAAACATTGTTTAAAACAGACAGATGATAAAACTCCTGCACTGATGCTGAAATCCTGTGAAGGCCTGCTCCCCCCGCCCCCCCCACACACACACAGAAAAGCGATCAAGAATTGATAAGGGAATTGAGGAAGAATCGGATCAATAAGTATAATCGACAATGCCACTGATATTGACAAAATCTTATCAATTTCCATCCCTACTTTGAAGAATTAAAAATAAAAAATCTGACTGAGCAGACATTACCATCAACTGTAGCACTTTACAGTGAAACAGGTTACTGACAGCCTCCTCACATTCTTCATCTAGTTTCAGCACCTGCTCCATAGCCTTCTCTGCATCAATGTACCGCTGCAACACACATTTCAACATGAGTTAGAAATGGCTAATAAGAGATGGATGTAAACATACAGTGCATCCGGAAAGTTCTCACAACACTTCACTTTTTCCACATTTTGTTATGTTACAGCCTTATTCCAAAAGGGGTTAAATTCATTTTTTCCCCTCAAAATTCTGCACGCAACACTTCATGATGACAATGTGAAAAAAGTTTTGAGAGTTTTGGAAATTTATAAAAAAACAAAAACAAAAAAACAAAACTAAGAACTCACATGTACATAGGTATTCACAGCCTTTGCCATGAAGCTCAAAATTGAGCTCAGGTGCATCCTGTTTCCACTGATCATCCTTGAGATGTTTCTACAGCTTAATTGGAGCCCACCTGTGGTAAATTCAGTTGATTGGACAGAATTTGGAAAGGCACACACCTGTCTATATAAGGTCGTTGACAGTGCATGTCAGAGCACAAACAAAGCATGAAGTCAAAGGAATTGTCTGTAGAACTCCGAGACAGGATTGCCTCAAGTCACAAATCTGGGGAAGAGTACAAAAAAAAAAAAAAAAAAAAGTTCCAGTGAGCACAGTGGCCTCTATCATCCATATATACAAGTTTGGAACCACCAGGATTCTTCCTAGAGCTGGCCGGCCGTCTAAATTGAGTGATCAGGGGAGAAGGGCCTTAGTCAGGAAGGTGACCAAGAACCCGATGGTCACTCTGTCAAAGCTGCAGCATTGCTCTGTGGAGAGAAAACCTTCCAGAAGGACAACCATCTCTGCAGCAATCCACCAATCAGGCCTGTATGGTAGAGCGGCCAGACAGAAGCAATCATCATCATCATCATAGCAGTCTGTCATGGGCGACAATGACTGTTTCATTTAGATCTGATCAGATTCCTCCACACAGCTCTGTCCTTAGCCTTCCGCTGCCAGGAACTCCTGTCTATGTCCAACTTCTTCAAGTTTCTTTTTACAGTGTCTTTAAATCTGAGCCTTGGTCTACCCTGATTGCATTTGACCTTGCATAACTGTGAGTAGAGTAACTGCCGAGGGAGACGCTGGTGGTCCATCCTCTCAACATGTCCGAGCCATCTCAGGTTCATCTGTATTAGCATGTCCTCCATTGACGATAGACCAGCTCGTTCCAACACTTCTATGTTGGTTATCTTGTCTTTCCATGAGATGTTCATTATGGCTCGAAGGTGTCTCATGTACGCGTGGAGTTTCTTCCCCTGCACTCTGTAGACAGTCCAAGTTTCAGCACCGTACAATAGAGTAGCCAGTACTGTCGTTCTGTACACTTTGCATTTCACATGGATAGACACATGTTGATTGTTCCACAGTCTCTCCCTCAAGTTTCCAAACACAGCGCTCGCTCTTCTCATTCTGAGAGATAGTTCATCCTCCAGCCTTGCATTCTCTGAAACCGTACTCCCTAGGTACTTGAAAGTCTTGCACTTGACTAGTGGCTCTGTACCAATGCTGATCTCTTCTGGTAGTGACGTTGATAACTGGAACTTTGGTGGTTGATAAAGGCACTCTGTCTTCTTGATGTTGATTTTGAGGCTGAATTGGGTAGCTGCTCTTGCAAATTTCTCCACTAAAGATTGCATATCTTCCACACTGTGTGCAACTAGAGCACTGTCGTCGGCAAAGAGCATTTCTTACTACCTTTACCGATGTCTTACTCTTGGCTTTAAACTGTGCCACATTGAAGAAGTCTGCTTCTTTCCTTGTTTGAATGTATACTCCTGAAGTGTCTTTGAAGGCCACCTCAAGCATGGCTGACAGATATAGCGAGAAGAGTGTAGGTGCCAGCACACACCCTTGTTTCACCCCGTTGCTTACTGAAAAGTCTTTAGATACTGAACCACTCATTGCCATGTTTGCTTGCATACCTGTATGGAGTGCCTCGATCAGGCTGACAAACTTCTCTGTACAACCATATTTCTTGAGTACCTGCCAAAGTCCTTGTTGCAAAACAGTATCGAAGGCTTTACTGAAGTCTATGAAGACTACATAAAGCGGCATGTTCTGTTTGATACACTTTTCTTGAACCCGTTTCAAGCAGAAAATCATGTCCATTGTGCTTCTTGAACTTCTAAAGCCGCACTGGGTTTCTGGTAGTACATTCTGCGAGATGTGTTCACTGAGTCTGTTAAGTAGTACACGTGAGAGAATCTTACCAACAGTGGCTAGCAGTGATATACCTCGGTAATTTCCACAATCATTCCTCTCACCTTTCTTGAACAAAGGCACAATACTTGCATCCTTCCAGTCTTGAGGTACTTTCTGGGCATCCCATATCTCTTGGATGAACTTGTGCAGGCAGTTGGTCAGCTGAACACCACCAAATTTCCACACTTCTGCTGGAATTCCATCCCTTCCTGGAGCTTTACCATCGTGTGTTGTCCTGATAGCTGCCATTAGTTCATCAAAATTTGGTGGTTTATCCAGACTTGATACAGCTGGTCGCTGCACTAGAGCTTCTTTAGCCTCTTCAGTGAGATCTCCAGGGTTGTTTAGTAGTTGGTCAAAGTGGTCTGCAAATCTGTCCAGGATCTTGTCTTTCTCCTGCAAAACCGTTTCACCATCCATAGCCTTTAGTTGGACCAATCCTCTTGGTTTAGGGCCATAGATTTCTCTTAAACCTGTGAAGAATGTTTTCATGTCCTTCCTGTCTGCTGCAGTTTGAAGTTTCTCTGCTTTTTCATCCCACCAGTTGGACTTCATCTCTCTGGTGTACTTCTGTAGCTCACTCTGAGCCTTTGAGTATTTCTTCTTCTTCGACCTTGTGTTACACTGTAGGTTTTCCTGCCTAGCTGTATTCCTTGCTTCTTGTAGTTTCTTCAGGTGTTCATCATGCTCATCAAACCAATCTCGATGTTTCCTCTCTGGGTAGCCTAATACATCACTCGCAGTCTGATACACCGTATCCTTCAGTGTTGCCCATTTCTCTTCTATGTTATTCTCCGAGTTGTTGCTGTCCCAGTCTTTCAAGTTTTCATCCATTTTCTGTGCAAGTTCTTCCTGCTTCTTTTGGCCTTTCAGTGCACTAGTGTTTAGCTTCACACCCGTCCTGCAGTGCTGTTTTCGTCTCCAGATCCTTAATCTAGATCTCAGCATAACATGATCAGTACCACAGTCCGCGCCTCTCATTGCTCTGGTGTCCAATACATCCCTTATGTCTCTCTGCCTGACTACGATGTAGTCTAACAAGTGCCAGTGCTTGGATCTTGGGTGCATCCATGTCTTCTTGTGTGTGTCCTTCTGCGTAAATAGAGTGTTGGTTATCACAAGGTTATACTCTGAACATAGTGCAAGTAGAAGTTCTCCATTAGCATTGCACTTGCCTACTCCATAACTGCCTAGCACTCCTTTCCATTTCTCGGTGTCCGAACTAACTCTGGCATTAAAATCTCCAACGAGTATCAGCCTATCATCAGTTGGTACACGCCTGATAGTCTCATGCAAATCACCGTAGAACTCTTCCTTCACCTCCTCTGTGTTGGACATTGTTGGGGCATAGACACTGATGAGTGTGGCATACATTGACTGGCGCCTAGCGGCTGCCCCGGCCTTGAATACGCTCTGCAGAGCGTGCCCAAATGCCAAGTCACGTTTCGTTACCTTGTATTTATACATGTGTAATGACAATAAAGTTGAATCTCAATCTCAATCTCAATACATCTTCCGTTGTAGTGGGAGTCTCATTGTCATTATCCTGCCGTTGATTGGCACCGGATCCACATCAAGCATTGTTGCCATCTCCTTTCTAACTGCAAAGCCCACTCCTGCTTCTCTCCTTTCTTGAGTTGATCTCCCACTCCAAAAGAAGATGTACCCATGGTCTTCCAAGCTGTCATATCCAGGCAATCTTGTTTCACTAAGTGCAGCTATGTCTACATTGTACCTGTTCCATTTCCAGGGCCATAAGCACGGTCTGTCTTTCTGGGCGCTGTGATGTTGTTCTGTCCAACAGAGTGCATACATTCCATTCTGCTACACACAAGGTTGCTGTTTTCCTCTTCTTTTGTCTTCCTGCTCCTAGCTTACTTTTCGCTGCCTGTTGAGAGTGTGAACAGATCAGCACGGACCTTGTAAGCCCAGGTGACATCCGAGCCGGTATGAGTTGCTTTCTGATTGACTATTTCATGAAACTGCTTGCAAAGTATTTGAGTACTGCTAGCTTTTGCTGGACTAGCAGCACATTCTTGGCAGATAAAGGTATTATCAGTGGCAAGGACAAGCCAAGACAAAAGGGCCTTTTCCACTAGCACGCTTTAGCGCGACACGGGACGGCTCAGCACGCTTTTCCACAAGCCCCAACACGGTTTAACAGCCGCGATTCTCAGCCCCGCTCCAGGGCAGGGTACAGCAGTGCTGAGCTGTGCCGTGTTGTGACGTTAACAGACTGGTCGCCGCTGATTGGTCAGGTCGTAACCGGCGCTGATTGGTCAGGTTGTAACCGCCTTTACTCAGCATGCAACCACTGTTGGCGGTTTATTTTCAGTGTACTGCTGTGCTATTTTCATTTATTCTCTATCAAAAATGGCTTCGCGTAATAAGGGTGTTCCATGGACCAATAAGGAGGTGCAGTGTCTGCTCACTGCATTGTCAGACGAACGTATCCAGCGCGAGTTAGACGGAGCCGCCCGGAATGAAAAAATATACCGGGAGGTCTCGACATCGGAGTCCTTTCTTTCTTTCAAAGGTCTTTTTATTATTATTAATTGAAGTATCAATACAATACAAAGTATTAGAAATTTTCATTTTTGTTTCAACCAAACAGTAAAAAACTAGAACTTAAAGCCAACAAATGTAAATGCTTCAAAGCACAAAAACCTTTAAATAAACAATAAAAAAAAAAAAAAATACAAAGAAAAATTGTGTGTGTGAAGTGGGGGTGGGGTAAAGGGGATATGAGCTACTCAGAAACTATAATCGTGGGTCTTTCAAAGAAATCAAGAAACGGGCGCCATAATTTATAGAATTTGTTTTCAGAGCCACAGACTGTATATCTGATTTTTTCTAAATCCAAACAGGACATTATATCTTTTATCCACTGTAAATGTGAAGGGGGCGAAGAGTCTTTCCACTTCAGTAATACAGCACGTCTGGCCAATAATAATGAAAATTTGAATACTTTTAATTTGGAACTTGGCAAGACAAGTTCTGGAGCCACACCAAAAATGGCGCATAATGGATCAGGTTTAATTTGACATTGCAGGACTTCAGACATAGTGATAAAAACAGAATGCCAAAAATTCATCAATGCAGGGCAGGACCAATACATGTGAAGCAAAGTGCCAGGAGCGCTACCACACTTTTCACAAGTTGGGTCTATAGCCGAGTAAATACGTGCTAACTTAACCTTGGACAGGTGCATCCGGTGTACAATCTTAAATTGAATAAGAGCGTGACGAGCACACATTGATACAGTGTGAACCTGGCCAAGAATAGAGTCCCACAGTTCATCAGTAAAAGTAAAATTAAGATCTTGTTCCCAGTTCAATTTGATAGCGGCCAGAGAAGAAGATTGTAAATTTGAAATTAAATTATATAAAACTGACATTACCCCCTTAGAAGTTGGTTTAACTAATAAAAAATCATCTAGAGGATTATCAGAAGGTTTTTGAGGGAATTGTTTTGTCATGGTTTGCACATAATGTCTGACCTGGAGGAAGCGGAAAAAATGTGTAGAAGTGATGTCGAATTTGGTGGAAAGTTGAGAAAAACTTGCAAATTGACCATCAAAATATAAATCCGCAAAAGATTTTAAACCTTTTCTGTGCCATATATGAAATGCACTATCAATAGTTGATGGGGTAAATAAATGATTTGCGGCAATTGGACTTCTAATGGAAAAAAACTGAAGACCGAAATTTTTCCTGAATTGAGACCAAATTCTAAGAGACTGACGAACTACTTTATTATTACCCAGTGTAGACAAAGCAAGGGGAAGTGGTGAACCTAAAATTGCCGGTAGGGAAATTTGATTGTCCACATGTGACTCCATAAGGATCCAAATAGGTGATTTGGGTTCCAGATAAAAATGTTTCCAATATAACATGCACCTGATATTTGCAGCCCAGTAGTAATATTGAAAGTTAGGCAGAGCCATGCCACCTACTGATTTGGGTCTTTGAAGAAAAACTTTCCTCAATCTCGGATGTTTACCATTCCAAATAAATGAGGTAATCAGAGAGTCCAAAGACTTAAAAAAGGATTTAGGAATAAAAATGGGGAGACATTGAAACAAATATAAAAACTTTGGAAGTAACATCATTTTTACAGAATTGATTCTGCCAATTAAAGACAAGGATAATGGGGACCATTTGGAAAGTATTAACTTGCACTGGTCAAGTAAGGGGAGAAAATTATTTTTAAACAAGTAATTAAATTGTTTAGTGACACATATCCCAAGATAATTAAAATGATCAATAACAACCTTGAAAGGAAAATTTTCAAAATCCTGAACTTGAATCTTTTCATTAATCAGAAACAGTTCACTCTTATTAAGATTAATTTTATAACCAGAAAACCTACTAAAACTATCCAAAATATTAAGTATAGCGGGTAATGAAGTAAGTGGGTTGGAGAGAAATAATAAAAGATCATCAGCATAGAGTGAAACCCTATGCTCAATGCCACCCCTACGAATGCCTAGAAAGTCCCGGCTCCCACGGATTGCAATAGCTAACGGCTCAACTGCCAAGGCAAAGAGCAACGGGCTCAAAGGACAGCCTTGCCTCGTACCACGGTAAAGTCTAAAATAGTCAGAATAGCGACAATTAGTTAACACTGAAGCTAAAGGACTAGCATAGAGAAGTTTAATCCAGGAACAGAAGGAAGGACCAAAACCGAACCTCTCCAAAGTAAAAAACAAATACTCCCACTCAACCCTATCGAATGCCTTTTCAGCGTCCAAACTAATAAGACATTCAGGAATGTTGTGGTGAGGAGTATAAATAATATTAAACAACCGCCGCAAGTTAAAAAAAAGAATGGCGATTTTTAATGAAACCGGTTTGGTCCTGTGAAATTATAAAAGGAAGAATCTTTTCCAACCTTGAAGCTAACAACTTTGACAAAATTTTAACATCGGTATTTAACAAGGAAATAGGCCTGTAAGAAGCACAATCAACAGGATCCTTATCCTTTTTAAGCAAGACAGTGATACAGGCCTGATAGCATGAAGGAGGAAGTGTACCAGAGTCAAGCGACTCTGTAAAAACTTGACAAAGGAAAGGGGCGAGGTCATCAGAGAATTTTTTGAAAAAATCAGCGGAAAACCCATCAGGTCCTGGAGATTTTCCTGATTGCATGGATGATATTGCCAGCTGAATTTCTTCTTTTGTGATGGGAGCTTCTAAAATTTGCCAAGATTCTGAAGAAATCGAAGGAATATCAATAGAATCAAAAAAAATTTCCAAATCCTTTAAGTTTGTTGTATATTCTGAGGTATATAATTTGGAATAAAATGACCTGAAAATATCATTAATCGCTTGTTGGTCAGATGTCACCTCTCCTTTATCTGTCCTAACTCCAGTAATAATTTGCTTAGCTCTAATACCACGTAGTTGATTAGCTAGAAGTTTACTGGTTTTTTCGCCATGTTCATAAAATTCACTCTTGTTCCTTATTAAACAACCTTCAATTTGTCGAGTAGAAAGTAAATTAAGTTTAGTTTGTAATGTCATACGTTCCTTGTACAGAGCGGGTGATGGAGATTGAGCATATTGTCTGTCAATGTCCAGGATTTGATCTAAAATAGCCTTCTGTTCCTGTATTAAGGATCGTCTTTTAAATGCTGCCAATGAAATAAATTCCCCCCTAAGAAATGCCTTCATGGCCTCCCATATCGTTTTATTTGACATACCAGGAGTTTTATTTTCTTTCAAAAAAAAATTAATTTTAGAAGAAATATTCGCAACCAATTTTTCATCTGTAAGTAATAATGGATCCAATCTCCAATGCTTTCTCATGGAGTCACATCCATGGAGGATCATTTTAAGTACAAGAGGGGCATGATCAGAAACCGAGATGCTATCATAACTGCAAGAGCAAAGGTTATTAATTAATAAATTGTCAACAAAAAAATAATCTATTCTGGTATAAGTATGGTGTACGTGAGAGAAAAAAGAATAGTCCCTGCCGTTAGGATGTAAAAAACGCCAAGGATCTGTAAGGCTATATTCCTCAAGAAAAGACTTAACATAAGTTGCAGATTTATTAAGACTAGCAGGTTTTGAAGATGAGCGATCTAAGATCGGATCCATATACAAATTAAAGTCACCCCCAAGAATTAGAGAATGAGTATTTAAATCTAGAAGTTGCGAAAAAAGGTTGCGAAAAAAGTGCACATCATCAAAATTCGGTGCATACAGATTAGCCAAAGTGACATGTTTATCGCCAAGTTTACCTGATACTATTACAAATCGTCCATTTTTATCTGATACAACATTAGAGGGAATAAATGGGATATTTCGAACAATAAGAATAGCAGCGCCCCTGGCCTTAGCTTTAAAATTTGAATGAAAAAATTGTCCTGACCAACATTTTGACAAACGCAAGTGGTCGGAATCCTGCAAATGGGTTTCCTGCAAAAACAGTACCCCAGGCTTAAACTGCTTTAGACGTGACATGACTCTCTTTCGTTTAATTGGATAGTTCAACCCCTTCACATTCCAGCTTACCAAAGTAAGATTACTATTCATTCAAAGAGTAAAATTTATATATTATGTTGTGTAGCCCAAAGAAGAATAAAGTGAGGTACGGGTAAAAAAAAAAAAAGGAAGGGGTAAGGGGGGTGTAAATAAAACCATAAAAATAAAAATAAATAAATAAATAAAATAAAAAAAATTAAAAAAATTTAAAAAAAAAATAAAAAAATCCAACAACCAAACCTATAACAACACTCCAGCCGGTTGCAAAAAAACAGCAACCGCTCCATCTCCAGCTCTATTTTCATCCTAACAGAATGCTCCCATACAACTGGCTTCAATCCTGCATAATATGAACGTTTTACCCTAAAAAAAAAAATAAATAAATAAATAAGATAAAATTAAAAAAAAGAATTAAGTAAACAACAACGTATAGGGAGCCAATTTTATCTTGTTTTTAAACATCTGAAAATGCATCAATGTCCAGTCAGTGCAGCTTCAATGAAGTAACAAGCAGCCCAGCGCGGCAGCTGGTCAACCCAGAAATGTCCAGTTCAAGGCGAAAATTGCTGGTTTCTCTCCATAGTTTGCATGAAGCAGGTGGCCTCCGAGACGGACGCCAGCCACTGGTTTTTGCCGTCTGGAAGAGTTATCCGGAGCCTGGCGGGGAAAAGAAGAGAAGGACGAAAACCTCTCTTGTACAACTCGGACATAACCTCCTTATATTCGGCTCGTTGCTTCTGAACGTCGGCGTTATAATCCTCGTAGAACTGAAGTTTATGCCCACGATATTCCAAAGTCCCACGGCGTCTCCGCGCTTCTCTCATCACCAAGTCTTTGGTCCGAAACCGGTGGAAACAAATAATGACAGCGCGCGGCTTCCCATTCGGACCCGGCTTGGACATGAGGCTGCGGTGGGCTCTATCCAGCTCTGGGGGAGATGGCAAAGTTTGTGCGCCAAAGACGTCCACCAACAGCCGAGAAAAAAATTCAGATGGCCGTGGACCCACATCAAAGGACTCCGGCAGACCCACCAGACGAATATTCAGCCTCCTGCTTCTTCCCTCCAGGTCAGAAAGTTTATTTTTCAAAAGTTTGTTCTCCTCCTGTATTGACTCGCATGTAACTTCAAGCGCCGCTAGGCGCTGGCTGACGTCCTCCGCGTTGTTTTCAAGGTCGCCAATGCGTTGCTCCTGGTTCGCCACATCTGCTTGAATTTTGTCCAGCTTACCATTAATAAGTTCAAATGAAGCTTTGAAGTCAGCAGCTATGGACATTCTGTGTTGCTCAAGCAAGGCAACAAGTGCAGGGTTAAGGCTGATACTAGCATCCTCAGCTAAGCTGGTGTTAATATTGTTCCCTGCTGCCTCCTTTTCAGTCTGCTTTCTTGTTTTGGACATATTTCAAAACAGATTCTGCACGTATTAAATGTCCAAAACATTAACAGCTTACAGCAAAATAGGGTTTAAAAAGTAAAGAAAAAAAATATAGCAGGAGCCAGCAACGCACACACCTACTCCATTGCCAGCACACCTGAAGCCCGACATCGGAGTCCTTTAACGGTGAGTTTTAATTTTTTTTTATTGTGCGTTTTTTCGCAAATATATTCGGTAAGACACTCAGTTTATTTATGCAATAAAAAAGCTGTTCATTTGTGGATGTGCAGCACACTGTGGACTAAAGCTTTTATTTTAATTATTCATGTGAACAAAACGCTGAAATAAGCTTATGTATTCTTGTTAAAAACTACTGTCTTTTCTGTATATCTTGCACTTTCGTGCTGTATTTTATTGTGTGCATTTTCCTTGTAGAATCATCCCACGCGTCCGCCGCGACAGCCTGCACGGATTAATTCAACCGAGCCTTCATGACCCACAGCTGGCAGAGACGGCTTCATTCAACCGAGTCTTCGTGACCCAGTTTGGGAAGCTGGTGTAGAGGCACTCAGTGGTCGGCATGTATAAAATGTCGATTAACCTTCATGTTGTGTTGCAAAGTTTTTTTTTTCTTTTAATATTTTGTAATAAAATGGAATTGTTTTGGAAAGTGTGGTTTGTCTGTTATAACACTGAATTATAAAACAGTAGAATTACATAGAAATTCCATTGCCTAGTCTGATCAAAATGATGCTGATCATCCTGTCAGGGGTCAACCATTGTAAAGGTAATGTAATTTTTAACTAGACCAAAAAAGAAATCTTTTTGTAAGCTTTCTGTTCTTTTTATTGAAATATCATAAAAAATTAGCACCAAGTCAAAGTAGGTACAAGTATATGTAAATTGAATGTTCTATCAGCATTCTAAATTCAGAGATTTACAATACTTTAGAAGGAGTGTAGCATCATCTAAACGGAAAATAATAATACTGTTGTTCCAAACGTTGACCTGAAGGTGAAAAACATGAATTTTTTTAATTCAGTACATCCAAAATGCCCTAGGATGTAAAAAATAATACAATTTGGTGTTGGCCAGTGTGCCACCGTCTCATTATTTAATACGAATAAAAACAAGTTTCAGCTCATTATTTCTAGGTCATTTGGCAGTTAATTCAAAACAAAAGTGACTTGTGTTGTTGCAGCTTAATTATGAGATAAAATTAATTGTGAGATAAAACCACAGAGCGAGCAAGGCAATAATCCTTGGATCCTCCATTTTTTGTCTCGTGTAAATAAGGACTCAGTCGGGTGCGTAACGTCACGGAGTGTGGCCCCGCCTCGCTGAGAATCTGCCGCCGCCCCGCTTCTAAAACCTCCTAACACAAACCATCACAGCACAAGCACAACACCGTGCTAATGGAGACAGAAGCATTCCGAGCCGTACTGAAGTGAATCGAGCCGTACCGAGGTGTGCTGGGCTAGTGGAAAACAGGCAAAACTGACTCCAGTATCTGTTGCAGTGACTGACCAGATGATAGGTTTGTTTATCTCTGCTCTTTGTGTAGTGCATGTCACAATGCACCGACTGGCACAGTCCACCACAGACCTTGCGACAGATGTGTTTATCTGCCAGGATGTCCAGTCTCACCCTGTAACTGGGAGTGGTCCACCACAGACCTGTGGCAGATATTGTTTTTAGTTCTGCCAGGATGCCCCGTTTCACCCTCCACGCCCTCGGAAGGGCGGGGATGCCAGTTGAGTCGCCGACAGCCCGACCCATGAGACAGGTAGTACCGGTTTTCATGGTTATCCGGTAGCAAGCAAGCCAATGCCTGACCTGACACAAAAAGAACATCTAATAGGTGACATAAACTCAGAGTGATGAAGCCTGCAGATCATGATGAACTGGTCTGGGGTCAGACTGAGTTAATGTGGAGTGACTGGGCAGCAGAATGGAGGCCAACATTTCTGCTGCAGCCTCCAACTCCATCAGCTCTGATTTTACTGATGGGGGAAACGTCTGTGCCTCTGGCCTGTTTAAACTTGCCATTGTCCTCAGAGGAGACACTTGAACAAGTCTCGTTTGGATTTAATGTGAAACAAAAGTTTGGTGTAAAGCAGAATAAAGTTCTGGAGCTACAGTGGAGTTTACACATCCTCAGTGACACACAGATGCAGTATAAAGACTAAAAACCATTCCTGTATTGTTTTAAACAACGTTTAAAACAACTCCTGTGTCCCTCCTCCCCAAAACACTCCATTTTCTCCCGCTCATCAACATGCACGGGCCTCTTATCAGATTGGAAGAGTTTTTTTTGTTTGTGTTCCAGGTGAAGCCCAGTAAAGGCCTGATCAGAGCAGCTCAAGGGGAAAGCCCGTGCAGTCCGTGGACTGTGAGCCCGTGCAGTCCGTGGACTGTGTACAAAGCCCCAACAGCACACAAACATCTGCCCTACGCTTGCTCAATGTACAAAGTTTGCATCGGGACTAAATCTTAAGATAGGTCGTTTGCACACTGGCAAGACATTGGCTAGACATCGGTATCACGCCGATGTATACATCTATAAGATGCATTTCTGATGCACACTAATTGACATTGGCACTATGCAAAGTAGCCTTCAGCGACTGAAGCTGTCTGCCACACAGCCGTGTTTCACGCTCATGCACTGAATGTGGTCTATAGTCCAAATGTTCACATAGTATGACAGCCACACTCCAGTAACCTGATTTGAGCATGAAGAATTAAATACAATGAGGAGAAAGAATAAAAGTGAGATCATTTCATTGTAAATGATTGAAGAAAAAGTTGCAAATTTGGAAGAAAAATTTAGCAAATTTACGTAAAAATAAATCAAATTTTTTTTTGAAAAAAAAAAAAAAATGACAGAAGCCACTCCTTAGTAAAAGGTACATGGCAGCCCACCTGGAGTTTGCCAAAAGGCACCTGAAGGACTCTCAGACCATAAGAAACAAAATTCTCTGGTCTGATGAGAAAGATTGAACTCTTTGGAGTGAATGCCAGGCGTCATGTTTGGAGGAAACGAGGCACCGTTCATAACCATGCCAGTGGTTGTGGCAGCATTATGCTGTGGGGATGTTTTTCAGCAGCACTAACTGTGACACTAGTCAGGATAAAGGGAAATATGAATGCAGCAATGTACAGAGACATCCTGGTTGAAAACCTGCTCCACAGCACTCCTGACCTCAGACTGGGGCGACGGTTCATCTTTCAGCAGGACAACAACCCTAAGCACACAGCCAAGATATCAAAGGAGTGGCTTCAGGACAACTCTGAATGTCCTTGAGTGGCCCAGCCAGAGTCCAGACTTGAATCCAATTGAACATCTCTGGAGAGATCTGAAAATGGCTGTGCACCGACGCTTCCTATCCAACCTGATGGAGCTTGAAAAGTGCTGCAAAGGGGAATGGGTGAAACTGCCCAAAGATAGGTGTGCCCAGCTTGTGGCATCATATTCAAAAAGATTTGAGGCTGTAATTGCTGCCAAAGGTGCATCAGCAAAGTATTGAGCAAAGGCTGTGAATACTTATGTACATGTGATTTCTTAGTTTTTTATTTTTAATAAATTTGGGGAAAAAAATTTAAAAAAAAGCTTCACATTGTCATTATGGGGTATTGTGTGTAGAATTTTGAGGAAAAAAATTAATTTAATTGCTTTTGGAATAAGGCTGTAACATAAACTGTGAAGAAAAGTGAAGCGCTGTGAATACTTTCTGGATGCACTGTAACTAATCAGATTATATTCAGGATCACCTAATATGTAACCTGACTACAGTTCTATTTACCCACCTTCAAGCCCATGAGAGCACAGCCTTTACGGAAGTATCCTTTGGGCCAGTCTGGAGCCAGTTTAATTGAGCGTTCTGCATCTGCCAGAGCCAGAGAGTACTGCTTCAAGCAGTTATAGCAATATGAACGATTCCCAAAAAACCTGTACAATGCCATATAGAAAAATTTGGGATAAGTGATTTATGTGTTGTCTGAATTATATGCCGTCTTTTTCAATTAAAAATGGGGATTACTACAGATGATTTACCTGTAATCTTTTGGGTCATATTTGATGGCTTCTGTAAACATAATAACTGCTTCTTCATACTGTCCCTCTTGTGCCAGCTTTATCCCCTTTTCTGCAGGACAAAAATTAACTTTTAAATGAAATCATATCAACTTTTATAGTGCAATTATCTTAAGCCACTAAAAAAAAAAAACTTCAACCTAAAAACAAAGGCAAAATTACAGTAATCCCATATGAGCAAGCACTAGGTGACAGTGGGAAGAAAAATCTTCCTTATAGGAAGAAACATCTGGTAGAATCAGGTTCAGAGAGGGGCAGTCATTTGCCATGACAAGTTGAAGAGGGAGAGGACAGAAGAGCAGCAAGCAGAATGATGAGAACATATGCCTCACAGATACAAAATGCATACAATCAGAGTGTGTCTGTCTCAAACTCAAACCAAGAGCCATTTCCACAGGAGATTATCCCGATAACTAAAAATACCATCTCCAAATGCATTTTAAGATGACTCTAGAAATAAGAAATTCTGCACTCGGAGCACATAGCTCTAATAGCATTATATGATCCTTTGAACAACATGGGGCCTGATCATTTAGGACTTTGTGCGAGTAAAAGGATTTTCAATACAATTCTAGATTCTATAAGGAGATGCTGAAGGGAAGCCAATGTGCAGAAATATGATTTTTCTCTCTAGTCTCAATGTTCGTGCTTACAGCGGTCAGGACTTTTTGCCACCACTGGATGTTGCACTGCAGCTCTGCTCTCAAACCAAAACAAAGCTGTAACCTGGCCACACCTCCTACCACCTGCCATCACCGCATCCTCTTCCAAATATTAGCACAGTTCATGCTAACAACAAACTGCAACAGTATCTGTCTGGGATGCTCATACCATCCAACTGGCACTCACCACTGGGGGACCTGTGTGCAGCAGGTGTCAGAAAGACACCTTGAGAGAAAACAGGAGATGGCAGAACTTCCCGAGGTGCCAACAGGCAGCTGTTGTGGAAGGGAAAGTAAAGCTAATGGCAATAAGTGATGGATGTGGCTCACATAACTTAAAGAAATGGGCTACGTAACCAGTGGGACTGGAACATGCGTCTCAGTTTGTTTCACAGGTTCATTAGCGCCCATTCATTGTCATTTGGAATGGGTAAACGATGGAAGCAACATAACTGGCTCGGCTAAGCGTGGTAACATTAGCTACTGTATACTGCTAAGTTAATAAAATAGGCCACATAACTGGGAGTAAGATATGTTTTGGTGTTATTCACATGTTCCATTAGAGCCAGTGCAGTGTTTTTTGGAATGGGTAAATCATTCAACAGGAATTTCAGTAACTAGCTGCACAACATGGCACTTTGCGCCAATGTCTTTGTGATATGATAGTGCTTGATGAAGCAGAGGTGGTTAAAGGTTTCAAGGGGAGGGCACTAGAAAAGTGAGGGCCGCACCAGCAGTGTTACGAGTCTGACAATAAACAAAAGGAGAGGTGGGGGAGTCAGCGGACAGCACTCAGCCCTCTTGAAGATTTGATTTGTTCATGTATTTTCATAAACTGCAGACTCTCATGTAGAGCACTTCCGAGAGTTTTGAGCAACAGCAGACTTTGTTTGCACAACAGCCTGAGAAAGGAATTACTTCCAAGGAATTTTGAAGTAACAAAATCATGGACTGAGAAAACATTCCCAATCTCAGTGATATTACACAAATGAAAGAAAACGTTCTTGGATGGAGATGTATTTAATATGCAAGTTAAGGGACACATCCTGATCAAAAATTTGCCCAAAGATTCTCACAGTACTATTATTGGCCAAAGTGATATGCAAAGTCAATATCTGTTGAGAGCCATTTCTAAGATCTTTAGGGCTAAATATAAAAACTTCAGCCTTGTCTGAATCTAGCAGTAAAAGCTTACAAGTTAGCATAGAGAATACTTGAAAGTTTTCTGTTGACAAACTGGGGGGCCTCAGCTGACCACAGTGGAGCACAAAGACATGCTTAGACAAAGGAATGCAATCAGTAGCATCCTTTAAGCTTTTGTCTCCATTTCACTGAATGAACTATTACAATTCTGCTTGTACACCATGCAGACGTTCTCTTACCTGTCAGAGAAGCACTTTTCTTAGTCATGGTGTCAGTTCCAGTTTTCTGTAAATAAAATATTTTTCATAGATAATAAAAAATGGTCCCACACATACTCAACACTTGAAAGCCTTTTATGGTTCACAGTCGAGTTTTCCCACACATTAGACTTTGGAACCGCTGCAGGAACACACCGATTTGACAGGAGTGGGGTTTTTTGTGTGTGTACCTGCAGCTCATCTTAGCTATAAGCATTCAATCACCTCTCTCCTGGTCTCATTCTCCTTGTTTTCTTTGGACTTGCGACTTGATCCTTTGGGTTTGATATGGCTAGCAGCATTTGCAAAGAAGGCACTGTTCTCATCCCAGTCTGGCTCCTGTAGCACAAAATATGCCATTAGATCATGACATACAGTGTATTTGGAAAGTATTCAAACCACTTCACTTTTTCCACATTATGTCACAGCCTTAATCCAAAAGGGATTAAATTCATTTTTCCCCTCAAAATTCTACACACAATACCCCATAATGACAACGTGAAAAGTTTTGAGATTTTTGCAAATTTATTAAAAATTTAAAAAAACAACTAAGAACTCACATGTACACAAGTATTCACAGCCTTTGCCATGAAGCTCAAAATTGAGCTCAGGTGCATCCTGTTTCCACTGATCATCCTTGAGATGTTTCTACAGCTTAATTGGAGTCCACGTGTGGAAAATTCAGTTGATTGGACATAATTTGGAAAGGCACACAACTGTTTATGTAAGGTCCCACAGATGACGGTGCATGTCAGAGCACAAACCAAGCATGAAGTCAAAGGAATTGTCTGTAGACCTCCGAGACAGGATTGTCTTGAGGCACAAATCTGGGGAAGGGTAAAGAGAATTTTCTGCTGCTTTGAAGGTCCCAATGATCACAGTAGCCTCCATCATCCATAAATGGAAGAAGTTTGGAACCACCAGGACTCTTCCTAGAGCTGGCCAACCGTCTAAACTGAGCGATCAGGGGAGAAGGGCCTTAGCCAGGGAAGTGACCAAGAACCCGATGGTCACTCTATCAGAGCTCCAGCGTTCCTCTGTGGAAAGAAGAGGACCTTCCAGAAGGACAACCATCTCTGCAGCAATCCACCAGTCAGGCCTGTATGGTAGAGTGGCCAGACGGAAGCTACTCTTTAGTGCCTGCCTGGAGTTTGCCAAAAGACACCTGAAGGACTCAGACCATGAGAAACAAAATTCTCTGGTCTGATGAGACAAAGATTGGACTCTTTGGCATGAATGCCAGGCGTCATGTTTGGAGGAAACCTGGCACCACTCATAACCATGCCAATGGTGGTGGCAGCATCATGCTGTAGGGGATGTTTTTCAGCGTCAGGAACTGGGAGACTAGTCAGGATAGAGGGAAAGATGAATGCAGCAATGTACAGAGACATCCTGGATGAAAACCTGCACCAGAGCACCCTTGACCTCAGACTGGGGCAACGGTTCATCTTTCAGCAGGACAACGACTCTAAGCACACAGCCAAGATATCAAAGGAGTGACTTCAGGACAACTCTCAGAATGTCCTTGAGTGGCCCAGCCAGAGCCCAGACTTGAATCCAATTGACCATCTCTGGAGAGATCTGAAAATGGCTGTCCACCGACACTTCCCATCCAACCTGATGGAGCTTGACAGGTGCTACAAAGAGGAATGGGCAAAACTGCCCAAAGATAGATGTGCCAAGCTTGTGGCATCATATTCAAAAAAAACTTGAGGCAGTAATTGCTGCCAAAGGTCCATCAGCAAAGTACTGAGCAAAGGCTGTGAATACTTATGTACATGTGATTTCTTAGTTTTTTATTTTTAATAAATTTGCAGAAATCTCAAAAAAAAATAAAATATCACATTGTCATTATGGGGTATTGTGTGTTGAATTTTGAGGAAAACAATGAATTTAATCCCTTTTGGAATAAGGCTGTAACATAAAATGAGGAAAAAGTGAAGTGCTGTGAATACTTTCCGGATGCACTGTACCTTATAAGTACACAGACTTCTATTACAAGGAAATTCATTCATACTTTTCAGCCCAGTCTGGTTTGCTAATGACAATAGCTGATTTAGTCCGTGCACAATGTAACAAATATCTGCTGCTACCTCTTCACTCAATGTAGTTTGGTTCTTCCGCTGTTGTGAAGGGGACATGGCAGGACTGGCGGGTGGCATTTCTTTTTTTGGGGTTTGTTGCTTGTCGTCTTCAGCACCAGCTTCTGTGTCTGACTCGCTCTCATCCAGCTCCGAGTCAGCACCGCCTTCCTCCTCCTCTTCATCATCCTGGTGTGTGGTATGATATATTTGGTTTTCCGCTGCTCACAGGGAGGATAAATACACCCATTTCATTCATACACAGTATGGTAAATTGTTACCTGTTCATTGCAGGAGTTTTGCTTATTTTGTTCCTGCTTCTTACGTTCTCGGCGGCGCTGAAAAACAGATGCACAACAGCACTTAACATACCATAAACCAGCGTAGCATGCTTTTACAGAGTATGACAAAGCACGTGAAACCCTATCCTAGAGGGGTGTGCAAATTTGCCTGTTCACCTTCCTCTTAGCTTTGCGTCTCTCGGCCCGCACTCTGGCTTTTTCGTCCTCACTCAAATCTTCATTGTTTAATGCCTCCTGTGTAAGAAATAGAAATTGAACAGTCCACACTGCAACTCTACTCCTGTAGTCCTGACAGTGTCCTGACATATTTACTTGCGACAGAATGCTGGCATCATTTTCACCACCATAGTCCATTCCATCCACTTCCTGCTGCTGGTCAGGGGGACCTTTGGCAAACAGACACAGGAATTTTCATTTTGGAGGAAGCAGAAAGTACACACAAAAAACAGTAGTGTAACTAAGAGTATGGAGGGCCCCTTTTAACACTGTAACAGCAGCATAGCTACATCAGCACATCTCTAATTAAGTTTCTTAACCTATCCACAAAGAGGAAATGACTCTCTTAAAAAGTATAATGCTTAGTTTCCATGAAATATGAGATGAATGCATAATCATTTGATATGACAAATGCCCTCTTTTACCTTCCATCAACTAAACAAATTAAACACAAGCAGCAAGCGACCCATACAGAGGCAAACAAGGAGGTATAAAAAAACTCATGTTTAAGGAGCCTGCAGGAACTTGGCATACAACCTTACCTGAATACGATAAATGAACATGTTCCTCATCCGTATTCAGGTATAAACACCTGGGCCATTATCAACAATGCAGCAAATTTTGAACATCATCAGGGTGGAGACAGGAAAGATTACATAATGCTTTCTTACAAGAAGAGCCAGGAAAACCATGAGACAATAAAACAAACAGAAAACTGCTCAGTGAAACCAGGTCTGGTCTTCCATTTTTGGTGTTGTGGTGGTATTTTCTATAATTATCTTCATTTCTGCCACAAGCACAAACAAACATGTGCAACTGGTCCAAGCACTGTAGTCTGACAGCTTCTCTTTTCACAAACTTGAATTAAAGAGGACACAAAGTAGGAGTTGCATGTGTTATCTGTAGTTGCTTTAGACAAAAGGAAAAAACTATGCAAAACACTAAACTGTGCAGTAATCGGTGGTGTCCAGTTTCCATTTGATTAGTTAATACTTTTAAGGGAATGACAAACCCATACTTGGTCTGTGACTCATGTTGCAACACGTGAAGCACTGACAGGAGCTCAGTGCAGTTTTGCTCTGTGCATTTAACTTTGCAAGTTCTTTGGGGAAAAGAAAGGCAAGAAGCTGATGGACTTCCTCATTCTTTCTTCCCTTGGGCGAAGAAGAACTGTGTCAATGTGTACATGTGATCTTAAATTGGAGACAAAGACGACTCAAGTCACAAAAGTCTCAGAAGACAACTGACTGATAAAATTTCACTATCCATTTTAAAAGCAACCACTGTTAAACCACCTCAAACCTGTGAGTAGAGTCCAGCTTTGTGTTAAATATTCAAGGTCAACAAAAGACTTACTTCTCCTTGAGGAATCTTCCAAAATTAGTGCTGAGTTGAAAGGTGAGCTCTCTCCTAAGGAATTTTGTAAAGCAACAGTGTATCATCATGGGCTTGGGTTTTAACTAGGAAATATGCAGCGCTTCATAGCAAAAGAGAAAGCGAGGACATTAAAACACCTACTACAAAACCTGGTGTCAACTGCGGTTTTAAACGAGTCTGTAAATTCCATCAAATCACAGGTGTTTACACACCAACCTGTTCAATCATTGCTGTACTACAAGATAGAGCCTGGCTGCACAAACAACATTTTGACAAAGTTGATATGATCAGCAAATGATCAGCTTCTGATCACCAAGAGAAAGAGCTAGAATGAACATAACCAGTCTGATCTCAGTGTAGTAACATTACAAAAAAAAAAAAGCACTGAGGTGAGTGCAATAACCCCTGCCTCAGTTTTCTTTGAAGATCCTAATGTCACTGAAGAAGAGCAGGGTTTTTTTTCCATATAATTATAGGGGCAGAATCAAATTATAATACGCCCATCATCCATGAATATACAACAAAAATAGTTGTATACAACCCATAGTTGTCAGTCAGGATCCCAAGGTGAACCTATATGGCAAGTTTGATGACCCTCGCTTTACTCATTCTATAGTAATAGGGCATAGGGAATACCAACCTTGACTTTTTGACCCCAAACCCATAGTCAGAGGTCATGGTCTCAGGGTGAACCTGTGTACCAAGTTTGGTGACTGTAGCTTTATTTGTTCTATAATAATAGTGCAAAGGGAATGTTAATGTTGACCTTTGATCCATTGACCCTAAACCCACAGTCAGGTCAGGGTGTAAGCTGTCCAAGATTTGTCTTAGATACAACTATGGTATCAATTTGAAAAGCCTATATCATTTCTTTCAGTAGTTATCACGTTTACATGATTTAGGGAAATACTGACCTTGACCTCAAGGTGTATAAATACTGCAAAAAAATCATCCAATCTCAACCAAACTGGAATATGCATATCAGCAGTGTATATCAAACCCTGGTACCATGTTTCAAAACATTTGGGAAAAAACTGAAGGAGTTGTTGATTTCACAAGACGGTTACTGTTCATTAACTGAGGTGAAATAGGACATAAGTCAGGGGCTATAACTCCTACAAAAATCATACGATCGGAGCCAAATTGTGCATCATCAGTGAAACTCAAACCCTGGAACCAAGTTTCAAAACAATCGGAACAAAACTGCAGGAGTAGCTGATTTCACAAAAGTGGGACACATGGATGGACTGCCTCATAACATAATCCCCCTTTGGTCTTCAACCGGCAGGGGATAACTAGTTCGACTTAGCCAGGCTTGCCTCAAATTAACTGGCTTGACAAAAATTACTTGACAAAAGTTATTTAAAGAGTGAACACAATGCATAACTAGAAAAGCACTCAGAGCGTATACCTCTGCCAAGGCTCCATCCCTCCCTCCCTCCCTCCATCTGTCCACACCTCCCTACCTCCATCCCTTGGTACATAGCAAGATAGTGCCTTGGTGGGGGTATGCGCTCATGGACCACTTCCAAAATCTAATGGGTTCCTCTGTAGCCCACGGATGTGTGTCCACCAAACGTGTTTTTGTTGTCTGACCGCCCTGAGCATTTTTTTTCCCCAGCATTTGTGCGCTGCACTCTGGGGGGGGGGGGGGGGGGGTGTCTGTGCTCTGTATCCCAGCAACAGCTTGTCACTCTCAGCTCAGCACTTCTGCGTTTCCTACTGTCAGAAAACATTTCCTGTCCATTGTTATTTAGAGACTGCTGTTAAAAAAAAAAAAAAACAAAACACACACAACACAGCAGAAAGTCTAGCAGCTCTGGATGTAAAATATGATGACACAGAAAGCAGGAGACTGAGTACAAACTAGTACCGGCGTCCTATGTCCTGCCCACACAGCAGTTCTGACTGGCTGTTTAAGGTCTGACATTGACGAGCTCAGCTGCAGTCTCTGAAAAGTTGAACTTTTCAGCTCTGAGCGCCCTGAGCACCGCGACAAAAAACAGCTACTGCCGAGAGTGTTTCTGTGCCAAAGGCGCTCAGCGCTGTAAACGCTGGACTACATACAGAATGAATGGAAAATGGCCACCCAGAGTGGGGAAAAAACAAGTTTGGTGGACATGAAGCCTTATTCCACGGACCAAGAAAATGTTTTTTCAGACAGCCCAAAACGGCTGTTGTTTCCAAGGCAACCAGTAATCCGTACTGGCAAAAGACGTTTGTGAAACAGCACAGCCTAGTGGTAGAAAAATAACACTGCAAAGACAAAAACCCCCCACCAAACTACACCCATCACCTGCAAACAACCCCCCCCCCAAACTCAAATGAGTTTGAAAAACTTTTAAAAAAGCTATTTTAAATGCCCCTGTTACTCCACTCTTACCGACTGATTTAACACTATGTCAGCCAAAACCGGAAGCTCCACCCATAATCGTTCCTACAGCAGCACCCCCAGGAATAAGGTGGACAGATTAAAATTTAAAAAATAAGCTGGATATCGAAACTGTGGCAGGCTAGTCCAGCTTACTCAGATTAAAGGAACACTTTTTAATCTGAGTAAACTGGACTAGCCTGCCACAATTTCGATATCCAGCTTATTTTTTCCCATTAAAATCTGATGTGTTTTCAAAGTGTTCCCTTTATTTTGAGAGAGAGAGAGAGAGAGAGAGAGAGAGAGAGAGAGAGAGAGAGAGAGAGAGAGAGAGAGAGAGAGAGAGAGAGAGAGAGAGAGAGAGAGAGAGAGAGAGAGAGAGAGAGAGATTTGGACAGTGACACAATCTTCATGATTTGGGCTCTGCCCACCACCACATTGGATCTGAAATGAAACAACTACAACGGAATTGAAGTGCAGACTTTAAGGTTTAATTCAAGGGGTTGAACAAAAATATATGATTAAACATGTAGGAACTGTAGCTATTTTTATACAAACGCTCCTCATTTCAGGGGCTCAAAAGTAATTGGACAAATAAACATAACCCTAAGTAAAATGTTACTTTTCAATATTTTGTTGAGAATCCTTTGCAGGCAATGACTGCCTGAAGTCTGGAACCCATGGACATCACCAAACGCTGGGTTTCCTCCTTTGTGATGCTTTGCCAGGCCTTTACTGCAGCTGTCTTCAGTTGTTGCTTGTTTGTGGGTCTTTCTGCCTTAAGTTTTGTCTTGAGCAAGTGAAATGCATGCTCGATTGGGTTGAGATCTGGTGACTGACTCGGCCATTGCAGAATATTCCACTTCGTTGCTTTAAAAAACTCCTGGGTTGCTTTTGCAGTACGTTTTGGATCATTGGTGAAGCGCCGTCCAATCAACTTTGCTGCATTTGGCTGAATCTGAACAGAAAGTATATCCCTATACACTTCAGAATTCATCCGGCTGCTTCTGTCTTTTGTCACATCATCAATAAACACAAGTGACCCAGTGCCATTGGAAGCTATGCATGCCCATGCCATCACACTGCCTCCACCATGTTTTACAGAAGATGTGGTGTGCTTTGGATCATGAGCTGTTCCAATTCTTCTCCAAACTTTCTTCTTCCCATCATTCTGGTACAGGTTGATTTTAGTCTCATCTGTCCAAAGAATGCTGGTCCAGAACTGGGCTGGCTTCTTCAGGTGATTTTTGGCAAAGTCAATTCTGGCCTTTCTATTTTTGAGGCCGATTCATGGTTTGCACCTTGTGGTGAATCCTTTGTATTTACTCTCATGAAGTCTTCTCTTTATGGTAGACTTAGATACTGATACACCTACTTCCTGAAGAGTGTTCTTCACTTGAGTGGATGTTGTGAAGGGGTTGTTCTTCACCATGGAAAGGATTCTGTGATCATCCACCACTGTTGTCTTCTGTGGACGTCCAGGCCTTTTTGAGTTCCCAAGCTCACCAGTGCACTCTTTTTTTCTCAGAATGTACCAAACTGTTGATTTGGCCACTCCTAACATTTCTGCTATCTCTCTGATGGATTTCTTCTTTTTTGTCAGCCTCAGGATGGTCTGTTTCACCTCCATTGAGAGCTCCTTTGACCGCATGTTGTGTGTTCACAGCAACAGCTTCCAAATGCAAACGCCACACCTGGAATCAACTCCAGACTTTTTAACTGCTTAATTGATGACAGGTTAACGAGGGAAGAGCCCATGCAGCCTTGTTATTTTTTTTTTTTGCAGCCTTCTGAGTCAATTGTCCAATTACTTTTGGTCCCTTGAAAAAGAGGCGGCTACGTATTGAAGAGCTGTAATTCCTAAACCCTTGCTCCAATTTGGATGTGAATACTCTCAAATTACAGCTGAGAGTCTGCACTTTAAGCCCATATTGATTATATAATTGCATCCTGAATATGTTTTCCTAAACAGCTAAAATATCAAAACTTGTGTCACTGCCCAAATATTTTTGGGCCTAACTGTATATACAGTATATATACATTATACACATTCCCAGAGACACATGTATATTACTGTATATTACATGTGTCTCTGGGAATTTTTAGGAATTGTCTTGCTTATTACCAGAGGACCGTGCAAAAGGCAAAATTTCAGTATCTCTCTGATATTATTTCCAGCAGCAGTCACTGTCCTAGAGTGCTATTTAACACAATTAACTCTTTTATAAACCCACGCGCTCTGACTGTAACAGATGATTCGTTTACAACATGTGAGACTTTTCTTCACTTTTTTGTTGATAAAGTGGACTCTGTCAGACGAGTTATTAATAACAGTTTTAATGGTAGCTTGTCTGTTGTCCCAGGTTACTCTGCTGTGTTTGAACAGTTTGAGTTGGTTTCTTTATCATCACTTGCTGATATAGTAAGGTCTCTGAAGCCTACAAATTGCTCACTGGATGTTGTTCCCACCGGAATCCTGAAAAGGGTTTTTAATACTGTAGGGCCTGGTCTTTTGGTTTTTATTAATTCCTGCCTTAGTTCAGGATTTGTCCCACCAGCTTTTAAACATGCTGTGGTTAGGCCCCTTCTTAAAAAACCTCACCTTTTTTTGGGGGGGGGGGGGGTTACTTATTTGTACCCGTAGGTAGATTTGGTTTGCAGTCTGGTGACAAGCCACCGGCTGCCGGTCGCTGCGTGCGCGAGCGCCCTAAACCTACATGTTTTTGGTATGCGGGAGGAAACCGGAGAAATCCCGGAGTAAACCCGCGCAACACGGGGAGAACATGCAAACTCCACACAGCTCACTGTTGGTCGGGGGCTGTGATCGAGCCCACGATCTCATGATCCCCGCGATCCCCCGGCCGAGAGTAAACTGTGCTGCCACAGTGCTAAACCACTGCGCCACCGTGCAGCCTGACCCTTTATCTAATTTTAGACCCATTTCTCATTTGCCCTTTTTATCTAAAGTTTCAGAAAAAGCTGTTTTTATACAGTTGCAGTCTTTTTTAGAAGACAATTCTATTTTTGAGAAGTTTCAATCTGGGTTTAGATCTCGTCACAGCACTGAGTCTGCCCTGCTTAAGGTGCACAATGATATTTTGATGTCTGTTGATGCCAAATGCCCTGTGGTCTTAGTGCTGCTAGATCTTACAGCAGCCTTTGACACTGTGGACCACACTATCCTTTTGTCACACCTGAATCACCATGTTGGCATCCATGGCACTGCACTTAAGTGGTTTGAATCCTACCTTTCTAATAGAGCTCTTTCTGTAATGATTGGTGACATGTCCTCTTCTAGTGTCTCTCTCTCTCCTGTGGGGTCCCACAGGGCTCTATCCTTGGCCCTATTCTGTTTTCATTATATATGCTGCCACTCGGGTCAATAATAGCCAGGCATAACATGTCTTTCCACTGTTATGCAGACGATTTGTAGCTTTATTTACTTTTGAACCCAGAACAAACTAACTCAAAGTGTTCTATTGGACTGCATCATTGATATCAAGTTGTGGTTAAGCCAAAATTTTCTCCACTTAAATGAAAAAAACCAGAATGTATTGTGTTTGGGGATACTGTAACGGCTGGCTTTGGTACCCTCTCTTTAAGGTTCAGTTCAGCTGTCAGAAATTTGGGGGTGATTTTTGACAGCCATTTAAAATTTGATAAGCAGATTGACAATGTAGTCAAGATGAGCTTTTATCAATTACATTTGTTATCCAAAGCCAAACCTTTCCTGAGCCGTCATGATCTTGAGATAGCCATCCATGCTTTAATCATGTCTCAACTTGATTACTGCAATGCACTTTATGTTGGCATCTCTCAGTCTTCTCTCAGTCACCTTCAACTTGTGCAAAATGCAGCGGCCCGTCTTTTGACCAACACACCTAGGCGAGAGCACTTTACTCCAATCCTTTTTTCACTTCATTGGCTTCCAGTCCATTTTAGAATTAATTTTAAACTTTTGCTTTTTGTTTTTAAAGCTCTTAATGGCCTTGCTCCGGTTTATATGTCTGAGACTTTGACTGTCCGTGACCAAGGCAG
This sequence comes from Pholidichthys leucotaenia, assembly GCA_020510985.1. Lineage (NCBI taxonomy): Eukaryota > Metazoa > Chordata > Actinopteri > Cichliformes > Pholidichthyidae > Pholidichthys > Pholidichthys leucotaenia. The sequence continues at coordinate 332,544,869 of CM035841.1, read as the reverse complement.
GGCTTTGAGGTCATCCAATCAGCTTTTGCTGGATGTGCCTAGGTTGAGGTATAAACATTGGGGTGACTGAGCCTTTTCTGTTGCCACCCCCAGGCTCTGGAATAATCTCCCCCCTGACCTACGTGCCATCTCTAACCTGGCCCTTTTTAAATCAGAACTTAAGACATATTTGTTTAGGATGGCTTTTAATACCCAGTAGTGGTGATATTTGTCTTGGCATTTGTTTTTATTTTATTCTCATTTTTAGTATTTATTCTTATTTTTTTTTTGTTTATGTTATTTGTTTTTAATGCTCTGTGTGTTTTTAATGCTGTTTATTTTCTGTAAAGCACTTTGGTCACCTACAGGTTGTTTTAAAGGGCTATATAAATAAAGTACATTACATTACATATATATATATATACACATACACATGTGTGTGTGTGTGTGTGTGTGTATATATATATATATATTTTTTTTTTTGTTAACTGAGCTTTGATCTAAAAACATCTGTTTTCACCAGCATTTCAGCCAACGTTTGCCAAAGGAGCTTAACTTAGGTTGGCTTAGGCAAATTCTGCATAACTTAGCCCAGCACTCAGGAACTTTACAAACTGAGCCCAACTTTCACCAACGTTTATTTCAAAATGTTGCCAAATTTTCAGCATGCTGAAAATTCTCAACGAATACAACCTTTGCCAATGTTTGCCAACAAACACCAACTTTTATCAACTTTTGCCAGCAGAGCCAGACGTTTGCCAAAACGTTAGTAAAAGTTGGTTCAAACGTTGTAGGGTGAATCCACACAAAAAAAGCAGATCCAGGATGGCAGGAGGCCTTTACAAACGCTGATCTTTATACGAGCGTCACCTGACGCTGATGTCAGCTGAAGTGCGCTGAGTATTCCTTTGCTCAAGTTAACCTAAGTTGGCAACTGCTACACATATGCTAGCCTAAGTTGGCAAAAGTTTGACAACACTGAATGCAACGCTGGCCAATGCTAGCAAAAGTTCATAAAAGTTTGTAGAAGTTGGTGTGTGCTCACAAACGTAATTTCGCCAACATTTGGACTGATCTGATTTTTTTTTAAAACGTCAGTAAAAGTCGGTACAAACATAGTGTGAACCCAGCTTAAAGCAGGGTTATCATAGCAGCACTACAGTGACGCGTCCATCCTCCTCCCCCTCCCTTCCTCCGCTCTGTCTGCCGGCTCAGCTGCCTCTCAGCAGGCCTCTACTGTGCTCCGTCCTGGTGATGACTGAAGTTGGGCCACTTACAAACAACGCACTGGTAAGGTTAGCAAGTAAATTTAGCGCCTCTTATTTTCAATGAGTGACTGTCTCAGCTTTAGAAGACTAATTCAACTATTAGCATGTGCTGCTTTTGGTAGTTTACCTGTCGAACAATAAGCTCTTTTGGATGATGGCTGCTGACGGCTGAGCCGTTTCAGTTCTGCTGGCTAACATGTTAAGTGCACTAAACTGATGAATTACAGGAGTGGCTTACTCTCTAATCTTCCCGCTTTTTTTGTCATAATATCAGCCCTCATTCTGAACATTAGTGCATCTCAGTACATTACAGTACCATGATTTGTAATTTAATTTATAAAAACTAACCATAATCACTGGTTAATATATAACCAATGGTTGCCGCGTGGTGGCGGAGTGGTTAGCACTGCGGCAGCACAGCAACTCACCCTTGGCCAGGGGATCCTGGGTTCGATCCCAGCCCCCGACCAAGTGATTTGTGAGGAGTTTGCATGTTCTCCACGTGTCTGTGTGGGTTTACTCCGGGATTTCTCCGGTTTCCTCCCACATGCCAAAAACATGCAAGTTAGGTTAACTGGCATCAAAACTGGGGATTCTAAATTGTCCTTAGGTATGACTGTGAGAGTGAATGGTTGTCTGTCTCTCTGTGTTGGCCCTGCGATGGACTGGCGATCTGTCCAGGGTGTACCCTGCCTCTTGCCCAAAGATGCTGGGATAGGCTCCAGCCCCCCCGCGACCCGAAAAGGATTAAGCGGAAGAAGATGAATGAATGAACCATAATCATCAAAAATAGATTAAAATTGCTTAAATATTTCACTGTGTGTCATGAAGGCTCACATTCCTTCAACTTAAAGCATTTGCAAACTGTTATTTTGGACTGGAAGAAGTTCTTTTTATTTTCATCTGAAGCCTAACTGAACACAAACTTCTAGACTCAGACAAGTTTTAATTAGATGGACTGTTTTCTTTTTTACTTTTATGGATTTTAAGGTTACTCTAGTTTGTTTTGAACATGCAGAGTTTCAACAGCTTTTCATGGTGCAGCAGAAGCTGCTTACTTTAGTTTTTGTACTTTATTTTTGGGTTAAAGGACTGCATTTTAGTTTGTTATGTAGCATCATCTCACTTTGGCTCAGCAACAATTATTCTTCTGCTTAAAGACATTTTGTTTCATCCAGGAGTAACACAAAGAAATGGATTTTCTTCCTCCAGGCCACAGTTGAAATCCCCCTTCTTTTGTTAAAACCAACCTAAGGAATGTCCCCAATGTCCGGCTTCACTTTTATTGCCCCCATAAAACATGCAACAGACCCACAACTCAGCTAATTTCCTTAAACTCTGGAAACGCTGGATTTAACCAGTGAACTTTAAAGTACATTATTACAAACTCAATTCTAAACCTTCATTCTTTTCAGAACTATGAAAGGCAAATGGACTCTGATGTCTTTAATGTGGAAAATCCATAATATGTGTGAAATGCATTAATCTGTGATTTTATATATATGCATGTTAATGTTTAAATGAATGTTTATTCCTGCATGTTGATTTAGAAGCGCTGCTTATAAGATACACTAAGGTTAGTTTAGTTATACATAAGTGTGTAACAGTACATTCCAATGTATTTAAAACTGTGTGTATTCCTGTGGACTGATATCATGTGTCACCAGTCTTCATAGAACCCCAGCTTCTTCATCCTATTGGTCTCTCACAGACAAGGCCTGTTATTGGACTAAAGGTTCATCGAGCCCGCCCACGAAGGACACTCATTGGCTGAGATCCCGGAAGCCCGCAAAGCTCAACAGGACTTATAAATAACAGAGGGACCCCTGCTTCTCTCTCTTTCCCAGATCTTTTTTCGGCTGCTCTCTCTTTTGCTCCAGATACTCTTTCCGGCTCCCCCTTTCTCTGATCGTCTCTATTGTCTACACACAGCAAGGAAGAACAAAGGACCGTCTGAACAAAGACTTCGACCACGTGTCGCTTTTCTGAACACAGAGCAGATAACTCGTAATTTGTTTATGTAACTTTGTATTTTCTTTTTCTCTTAAATACCTAGGAATTCCTATTTCTTTGAGCTCAATTCTTAATCGGAGTTAAACTCCAATTTCTATTCATCACTTTTTCTTTGTTAAACTTTCTGTAAAACCACCGTTTGTTTGATTTTAATGTAAACTTAATCTTGACTTTATTTTATAATATTTTTCTTGACCAAGCACCCACCAGAAGCTACTATTTTTATCTAAAGTCCGAAGCCTTTTTTTTTTCCACAATATCTTTATTGAACCTTTTTTTTTTTTTAACAAACATGATACAAACAATCAAACACTAACACTAAAGTACTACAAAAAAAAAAAAAAAATGCACTAAAAACACCAACAACCACCAACAAAATCAAGTCTTCAACAATGCTCCTCTGTTTAGTCTAGACAATCCAATACATAAGTATACATATTATGTTCACCAGTTTGGAATTTACAAGGTCCACACACATCATTCACCTTCTTCTTCAAGAGTTATGTTTAAATTTTTTACATAATCAATAAAAGGTCTCCATATATTCTCAAACACAATTTCCTTTGATTTCAGTATATATGTTATTCTTTCTAATGGAAGGTTTGTTAACATCTGTCTTAACCACTGAGTCACATCTGGTCTATGAGTCTTTTTCCATAATAGTGCAATACATTTTTTAGCATTAAGCAAACTGAGGTCTATGAATGTTCTTTCACTTTTATTGAAATTATGCTTTTCTGGGTACAGACCCAACAAAACCAGTTTAGGATTCAATATGATTTGTTTTGAGATTATTTTTTCAATTGTTACCCTCACCTCTTCCCAAAACATTCTTATTAATCTACATTCCCATAAACAATGAAATAGGGTTCCTTTACTTTCCATGCATTTTGTGCATGCATCTGGTATATTTTTGTTATATCTATTTAACTCCTCCGGTGTAACATACATCCGCATTAACCATTTGAAATGTATCAATTTAAGGCGTGCATTTATTGATTTGGTTTGAGCTTCTGTACAAGCCAATTCCCATTGTTCCTCTGAAATTTCAATTTGCAGATCTTCTTTCCAGTAGTTTAATCTTTTCAGTGAATTTTCACTTGAAGATAGTGTCAATGAGTTATAAAACTCTGAAATAATACCCTTTCTTTTACTATCTTTCATCATCATTTTTTCCAAGGATGAATAAATAGGTCGAGTGAGAGCTTTATTTTGATTTGATCGAATAAAGTTTCTAAGTTGAAGATATTTAAAAAAATGTGTTCTATTGAGATTAAATTTGATCCTCAGCTCTTCAAAAGACATTATGTTGTCTGCACATGGCAAATATAAATCCTGAATCTTTTGTATCCCTTTTAAATTCCATACTTTAAATACAGCGTCCGCTCTCCCTGGTTTAAAATATTGATTACCCCATATTGGACTAAATTGTGACAATAACTGTGGTTCTTTTAAATAGTTTTTAGCTTCACACCATATTTTGATCATATGCTTTACAAATGGATTTTTAACTTGTTTTTGTAATTTTTTTGCCGAATCTGAGTATATGAATATGGGAAGAGGTAAAGGTAAATTGTATGATTCCTTTTCAGTCCAGTGAGGGAGATCATTTGATGAAAAATAATATGTCATAGACCTCAGTTGTGCCGACCAATAATACAACATAAAATTTGGACATTTCAGACCTCCACGATCAAATGGTAAATATAATAAAGACAGACGTAATCTAGCCCTCCTGTTGTTCCATATAAATTCCACTAACTTTTTTTTTATTCTTGAGAATAGATCTAAAGGTGGTGATAAGGGAATGTATTGAAATAAATAAAGTATTTTAGGTAAAATATTACTTTTAAGTATATTGATTCTCCCGATCATCGACATTGGTAGTGACATCCATCTCTGAGTTAACTCACTGATATCTGACATTAAGGCTTCATAGTTGACACTGGCGACTGATTCTAGCTTAGGCATAATTTGGATTCCTAAATATTTAAACTGATTTACAACATTGAATTGATTTACCTCAGGGGCTGGGTAATTTCTCTGGGTCTCATTTAGCATTAATATTGAAGATTTAGTTTTATTTATTTTATATCCTGATATTTCCCCAAAATTCTTTATTAAATTCAACAAGGTTGGAATTGATTTTTTTAGATTCGACATAAACAAAATTATATCATCGGCGTACAGGGAGATTTTATGTTCTGTTGGTCCAACTTTAATTCCATATATTTGTGAATGTAAACGTATCGCTATCGCTAAAGGTTCAATTGCCATAGTAAACAGTAAAGGTGAGAGTGGACAGCCTTGTCGACATCCTCTATTGATTTTTATTGGTTTTGAAATATTGTTATTTGTTCGGATTTCTGCTGTAGCATTATTGTATATTATTTGAACCCATTTTATGAAATTATTTCCAAGTCCAAACCTTTGTAGGACTTCAAAAAGAAAGGGCCATTCAACTCTATCAAAGGCCTTTTCGGCGTCCAATGATAGGAGAGCTGTATCCGGTGCTTCTTTATTAAAATAGATAATATTAAATAGTCTTCTTACATTATGGAAGCCTTGTCTACCCTTTATAAAGCCATTCTGATCTCGATTAATAATATTTGGTAAAATTTCTTGTATTCGTCTTGCTAAAATTTTACAGATTATCTTAAGGTCGGCGTTTAATAGGCTTATTGGTCTCATATTTTCACATTTATTAGAGGGCTTACCTGGTTTTGGCAGCAGTATAATTAAGGCATTATTTATGTATGATGGTAAATTATTATTTTGAAATGCTTCTAAAACCATTTCCAAAAAAGGTTTTATTAATTTATTCTTAAATTTTTTATAAAGGTCAACTGGAAGACCATCTGGTCCTGCACTTTTTCCTGATTTCATATTATCAATGGCTAGCCCAACTTCTTCTTGACTAATTTTAGACTCCAATATCTCCCTGTTTTCATTTGGAATACACGGTATAGATAGTTCGTTCAAAAACCCATTTAGTTTTGTTAAATCAGGTTCATTTTTGGTATCATATAATTTTTCATAGTAATCTCTAAAGGCTCTATTAATTTCTAAAGGATCTATAACTACCTGTCCGTTACTTATAATACTGGTAATTGGTGTTTTAATTTCCAATTGTTTAATCTGCCATGCTAATAATTTTCCTGATTTTTCACCTTGTTCATAAAAAGATTGTTTCAATCTTAGAAGACTCGAGGCAGCTCTATTCGCTGATTTTTTGTCGTATTCAGCTCTCAAAATCAGTAATTCATTCTCCAACCTTGGGTCACTTCCTGCATACACTTTTTCCTGAAGATTTTTTATTTTATGTTCCAATTTAGCTCTCTCCTCTCGAGTCTTCTTAGATTTTGATCCTGTATAACTAATAATATGCCCCCTAATAAAAGCTTTGAAAGCCTCCCACTTTACACATGCTGATGTTTGTGTAGTATTGATGTCAAAGAACTCGTCTATCTGTTTTTCTATATACTTGACAAATTCCTCATCCTGAAGCCATTTATGCTGAAATTGCCATCTACCTGATTCCTTTGTCAATTTTTTATCTACATATATTAGACAACAGGGTGCATGATCAGAGATCACGATGTTATCATAAAAGCAGTTTTGAATCTTGGACCTTAATTCTGTGGAAATCAAAAAATAATCAATACGTGAGAATGTCTTGTAGGTACTGGAATAACAAGAATAGGCTTTAACTTGTGGTTTCATTTCTCTCCATATATCTAACAATCTCAATTCTTTCATAAAATGATTAATAGTCATCCTACATCCAATGTGCGTACAATCCAGTCCTGTTGATCTATCCACACCTGGATTCAATGTACAATTAAAATCCCCTGCTATTATATGTTGCCCTGTAAGTGATGATAAGATGAGAAATAAATTAGCAAAGAACTTCTGATCATCTATATTGGGACCATATAAGTTCACAAGATTTATATTTTCTAATAGCAAAGAACCTTGAATGATTACATATCTTCCAAATTTGTCTCCAATTACATTTTTCACTTGAAAAGGAACTGATTTATGTATGAGAGTCATAACTCCCCTGGCTCGGGATGAAAATGAAGAGGTGAATACACTTCCCTGCCATCTACTCCTAATTCTTTTAACATCCTCCTCTATCAGATGAGTTTCTTGTAAAAACACAATTCTTGAACCCATGTCCTTTATTTTATTCATAACTTGTTTAAGTTTTTTTAAATTTTGTAGACCTCTGCAATTCCATGAAGTTAAATTAAGATTAACACTTTGGTCCATGATCAATAGAGAGTTTGGGATTACCTTGCAGTGTAAACATGCTCATACAGAGAAGCAAAAACATGAGTGGTTGAACATTCATCCTACAAACTACACACAAACAAATTTCCCCTTCCCACACTTGTGGCAAACCCCCCAAAATCAAAAGAAAAATTCTGTCTCCCGATATAGCCATCGACCGTTCCACACCCACGGGGAACAGCCTAAGCCACTCCTTCTTCATCCTCCCAATCACCCTAACTCTACTGCTTTTAATGACGTAACATTAACTCTCCTCTGTAGTTTTCCAACTTAACTCCAAAATTTTTAACAACTTTGTACATCATAGTTTTTTTTTTTTGTTTGTTTTGTTTTTGTTTTGTTTTTTTTTAATATATAATACAATCTATATTTTGTAAACTTACTATTTACTTCAAGTCAGTCAGATGCCTGTGCAAATGCTTAATTATTCTACCTTATATTTTGTTCATGCTTAGCTCCCACCAGTCTCTTCTTCTTCTTTGATCTTCTTGATGAACTCCTGCGCCTCCTCTGGGGTCTTGAAGATGTGGGTTCTGCCCTCATACGTGGTCAGCAGTCTCGCAGGATAGATTACACCATGACGAATCCCAAGGTTGCGCAGCTCCTTACGTACGGGATCAAACTGCTTCCTCAATTGCTGGATTCCTGTGGCCAAATCTGGGTAGAACCGCACCTGCTGGTCCTGGTGTTTAATCTCTCCTTTTTTAGCTCGTGCAGCGTTGAAGATCTTCATCTTGTCTCTGTTGTTAAGAAACTTCATAATTAAGGTCCTCGGCGGTCCCTTATCTCTCCGTGGGCCAATGCGATGTGCTTTTTCCAGAACCACTGCTGATTGCAACTCCTCGCTGCCCAGCACCTCCGGAATCCACTTTTCCAGAAAGGAACATACGTCCCGACCTTCTGATTCCTCTGGAAGACCCACCAGCCTCAAATTATTCTGTCTCGACCGAGATTCCAAATCCAAAATATTATCTTCCAGAGATTTATTTTTTTTTTCCAAAGTGCGCACCTTTAATTGAAGACGGGTGACGTCATCTTCAGCACTAGCAAGACGGAGCTCCATCTGCGCCGTTCGTTCTACACAGTCACCCAATTCCTTTCTTATTCCTTCCAACGCTGTCATAATCCCATCAAATCTAGAGGAAAAGTCCGCTCTCATTGAACTCATGGCAGCCATCAGCGCATCTGCGCCATTCCCCGCAGAAATCGCAGCGTTGCCAGCCTCCTCCGCCATATATGGAGCCCTGTTTGCTGCGTCACAGACCTGAAAGTCCGTTAATTTGGACTGTTTCGGCGGCTCGCTTTTTCCTTTTCCTGGTTTTCCAGCCTTAGGCTTCGCCGACATATCCTCGCCCAAACGCTGGGATACGTTCTGTCCCAAATGAGAGAGTTATTTGCCGATTTTTTTTCTCCAGGAGCAGAGCAGAGCGAGACACGTCCGTCCTACGTGGCAGCCATAACCGGAAGTTCCAAGTCCGAAGCCTTTTAATTTGAGATCGGATTAGATATCTTTTAATTATTATCGAAGACCTCTTGAGAAGACGCAGCTCCCACATCACGTGCAGCTGAGGAATCAAGGCTGTTCATCACACGCTGAAGAAACGTCGTCATCATCTAGCCCAGTTTCAACTCTGGGTCATACAGCCAAAATCCAGCATCTTCGACTGCTTGACTTTAAAGGTCGAACTGTGGATGCTGAAATATCTGCGGGCAGACATTTCCTCTAACATCCACGAAATCTTGGGCTGAGGACGACGACAGAACCATCATCACCGAGGATCACGTGAGCTGCAAAAACTTTAATTCATCTGCTGAATTAAACTTGAGGTTCGGTAATAATTTGTATATCTAATCAGATGCAAATTAAGAAGCCCTTAACATAACTCTTCTTTTCATTAAAATTCCGTTTTTATTTTCTTAAGATCAATCAAGGACTTTTCATATAATTAGTAAACTTTCTCCATAAATTTGCGTTTTTTTTAATAATCTGTTAACTCAAACTGATAGAAATTCATTTCTCAGTTTAATCCTGGTTCCGAAAATGTTGACATTGTTAATCCATCATTTACAAGATTGATTTTATGATTAAGGAAATTACTGCAATGTCTGTTAATCATTTCGTTTAATAAATATTTAAAAATGAGAGAAGTTGTTGGGAATTTATTTCATTCTGAGTCCAGGTATCGAATTCACGGAAAATTTTTGAGACTGATTATTGATTAATTTATTGAGTGATCAAACAGGTATAAAGTGAAATTAAAGATCAAATTGCTTCTTAAAGATAGAAGCTGGTGCCCCTTACGAGTGTTATTAACTTTTCTGATGTATATGAAATGAGATTTGAGCTCAGATTCCAATACATCAATATAAATTAAATAATTCATACCTGATCATATTTATTGTTTATTAATATTTCTAATTTACCCTACAGTTATTTAATTGTGTTGCTCCAAACACTTTATTAATCTGTCAAGTTCAAGTTTCCAACTTGTTTCATGGGTCGTTATTCTGTTTAGCTATGGGAACTTTTTATAATAGACTACGTTATATTAATAAGACAGAGACTGACAGTGATTTTCACAGGTGTGCAGGCTTAAACAGGTGAGGTTAAACATGACCTGGAGCCCCAAACATGAGCCGTGCCAACAGGAAACAATGGTGGACATGACAGAAATAATCCTGATTAGTCGACTAATTGAAAAATAGTCATTACATTAGTCGACTACAAAAATATAATCATTAGTTACAGCCCTACTACTGACAGCATACAAAGTCAAAGTAGCCAAAGAAGAAAATGAAAATGAAGTTGCAGAAGAAAAAGCACACCATTACACCCGCTTTTTTCTAAGCTTCATCTTCTGCCAAAGGTATTAAACACAGGAGCTCCTCTTCTCACCTACGTGCAGTCGCCAATGTTGTTACTATTGTACATGCCTTTTGGTTTTCTTCTGTTTTGTATAGACTGAACAAACTGGCACAGCAGCACACTTGCGCTACCTATCAGAGTGGGATGAAACTGCAGATGACGCTTGGCCTAGCACACGAAAAAAAGAAGCATATATACAGCCATGTGTGTACCAGCCTTGTCCAAAGTGTACGTGCATCAGACGTGACAAGGACAGATGGAACATAAAGTACAACTGTGGATAAACAGGTTCCTGTGTGTGAATATGTTCTGATATTGCCGTGTTACCACTCTGATTTATCTTAATAATGTACAGTAAACCATAGAAAATTGCCAGTCCAACAAACACTTGAATTTAAATATTCCCCAGAGTATCTGCAGCTACAAGGATGCTAAATTTAAGACTTTTTAAAACCACTTAATCAAATTTAAGACCTTACATGTGCAAACAGCAAAACTATGGACCATTTACAATTACTAGCTTTGTCCATTACTTACTGGAAATGAAATTACTGCAAATTTTGGGTCATCAATCGAGCTCACAAATTTGTGCTTCATTAGATTGTCTTGGCCTGTCCTTGCCACTGATAATACCTCTATCTGCCAAGAATGTGCCGCTAGTCCAGCAAAAGCTAGCAGTACTCAAATGCTTTGCAAGCAGTTTCATGAAATGGTCAGTCAGAAAGCAACTCATATGGGATCGGACGTCGGAATGAGCAGCTCTCTGGCACAACAGACAAAGAACTCTCTTGCTAGTCACCAGCGGGTGACTGAAGACAACAGGCCAGTATTGCTTTGCTTGTGGCAACTGCCTGTAACCAAGAACTGCTGAGTGATAAACATGACTCCACCTCTGTGTACTTTGTTTGTGGCAATCATCTCCAAGAACTGCTGAGTAACATAACCCCACCTCTGTAAGTGGGTCATGAACATTCTCTACTCTGTGTGTGTGTGCGCCAAAGATATAACAGCTGAGAGCCGAAGAATGGACAAAGACAACGATAAGATGGACATTCTCTGGGTGCCGAAGACAGGGACAAATGGACACCGTTTGCCATGGTTTACTAGCCCAACAGATAGGATAAAAAAAAAAGAAAAAAAAAACCTGTGGTCAAACACACCTACAACAACAATTTTTGTTTTGTTTGTTTTTCCTATCAACATGATATATTTTTATACGTAGGAAATAGTCAGACAAGGTACATACACATATGAGATATAGTTTACAGTTATGAGTACATGGTAATAAGTATTTCTTAAGTAATCACACCTTTACTTATACAAAAGAATAATAATGATAATAATAATGCCCTCATGCCTAAATGATTACACACCAGACAGATTACAGACCAGAACTGGAGTAGACAAGATGAGTGAATGTGTGTCGGTAAAATGACATGATTGATCTGTCTTTCTCACACTTCTTTATCTGCTTGCTTCACATGCTACACTGCAGAGTTTAGTTTACACCCTATAATTCATTTGCTGAAATCAGTTAGAATCAGTTCTGCACTCAGCAGAGCTGCCACATATGTGGAAATGCATTATTGATACAATGAGGTAAAACCCCTCCCTCTTGCATGAGGAGTGGTTAAGCTTATAAAAACTATAGGGCTCAATTTTGGGGTAACACACTCTCTTGGGGAATTGCCTAAAGAGTGGTGTTCCAGCGCTGCTTGTATCCATATCTCATTTTCAGTAAAAAAAGGAAAATATACTTCATCTCTCAGCCTGGTTATTTGGCCGTCGTATCAAAGAACTGGGGTTTAAAGCGTACCTGTGGTGGTCGTGAAAAAAAAGATATATTGAGCCCGTCTCACGTTCTAATTCAAGTTTAAGTTGAAATTCATTTTCAAAGCAATTTGCTATAAATCCATTGCTGATGTGCTGGTTCAGCTATGTCAGCAAAACATGGGTGCAGCCATACTAGAGGCTACATGGCCTGCCAGGACGCTTCCTGTGATGTAATTTCATTGACACCGCGATCTGGATCAGTATTGGCTGAGCCTGGAGTGCCCGGATGAGCAGTGGCTTTCGGGATATTCAAATTCAAACGTTTATTTCAAACTCAGGGTTCATATTAAATGCAGAACTAAAACGAGTAGAAAATAAATAAATAAATGCTTAAATTCAGTGGGTCGTCTCGTCTGATCTGAGCTCGTAACGGCCACAAAATGGCAGATGATTCTAAAACTATGCGATCTGGATCAGTATTGGCTGAGCCTGGAGTACCCGGATGAGCAGTGGCTTTCGGGATATTCAAATTCAAACGTTTATTTCAAACTCAGGGTTCATATTAAATGCAGAACTAAAACGAGTAGAAAATAAATAAATGCTTAAATTCAGCGGGTCGTCTCGTCTGATCTGAGCTCGTAACTGCCGCAACACGGCAGATGATTCTAAAACTATATACAGAGCAGCAGACACTCGGCGCTCTTGTAACAACAAAAACATACAATGCGATATGGATATCGCAACATGGCGGAATGTAAAGCCTTTGGATGTCTCAATAATAAGCAAAAAAACAAAGATAATCACTTCTTTTGTGTACCCAAACCCAGCTCACCTTGTCAGAAGATCGGAGCGGAAACAGGGCACAGACGAATCCTTTCAGACTAAATTGCGTTGTGTGTGAGGACCACTTCGTCACTTTAACCCTCAGAAGACCTTTCTGGCTCAAACCTATAGCCATGTTGGATGAATTCTTCCTCAGAGTCCGACAATTCAGCCATAATAGAATAAAAACACTCACAACAGCACCCTAGTCTCTCATACAGGCAGAGCATTGACTGTTGAGTATCAACGAAGTGACGTCACATCCGCATGTGTCATGGCTGCGCTCAGAGTTTTCATTGGCTGGCCATGCCTGCAGTCGTATTTGCATATTTCTCTGGTGGTATACGGCTGGCAATAATTATTTAACCAAATAACGAATACTTTGCCTAATGTTTTCAAGTTGAATGCGTTTAGACGACCACCACAGGTACCATTTAAGGTAATTTAGACTCAACAGTGTGAATGAGTGAAAGAATGCTTGATGGAGTGCAAACCAGAGAGAAAAGTTTTTAAACCACCGCCACTGATAAATTTTAATCAAAAGTTATGTGCAACATTATTTAGAATGGCAGCCAATGAGTTTGAGATAATGGTTAACCTTTTAACATCCAAATATACTTCTGAAGTGTAAAAGTATATGCTTATATTTAAATTTCAAAATGATAATTACTAAAAGTTTTATCAAAATCATGCATGGAATAAATATACTATGCGATCAAAATGACAAAAATAGAGAATGAAGAGCTCTCCGTGTTTCCACCCGGTCTGGGCTAAATTTTAGTTTTTGTTTTGTAAACGGTGTGAGGATTTTTTCTCTGGCGGCCACAACATGATAAGAGGTGAGCAGAAAACCTTTTTCAATAAATTTCTGCCTGTCCCTTCGGGGACAGCCCTTTCTGTAGACATTAAATATTCATGCACATGTGATTTTATTTGTAGAATGAAACTGAGATATGGTCTTGAATTTATGATATGTTGTTTTAAGAAATATATTTACTGAGTTTGATGAGGAAATCTCCAAATGGTTTTGACCCCGAGGGATAAGTCAGACGCATTAAAACTGTCCCTGAAAGTCCGGTGGACATATAAAGACAAAAAAAATCCTATAGGGCCACCGGAAAGGTTGGACAGAGCTTGGGCAAGAGGTTTAAACCCCGAGGTGGACATATAAAAAAGACAAAAAATAATCCTGTAGGGCCACCGAAAAAGAAGTGTTGCCCCGTTGAGCATTGCATAGTCTGGGTAAAAGGTTTAAATTCCAGGGTGGACATAAGAAAAAGGCAAAAAAAAATCCTCAAGGGCCACCTAAAAAGGTCAAGCAGACATAAGAAAAACAAAAAATCCTATAGGGCCGCTGACAAAAGAAGTGATACCCGGCTGATGCATAGCTTGGCCAAAAGGTTATAACCCCTTGAAATCATTGCTTGATTTCAAAAAGGAGAAGGTTGGCAACCCTCGCGTATTTAGCTCAGACCAAAAGGTTTTAACTCCTACAGAAATTGCAACGAGGGCGTTTCTAAAAAATAGTTGGTCTTACCGCATTAGATAGGGACCTACCGTGTGTGAAATAAATGCATAAGTTTTAAGTTACCCGATCGGGACGATCGGTTCATAGGTGATATATAATAATATAACTAATTATAGTAAAAAACACGGTGATGTGTGAGGCAATATTGTCGTGAGGAAGTGGAAATAAATAAAATCATAATAATTTCATTCCATGCTATAAGATATTGATGTTAGACTAGGTAACATTTAAAGACGGTTGGATTAAAAGGGCAACAAAACTGGATAACGATAAAAGACAATGGTAAAATGAATGATAAACGCAGCTCTGAATATCCATTGGGTAGTATGGTTATGCTATAAATAAAATGGATTAAGTGCTGAAAACCACTTTGACAATGAAGAGTGAAAACAGCTTAAAACATGGGTAAAAAGGTTACAAATAGATGGCTTGTTTGGCAATGTGGGGGCCCCCTAACAGATAGATTAGACAAAGCCATTTATGTGGATTATTGCAGTTTGGGTTGTTTTGTCTTTCTGGAAGGTTGCTGCTTCGACCTTGTGGAGATAGGAGCAATTCTGTGTTTGTGTGTATGTGTGGGGGGGGGTTGTTTTAGAAAAAAGGGAGAATAAAAAAAAAAAAAACAGACTGTGTGGGTGCTGATCTATGACAGGGGAATGAAAAGAGAAGTAATCTAGATATGGGTATTTTTGCAAAGTTTTGGGGTTTTACTTGTTCAATCTAACTTTGCGGGTTTTTAACCAATGTTGCGTACGTGATAAATTATTTACATATTTTTAAAGCAATTTTTGACGTATTACTGACCTTTTTTCTTTGACTGAAGCATAACAGTGCACTTTACAGGAAAAAAAAGGACCCAGGACGTGATGACGTGACCACATGCACATAGAACACGAAGTTAAGTATAAATGTTTACATCTTAATTAATGTTACCAGCATGACAATGATGAAATTAATTGAATATTACAATATCATGATGTCACTTAATAATGCCTAATCACTGAAGGCTTTATGTATACCCCCTATATTATAATATTTAAAGCATAGAGGTTCAAAAGAGATTGATAATTAATGTGTTTGTTCATATGATTTGCCAGAAAGTACGGATTATCAAACAGAGGTCTTGGTAATTGTATGTTATATTGTTGCTTTGTTTAAATAATACTATACTCACCTTTTAATAAATGACATATGCAATCTTATTTACATTTCGACCTTAGGCCTGACTTTTTCCCTCCTGGAGAAAATAGCAAGATGATGATGAAGTTTTTATTACTGGGAGATGGTAAATTTATGAACAGAAAAGACAGAAATACCACAAGAATTTTGATAGATACTGAGACTGATTAGTGGGTTGCGTCAGTCTGACCTATATAAGAATAGACAGAATAAGCCTTCAAAAACAAAAAAAAAAGAAAAAAAAGAAAGAAAGAAAGAAACACAGGCCACAGACTGTGGCTCTGTGTCAAATTCTTGAAAACAGAGATTAGGTTTATATCTACAGTTATTCATTCTAAAATGCAACACTGGTCTAAGGCTTTTAATATAGGATATTGTTTTGGTTGAATATAATCTTAAACCGAGTGATTACCCATGTCAATTGGTAAAACCTTAATTGATTCATAGAATATTTAGTGAATACTTGTTGGAAGTAGTGAACTCACATTCAAATTGTGGAAGCTTTAGGTGTGATTTAAAGGTTTTTCTGCTATTCCTTATTGTTTTTCAAAAGGAAGAGGAAAAGCATTCAAAAAAAAAATTTTTTTAGCTTTCACCAGGAATTAGATTTGCCAAATTAATAAGGAATCATACTATCATCATTACCTTTTAATTTAATAAATCTTTGGTGACATTTTGGGACCTTGGGGAAGTCAGATTATTTAGCACCTCAGACAGACAGGGAATAAGCATGGGAGAACAATGCCAAGGAAGGACAGAGGGGGTTGAATGCAGTGTAAATATCATGCTGTGTGAGGTGAAGTGCCATGAAACTTGTGAAGTGTGACTTGGGCTATAGAGAGGAGCGCTTGCTGTAACCATTCAGTCCATTCTGTGCTTGTGAGATGTGAGTGTGTAATAAATCGTCTGTCATCAATCTGCCTCTTCATTTACACACTTGACAACATACAGAATATGTAATAAAATAATAAAAGCAATAATTGACATTCATTGACTGAAAGGGGTGACACTGACATTGACTGACCCAGGAGAAAGGACCCCTAAATTGATAAGCATTTTTTGAAGCCAAGGATGACTTTGCATGACATTGTATATGACAAAGCATAACGATTTAAATGACTCTGACTTTATAAATGTAATGTTTATATGATTTTGCACTGCAGGATACATTTGATGTTACTCACCACATAATGGTGTGACAACATCATATTTCAGAAATGTGACAGTAATAAAGAATGTATTTTCCTGATGCTCAGCCGTGGCCAAGCTGGGCCTCGGGACTATATTCCACCCCATAATTTACCAAGGAATGTATAAAATGAGGCATTCCTTGTACAAAATTAAACAAAATTCTAATTAGGCAATATGCCCACCTTTCCATTGACTGAAAGAGTGTGACGCAAACTTTATTCATTTATACAAATTCAACCGATCTGTGTTCAATTGGACAAACTGACCTTATTTATCACTGCTAAAGCATATCAAATCTGCACAGACAGCTATTTTGTTTTTCTTAAATAGAATTTGAAAATTAGTTCAAGAGACGTCATAAAAGAAGCCAAGAATATTGAAATTTCATTTTGAAGGAGCTGTACTACCCACAAATTTCCATCTAAATTAAAAGTGGTAATCAGATCACTGCATGGTCATGTTAACACCCAAGTACGTCCCCCTTGTGCAAAGGCAGCCTGCTTATACACGGACTGTGAGGAGGTGGACACGGGAGGTTGCTGATGCACTGCAGGACTGCTTCGAGACGACAGACTGGAGCGGACTCTGTGAAACACATGGGGTGGACATAGACAATATGACCAAATGTGTCACAGAATACATTAGATTCTGTGAAGACAAGACCATGCCAGCTCAGACTGTACACTGCTTCTCCAACAACAGACCATGGGTCACCAGTGACCTGAAAGCACTTCTGAACAAAAAGAAGAGAGCTTTTAGGGCTGGAGACAAGGAGAAGCTGAGGGGAGTGCAGCATGAGCTGAGAGAGATGCGGAGGAGGTGCAAGGACAATTATAGGAGGAATTTGGAAGAGAAACTCAGGCAAAATAACACTAAAGATGTGTGGGAGGGAATGAAACAAATAACTGGGTACAAGGGGAGAGTCAGGCAGCCATCTGGGAGCCAGGAGAGAGCTGAGGAACTGAATCTGTTTTTTAATAGGTTCAACTCACAGTCTGTCACCCGAGCAACACAACCAGACCCCACACACCCCTCCCTACCCACGGTCCCGTGCAGAACCTCTCTCCATCTCCCTCCTCCTCCTCCTCCTAAGGGGGCACCAGGACCCCCCCCCCCCCCACTTCACGGTGACTACAGATCAGGTGGAGAAACAGCTGAAGAGACTCCGTCAGCAGAAGGCTTCGGGCCCGGATGGCATCTCCGCTAGGATCCTGAGGACCTGTGCCAACCAACTAGCTCCAGTACTGACACACCTGTACAACCTGAGCCTGAGTCTGGAGAGAGTACCAGTGCTGTGGAAGACATCCTGCCTGGTTCCTGTCCCTAAGAAGTCATCGCCATCGGATCTGAATGACTATCGACCAGTTGCCCTCACATCTCATGTGATGAAGGTCCTGGAGAGACTGGTCTTAGCCCACCTGAGGCCGCAGGTGGAGACGTGGCTGGACCCTCTGCAGTTTGCATATCAGCCCCATTTAGGAGTTGAAGATGCTGTCATCTACCTGCTGCAACGAGCCCATCAGCACCTGGATGGTGGAGGAGATACTGTGAGAATCACTTTTTTTGATTTCTCCAGTGCCTTTAACACCATCCAGCCACTGCTGCTGGGCGAGAAGCTGCGGGGGATGGGGGTTGACAGCTCTGTGATCTCCTGGATTACTGACTACCTGACAGGCAGACCACAGTTTGTCAGGCTGGGCAGTGTCTTGTCTGGAGTGGTGGCTAGTGATACGGGAGCGCCACAGGGGACTGTGCTCTCTCCTTTTCTTTTTATCTTATACACCATGGACTTTCAATATAACACTGAGTCATGTCACCTGCAAAAATTCTCTGATGACTCAGCTGTTGTGGGGTGTATAAGAGGAGGAGGAGTACAGGGCGCTGGTAGACAGATTTGTGGAGTGGACGGAGCAGAATCACCTGAGGTTGAATGTCAGCAAGACCAGGGAGATGGTGATTGACTTCAGGAAGAGGAAGGCTCCTTCTCAGCCACTGCAGATTAGGGGGGAGGATGTGGGAGTGGTTGAAGACTACAAATATCTGGGTGTCAGGATCAGTAGCAGGTTGGACTGGAGATCCAACACCGATGCTGTGCACAAGAAGGGGATGAGCAGACTCCATTTCCTGAGAAAACTGAGATCTTTCAACGTGTGCAGCAGGATGCTGGAGCTTTTCTACCAGACTGTTGTTGCCAGCGCCATCTTTTTTGCTGCGGTCTGTTGGGGTAGCAGTATCAGGGCCAGAGATACCAACAGACTTGACAAGATTATCAAGAGGGCTGGCTCTGTAATTGGTCTCAGACCGGAGACCTTTGAGACAGTGGTGGAGAGGAGAACACTAAATAAACTGTGATCCATCACAAACAATCCTGATCACCCCCTCCACCACACACTAGGTAGGCAGCGAAGCACTTTCTCCAGTAGACTACTACAGCTTCGTTGTCGAACGGCCAGGTACAGGAAATCTTTCCTGCCACATGCAATTTCACTGTACAATAACTCACTATGATGTTGTATTCTGGTCATAGATATGCTGCCACACTGCACCTTACAGACTAACTGGTACCTCACATTTCACTCTGCTCCTGATAGTCCTTTGTGCAATGGGATGATTCATGTGTTTATACGGGTCATCATCATATATTAAGCTATGATGTATATAGGTTCTATAGTCGTGTTAGTTTCTTTTTTTACTTTCCATGGGTAATCCCTTTGTCTGTCGTTTGTGTTTCTGTTGTTTGGCTGTCAACTGTCATGCTGCTGTTACACTGTAATTTCCCAGTTTGGGATCAATAAAGTACATCCATCTATCACTTCCTTTCAGTAAAAGAATGAAGCAAATACCCTGTAACTCTGCTGCATGTGCGTCTCCATACATCAGAGGGTATCAAAGAAATTAATTAGCAAAAATAATTGGCAATCCTCAGAAAAATACATAAAAATTATCAATAGATCAATAACGAAGAGAAAAATACAAATGAAACCATTTGGTAATGAAATCACAACATTCAATAGGAGAAGTTAAAAGTTACATCAATAAATTTCCAAATATTTAAGGAAATATTTGTAGATTATTGTAAAGGAAATATCATGTCTATAAGGAACAAGGTAAACTGATAAGGAAGAAAACCATGCAAATCTATGAGAAAAGTTCCAAATGTCTAAGGAAAGTCCAACTTGTGCTGAATTTATGTTTACTGTGGGACTAGATTTAGGATCTACTACAAAGACAATACAGATTTTTACATTTATTAAAATTGCTTTACAAAAATTAAGTGGGTACTGGCACAAGTCCCACTGTATCAAATGCACAGTGCCTCCAGGAACTCGGACATTGGCAGAAGTCCGTGATTCATTACCTTTGTAACGCTAAAATTCTAATCAGATGCAAAATGATGCAAAAAGACATAGGATAACATAAATATACACTTGATAAAATTTTTGAAATTTAAAAGGGCTCTCAGAAAACGGGAAAATACAGTCAACATGGACAAGGAAATGTAAGGTAAGGATTAGAGAAATGGAGGAATTAGATAAATTTAAACCTTAGTTCTGATGTACAAATAATGCCGTAAGATTATGAGTGGAGATTTTTATGTTCTTTTTTCCTTAAGTGTTTCTTCTTTTCTTTTTCCTTTTCCCTCATTTAATAATGGAAGTATATTGGGGTAAATTGAAGTTGAAACCTTTGTCAATACTGAACAGCAACCACAAGACATTTTAGGAGATACTGACCCAGACAACTATTTTAATCATATTAACAATAAGTGTGCTTATTATGATCAACAATTAAATGGAATTACAAATTTGGATCAGACATTGACAATAATACATATTAATAGTAGGAGTCTGGTTCAGGTTCAGGTTACTTTATTTGTACCCGTAGGTAGATTTGTTTTGCAGTTGGTGACATCCATATTTACAGGCCACTAATTACATTCAACATAGACACAAACACACATCTTACAAAATAGGTAAATATAAAATATGTACAATATAATTTTATAGCTTGTTCAACTCTTTGACAGCAGCAGGGACAAAGCTGTTTTTGTAGCGCTGGGTTCTACTTTTTGGGACAGCAAACCTCCGTCTGGAGGGAAGAAGCTGAAAGTTGCAGTGCAAAGGGTGGGAGTCATTTAAAATCGAGTCGGCCATCCTCTGTACTTGTCTGGTGTACAGGGATGTCAGGCTCAGCTGTGACTCACCAAGCAAACGACTGGACCATCTGACTACCTGATCCAAGGATTTCCTCTGTTTCAGTTTTATCTGACCAAACCATGACATTAAAGGAAAGGATAAAACAGAATCAATAAAAGCCCGATAGAACATAGTCATTATGGTTCGGTCAATTTGGAAGCGTGCAAGTTTCCTCAAACAATGCAAATTTTGCTGACCCTTTTTGCACACCCTTTCACAGTTCACCTCAAAGTTCAATCCACTATCAATAATCGTCCCAAGATATTTGTACGATTGTACACATTCGGTGGTCTGGCCTTTTAGTATGGTGACTTTGTGCCTGGGAGTTTTCCTCCTAAAGTCAATAATCATATCTTTCGTTTTTGTTGTATTCAGCTGCAGGTAGGAATCCTCACACCAGTGAACAAAGTCATCAACTACTGGGCCGTGGCCACTCTCACCATCCTGGAGGAGACTGACAATGACTGAGTCATCAGCATACTTTATAATGTGTCTGTTGTCATGTCTGCTCCGACACGTTTGTGTACAGGATGAAGAGTAGTGGTGACAACACACACCCCTGAGGAGAGCCAGTAGAAGAGCACTTTAGGTCAGACAATGTGCCATTGACCCTTACTCTCTGCGTCCTGTTGGTTAAGAAATCCAGAATCCAACCCACCAGATTATTGCTTAAATCAAATTGTTGCAGGAGCCTTTCAACTAAAATATGAGGTTGGATTGTATTAAAGGCAGAAGAAAAGTCCACAAATAAAACCCTGGCATGTGTCCCATTAAAATCCAGATGTTTAAAAAGCATGTCAAACAGAGTGACAGTGGCATCCTCCACTCCTCTGTGAGGCCTATAGGCAAACTGCAGAGGATCCAATGCATGTTCAGTCTGCCTTAGGACCTCACATCTGACCAGTTTTTCAAAAATTTTCATTAAAATTGAAGTCAAAGCAACTGGTCTAAAGTCATTTACCGTTTTAGGACAGCTGGATTTTGGAACGGGAACAACCACGGCATCTTTCCAGATCTTAGGCACATGTTGTGTCTGTAAGGACTTATTGAAAATATAATGAAATATAGGACTCAGTTCATGTGCACAGGACTTTACCAGGCGTCCATATATATTATCAGGGCCCTGACTTTTGTTCACTTTTACAGCGCGGAACTCCCTTTTAACATCCTGCATCTCAATATTAAAGTGCTGATTGTCTTTGAGTTTCTGTTTCAAATCTTGGATTTCTGTGCTAAAATCAAAGGAGTCAAAACGACCATAAAAACAGTTAAGAGCATTAGCCAGCTCTGTGTCTGAATTAAAACCATCTAAAAACACACGATTACTGTGCTCTGTGCTCTGAAGGCCTGCAATAGTTTTCATACTGGCCCAGGCTGAACCAAGTTTATTTGCTGCCATCTTGCTTTCCAACTCTGATTTATAATTCTGTTTTGCTCTTAAAATTTCGGCCTTCAGCTCCTTGGTGACAACTTGTAGCTCAGAAACAGACCCCTGTTTAAAGGCAAGAGCTTTCCTCTGTAAGCAGGATTTAACTGATTTAGTAACCCATGGTTTGTTGTTGGGGTATATTTTGACACGTTTACGTGGAACAAACTTATTTTGACAGTAAGCCATGTATGAGCATGTGAGCTCAGCCAGAGAGTCCAAATCATCCCTGCAGGCCATTATGAACATCTTCCAGTCTGTACAGTCAAAGCATTCCTGGAGGCTGTGCTCTGAATCTTCTGTCCACACATCAATGTCTCTCATCTCCACCTTGCCTCTTCTGAGAGCAGTTTTATATGTGGGCAGCAAATGAACATAGTTGTGATCTGATGATCCTAAAGGAGGAAGGGGGAGTGATTTATAGGCCCTCTCTATGAATCCATAGCACAGGTCCAATGTCTTTTTTCGCCTGGTTGGGCAGGAGACATACTGATGAAAGTTTTTAAGTGTCTTCTTTAAAGAAACATGGTTAAAATCCCCAAGAATGAAGTTTGGCGCCTCTGGAGAAATTGACTGCAGCCGCTGCACCACATCAGAGATGGTGCTGGAGGCGGAGTCAGCGTCTGCCCTCGGATGAATATACACAACTGTGATGAAAAGTTGGGGAAACTCTCGAGGCAAATAAAAGGGGCGAAGCGACACAGACAGCAGCTCCACATCGGGTGTACAGATGCGCTCTCTGACCGTGACAGATGTGCAGTACTGCTTATTAATGTATAAACATACGCCGCCCCCCTGACGCTTCCCAGTTACCTCTTCCTGCCGATCTGAGCGCAGCGGAGCTCCAAAGCCGTCAATCCACAGGTCTGCATCTCGATCATGCGCAGTAAGCCAACATTCAGTGAAAGCCATGACGCAGCAGTTCTTAAAATCCTTCTGGTAACGTACGTTGCCTTGAATTTCCTCCACCTTGTTTCTCACAGACTGTGCATTCCCAAAAATGATCGAAGGAAGAGGAATGTTACCAAACTGACGTCTTCTAAGGCGCAATTTCACACCTCCACGTCTTCCACGCTTCCTCCTGCCGCTTCTCTTTTCACCGCTGTGTCCGTCTCTCAAAATAAAGTCCTGCAGTTCAAGTTTGGGCTCAATCACAGACGCTGCATCAGCTGTGTTAAAGCGTAGCAACACGTCCCTGGAATATTGTATTCTGCCTGCTATTCTGCTCGCCATGGAGCCGAACGCGTTTACCTCAGAGACAAAGAGCCACAGCACAGATAGCAGCAGTGCAAGAGAGGAGAGGAAATCCATGTTGCCGATACCAGGGAGCTTTTCGCCATATATTCCACAAACGCTCCAGGGCAGAAACGACACAGAGGATTTTCTAAAAACGTAAAAAAGTACAAAAAACACACACACGCACTATGTCATCAAGCTGCTGGTTGCTGCGTGCGCATGCGCCCACAGTCTATGCAAACTTTGATAGTATTAAGGAGTTTTAAATCAGTTTAACACCCCATTTAGGATTATTGCAATAAGTGAAACATGAAGTATAAAAAATAAAAAAGTACATATGATAAGGCAACAGCTGCATAACTACAGGGCTTCAAGGCCATCAAGCAGTCTACTAAGGAGAGGAGAAAAGGGGGGAGGCAGTGAGAGCATGAAACCCTTTAGCTGGTCACTGTGATATAAAACTATCTTGGTACACAAAATACAATAGACATATCAAACAGCTTGTTAATATAGCATATTAAAACAGTTCATATACGGATAAAAGTTACAGTCATATGTTGTAACACACACACTTATAAAATATGTGATCTCAACAGATAAATGCATAATTAGTGAATTTCTATTACAAGGTAATATTACTGTAGATGATAAAAGTAGTTGGAAACCACACGTCAGATAAATACAAAACAAGGTTGCAAAAATATGGCAATTATAAATAAAATTAAGACAAATCACTTTATATCTTGTATTGCTCTTTGATACTTCATACTTGACCTAATGTATAGAGGCCTGGGGTAGCAATTATAAAAGTATACTTAATTCACTGCTAACATTACAAAAAGGGCTGTCCAAGTTATACACAAAGTAGGGTATCTTGAACATACTAATTTATTGCTTACACATTTAAAGTTATTGAAATTGCGGGATTTGGTTGATTATTATATAGCACAATTAATGTTTAGAAAAAGAAAACTTTTTGCATAATTAATCAACTTACTAAAATGGTTATAAAATCCATAAGTTGCATATTTTTTTTTCCACAATATTTTTTATTGAACCTTTTTTTTTTTTACAAACACAACACAATCAAACACTAACACTAAAGTAATTTAAAAAAAAATAAAAATTGTACTAAAAAACACCAACAACCACTAACAAAGACAGGTCTTCAACAATGCTCCTCTGTTTAGTCTAGGCAATCCATTACATAAGTATACATATTATACATTCACCAGTTTGGAATTTACAAGGTACACACACATCATTCACCTTCTTCTTCAAAAGTTATGTTTAAATTCTTTACATAATCAATGAAAGGTCTCCATATAATCTCAAACATAATTTCCTTTGATTTCAGTATGTATGTTATTCTTTCTAGTGGAAGGTTTGTTAACATCTGTCTTAACCACTGAGTCACATCTGGTCTATGAGTCTTTTTCCACAGTAGTGCAATACATTTTTTGGTGTTAAGCAAACTGAGGTCTATGAATGCTCTTTCACTCTTATTAAAGCTATGCTTTTCTGGATACAGACCCAACAAAAACAATTTAGGATTCAATATGATTTGTTTTGAAATTATTTTTTTAATTGTTACCCTCACCTCTTCCCAAAACATTCTAATTTTCCTACATTCCCATAAACAGATTCCTTTACTTTCCATACATTTTGTGCACGTATCTGGTATGTTTTTGTTATATCTATTTAACTCCACCGGTGTAACATACATTTTAAATGGTTAATGCGGATGTATCAATTTAAGACGTACATTTACTGATTTGGTTTGAGCTTCTGTACAAGCGAATTCCCATTGTTCCTCTGAAATTTCAGTTTGCAGGTCTTCTTTCCAATAATTCAATCTTTTCTGTGAGTTTTCACTTGAGAATAGTGTCAATGAGTTATAAAACTCTGAAATAATACCCTTTCTCTTACCATCTTTCGTCAAAATTTTTTCCAAGGATGAATAAGTAGGTCGGATAAGAGCATTATTTTGATTTGATTGAATAAAGTTCCTAAGCTGAAGATATTTAAAAAAATGTGTTCTATTAAGATTAAATTTGATCCTCAGTACTTCAAAAGACATTATGTTATCTGAACATGACAGATATAAGTCTTGAATCTTTTGAATCCCTTTTAAATTCCATACTTTAAATACAGCATCCGCTCTCCCTGGTTTAAAATATTGATTACCCCATATTGGGCTAAATTGTGACAGTAAGTGTGGTTCTTTTAAATATTTTGTGGTTTCACACCAAATTTTGATCATATGCTTTACAAATGGATTTTTAACTTGTTTCTGTAATTTTTTTGCCGAGTCTGAGTATATGAATATGGGCAGAGGTAAAGGTAAATTGTATGATTCCATTTCAGTCCAGTGAGGGAGATCATTTGATGAAAAATAATATGTCATAGACCTCAGTTGTGCTGACCAGTAATACAACATAAAGTTTGGACATTTCAGACCTCCATGATCAAATGGTAAATATAGTAAGGACAGACATCTAGCCTTCCTATTGTTCCATAAAAATTCCACTAACTTTTTTTTATTCTTGAGAATAGATCTGAAGGTGGTGGTAAAGGAATGTATTGAAATAAAGTATTTTGGGTAAAATATTACTTTTAAGTATACTGATTCTCCCGATCATCGACATTGGTAGTGACATCCATCTCTGAAGTAACTCATTAATGTCTGTCATTAAGGCTTCATAGTTGGTACTGGCAACTAATTCTAGCTTAGGCACAATTTGGATTCCTAAATATTTAAACTGATTTACAACATTGAATTGATTTACCTCAGGAGCTGGGTGATTTCTCTGGGTCTCATTTAGCATTAATATTGAAGATTTAGTTTTATTTATTTTATATCCTGATACTTCCCCAAAATTCTTTATTAAATTCAGCAAGGTCGGAATTGATTTTTTAAGATTCGACATAAACAAAATTATGTCATCGGCATACAGGGAGATTTTATGTTCTGTTGGTCCTACTTTAATTCCATATATTTGTGGATGTAAACGTACTGCCATTGCTAAAGGTTCAATTGCCATAGTAAACAGTAAAGGTGAAAGTGGACAGCCTTGTAGAC
This sequence comes from Pholidichthys leucotaenia, assembly GCA_020510985.1. Classification (NCBI taxonomy): domain Eukaryota; kingdom Metazoa; phylum Chordata; class Actinopteri; order Cichliformes; family Pholidichthyidae; genus Pholidichthys; species Pholidichthys leucotaenia. Next base: position 332,518,014 of record CM035841.1, on the reverse strand, counting down.
ATCCTCTATTGATATTTATTGATTTTGAAATATTGCTGTGTTAGGATTTCTGCTGTAGCATTATTGTATATTATCTGAACCCATTTTATGAAATTATTTCCAATTCCAAACCTTTGTAAAACTTCAAAAAGAAAGGGCCATTCGACCCTATCAAAGGCCTTTTCGGCGTCCAATGATAGGAGAGCTGTATCCGGTGCTTCTTTATTAGAATAGATAATATTAAATAGTCTTCTTACATTATGGAAGCCTCGTCTTCCCTTTATAAAGCCATTCTGATCTCGGCTAATAATATTTGGCAATATTTCTTGTAGTCGTCTTGCTAAAATTTTACAGATTATCTTAAGGTCAGCATTTAATAGGCTTATTGGTCTCATATTTTCACATTTATTAGAGGGTTTACCTGGTTTTGGCAACAGTATAATTAAGGCATTATTCATGTATGGTGGTAAATTACTATTTTGAAATGCTTCTAAAACCATTTCCAAAAATGGTTTTATTAATTTATTCTTAAATTTTTTATAGAGGTCAACTGGAAGACCATCTGGTCCTGCACTTTTTCCTGATTTCATATTATCAATGGCTAGCCCAACTTCTTCTTGACTAATTTTAGACTCCAGTATCTCCCCGTTTTCATTTGGAATACACGGTGTAGATAATCCGTCCAAAAACCCATTTAGTTTTGTTAAGTCAGTTTCATTTTTTGTATTATATAATTTTTCATAATAATCTCTAAAGGCACTATTAATTTCTAAAGGATCTACAACTGGCTGTCCGTTACTTATAATACTGGTAATTGGTGTTTTAAATTCTAATTGTTTAATCTGCCATGCCAATAATTTTCCTGATTTTGCACCTTGTTCATAAAAAGATTGCTTCAATCTTAGAAGACTCGAGGCAGCTCTATTCGCTGATTTTTTGTCATATTCAGCTCTCAGAATCAGTAATTCGTTCTCTAACTTTGGGTCACTTCCTGCATACACTTTTTCTTGAAGAATTTTTATTTTATGTTCCAATTGGACTCTCTCCTCTCGAGTCTTCTTAGATTTTGAACCTGTATAACTAATAATATGCCCCCTAATAAAAGCTTTGAAAGCCTCCCACTTTATACATGCTGATGTTTGTGTAGTATTGATATCAAAGAACTCATCTGTTTTTCTATGTACTTAACAAATTCCTCATCCTGAAGCCATTTATGCTGAAATTGCCACCTACCTGGTTCCTTGTCAATTTCTTATCTACATATATTAGACAGCAGGGTGCATGATCAGAGATCACAATATTATCATAGAAGCAGTTTTGAATCTTGGACCTTAATTCTGTGGAGATCAAAAAATAGTCAATACGTGAGAATGTCTTGTAGATATTAGAATAACAAGAATAGGCTTTAACTTGTGGTTTCATTTCTCTCCATATATCTAGCAATCTCCATTCTTTCATAAAATGATTAATGATCATCCTGCATCCATTGTGCGTACAGTCTAGTCCTGTTGATCTAACTATACCAGGATTCAATGTACAATTAAAATCCCCTGCTATTATACTGTATGTTGCCCTGTAAGTGAAGATAAAATAAGGAATAAATTAGTAAAGAAATTTTGATCATCTATATTGGGACCGTATAAGTTCACCAAATTTATATTTTCTAATAACAAAGATCCTTGAATAATTAGATATCTTCCAAATTTGTCTCCAATTACATTTTTCACTTGAAATGGGACTGATTTATGTATGAGAGTCATAACTCCCCTGGCTCGGGATGAAAATGATGAGGTGAATACACTTCCTTGCCATCTTCTCCTAATTCTTTTTACATCCTCCTCTATTAGGTGAGTTTCTTGTAAAAACACAATTTTTGAACCCATGTCTTTTATTTTATTCATAACTTGTTTAAGTTTTTTTTTAAATTTTGTAGACCTCTGCAATTCCATGAGGTTAAATTGAGATTAACGCTTTGGTCTATGATCAATAAGAAGTTTGAGATTACCTCGCAATGTAAACATGCTCACACAGAGAAGCAAAAACATAAGTGGTTGAACATTCATCCTACAAACTACACACAAATTCCCCCTTCCCACATTCATGGTAATCCCCCCAAAATCAAAAAAAAATTCCGTCTCCCGCTATAGCCATTGACTGCTCCACACCCACGAGGATCAGTCAAAACCACTCTCTTTCTCCTCTCAATCACCCTAACTCTACTGCTTTTAATGACGTAACATTAACTCTCTTCTGTAGTTTTCCAACTTAACTCCTAAATTTTATAGCAACTTTGTACATCATAGGGTTTTTTTTTAATATATAATACAATCTATATTTTGTAAACTTGCTATATGCTTCAGATCAGTCAGATGCCTGTGCAAATGCTTAAATATTCTACCTTATATTTTGTTCATGCTTATGTTACACCCAGGAGGGGCGAAGGGGAGGAAGGATAATTGAGCCAAGCTGTTAGACTTTGCAGTGACTGTTTATTGACTTCTCCCAGCTCACACGGCACGGCACATCACTTACACAGCACATCGCTAGACACCATCTTGTCTCAACACTCTCTCTACACTCGCTCTCGACTTCTCTCTCGAACATTCTCTGGAACACTCTCACTAGAGCGCATACACTCTTCTTCTATGGTGTTCTCTAACACTACACAGTATCTTAACATTACTGAGCGCCACCTCTGGCGTAGAAACGCTACTACTTCCATTGACAGCTCATATCTAGACAGTGCATATTCAGTCCTTTAATACATTCCCTATAAATGCTCCCATTTACTATTAATCATTAAATTATAGTCTCTTAGGTACATTTATTAAGAATATTCACATTTGCCATTAGCATCTAATCCACACTGTTTCTGAGGGTTCACTAGAGGTTATCCAAAATTAACGTTTTCCTACACTCACCCCTCAAAAAGTTAATGTCGTCCCGACATTACACCTTTCTGAAAACAGTTTTTTCCTCTTTTCTTCTGTCAGTTCACATTTGGTAATCATGCATTACATGTTAAGTAGGGTATCACTACACAGGAGTCAGAGTTCATTAAAGTCTATAAAGACGCAACTGGTAATTGTCCATAGTACAGCATGTATCTCCTATTCCATGCAATACATTTGCAGAAGAGGTCTTTGTGCACGATAACCTTCAACCGCTCCATCCATCATGGTGGGTATCTGCATCTTTCCTGAGAGTAAGGATACTCAATCTAGTCATAGCCTACCAAATAAACCTTTGTGTGATGTCTGTGCCTTCGTAACATACTGCAAGTCTCTTTTTGTGTTTTTAAATTTTTTTGTTCTTTTTTCAATTTTTTTTTATCAACCATCACAGTAACTACCAAGTTACTTTTCAAGACAGTTATGTCTGACCAATGGTTATCTTTAGCTTCTACACCTTTGTTCTAGACAGATGAAATGCAATGAAGTGCAAGGTTGGCCTAACTTATCATAAGTCAATCTCAATGGCTGTTTTCTTATTCTTGAAGGATACGTTTTAACAGGAATCTCGTCAGGTCCCTCCTGGTCACTGGAACTGGACTCCGACACCTCATCACTCTGGTCCTCGTCTGCCTCAGCTGGATCTGGAACCACCGTATCGTCGACCTCTGGTACCTGCTGCACCTGCATGACGTCATCTGGGTCCTGGTCCTCATCCTCCGGAGTAGTGTCATCATGTGGGTAGAACTCCGGTGCATCGGCTCTCAGTGGACGCTGCTCTTGATCCTTCCCAGCTCGTAATCTGATTATGGCATCCCAACCCTCTTCATCTTCATCATCATCCGTGTTGCTTTGTCTGTCCACATGCCTTTGTCTTTTAGAGTCTCTTTCTCTTATTCTCTTAGAGGCATGTTTCACTGTTTCCATGGGAAGAAAGTCACATGGTAACAAAAGGTTTCTGTGCATGACCCGAGTGCGTCCCTTGCCAGTTTCAGGTCTGATTTCATATACTGGACTGTCTGGGTACTTCTTTTGGGTCACGACATACACCTTGTCTTCCCAGTATGATCTTAATTTTCCTGGCCCACCTTTTTCGGTCAAGTTTCGAACCAATACTCTGGATCCAGAGAGTAATTCAGCACCGTGAACCTTTTTATCATAAAGTGCTTTACTTCTCATCCCTTCTTTGTTTGCTGTTTTAGAAGCGAGTTTGTAAGCTTCAGTCATTGTAGCTCTCCACTTTTCAGCATAGTCTTGCTGAGAAACACTCTGCTCTCTTGTTGTGAGGCCAAACATCAGATCAATAGGCAACTTTGGACTACGACCAAACAACAGAAAATATGGTGCGTACCCTGTAGCTTCACTACGCGTACAATTATAGGCATGAACCACTTCTGCCAGAGAGGACTTCCAGTCTTCCTTAGCTGCTTCGGGCAAATTTCTGAGCATTGCCAACAGTGTACGATTAAATCGTTCCACCTGCCCATTCCCTTGGGGATGGTAGGGTGTTGTTCGGGACCCCTGCACACCACTGTACTCTTGGAGCTTTGCAAAAAGTTTATTTTGGAACTCTCTTCCCTGATCATGATGGAGTCGTGTGGGGAAACCAAACTTAAGGGCAAAATCTCCAAAGATCTTCTCAGCAGCGGTGTGGGCAGCTTTGTTACGACATGGGTAAGCCTGGGCAAAACGAGTAAAATGGTCCATTACAACCAGGATATACTCATATCCTCCTTTGCACTTCTCCAAATGCAGGAAATCCACTGACACTAATTCAAATGGGTACGTGGTGACAATGTTAGTCAGTGGTGCCCTTGTTATCTTATTGGGATGTTTGTTCTTTAAACAACTGCAAACTCTCGTGATGTAGTGCTCCACATCTCTTTGCATATGAGCCCAATAAAAACGCTCTCTTATCAAGTTCATCACTCTCTCTACCCCTAAATGACCCATGTTTTCATGGAGCTTTTTGAACACGAGTTTGTGAAACTTCTGGGGTAGGAGTAGCTGGTCATGTGTTGCCGTTCTCCTGTAAAGCAGTCCATCATCTTCCAAGTACAGCTTGTGTTTTTGCCTGACTAGAGCTGCAATTTTACTGTTCCGCTGCTTTACACTTCTTGGCCATTGTTTTGACAACACGTAGCGCAACACCTCTCCAATCACGGAGTCTTCTTCTTGAGCTCTTTTTAGATCAGTCTTTGATATTTCAGCTATAGAGCTGGCTTCTTGGTCTGCTTCACTGATGAGAGTAGAAATGGTGACTGGGCAGAGCCATGGTTCACTGTCTTGTGACTTTACCTTGACTGCCTGTGTCACACAATTCATCACATCAGGATCAACATTCTGTGTGCATCTGTTCATGTACTGCTCCATATCTAGGGGCATACGTGAAAGTCCGTCTGCATCTCTGCTTGCTTTTCCAGGGCGATACTTAATCACAAACTGGAAATCAGCTAGTTCTGCTACCCACCTCTGTGTGGTTGCATTTAACTTTGCGGTGGTAAGCACATACGTTAGGGGATTATTGTCCGTATAGACAGTGAATGGTGGAGAATAGTACAGATAATCCCGAAACCTCTCACAGATGGCCCACTTCATGGCGAGAAACTCCAGCTTCCCTGAATGAAGGTGGTAGTTCTTCTCTGAATTTGACAGTGTCCTGGAGCCATATGCTATCACCACCAGTTTGTCTTGTTGTCGCTGGTATAACACCGCCCCAAGCCCCTCCTGTGAAGCGTCACAGTGTAAAATGAAGGGTTCTTCAAAGTTCGGGTAACCTAACACTGGGGGTTGGGTAAGAAGGTCAACAAGCTGACAAACTACTGCTTGATGCTCTGGGCGCCACCTGATCACATGAGATGAGGGTAAGTGGCCTCCATCGTTCTTTTTGACATGTTTCTTTGAGTTTTTCTTTGCTTTGTCTGTGTGATCTTTAGCCAGAAGGTCGTAAAGAGGCTTTGCTATACAAGAGAAGTTTGGAATATAGCTGCGGTAATATGAAATAAAACCTAGCAATTTCCTTAGCTCTCCAACAGTGGAAGGTTGCTGCTGTTTGAGTGTCTGCACTGGGGCAATGTCCGCAGGGTCCATGGTGTAACCCTGTCCTGTTACCATTTTACCAAGAAAACGTACCTGCTGCTTGAATAACTCACATTTCCGGGGAGTCAACTTCACTCCATGGCTTTGATAGCGGTGCAGGACGCTTCTCAGGTCTCGCAAGTGATCTTCAAAAGTCTGTGAATGAACAAGGTTATCATCGAGGTAAGGCAGACAAACATCATCTCTCAACCCCCACAAGCAACTCCTCCATAGATCTTTGGAATGCTGCTGGTGCTGAGGACAAACCAAATGGAATTCTTACCCACTCGAACAAACCCCAGGGAGTGATAAATGCAGTGAGGGGCCTACTCGACTCTTCCAGGAAACCCTGATGATACGCCTTTCCTTGGTCGAGGACTGAAAACCACACACTCCCACTTAGACTGTTCAGCATATCCTGTATACGGGGAATTGGGTGTCTGTCTGGGATAGACTTCTTGTTCAATTCTCTAAAGTCGCAGCACAAACGCAGACCTCCATCTTTCTTTCGCACACAGACAATTGGACTGGAATACGATGACTTGGATTTGGTGATCCAGCCCCCGTTAAGCAGATCTTCTAAATACTCCTTTACTTCTTTATGAAGTGGTTTGGGAACAGAAACATAAGTCTTTTTGACAGGATCATGATCTTTGAGTCTGATCTTCAACTGTAAAGAGGGAATTGTCCCTACATCATACTCATCACGGGAAAACGCTTGCCGTTCCTCCCGTAGTAGCTGTTTTACTTGCTCTTGCTGTATGGGCGAGAGATGATCAAGGGGAACTGGAGGGTCCCACATGTCCATAGTCTCTTTGACAGCACAATTCATCTCAGTCTCTTTGTTTCTTCCTGTTTCACTCGTCGTCGGGTCGACGGTCGCTTGGTTTACAGCAGGGGGTCTAACATCTGCCTGATAAGCAGTTTTAACTCTCCGCGTTTCCCCCAAAATGGTCTTAGCAGGCAGCTGGATATCACGGGACGTACTGTTTGTTATAGGTATTTTGAACATGGATCTCTTCCCTTTCCATAACTGCACCAACCCACTTTGCATCTGCAAACCCTCTGGTAATTGGGTGTACTGACTCGGCTCAAATAAGACGTCTTGTGTGTCTGGAAGTGAGCCTGCTCTGACACAACTTTTGACTGTTTTGGTTTGGCCAGCAGGGATGGTAACCAACTCACTGCCAACTTTTACCATTCCTTCCCCCAGCCTATCCTCCTCACTTTGCATCACTTTCAAAAACACTTCTGTTTTCTTACAGTCAAATGAGAAGGCTGCGCTAACAGCTTCACTGATGGCGCAAGGGGATTTAATGCCCATCTTCGGGACATGGTCAATCACGCTGAACCCAATGATAGGCGGCTCTGCCACTCCATCTCCCTTCACCACTAGCACAGGAACTAAGAGTTCCACCGGTGGGCGACTAACTGTCGGCAGCTTAAAGGTGACTTCGACCCACCCTGAGAATGGAATCGGTGTCTGGTTCACTGCCCTCCCATTCAGGATATTTGGACCCACCAACTCGGCTAAGTCTCTGACGGTGGTGTGTGGCAGGTGCTCTTGTCTCCAGGTGTCATTCATTAAACAAACCTGTGACCCTGTGTCCCACAATGCTTGTGTCTCCTTGTCATCAAGAAAGCACGTGATGACATTTTTTTCCAACCAAATTGAGTAACTGTAATTGGCGATTAGGGGACAGTAGATTAACACGGACCGTTTCTACAGGAGGTACCTCAGCCTGAGCTACCAGCCTTGCTTCTAACCTCCGAATACTGTCAGTAACGAGCTCATACAGTTCTTGTGTGTTAGCTTGTTCTGATGTGGTTGCGACAGTATTGGCCGCCGTGTCTACTTGCCCTGTTCCTCTTCCGAGTCTCCTCCCTATCCGACATTCCCTTGACATGTGGCCGCTGACTCCACACCTGAAGCAGTGGTTGCATTGTTCGCCATTGCTGGTGGACTGACATCTCTTGCAGCCACATGTCCTCCTGGCTCTTTGAGCGCGAGGTGCTCTGGGAGACTCACGTATGGCCTTTTTGATCTCCTCCATGTCACTCTTCAGCTGCGTGACTATGTTCAGGAGCTCAGATTCCGTACGGGTCACTGTGCTTTGGGATTTAAGGATTTTTCCTTTTGTCGATGGTAGGGGGCGCTCTTGGCCATCCACTTCTCTCTCGGTTGCATACTGACCCGTCTGGTTTTCCACTCGGCATTCTCGAACCTTTAGTTCTTTTGTGTGCCTTTTAAATTTTTGATGCCGTTCCCATTCAAGACTGGCTGCTGCATTCATCTTTGAAATCAGTAGCTCATCGGTGACAGCAAGATCCTCCAAATAACGCTTCAGTTGATATTTCACATCAACACTGATCAGTCCTGTTTCCACCGCCCTCAGAAACTTCCTCTGAATAAGATCAGAACTAAACTGCTCTTCAGTGCCAGGCTCTCTGGATGCTGCTAAAAGTCTTTCCTTCAGCTCAATGGCACGAAACAGGAAGTTCTGAGGTGACTCATTACCGTCTTGTGTGAGATTTATCAGACGATGATACAAGTCAGTGGAACTATCTTCTTTATAATGTCCTCGCAGGATTATGCGCAGCTGTGGCAGTGTGAGATCTGACTTAATCTCCAGCATAGCGCGCAAACTCAATCCAGGACTCACTGCTTTGACAACAGCCTCAATTATCTCAGCCTCACTGTGCTTTTTCTTTAAGCCCATATCGATCTGGTGAGTGAGATTGGAATAAGACAACTTGTCTTTTTGGCCCCTCTCCCCTATCTGCCCATTTATCTTAAACTCCCGTTTAATGATCACTTCTGGCGGTAGGGGCGCTGTGGGGACCGCGGGCTGTATCACAAAATGGCGGCTCTGTGGTGGCGCGGCCTCCGGCTGTGTCTCAAAATGACGGCCTGGTGGCGGCGCGGCCTGATCATCCGTCAGCCGTATTATTTCCTCTTCAACCCGTTTAGTTGAATCAATGATACTTTCATGCAGAGCGGCATACTGGCTCTGTAAACTGGCGAGTGCCTCCACCTCGCGGCTCGTGCCGGCCGTTGTCGCTGCCTGCGTCAACGGTTCACTTAGCTTAGCTTTGTTAGCACATGCTATTAGCCTTAGCAGAAACTCGCGGACAACATCCTCCTCTTCGCGTTCGATGGCTTTCTCCACCTCCTCGATTAACAGTCGTATCAGCGTGTACTTCTTAAGACGGTTCGGCTGGGCTTATCTTTGCAAATAAACAGACCTCATTTAGCTGTTCGGCCCGTAACGGCACCAAGGCCTCAGTTAGCTTAGCTTGTAGCTGCTCCAGCTCCATTGTTACGGCCTCTCTTTTTCTTTTTTTATTTGCTCACTCACCGTCTTATACACGGCTGAACCATCCTCTGCTACCAAGTTTTGTTACACCCAGGAGGGGCGAAGGGGAGGAAGGATGATTGAGCCAAGCTGTTAGACTTTGCAGCGACTGTTTATTGACTTCTCCCAGCTCACACGGCACGGCACATCACTTACACAGCACATCGCTAGACACCATCTTGTCTCAACACTCTCTCTACACTCGCTCTCGACTTCTCTCTCGAACATTCTCTGGAACACTCTCACTAGAGCGCATACACTCTTCTTCTATGGTGTTCTCTAACACTACACAGTATCTTAACATTACTGAGCGCCACCTCTGGCGTAGAAACGCTACTACTTCCATTGACAGCTCATATCTAGACAGTGCATATTCAGTCCTTTAATACATTCCCTATAAATGCTCCCATTTACTATTAATCATTAAATTATAGTCTCTTAGGTACATTTATTAAGAATATTCACATTTGCCATTAGCATCTAATCCACACTGTTTGAGGGTTCACTAGAGGTTATCCAAAATTAACGTTTTCCTACACTTGGCTCCCACCAGTCTCCTCTTGGATCTTCTTGATGAACTCCTGCGCCTCCTCAGGGGTCTTGAAGATGTGGGTTCTGCCCTTATACGTGACCAGCAGTCTTGCAGGATAAATCACTCCATGACGAATCCCAAGGTTGCGCAGCTCTTTACGGGCGGGGGTCGAAACGTTTCCTTAATTGTTGGATTCCTGTGGCCAAATCTGGGTAGAACCGCACCTGTTGATCCTGGTATTTAATTTCTCCTTTGGCTCGCGCCGCGTTGGAGATCGTCATCCTGTCTCTGTAGCTGAGGAACTTCATAATCAGCGTCCTCGGTGATGCCTTGTTATCTCTCGGTGGGCCAATTCGGTGGGCACTTTCTAAGACGACTGATGTCTGCAGCTCCGCGTTGTTCAGCGCTTCTGGGATCCACTTTTCCAAAAAGGAACATGGATCCAGACCCTCCGTTCTCTCCGGGAGACCCACCAGCCTCAGGTTGTTCCGTCTCAACCGGGATTCTAAATCCAGAACATTATCTTCCAGACGTTTATTTTTTAATTCCAATGTGCGCACCTTTAATTGTAGGCCGGAGATGTCATCCTCAGCACTGGAAATTCGGAGCTCCACCTGCAAAACTCGTTCCATACAGTCGCTTAACTCCTTTTTCATTCCTTCAATCGCTGCAATAATCCAATCAAGTTTAGAGGAAAAGTCTGCTCTCATTGAACTAATGGCAGCGAGCACCGCACCTGTGCCGTCGCCAGTAGTCACCGCTCCTCCGCTAGCTTCCTCCGCCATATTTGGGGATTTTCCTGCTTCGTCACGGACGTGAAAGTCCGTTAACTTGGACTGTTTCGGCGATTCAGTTTTTCCTCCACCTGATTTCCCAGCCTTAGGCTTTACCGGCATGTCCTCGCCCAAACGTTGGGATAGGTTTTGTTCCAATTGAGAGAGTTATTTGCCGATTTTTTTTTTTTTTTTTTTAATTTTTTTTTTAGGAGCAGAGTAGAGTGAAGCACGTCCTTCTACGCGGCGGCCATAACCGGAAGTCTAAGTTGCATATTTTAATAAAATTATTATAAAGTATAGCTTAAATATTAGAAAAATGAAAATATAAGAACTAAGGCTCAATAACGCTTAATCTGGTATTGATAATCATGTAGGTAGTTGGTTTGATAATATATTTGGCAAATGGGGAAAAATCATTCAAGGAGCCCTTATAAGTATAATTATTAGTTTATTGATCTTTGTTTTTGCGGATGTTGTTGTATTCCCATGATTAAAGAATAAAAATTAAAAGAATAAAAATAAAAAATAAAAGAAAGATCTATTTTAGTGGCCTTCTCTTCCAAGGACCCGCCTCCATATCAAGGGGACCTAGATGGGGATCTAGAAGACGCCGATGAGATCATTTAGGGTCTGCAATGCACAGCCACATGGTGTTAGATTTTGCTTTGCTTCTGCCCTACAGGTTTCCTTTATGATAAATGATTAATGAAAGAACAGATGCATGTACTGTATATGAATGTATATATATACACACACATATACACACACACACACACACACACACACACACACACACACACACACATGCATCTTCACATATATTCATATGTATGCATAGATGAGGATAGTTTAGTTTTGAATATATTTTACACATATAGGATTGTTAGCTATATTAACTCATGATATCTGCACCACACCCGATGTCCTGTGGAGAAATGGCGACCTGAGGGGGGCAGGTCTATGCGAATGCCGGAAGGAGGACATCACACACAAAGAACTTTATAAAAACTACACACAGGGGATAGAATAGGGTTATGAGATGGGTTTTTTTAGACCCATCTCAACAGGGACAGACAGACAGACAGACAGACAGACACCCCAATAGGACACCTCAACAGGGGGTATTGTCGGTAAAATGACATGATTGCTCTGTCTTTCTCACACTTCTTTATCTGCTTGCTTCACATGCTACACTGCAGAGTTTAGTTTACACCCTATAATTCATTTGCTGAAATCAGTTAGAATCAGTTCTGCCACATATGCAGAAATGTATTATTGATACAATGAGGTAAAACCCCTCCTTCTTGCATGAGGGAGTGGTTAAGCTTATAAAAACTATAGGGCTCAATTTTGGGGTAACACACTCTCTTGGGGAATTGCCTAAAGAGTGGTGTTCCAGCGCTGCTTGTATCCATATCTCACTTTCAGTAAAAAAAAAAAAAAAAAAAGGAAAATATGCTTCATCTCTCGGCCTGGTTATTTGGCCATCGTATCAAAGAACTGGGGTTTAAGGTAATTTAGACTCAACAGTGTGAATGTGTGAAAGAATGCTTGATGGAGTGCAAACCAGAGAGAAAAGTTTTTAAACCACCGCCATTGATAAATTTTAAATCAAAAGTTATGTGCAACATTATTTAGAATGGCAGCCAATGAGTTTGAGATAATGGTTAACCTTTTAACATCCAAATATACTTCTGAAGTGTAAAAGTATATGCTTATATTTAAATTTCAAAATGATAATTACTAAAAGTTTTATCTAAACCATGCATGGAATAAATATACTTTGAGATCAAAATGACAAAAATGCAGACTGAAGAGCTCTCTGTGTTTCCACCCGGTCTGGGCTAAATTTTAGTTTTTGTTTTGTAAATGGTGTGAGCATTTTTTCTCTGGCGGCCACAACATGATAAGAGGTGAGCAGAAAACTTTTCAATAAATTTCTGCCTGTCCCTTCGGGGACAGCCCTTTCTGTAGACATTAAATATTCATGCCCGTGTGATTTTATTTGTAGAATGAAACTGAGATATGGTCTTGAATTTATGATATGTTGTTTTAAGAAATATATTTACTGAGTTTGATGAGGAAATCTCCAAATGGTTTTGACCCCGAGGGATAAGTCAGACGCATTAAAACTGTCCCTGAAAGTCCGGTGGACATATAAATAAAGACAAAAAAAATCCTATAGGGCCACTGGAAAGGTTGGAGAGAGCTTGGGCAAGAGGTTTAAACCCCGAGGTGGACATATAAAAAAAGACAAAAAAATCCTGTATTGCCACCGAAAAAGAAGTGTTGCCCCGTTGAGCATTGCATAGTCTGGGTAAAAGGTTTAAATCCCAGGGTGGACATAAGAAAAAGACAAAAAAAAAAATCCTAAAGGGCCACCTAAAAAGGTCAAGCGGACATAAGAAAAAAACAAAAAAAATCCTATAGGGCCGATGACAAAAGAAGTGATACCCGGCTGATGCATAGCTTGGCCAAAAGGTTATAACCCCTTGAAATCATTGCTTGATTTCAAAAAGGAGAAGGTTGGCAACCCTCGCGTATTTAGCTCAGACCAAAAGGTTTTAACTCCTATAGAAATTGCAACAAGCGCGTTTCTAAAAAATAGTTGGTCTTACCGCATTAGATAGGGACCTACTGTGTGTGAAATAAATGCATAAGTTTTAAGTTACCCGATCGGGACGATCGGTTCATAGGTGATATATAATAGTATAACTAATTATAGTAAAAAACACGGTGATGTGTGAGACAATATTGTTGTGAGGAAGTGGAAATAAATAAAATCATAATAATAATTTCATTCTATGCTATAAGATATTGATATTAGACTATAACATTTAAAGACGGTTGGATTAAAAGGGCAACAAAACTGGATAACGATAAAAGACAATGGTAAAATGGATGATAAACGCAGCTCTGAATATCCATTGGGTAGTATGGGTTATGCTATAAATAAAATGGATTAAGTGCTGAAAACCACTTTGACAATGAAGAGTGAAAACAGCTTAAAACATGGGTAAAAAGGTTACAAATAGATGACTTGTTTGGCAATGTGGGGGCCCCCTAACAGATAGATTAGACAAATCCATTTATGTGGATTATTGCAGTTTGGGTTGTTGTCTTTCTGGAAGGTTGCTGCTTCGACCTTGTGGAGATAGGAGAGAGGAGCAAGTGTGTGTGTGTGTGTGTGTGTGTGTGGTTGTTTTAGAAAAAAGGGAGGATAAAAAAAACAGGCTGTGTGGGTGCTGATCTGTGACAGGGGAATGAAAAGACAAGTAATCTAGATATGGGTATTTTTGCAAAGTTTTGGGGTTTTACTTGTTCAATCTAACTTTGCAGGTTTTTAACTAATGTTGCGTACGTGATAAAATTATTTACATATTTTAAAGCAATTTTTGACGCATTACTGACCTTTTTTCTTTGACTGAAGCATAACAGTGCACTTTACAGGAAAAAAAAGGACCCAGGACGTGACGACGTGACCACATGCACATAGAACACGAAGTATAAATGTTTACATCTTAATTAATGTTACCAGCATGACAATGATGAAATTAACTGAATATTACAATATCATGATGTCACTTAATAATGCCTAATCACTGAAGGCTTTATGTATACCCTATATTATAATATTTAAAGCATAGAGGTTCAAAAGAGATTGATAATTAATGTGTTTGTGCATATGATCTGCCAGAAAGTACGGATTATCAAACAGAGGTCTTGGTATGTTGTATTGTTGCTTTGTTTAAATAATACTATACTCACCTTTTAATAAATGACATATGCAATCTTATTTACATTTCGACCTTAGGCCTGACTTTTTCCCTCCTGGAGAAAATAGCAAGATGATGATGAAGTTTTTATTACTGGGAGATGGTAAATTTATGAACAGAAAAGACAGAAATACCACAAGAATTTTGATAGATACTGAGACTGATTAGTGGGTTACGTCAGTCTGACCTAGATAAGAATAGACAGAATTAGCCTTCAAAAAAAAAAACAAAAAAAAAACCCCACAGGCCACAGACTGTGGCTCTGTGTCAAATTCTTGAAAACAGAGATTAGGTTTATATCTACAGTTATTCATTCTAAAATGCAACACTGGTCTAAGGCTTTTAATATAGGATATTGTTTTGTTTGACCATAATCTTATGGTCAAACAAAACAATGGTCTGATATAGACTCATGCTATGTACAGCATGAGTCTATATCCCACAATAACACATCCCAGTAGAATCACAGCTCACTCTGCTACACTTATTGACAACCTGTTTGTCAATGTTCTCGACAAGAAAATAGAAAGTGGATTATTGATAAATGATATAAGCGACCACTTGCCAATCTTTGCACTTATCCATGGCCACACGGGGCCCAACCCAGAAAAAATCTCAAAATCGTTCAGACACAAATCACCAAACGCAATCAGTTCTTTTAAAGAGGACTTGCTGAAGCAAGACTGGACAGAAGTCTATGTATCAGATGTAAATGAAGCCTATGACGCATTTACAAACATTGTAACCACTCTTTATGAAAAAAACTGCCCATTAGTTAAAAAAAAGCTTAAACACAAATTTACTGACAAACCATGGCTAACCAAAGGACTACAAAAGGCGTGTAAAAAGAAAAATTTATTATATAAAGCTTTCATAAAGAAAAGGACAAAAGAAGCAGAGCAGCGGTATAAAACATACAAAAATAAGTTAACATATATAATAAGATGTAGTAAAAGAGACTATTACAGTAAAGAACTGGAAAAAAACAAAGACAATATTAAAAATACATGGACAATAATCAACAGTATCCTTGGAAATAAAAGCAGAAATACCAGCTA
This sequence comes from Pholidichthys leucotaenia, assembly GCA_020510985.1. NCBI lineage: Eukaryota > Metazoa > Chordata > Actinopteri > Cichliformes > Pholidichthyidae > Pholidichthys > Pholidichthys leucotaenia. The sequence goes on along the minus strand of CM035841.1, from coordinate 332,502,508 downwards.
CCCAACTAACACTCCAAAAAATAATAAATCGACTCCGAATGTGAATATAGCTTCACCTGCAGATGAATTTAATAATTTTTTTGTTAACATTGGACCTAAACTGGCCCGAGAAATACCCACTACGGTGCCAACAGGTGATTCAATATGCAATAACACTGCTGTAAAAGACACCATCTTCATAAAGAACACAGACGAAAGAGAGGTCATTGAAATTGTTAAATCGTTCAAAAGTAAAACATCTACTGACTGCGATGGTATTGATATGCTACTAGTCAAAACTGTTATCGAATGCATAGTGAAACCACTGACGTATATCTGTAACCTGTCTCTCCAATCAGGTATATTTCCCAATGCAATGAAAATAGCTAAAGTAATTCCGATTTACAAGACAGGCGACAGAGGGGAACTCTCCAACTACAGACCAATTTCACTATTACCGCAATTTTCCAAGATACTTGAAAAAATATTCTATGAGAGAATTGACAACTTCATACTGAAGAATGATTTATTGTGTGAGCAGCAATATGGGTTCAGACACAAAAGGACAACAGCATATGCCTTAATGGAATTTACAGAAAAAATATCAACAGCCATTGAAAATAAAGAGTATTCAGTTGGAGTATTCCTGGATCTTAAAAAAGCATTTGATACAGTAGATCACAATCTATTATTAAAGAAACTACAAAATTGTGGTATCAGAGGGGTAGCACTGTCCTGGTTAAGAAGTTACTTAAAGAATAGATATCAGTTTGTATGTGTTAACAACAAAAACTCAGAGCTACTGAAGGTCACCTGTGGAGTCCCACAGGGTTCAGTTTTGGGACCATTATTATTCAATATGTATATAAATGATATATGTAAAGTTTCAGAAAAAATGGACTTAATATTGTTTGCTGATGACACTAACCTGCTATGCAGTGGAAACAACTTGGAACAACTTCTGGATACACTCGGAAAGGAATTAGGAAAGCTGAAACTGTGGTTTGATTCGAACAAATTAACGCTCAATTTAAGCAAGACAAAATTTATAGTCTTTAACAACCATCACAACTACCCAGTACCCAAACTCAGTGTAAATGGTGTAGAGATTGAAAGGGTATCCGAAACTAAATTCCTTGGAGTAATAATTGATAACAAACTGTGTTGGAAGCCACATATTAATTATATAAAAGGTAAAGTATCCAAATCAATTGCAATATTACACAGAGTGAAAAATTTGCTGAATCAACCCACACTATACACCTTGTATCATTCATTAATACTCCCATACATGACATATTGTAATGAAGTATGGGGAAATACATATAAAACAAACATATCCACTCTTTATGCTTCAAAAGAGAGCTATTAGAATAATCAACAAAGCAGCTTACAGGGAACCAACAAACCCACTTTTTCTTAAACAAAAAACTCTCAAGTTGAAAGCTCTGATCGACTTTAAAACCGCAATAATAATGTTCAAAGTGAAGAATCTATCACTGCCCGCAAATATCCAAAAGTTGTTCCAAACAAGGGAGAAACAATATCACTTCAGAGGAACATGTATATTTCAAAAGCCTACAGTGAGAACAACTACCAAGCAACACTGTATTTCAGTGCAAGGTGTCAGATTATGGAACGATTTTGGACCTGAATTAAAATCATGTACAAAGCTTGGACAATTTAAACAAAAACTAAAGGAAGAAATACTCCAAACATATTTACAAGACGACATGTAAACTCACATAAGGATTGACATTTCCAGCCTGTGTTGTGTTATAGCTTAGTTTTTCTTTTTCTCTGTGACACTATGTCTTAGATTTGTTTTTGAATAGTAACCGCTTAACTTAGACTAGCTTAGTTTTTCTTTTTCTCTCAGTCATATTTTGTCTTAGCCTTGTTTTAAATTGTAATCGCTCTTGTCTTGTTTTCTCTTTTTTCTCCTTTGAATTCTTGGATGGAATATGGGTGGGCAATATAAGCTGCGGCTTCAGCCATCACCCATTTCGGATAACTCACGTGGAATTGTATAGTAGAAGGAGTCTTTGTCTAATTTGACCTTGTTGTTATATTATACAGTTTCTTTTAACCTGTAATGTACTATCCGAAATAAAATTCATTCATTCATTCATTCATCTTAAACTGAGTGATTAACCCATGTCAATTGGTAAACCTTAATTGATTCATAGATATATTTTAGTGAATACTTGTTGGAAGTAGTGAACTCACATTCAAATTGTGGAAGCTTTAGGTGTGATTTTAAGGTTTTTCTGCTATTCCTTATTCTTTGTTTTTCAAAAGGAAGAGGAAAAACATTCAAAAAAAATTTTTTTTTTTAAGCTTTCACCAGGAATTAGATTTGCCAAATTAATAAGGAATCATACTATCATCATTACCTTTTAATTTAATAAATCTTTGGTGACATAATGCAATATGTAATAATTCAATTCAACTTTATTTATATAGCGCCATTTCACAACAACAGTCATCTCATAGCACTATCAACTGTAGGGGGAACCCCCATAGTTGCAGAAAGACCCCAGCAATCAGGCAATCCCCTGTGAGCAAGCACTTGGCGACGGTGGAGAGGAAAAACTCCCTTTTAACAGGAAGAAACCTCCAGCAGAACCAGGCTCAGGGAGGGGCAGTCATCTGCTGCGACTGGCTGGGGGGTGAAGGGATAGAGAAGAAGAAAAGAACAGACAAGTAGAGAGCAAACAGCACGATGGGGACTCAATCTATGGGAGAGAACAAACAAATGTTAATGACCAGCAAAAAAAATGTTTCATTGAGAGTAAGGAAAGGAGTGAGGCTCAGTGCATTACTGGAGGTCCCCCGGCTGACTAAACCTATTAGCAGCATAACTAAGGGAGGGTTCAGAAACACATGATCCCTCCCCAATTGTAGGCTATATCAAAAAGGTAGGTTTTAGCCCTATTCTTAAAAACAGAGATCGAGTCTGACTCCCGAATCCAGATTGGCAGCTGGTTCCACAGGAGAGGAGCTTGATAACTGAAGGCTCTGCCTCCCATTGTACTTTTGGAGATTCTAGGTATTACAAGTAATCCTGCATTTTGGGAGCGTAGTGCTCTGTTAGGATAATACGGTAGTATCAGATCTTTTAAATAAAAAGGAGCCTGATTGTTTAGAGCTTTGCAAATAAGAAGAAGGATTTTAAACTTAATTCTAAACTCTATGGGAAGCCAATGAAGGGAGGCCAGAACCGGAGAGATATGATCTCTCGTATACCTGTTAAAACTCTTGCTGCAACAGTTTTGGATCTGCTGAAGACTTTTTAAAGATGTTTTAGGACAGGATTAATAAAAAAGTAAAAAACAATAAATGACATTCATTGACTGAAAGGGGTGACACTGACATTGACTGACCCAGGAGAAAGGACCCCTAAATTGATAAGCATTTTTTGAAGCTAAGTATGACTTTGCATGACATTGTATATGACATAAAGCATAACGATTTAAATGACTCTGACTTTACAAATGTAATGTTTATATGATTTTGCACTGCAGGATACATTTGATGTTACTCACCACATAATGGTGTGACAACATCATATTTCAGAAATGTGACAGTAATAAGGAATGTATTTTCCTGATGCTCAGCCGTGGCCAAGCTGGGCCTCGGGACTATATTCCACCCCATAATTTACCAAGGAATGTATGAAATGAGGCATTCCTTGTACAAAATTAAACCAAATTCTAATTAGGCAATATGCCCACCTTTCCATTGACTGAAAGAGTGTGACGCAAACTTTATTCATTTATACAAATTCAACCGATCTGTGTTCAACTGGACAAACTGACCTTATTTATCACTGCTAAAGCATATCAAATCTGCACAGACAGCTATTTTGTTTTTCTTAAATGGAATTTGTAAATTAGTTCAAGAGACGTCATAAAAGAAGCCAAGAATATTGAAATCTCATTTTGAAGGAGCTGTACTACCCACAAATTTCCATCTAAATTAAAAGTGGTAACACACTTCCTTTCAGTAAAAGAATCAAGCAAATACCCTGTAACTTTGCTGCATGTATGTCTCCATACATCAGAGGGTATCAAAGAAATTAATTAGCAAAAATAATTGGCAATCCTCAGAAAAATAAATACATAAAAATTATCAATAGATCAATAATGAAGAGAAAAATACAAATGAAACCATTTGGTAATGAAATCACAACATTCAATAGGAGAAGTTAAAAGTTACATCAATAAATTTCCAGATATTTAAGGAAATATTTGTAGATTATTGTAAAGGAAATATCATGTCTATAAGGAACAAGGTAAACTGATAAGGAAGTAAACCATGCAAATCTATGAGAAAAGTTCCAAATGTCTAAGGAAAGTCCAACTTGTGCTGAATTTATGTTTACTGTGGGACTAGATTTAGAATCTACTACAAAAGACAATACAGATTTTTACATTATTAAAATTGTTTTACAAAAAATTAAGTGGGTACTGGCACAAGTCCCACTGTATCAAATGCACAGTGCCTCCAGGAACTCGGACATTGGGAGAAGTCTGTGATTCATTACCTTTGTAACGCTAAAATTCTAATCAGATGCAAAATGATGCAAAAAGACATAGGATAACATATACACTTCATAAAATGTTTGAAATTTAAAAGGGCTCTCAGAAAACGGGAAAATACAGTCAACATGGACAAGGAAATGTAAGGTAAGGATTAGAGAAATGGAGGAATTAGATAAATTTAAACCTTAGTTCTGATGTACAAATAATAGTGCCGTAAGATTATGAGAGGAGAGGAGAAAAAGGGGGAGGCAGTGAGAGCATGAAACCCTTTAGCTGGTCACTGTGACATAAAACTATCTTGGAACACAAAATACAATAGACATATCAAACAGCTTGTTAATATGGCATATTAAAACAGTTCATATACGGATAAAAGTTACAGTCATATGTTGTAACACACACACAAATACACACACATAAAATATGTGATCTCAACAGATAAATACATAATTAGTGAATTTCTATTACAAGGTAATATTACTGTAGATGATAAAAGTAGTTGGAAACCACACGTCAGATAAATACAAAACAAAGTTGCAAAAATATGGCAATTATAAATAAAATTAAGACAAATCACTTTATATCTTGTATTGCTCTTTGATAACTCATACTTGACCTAATGTATAGAGGCCTGGGGTAGCAATTATAAAAGTATACTTAATTCATTGCTAACATTACAAAAAGGGCTGTCCATGTTATACACAAAGTAGGGTATCTTGAACATACTAATTTATTGCTTACACATTTAAAGTTATTGAAATTGCGGGATCTGGTTGATTATTATATAGCACAATTAATGTTTAGAAAAAGAAAACTTTTTGCATAATTAATCAACTTACTAAAATAGTTATAAAATCCATAAGTTGCATATTTTAATAAAATTATTATAAAATATAGCTTAAATATTAGAAAAATGAAAATATAAGAACTAAAGGCTCAATAAAGCTTAATCTGGTATTGATAATTATGTAGGTAGTTGGTTTGATAATATATTTGGCAAATGGGGAGAAATCATTCAAGGAGCCCTTGTAAGTATAATTATTAGTTTATTTGATCTTTGTTTTTTGCGGATTGTGGTTGTATTCCCATGATTAAAGAATAAAAATTAAAAGAATAAAAATAAAAAATAAAAGAAAGATCTATTTTAGTGGCCTTCTCTTCCAAGGACCCGCCTCCATATCAAGGGGACCCACCTGCCCACCTATTGCCAGGACGATGATGAGGCTGTGCAACGACTGAACCTAGATGGGGATCTAGAAGACGCCGATGAGATCATTTAGGGTCTGCAATGCACAGTCACATGGTGTTAGATTTTGCTTTGCTGTGCTTCTGCCCTACAGGTTTCCTTTATGATAAATGATAGAATAGATGCATGTATATGAATGTATTCATATATATATATATATATATATATATATACACACACACACACACACACACACACACACACACACATATATATATGCATCTTCACATATATTCATATGTATGCATAGATGAGGATAGTTTAGTTTTGAATATATTTTACACATATAGGATTGTTAGCTATATTAACTCATGATATCTGCACCACACCCAATGTCCTGTGGAGAAATGGCGACCTGAGGGGGGCAGGTCTATGTGAATGCGGGAAGGAGGACATCACGCACATATAGAACTTTATAAAAACTACACACAGGGGATAGAATAGGGTTATGAGATGGTTTTTTTTAGACCCATCTCAACAGGGACAGACAGACAGATGCCCCAATAGACACCTCAACAGGGGGTATTGTCGGAAAAATGACATGATTGCTCTGTCTTTCTCACACTTCTTTATCTGCTTGCTTCACGCTACACTGCAGAGTTTAGTTTACACCCTACTATTCATTCGCTGAAATCAGTTAGAATCAGTTCTGTACCCAGCAGAGCTGCCACATATGCGGAAATGTATTATTGACACAATGAGGTAAAACCCCTTCCTCTTGCATGAGGGAGTGGTTAAGCTCATAAAAACTATAGGGCTCAATTTTGGGGTAACACACTCTCTTGGGGAATTGTCTAAAGAGTGGTGTTCCAGCACTGCTTGTATCCATCTCTCATTTTCAGTAAAAAAAAAAAAAAGAAAGAAAAAAAGAAAATATACTTCATCTCTCAGCCTGGTTATTTGGCCGTCGTATCAAAGAACTGGGGTTTAAGGTAATTTAGACTCAACAGTGTGAATGAGTGAAAGAATGCTTGATGGAGTGCAAACCAGAGAGAAAAGTTTTTAAACCACCGCCATTGATAAATTTTAATCAAAAGTTATGTGCAACATTATTTAGAATGGCAGCCAATGAGTTTGAGATAATGGTTAACCTTTTAACATCCAAATATACTTCTGAAGTGTAAAAGTATATGCTTATATTTGAATTTCAAAATGATAACTACTAAAAGTTTTATATAAACCATGCATGGAATAAATATACTTTGCGATCAAAATGACAAAAATAGAGACTGAAGAGCTCTTCCATTGCCTGAAAATAAAGAATCTTACTCATACCCTTCTCAGATTTCTACCATCAAGGGTGACTACAAAATAAATTTAGAAAAACAACTTTTTTCTCGTTACAGGATAAACTTGAGCATGGATTATGGAGAAAATCTTGAAAATTGGCATCCAGAGGAGGCAGTCCTGTGAACTGTATGATTAATTGATTTCATCAAATGTTGATCAACAAAATAGAAACTATAAAGTCTAACAAGTAATTAGAGTATTTTGGCTGCATGGCCATAAATTGAAATAAGTAAATTATAATTTGGTTTGTAAAGCAAAGATTAATCTGAACTATGTGATCACATACGTACAAAATTTAAAAGCAAAGGATTATTAAGTGACTGTATTTCAAATCAGATAAAATTATGTCACAACAACAAGTATGACACTTGGATACAATAATGCTTTTCTTTTGCCTAGTTCTTTTTGAGACACAGACCTTAGTCTTATTAGAATTCAAGTCCCTATCACGTGACAGTGATATTCAGTGTTTCACAAGATGTTTTGACACCATGGTTAAGTAAAGATAATATTGACTAAGGATCTTTTCTATCAGCATGCTTAATCAAAATGCAGGCACCCCTGATGACACACTGTCAGTGGGAGAAGACCTCAAGACAATCTGAATGAAATATAATTTGATTCTAAAGTAAGCCGGCTATTGACGTTTTGAAGTTTGACATTTAGAGACTGGACTTGGATGATTTGATCATTATCTCCTACATTTAGAAGGACTTCAGATGACACTGATAATCTACCTTCTTCTACCTTATCTGTTTTTCTTCTCTTGTGTTTGTTTTGTCCTGAATTATTTATTTGGTCTCTGTTTGTCTACCTGCCCTTGGGGAGATGTAAAATGATAAAAAAGTGTGACAAATCTCATTAATTTAGAGACAAAACTGATTAAATTTTGGTTGGTTTAAGATATATTGTTATAAAAGAAGACACTTAATGTTTGAGGAATAAAAGTTATTGGAGATTAACAATTATCGATATAGGTTAAATTATTTGGGATGCAAACAAATTAAATTATAACTAATTTAACTTGGATAGCTATATATATCAATTTTGTATGCCTGATAATGGGAATTTCTAAATTAATAAATTAGTGAGTTAAAAGTCTATTTTACTGAATCCATTGATAACTTGGTGGATGAATGAGGTACTTTGTTGAATTTAAACCAAAGGTGATGAATTTAATGACCTTTTAACAGATTGGTAAACAGGTAAAAATTAAGCTGAAGAAAGTTAAATACTGATATAAACGGTGAGTATATTATGGTTAAATGAAATCTAGAAAATTACTGGTTTAAACATTCATTATGTCAGAGAATGCAGACCAAGGGACCATCAAGAAGGTAATTGTCTATTTTTCTTTGAGGTAAACTCTTACTGGTTACATGAACACTGACTGAAATCCTGAGCTTAATCTGCCACCTTTAATCCATCCCGTCAGACACAACTAATAATGATGACTAACCTATAAGCTTGACTTGTCATGTCTACCATCGAAACATGACATTGTTTGCAGAATAACACATTTCAAATGAATTGGGTTTAGATTGTATACAGGTAAATGGTAAGTATTTGGCGATATGGTTGTTTTATTTGCTTCTCCATAGGTAAAAGCAGTAAATAAAATAAGACTAAGAAGATGTTTCTTCCATTGGTGAGTTACTTAATTTCTACAAGATTAATGTGAGAGCAGACAGAAAATGAAAGAAATGCGACTTCACAACATTAAAAGCTTTTGTCTTCATCCTAATGAGCCGTTATCCATTATGCACTCTGAGTTACAGTTTTTGTATTAAAAGAGCTATACAAATACAGCTCTGATTGATTGATCAATCAATATGACCTGCTAATACATTTGCAAATCTGGTCAAGTTTGGAGTAAAGCCTGATTATCGGCTGCATGAGTATGTGTCAAGAGGAGTGACCTTAACACACTACATGGTTTAAAGGTTGAAAATACCACGAGACTCACTGGGGAAACTGAATAACTAACCAATGTGCAGATCAAATTGTTATATATTGCACTGATGCACTATTTATTTAAAACTAAGAATAAAAGCAGTTCTGTCTGCTACTGCTTTAATCAATTTGAAATGACTAAGAAAAATAAACACAAAACCCCATTGGATTTTGCAAGCGAGACATTTTTTCCTCCCTCTCAGGCAGAGTGTGGAAGGAGACTGAGGCAGATAAGGAGGGGCCCAGATTGCCATCATGGGGACATTGTGAAGATGCTGACCACTTCATTTCAACGAGCAATAATTCGAGTGTGACTATACAACGGAAAGAGGATCATCTGCCTGAAACCATGCCACCAAGATCCTGTCGATGGCCTTCACAGCTGTCAAGGTTGCAGAAAGATCCACAGTGAGGAATCAACCACTGCAAAAAGGTCCCAAATCCAGGACTCATTAACAGTGCCCACTAACCACTAGTGAACTCTTTTGCTGGTCACCTGGCGAGGAGATTGAAGCAGTGGGACAAAGAACTGTTAGAAACACGGTTTTCAACGTCACAACTTGTAACCACTTTTCTTTTATGATGCCTTTTTTGGGCATCAAGGGGGGAATGATGGAAAAATTCTATGTTACACTGAGTTATATTAATTTTTATGAAAATGAATTTTTCCTTATAATGCTTAATGTGTATACCTAGGAAATCCTGTTACCATATTTGGAGTTGCTGATTAGAGTGGGGGAAAAAAAAACAGACTAGGATGCTGATGTACGAGTGAATGTTCAGTTCTATCACTGACTGTTCAGCTGATCACTAGTGTTTTCTGCATCAACTCAGCAAATACAATCATCATGAATGAAATATCAAGAGGCTCTCCAAACCTTATCACACCGAGTCATGAACAAACTCATCAAGAAGAAACCCCACCCTGACGGTCCCTTGGATATATATTAGCCAGAAACACACTGTTAGTTAAGCCAATGCACTGCAGCAGTTTGTGAAAACTGTACTCTGTATCATCTTCCACTGATCAGTGCATATTAAATTTGCTGAAACTTTGATCCAGCCTGATTTTTAATAAGGAATTTTTCCAACAGTTTGTCTTTAGGCTGTTGACGGATTAAAGTCATTGACTTTGTGAATTTCCGTCATCTTAACTTGTCAGGTACATAATAATGAACTTAAATTAGTTAATATTAACTAAGGTAAAGGTAAAAACATCTTTTTATTCTTGTCTGAAATAAGAAAAACAAAAAACTATTAATTGAAAGAAGACAAAATGAACCTACTCGAGCTCCTACCCACACGTGTTAGCTAAGCGACTCTTCCATTATTGCTCCCGTTACCTGCAGGTTAAACCCATGATAAATGCCTCCAGTGCTTACTTACCTCTTCTGATTTTTTCCATGTTTAAAGGACTTTAATAAGCTCATGTTTCTCTCGGACAGTGACACTAGCGAGACACTGCCTGGTGACTGGAGCTGTCACGTGGATGGGGTGCTTCTGAACTCTGCCCGGATGACTGTCACGCATGTTGTTCGTGTGCACGCTTGCAGACAGTCATTCCTTCATTTTTTATTTTTTTCAATTTACATTTCCTCTTAGAGTGGTGGAATAAATTCAAGTGTGGTGGGCTGCCACCCGGAAATGTTATCAAAGGAAACCCTGAAGCTGAATATAAAGATTTTACCCCACAATGCAAGAAAACACAGCTAGTGCCTCCACTGTATTTTTAAGACCTCTAAAAGACAGGTTTTTTCAGGCTTTTTGTACATTGTTCAGTATTTATGAATGACAGTAAAGGGTATGACTTTGAAAGGCCACATTACCTTGGATATAGTGAGTAAAGGACCAGCTTTAAAAAAAAAAAAAAAAAAAAAAAAAGATCTATGCTCTTCTTTTTCCTTAATTCTCATTTCTTCTTGCCTCATTTCCTCCATCCTTCACCCGTGTCCTCACATTTCTCCTTCACTTATCCACTTGTTCCTTGTCCCATCACTTCTTTGTCTCCAATTTCCTCTTCCCTCATCTTTTTTTTTTTTTTTTTTTTTTTTTTAAGCTTCTCTCGTTTATGTAAAGGACTAAAATGACTTGACGGAACTTCCGGTTGTTGGACTTTATAATGCCCGTGTAATGTACAGGACCCAGTTTAATAAATGTGTGTGAAATCAAGAGCCAAACTATTTTAGTAACTGCTATGTAATGATACCAAGAATGTCTGTTGCTTTAACAGATAGAGAGACAAAAACATAAGCCATTGTAAATTTGCTTTCTCATCAATATACATTTTTCACAAATACTCCTTTTTTGTAAATTTGACCATTTTGTGATAAATCTGCATACGTTTCTAATTTGATGGGAGGGTGTCTTAAATTAACTACTTTTCCCTCTTATGAATTTAAGATCTCTTTTCTCACAAAGTTGCAACTTTTGTCTTAGAAGTTTGTTACTTTTTTCCTTGTGAATTTGCAGTTTATTTTCTTATAAATTTGTGAGTGCTTTTCTGTGGTATGGGAGCAGTTCCAGGCGTGATTGCAAGGGACTGCACTGCAGAGAGTCATCAAAGCTGCTAAATAAATATGTCTTGGCTCCCATCCATGCAGGAAAATGTCACAACTGAGCAGAAGGAAGGCTTTAAAAAAATAAAATAAAATAGAAGGACCCAAACCATCCCAGCATCAAACTGTTCTCTCTCTCCTCCAGAAGCAATGGAGCCATGCAGGTCCACCAGGCTGAGGGACAATCCATCACACTGATGAAGTCCCCCCCACTCCTCCTCCCTCCTCTTTCTTTTCCTAATAGAGATGCTGTAACTTGAAGTGCAAACTTTACCACCCATGTCAGTATCTGCTGCATGACTGTGCTATAATACTGAAGGTCTTTTGATGTATTTTATTGTTAATTTGTGACCTTTCCCGTGTAAATTTAAGAGTAAATCTGCAACATGTCTTTTTTCCCCCTCTAAAAGTATTTTTTTTCTTATAAAATCCCTTATATTTTGTCAAATATGTTTTTCCACAAAAACATGAGTTCTTTTCCTCATAGATTTTCAACTTTTGATGAGGGATGTACCCTAACATTCAATTAATAATATTGGATTAAATTTATACTAGTATATACCCGTGCATACCCGTCCATGCCCGTAGAAACCAAGTATAAGCAAGTATTTCTGCATGCCTGTTGCTGAAGGGTCTCCTCCTGTCTCAGACGGCTGTGTTATTCACAGTCATGCCTGCGACGTACTGCTGGAACCTGAGGTGTTTCATGTTCACGGTATCTTTTATGATGTGCAGCAGTTTTCCCTCATTCTATTGCTCTCCATCTGGTGGGTCTTCTTCTTCTCCTTCTTCTTCTTCATCTTCGTTCAGACCACTGGTTGAGGGATAGGTGTGTCGTAATTCCAATTCATGGGCAGGATCATGAAAATAGATCTGAGCAAAAAGTGGCTTTTGACCCTGTTCAGGAAGGCCCGTGCATGCCCGTAGAAGCAAAGAAACCAGAACACCTGGAGAAAATCAGCACTTTCCTTGGCATTTTACACATTTGTAGTGTAGACTGGCATTCTTCAAGGTTACACATTTTTACTGTGTCAGCACCTCTTCAAAAACGACATTGCTGAGAAAGTGACGCTTTTGCTTAGTTTCTTCATCTTGAGCAACAATATGAAGACTGCTTGATCTGGCAACTCTGCTCGCAGCAGTGTAGAATTGGCCATGGCTGCAGAAATCTGTTGTGCAGAAAACACGAACGCGCTGTAAAGACTGGTCCTGTGACTTATTCACCTTGCCAATTTTGAGCCATATGACATAAAGACACATTAGTCTAGGCATCATGAGTGATGGACTATATGACATCATAAAGACACATTTGTCTACGTGCCGTCATATAGACATATCTTTATGACGGCATTGCAAGTCCTATGATGCCTGAGTTCATAGGACGTCCTATGATGATCAGGCAGACATATTAGTCTAGGCATTGTGAGTGATGATATGACATCATAAAGACACATTTCTCTATGTGCCGTCATATAGACATATCTTTATGACGGCATCGCAAGTCCTATGATGCCTGAGTTCATAGGACGTCCTATGATGATCAGGCAGACACATTAGGCATTGTGAGCGATGATATGACATCATAAAGACACATTTGTCTATGTGCCGTCATACACACATATCTTTATGGCATCGCAAGTCCTATGACGCCTGAGTTCATAGGACGTCCTATGATGATCAGGCAGACATATTAGTCTAGACATTGTGAGTGATGGTCTATATGACATCATAAAGACACATTTGTCTATGTGCCGTCATATAGACATATCTTTATGACGGCATCGCAAGTCCTATGATGCCTGAGTTCATTGGACGTCCTATGATGATCAGGCAGACACACTAGTCTAGGCATTGTGAGTGATGATATGACATCATAAAGACACATTTCTCTATGTGCCGTCATATAGACATATCTTTATGATGGCATCACAAGTCCTATGACGATCAGGCAGAGATCATAGGCCGTCCTACAAACGTGACAGACACACACACAGATTTCTTGCTTTTATAGAGTGAAGAGTGAAGTGATGGCATTTACATGTCAAGTGACATTTCAAAGCATTTACAGCGAGTCCATTATTCATTCACTGCAGACAGACATTGACAGTGGTAAGCTACTACTGTAGCCACAGCTGCCCTGAGGCAGACTGACAGAAATGTGGCTGCCAATCTGCACCAACGGCCTCTCTGACCACTACCAAACATTTATACAAATTCATACCCAGTGTCATGTACACTGGAAGCAAGGTGGGTAAAGTGTCCTGCTCAGGGACACAACGGAAGAATGGCTGGGAGAGCGGGATTTGAACCGCCAACCCTCTGGTTATTGGACTATCCGCTCTACCTCCTGAGCCACTGCTGCCCACATTTCCCTCTGTTCCATTTTTGCTGAGCACCAAGCTGGATGGTAGGAAATTCCATTTTTATATGGTCTTTGGCACGACCCGGCCGGGACTTGAACCCCGACCTGCCGGTTGTGGGGCGGATGCACTACGGTGGCCTAGAAGGTAGATTACACTATTCATGTAATCTCTAGAACAGGAGTCTGCAACCCGCGGCCCTTCAGCCCCCGTGCTGTGGCTCTCTGCAATTATATCTCAAAACACATGGAAATTAATGAAGTTCATTTTAATTATTTTTTTTTATTATTATCGTTTATTGCAATTGGATACATTTAGCAATGGAAATGCATACTTTTATGAGTGTAAAATATATATATTTTTTAATCATTTATTATATTGTCAACCACGGGTGACTGTGTCACATCTGACGGCAGCTGCACAGAGAGCCATTCAGCCTCTCCGTTCTCCATCCGTGCGTGTGTAGAAGCACGGACAGCAGCAGTTTCTTGCCAACCTTCGCAAGACATGAACAGATCCAGAAAAAGTAAAATCACAGAGGAAAATAGAGTAATTCTGTGTGGACAGATTAATTTGCGTTCATGTATGGTTGTTGTGGAGAAATTTTCTCCACGAGAACACAACAAAAAACAGCCACCTCGTTAGTGTCTACAGGTCCATTAAAATTCTTAAATATGATTTTCCTAAGATCAACGTCTTCATTGTCCTTAAAAATGAGAAAATCCTTGAATTCCTGTTCATTAACCTTAAAATAGCCTGCGCTACAAATGCTGGATTCACCAGACATGGCCAAGTCTGAATTCGTGAAAATTTATTTTCACCATCACAACTCAATACATCCTGAGTTATTAACGATAACAGCCCTCTACAGCAATTCAGTTTTCAGAATCGCTTGTTATGTGCTTTTATTGTGAAACACCGTCAACCAGCTATACTTGTCTGAAATCCGCAACATACAGCTGACCGATAGTAAAAAGTTTTCAAATGAGTGAAAAGACAGTAGAGAAGATTCTTTGACAGCTAGTTTGTTACCTGAGCTAGTTTTTTTTTTAGTTAAAATGACGGCGGCGCGCATGGATGCAGCGGCCCCTCTTGGCATCAGCGAGTGTGAGAGTTTTGAGTGTTTTGATCATCCCAGACGTACATTCTGTAAAACTTACAACCGGGAGACCTTATTAAACATCAAGGTACTGCACGCTGCAAGAATCGCGGCGATCGGTTGTGATTTGGACATTCTACGCCAGCATGGAATTCTGGCGGAGTCCCCGCTGGAAGCTACCCGAGAGAGGAGGAAGTGCAGACGGTGTGAACGCAGGCAAAAGCGTGGAAAAAGGGCCGGGATCCATGCTAGGCTAAAGGCTAACCCCTCCAGACCAGCTGTACCGTCGCTTCTTCTCTCTAACATCCGCTCCCTCGACAACAAGCTGGACGAGCTGCGTCTGCTGAGAGAAACCCGGAGAGAGTGGAGGGACTGCTGTGCGCTTGTGTTCAACTGGAACTGGAACACCATATCTTCCATTCAACTGGAAGATATGGTGATGTTCCGTGCCGACAGAGTAACGGCGAGCTCTGGTAAGAGCCGTGGGGGGGGCCTATGCATCTATGTTAACAAGAACTGGTGCGTTAATGCCACATTAGTGTCTAAACACTGCTCTCCATTGGCAGAGTTCCTTATTGTAAATTGTCGGCCATATTATTTGCCGAGGGAATTCAGCAACGTGTTTGTAGCTGCTGTTTACATAGCGCCGAGCACTAACGCTAATGCTAAGAAGGCACTCGGGGAACTACATGATGCTATTAGCGAAATCCAAACTTCACATCCAGACAGTTTTGTGGTGGTTGCGGGGGATTTTAACCACACCAGCTTAAAGACTGTGCTCCCCAAGTTTAAACAATGTGTAGACTTTAAGACCAGAGGAGGGAATATGTTGGACTTAGTGTACACAAACACAGATGCATATAAGGCGATACCCCGCCCCCACCTCGGCCTTTCTGACCACATATCTGTGATGCTGGTGCCTGCCTACAGACCTCTACTGAAGCACAGCAGGCCAGCAGTGAAACAAATCAGGATTTGGCCAGAGAGTGAAACCTCTGCACTGAAAGACTGTTTTCTGCACACAAACTGGGAGGTTTTCAAAATAGCAGCCTCCCAGGAAGACAAGACAGATGTGGAGGAGTATGCTGAAATGGTCACCAGCTACATCGCGAAGTGCACAGAGGATGTCACTACAGTGAAGACCATCACTATGCGGGGTAACCATAAGCCCTGGATGACTGCAGAGGTGCGCTCACTGCTTACAGCCAGAGATGCAGCCTTCAGAGAGGAGGACAGGATCGCTCTCCGCTCAGCCAGGTCTGCGCTCTCAAAGGGAATTAAGGCGGTGAAGCACGCCTATGCGGAGAAAATTCAGGGATACCTCTGTGACACTAGGAACACCAAGCAGATGTGGCAGGGAGTTCGGACACTGACGGGCTATAAGTCTAGGCAGGGGGTTGATGATGACGATGCTTCGCTTCCAGACAGGCTCAGCAAATTCTTTGCACGTTTTGAAGCATCTAACCAGACAACCAGAGGGAGGGCTGGCCCACCCCACCATCGGTTGGACCAGCTTTTACCATCAACACAGCGGACACACGGAGGACCCTAACCAGAGTCAACCCACGTAAAGCTGCAGGTCCGGACAACATCCCGGGACGTGTACTCCAAGACTGCGCGAGCGAGTTGGCGGATGTCCTGACTGACATTTATAACATCTCCCTGAGTCAGGCCATTGTTCCCAGATGCTTCAAGACCTCTATCATTGTACCGGTGGCAAAGAAACCAGTTGTGTCCTGTTTGAATGACCATCGTCCTGTTGCACTGACACCAATTGTGATGAAGTGTTTTGAACGGCTTGTCAAACCACACATTACAGCCTGCCTCCCTGCATCACATGACCCACTCCAGTTTGCATATCGTTCAAACTGCTCCACGGAGGATGCTATAGTCACCACCCAACACTCTGTCATCACCCACCTGGACCAGAAAGACACCTATGCCAGACTCCTGTACATTGATTTCAGTTCAGCATTCAACACCATTATTCCCCAGAGACTGATGGAGAAATTACTCCTTCTTGGTCTGAACACCGCCACATGTCTCTGGATCCTGGATTTCCTGACTGAGAGATCTCAGTCTGTCTGGGTTGGAAACAACATCTCCAACTCTGTCACGCTGAGCACCGGATCCCCTCAAGGCTGCGTACTCAGTCCACTGTTGTTTACACTTCTAACACATGACTGTGTATCCAGACACGAGGGGAACCAGATTATTAAGTTTGCAGACGACACCACGGTGGTGGGACTTATTCAGAGGGATGAGGAATCAATGTACAGGGAAGAAGTGAGAGACCTGGAGGGCTGGTGCAGGGAGAACAATCTGGTGCTCAACGTGGACAAAACGAAAGAGATGATTATCAACTTCCGGCGGTCACAGCCTGAACACGTCCCCCTCAGCATCGGTGGCCGTTTAGTGGAGAGAGTGGAGAACATCAAGTTCCTCGGAGTGCAGATCTCGCAGGACCTGACCTGGAGCAAGAATTCCTTGGGGATCAGGAAGCGGGCTCAGCAGAGACTGCACTTCTTGAGGAAACTCAAACAGGCCTCTCTCCCCATCTGCATCCTCAGGACCTTCTACAGAGGTGTGGTGGAGAGTGTTCTGACGTACTGCATTGCTACATGGTACTCCAGCTGCAGTATGTCAGACAAAAAAAAGCCCTGCAGAAGATAGTCAAGGGAGCTGAGAGGGTAATTGGAGTCTCCCTCCCCTCTGTCCAAGAACTTTTTCAGAACTGTTGTAGGAGCAGGGCACTGAACATTGTCAAGGACCGTTCTCACCCTCTGAACTTCTGCCATCTGGTAAACGATTCCGGAGCATCAGAGGCAGAACCACCAGACTGATCAACAGCTTCCTTCCACAAGCTGTCAGGATGCTGAACAGTTGACCCGGAATCTCTCATACACACTACTGCACCTACGGACATTATGTATATTATTTGTATATTACAGTTAGTTAGTTTTTCCCAAGTATGTCTCAGGGATGTGTGAATGGGGCGGGGGTGAAGATATGTGTGAGTGTGTCTTATATCATGCTGCTTCTATTTATATGATTGCCGAGAGAAATGCAATTTCATCTTGCCTGCACTACAGTTGTATGTACAGCAATATGACAATAAAGTTTGATTTTGATTTGATTTTTTTTTTATGTTTTAATGGGGTTTTTGGACAGTGAATTACAAGTGCAGACTGTCTACCAATGCCACATTTTTTTTAAATTATAGACAATATTTACAGTGCATCCGGAAAGTATTCATGGTGCTTCACTTTTTCCACATTTTGTTATGTTGCAGCCTTATTCCAAAAGAGATTAAATTCAATTTTTTCCCCTCAAAATTCAACACACAACACCCCATAATGACAACGTGAAAAAAGTTTGAGTTTTTCAAATTTATTAAAAACAAAAAAAACTAAGAAATCACATGTACATAAGTATTCACAGCCTTTGCTCAATACTTTGTTGATGCACCTTTGGCAGCAATTACAGCCTCAAGTTTTTTTTTTGTTTTTTTTTTTTTAATATGATGCCACAAGCTTGGCACACCTATATTTGGGCAGTTTTTCCCCCCCCCATTCTTCTTTGCAGCACCTCTCAAGCTCCATCAGGCTGGATGGGAAGCATTGGTGCACAGCCCTTTTCAGATCTCTCCAGCGATGTTCAGTTGGGATTCAAGTCTCAGCTCTGGCTGGGCCACTCAAGGACATTCACAGAGTTGTCCTGAAGCCACTCCTTTTGATATCTTGGCTGTATGCTTAGAGTCGTCCGACTGAAAGATGAACCGTCACCCCAGACTGAGGTCAAGAGCGCTCTGGAGCAGGTTTTCGTCCAGCATGCCGCTGTACATTGCTGCATTCATCTTTCCCTCTAACCTGACTAGTCTCCCAGTTCCTGCTGCTGAAAAACATCCCCACAGCATGATGCTGCCACCTCCATTGGCATGGTTATGAGCGGTGCCTGGTTTCCTCCAAACATGACGCCTGGCATTCATGGAAGGCGGCGCGGTGGTGAAGTGGTTAGCACTGCGGCAGCACAGCAACTCACCCTTGGCCGGGGGATCCTGGGTTCGATCCCAGCCCCCAACCAACAGTGATCTGTGTGGAGTTTGCATGTTCTCCCCGTGTCTGCGTGGGTTTAATCCGGGATTTCTCCGGTTTCCTTCCACATGCCAAAAACATGCAAGTTAGGTTAATTGGCATCAAAACTGGGGATTCTAAATTGTCCTTAGGTATGACTGTGAGAGTGAATGGTTGTCTGTCTCTCTGTGTTGGCCCTGCGATGGACTGGCGATCTGTCCAGGGTGTACCCTGCCTCTCGCCCAAAGATGCTGGGATAGGCTCCCCCCCCCCGTGACCCGAAAAGGATTAAGCGGAAGAAGATGAATGAATGAATGAATGTTTACCCCACTCTGCTGTAATTATTTCTAATTGGCTTAATTTGACAAATGATTTTTAAAGTTATATTATTTAGAAGATTGTTTAGAATTCTTTCTGGTTTATTCTGAAATAAAGAATATCAGACAACCAATTCACTAGCTGTCAAATTGAGAGTCTGGAGAACAGGTGAAGGATACGGATTTATATTATATTAATACATCTGAATAAGAAGCATTATGAAGAAGCATAAAAGGATGAAAAATAACTTCCAAATAAAACTTTGGTCTCCAATTTATTAAAATATCAGGAACTAAAGCTGTGTGATCACTGTTGAAAGTAGGAGATGGATGATATTTTTCAGATTTAAACAATTTATCTATGTGTTGATAATTTTAAAAAAACTACACAAAAAATTATGGTCAGATATTCAGAAATTTATTTTTCAGCACAAAACAATTTGTAATATTTCTAATGCCTTTATTTCATGACTGAAGCTACTATGCAGTGGTGTGAAAAAGCGTTTGCCCCCTTCCTGATTTCTCATTTTTTTGCATGTTTGTCACACTTAAATGTTTCAGATCAAACAAATTTAAATAGTAGACAAAGATAACAAGTAAACACAAAATGCAGTTTTTAAATGAAGGATCCAAATGATCCTCAAAACCTGGACATTCAATAGAAATTCAGGCGCAAATGAGGAAAAAGTAATTGAGATCCATCAGTCTGGAAAAGGTTATAAAGCCATTTCTAAAGCTTTTGGGACTTCAGCAAAACACAGTGAGAGCCATTATCCACAAATGGCAAAAACATGGAACAGTGGTGAACCTTCCCAGGAGTGGCCGGCCGACCAAAATTACCCCAACAGCACTGAGCAAAAAGAGCCAAGGCTCATCTCAGTTTTGCCAGAAAACGGCTTGATGATCCCCAAGACTTTGGGGAAAATACTCTGGACTGACGAGACAAAAGTTGAACTTTTTGGAAGGTGTGTCCCCCATTACATCCGGCATAAAAGTAACAGCATTTCAGAAAAGGAACATCATACCAACAGTAAAATATGGTGGTGGTAGAGTGATGGTCTGGGGCTGTTTTGCTGCTTCAGGACCTGGAAGACTTGCTGTGGTAAATGGAACCATGAATTCTGCTGTCTACCAAAAAATCCTGAAGGAGAATGTCTGCCACGTGTTCGTGACCTCAAGCTGAAGCGCACTTGGGTTCTGCAGCAGGACAATGATCCTCAACACACCAGCAACACACCAGTTCATGCTCAAAAAACCTCCAATGTGGCTGAATTACAACAATTCTGCAAAGATGAGTGGGCCAAAATTTCTCCACAGCACTGTAAAAGATGCATTGCTAGTTATCACAAACGTTTGATTGCAGTTGTTGCTGCTAAGAGTGGCCCAACAAGTTATTAGATTTAGGGGGCCAATCACTTTTTCACACAGGGCCATGTAGGTTTGGATTTTTTTCCCCCTTATTAATAAACACCTTCATTTGAAAACTGCATTTTGTGTTTACTTGAGTTATCTTTGTCTAATATTTAAATTTGTTTGATGATCTGAAACATTTAAGTGTGACAAACATACAAAAAAAATGAGACATCAGGAAGGGGGCAAAGACTTTTTCATATCACTGTACATCAAGCTTGACAGTTTTTTCCACTGTTGTAGTATGAATTCATTAATGCCACCTAATATTCAGAGCCATGTACAGTATATAAAAAAACTTTACAAACAGCATAATCTTTATTTTAAAGTTGCGGCCCTCAACCACTTCTATTTTAGTGGAGACGGGCAAAATGGCTCTTCGGCTGGCAAAGGTTACAGACCCCCCCTGCTCTAGAAGGTAGAGATTACATGGATAGTTGATCATTACACTGGTATTTGCTTTTCTAATTTGGTATTTGGATGTGCACTTTTCTCCTTAAATGGCTTCATTTTAATTAAGTTGAAGAAAAATCTCACCAATACACAAGAAAAGAAGTAGCAACTTGATGGTAAAGTCATAGAACTCCCCAGAAAAGTCAAATTCACATGAACAACTTTTCAAGTATTGTATATAAAAAAAGGATAATTTGCTTGACACAAAAGGCAAATTCACAAGGAAAAAAGTTTTAAAACTACAAGAAAAGTTATAAATTTAAGAAATTACCTTCCAAATTACAAGGGGAAAATGTTTAGATTTAAAGGAACTGCAAATTTACATGAAAAATATCTCAAATTTACAAAAACCCTGTAAATTTATGAGGAAAAAATTGATTTAAAAAAAAGTTACTGACTCATATGAAAAGGATTAAATTTTAGAAGAAAAGTCAGATTTATTTAAAAAGCATTGGTGCAATTCGCTCTGGACTGCTCCCAAAAACTGGCATTCAGAACAATCCTACTTTTGTCAAAACTGACTTTTGTCTTGTAAAGTTATGATTTTTTTTCCTTGTAAATTTGTTTTTGTCCCTTTACATAATTTTGTAAGTTCTTTCCTCAATTTGTGACTATCTTGCATTTTTTTAAATTAATTTGTGACCAGAGAAATTTGAGAATTCTTTACTCATGAACCTATCTCTCATAAATGTAACACTTTTGTTGTAAATTTTGTGGAATTTGTCAAAGCCACATATGAGTCAAACTGCAGACCCCAACTATGGACTATGTATGCTTTCACATAAGTATTATATGCATATGTAATCATTTACAGTTCTGCAATGACACGTTGACAATTCCTTACCTCGAAACTCATCTGAACAGCAAGTTTGTGAACTAGCAACTGAAATGAGGAAATCAGATGAGGACAGAAAACTCAAGAAGAGGAACAAAGCGTGTGGACATGGCACAGTTAAAGACTAAGTAACTTCAGTGTATCAGCTGGGTCAATGCTACATGGCCGTTACCAGACGGGGTGATAGTAGTCATGCATTACATTTTCTCAAGTACATGTACTTAAGTAACTTTACCCCAAAAACTGCCCTTCACTGAATAGTTTTATATTCAGTGAAGGGCAGTGGACACTTTTACTCCTATGTGAGCATATTCATGACAAAAACAACAATACTTTTACTCATCCAGGGTTTCCTCTGGTAACATTTCTCGGTGGCAGCCCGCTGTGCCAGAAATTTTACCGCCATCCCAAGGCCATATGAATTTATTAAGAAAAATATATGAAGCACTGACTTTCCGCAAGCGCACATACAAACAACACGCGTGGCCGTCATCCGTGCGGAGTCTAAAAGCGCCCCGCTCACACGAGTTTTCCAGTCAGCAGCAAACAGTGTCTCGCTAAACATGACTGTCCGACAGAAACATGAGTTTATTAAAGTACTTTAAACGTGGAAAAAATCACAAGAGGTATGTAAGCACTGGCGTTTATCATGGTTTTAACCCGCTGGAAATGGGGGCAATAATGGAAGAGTCGCTTAGCTAAGAGATGTGGTTAGAATTAATATGCAGCCGGCTTCATATGAAGGGAAAGGCAAGAGGGACTACTGAATTGCTGAGGATATATTTCACCAGCCACTACAATATTAAGTTATGTTCTGTAGGAATTGCAGGAATGACGACACTGGCAATTTCTCCCTTTTCTTGCACGAGCAGGCGTGCAGTTTTTATTCTCCAGTGGCAGTGACAAAAAGCAACAGCTGAAAGCGCTAGCTCTAAACTGAGGTCCTTCAGCGGCTGCCTAGAGGTGCCTGATGAGAAAGCCTGAGCGCACAACTATAACTGCCTAAACAGATCATTCTGTACATGAACACATACTGTGGTGAATTATGTCTTTAGAGTCCGCTACAGTTCCCCATTATGTATGTACCTGGCAGGTTAAGATGACCGAAATTCACGAAGTCAATGACTTTAATCTGTCAGCAGCCTTCAGACAAACTAAACGTGTCAACATTTGATTTCAAAATAAGGGAGGTTTTTCTTGCTGTCTGGGTGGTAAGGAGATTTATTTAAAAAAAAAAAAAAAACTATAAAGAAATATAACAGAAATAACGGCATCCTTGGTCATTTAAGTTAATTTATTTCATTAAATACAATTTTATTAACATTTTTTCTTTGTAATCAGAGTTAAATTCTGTTCTGACTGCAAAATTATGGTCAAAAATGTAAACTGGTGCGGTGGAGCAGTGGTTAGCACTGCGGCAGCACAGCAACTCACCCTTGGCCATAGGATCCCTGGTTCGATCCCACCAACAGTGATCTGTGCAGAGTTTGCATGTTCTCCGCATGTCTGCGTGGGTTTACTCCGGGGAGTTCTCCGGTTTCCTCCCACAGTCCAAAAACATGCAGGTTAGGTTAACTGGAGACTCCAAAGTGGCCCTAGGTGTGAATGTGTGTGTGTGAATGGCGAAGGGATAGTGCCGTACCGTGGCTGCTTCATCCATCCAGGTGGATGCCCTCAATGTCCCCTCTGGGGATCAATAAAGTATACAAAATCAAAAAAAAAAAAAAAAAATCAAAATCAAATTGTTTTAAGGAAAAAGTAAAAAAAAATTACCACAGTCTGTTTCAAATTTATCTAAAAAAAAAAAAAACCTAATTTTATTTTAAAAAACAGACAAAAATTAGTCATAAAATAAATCCACAAATTTATAATGAGGTTTTAAATGTACAATTAAAGTCAATTTTACTAGAGGAAATTACAAATTTGAGAAACATGGTTTCAACTTTAGATAGATTTACAAAGAAAAGTAGAAAACTATAAGAAAACTGTTATAAATTTTGGAGAAAAACCTCAAACCTTCAAGACTGAAGTCATTGCTCAAGTTTTTAAGTGGGTGCTCTTTGTACCCTTAACTCAATTAGAAATTTTTGGTCGTCTACTTTTAATTATTAATTTCAAACACTGCTTTTACACGAGTATAATTTCTGATTACTATACCATCCATCCATCCATCTTCTTCCGCTTAATCCTTTTTGGGTCACGGGGGGGCTGGAGCCTATCCCAGCTTCTTTGGGTGAGAGACAGGGTACCCTACCCACCTGATCAAATAATTTAAGTATGCATGAGCACATTACTATTATGAATGTTTCTTTCCCTTCCCTACTCTCTCAATGGAAAAAAGAAACACTAGAATAAAAATACAAAAAATACACATATTTTTGTCATTTATGTAAACCATGATTAAAAAAAAATAATCATGCAGGACAAAACATGACACTTGATATTTCCTAACCTGTTTGTATACCACCATAGACAGAGAGAGTTCCTGAATTAGACAGAGCTCAGAGAGGGTAAGATGAGACAGAAGAGAGGAGCCAAGGAGAGGAAATGTTCAAGCAGAGGAAGGAGAGAAGGATAGCACCACTAAAAAGTCTAAACCCAGGATGTCTGGGTGGGACCCCAACTGGCCCAATATTCAAGCCTCGGTTGTACAATACTTCAAATGGTAAGTTCCATATGCAACGTTACTGTGTAAAATTTTAAAAAGAAATAAATAGTATAAAATTAAAATATTCCGGTATGTTTACTGCCTGCCCCCCCCCCCCAAGGAAAAATGTTGCCACTGTGCCAAGGTCTTAAGCCAGAGGAAACACTGCTCATCTGCCTTTGTTAGAATTACATTACTTATAATTGGTACCCAATTTTTTTTATTTATTTTTTTTTGGGGGGGGGGGCTTGTTAACCTGCCACATCCAATTCCCCATAAAGACTGCAAGAATAGTTAATTTACAGTACAACTGAATATATCATTGACAATATATCTGCAAAATGCACAAGAAAAATTATGGAAATTTATGAAAAAAAAAATCACAAACTTAAGAGAAGAGTTTTACATTTAGTATTTGTGAGAAGTTTTTTTTAAATTTATAGAGAAAATGTACTAAACTACTTAGAAATGTCCAATTTTACAGAAGTAACAAATTTATCAAAAAAAAAGGGGGTTAGATATTTCCAAGAAAAAAGTTACAAGATTACAAGAAGCAGGTCACAAAGTGGCAAAAATGAGAAATTAATGAAAGAAAAAATATACATATGCTGTTGTTGTAAGTTTGTTTTAAAAAATTCTTGTGAATTTATTCTTGAATATTTATGACTTTTTTCCCCAAGGAACCCTTCCACCCCCCCCCCCCCAAAAAAAAATCATGCATTCTTCCCCATCTAAAATTTGTAACCTTTTGTACTGGTAAATTTGGGACTTGCTTATGGTAAAATTGGGACTTTTTAAACTGCAAAGTTGCATCTTTTTTCATATTTTTGCACCTCAGCTGTTGCAAAATTGTACTTAATTTATGTTTGTATCATGTGCGCTACCGCCTATTGCTTCACATTTAGCTTATTTAAAAACTTTATATTAATTTGCATCAATTTATTGTTATTTCACTCAGAGTTTGAATGTTGTATTGGCAAAATCTATTCTGGCTCAGCAAAAATTTATTTCCGCATATGAATTGGATTACATTAGAAATTACATCTGAATCATTTGTATTTCATTTTCCTTAGACTAATTAATTTAAGGGTTAATCTCCCCCCCCCCGACCCCCCAAACTGGCTTCAGTGAAGTTGCAAATTTACTAGGGAAAAAAAAAAAAAAAAAAAACTTACAAATTTAAGTGGAATGAGAATTTTACCAAAAGCCAGTTTAGAAAGCTTGGGATCAGTCCGCCAAGGTCTCCGCCTTTGACTGCCACCTAATCCACATAGCACCGGACTTCCATGATCCCTCCTGCAGGTGGTGAACCTACTGGAGGGCGGACCCATGTAACTCCTTCGGGCTGAGCCCGGCCGGGTCCCATGGGTGGAAACCTGGCCACCAGACGCTAGCCTTCGAGCCCCTCCCCCAGGCCTGGCTCCAGGGTGGGGCCCCGGTAACCCCATACCGGGCGGGGTACACTGAATCCTTGATATACAATTTATCATGAGAGTCTGTTGGATCGTTCTTAGTCTGGCCCTTCACCCAGGACCAGTTTGTCTTGGGAGACCCTATCAGAGGCAAATTGCCCCGGACAACATAGCTCCTGGGATCACTGGGGCACGCAAACCCCCCCACCACGATAAGGTGACGATCCATGAGGGGGAAGAGATTCTGGCAAACTGTTCGGCGGCTCGGGAGGGGAAAGCAGCTCCCCGTCCACACTGTGTATGGTGCGGATGGGACACTGTTGACTTCAACTGGGGATATCGTCGGGCGGTGGAAGGAATACTTCGAGGATCTCCTCAATCCCACTGATACGCCTTCCACAGAGGAAGCAGGGTTTGGGGACAAGGGGGATGACTCGCCTATCACAGGGGCTGAGGTCGCCAAGGTGGTTAAAAATCTCCTTGGTGGCCGGGCCCCGGGGGTGGACGAGATTCGCCCCGAGTACCTCAAGGCCCTGGATGTTGTTGGGTTGTCATGGTTGACACGCCTCTGCAACATTGCGTGGAGGTCGGGGGCAGTGCCTTTGGCATGGCAAACCGGGGTGGTGGTTCCTCTCTTCAAAAAAGGGGACCGGAGGGTGTGCTCCAACTTTAGAGGGATCACACTCCTCAGCCTCCCTGGGAAGGTCTATGCCAAGGTACTGGAGAGGAGAGTCCGGCCGTTGGTCGAACCTCGGATTCAGGAGGAGCAATGTGGTTTTCGTCCTGGCCGTGGCACATCGGACCAGCTCTTTACCCTCTCGAGAATTCTTGAGGGTTCGTGGGAGTTTGCCCAACCAGTTTACATGTGTTTTGTGGACTTGGAGAAGGCATTTGACCGCGTCCCTCGTGGATTTTTGTGGGGGGTGCTTCGGGAGTATGGGGTATCGGGCTTGTTGTTACGAGCTATTCGGTCTCTGTACGACCGTTGTGAGAGTTTAGTTCGTATTGCCAACACTCGGTCGGAGTCATTCCCAGTGAGAGTTGGACTCCGCCAGGGCTGCCCTTTGTCACCGGTCCTGTTCATAATTTTTATGGACAGGATTTCTAGGCGCAGCCAGGGAATGGAAGGTGTCATGCTTGGTGACCACAGGATCTCATCTCTGTTGTTTGCAGATGATGTTGTCCTGTTGGCTTCATCCAGCAATGACCTACAGCTCTTGCTGGGACGGTTTGCCGCTGAGTGTGAAGCGGCTGGGATGAGAATCAGCACCTCCAAGTCCGAGTCCATGGTCCTCAGCCGGAAAAAGGTGGATTGTCCTCTCCGGGTTGGGGACAGGCTCCTGCCCCAAGTGGAGGAGTTTAAGTATCTTGGGGTCTTGTTCACGAGTGAGGGGAAAATGGAGCGAGAGATCGACAGACGGATTGGAGCAGCATCTGCAGTGATGCGGACGTTGTACCGGTCTGTTGTTGTGAAGAGGGAGCTTAGTTCTAAGGCAAAGCTGTCGATTTACCAGTCAATCTACGTTCCTACTCTCACCTATGGTCACGAGCTTTGGGTAATGACCGAAAGAACGAGATCGCGGATACAAGCGGCTGAAATGAGCTTTCTCCGTAAGATTGCTGGACTCACCCTCAGAGATAGGGTGAGGAGCTCAGTCATCCGGGAGAGGCTCAGAGTTGAACCGCTGCTCCTCCACATTGAAAGGAGTCAGTTGAGGTGGTATGGGCATCTGATTAGGATGCCTCCTGGACGTCTCCCACTTGAGGTGTTTCAGGCACGTCCCACTGGGAGGAGACCCCGGGGCAGACCCAGGACTCGGTGGAGAGACTATGTCTCCCAGCTAGTCTGGGAACGCCTTGGTATCCCCTCTGAAGAGCTGGAGCAGGTGGCTGGGGAGAGGGAAGTCTGGGCTTCTCTGCTTGAACTGCTGCCTCCGCGACCCGGACCTCCGGAAAAGCGGTAGAAGATGGATGGATGGATGGATGAGAATTTTATTTATTTTTATTTTTTTACAAATTCGAGAATAAGAAATCAAATTTATATAAAAGTCACTTTAGCAGTAAAAGACTACAAACTTAGTGACTTCAAAGAAAAACCATGTAAATTCACACGGAAAAAAGTCACACATTTAAAGGAGAAAAAATGTAATTTACGGGAAAAGCGGCTCAAATGTGAAAAAAATCTCAAACTGGCGAGGCAAAAACAAAACCGCAGCTAACTTTTTTTTTTAGCAGATCCTTTCCTGCTGTTGTTCAAGGAACTTTTTTGATGGCAACTCTTACCTTAATTTGAAGAACATAAATTTCTGCCTCTTGCACTCTGTGAAACATTATCACACCGTCAGGCATCAGGGAGTGTCTTTACATTAGTTTGGGTTTTTAAGGATCGCCTTGCTCTGTCCATAGCAAGAACATGGCATACATAAACTTTAGCCGTTTGCTTTACAAGTGATTAAAACTGACGGGCCGTGCTTCAGATTTCCACTGCCCAAACTTGGAAGCCCGACGCATGGGTGTAGCTGCCAGGAGAAAAAGAAACCTTCATTGTTTCACCAAGGAAACAACTTGATCTTCACGCTGACTGCTTAAAAATCACTATCAATAACTATTCCTTTTTATAGAACACTCGTCAGCTGTTATCCAAATCTTCCTGGTCGCATGCGTTTTGTTATCGCTTCTGGCATCGATTAGAACTTGCGGTTAGTTCACAAAGTTTTGAAAAGCGGGACGTTATCTTACCGCTGCCGAATCCCAGCAGCCTGCAGATGTCTCTGGTGAACTTCATGAGCGTAACCATCCAGCATTATCGTCCCCAATAGCCCATAAATGTATAAATAGTCACATAACCACACGTTCAGCTCGGCGTTTACGCGTCTTTAGACACAAGGGAGAATCAGTAGCGAATCTGCGGGAATCTTTATGGTGGTTTCATCCACTTCCTGAGCGTCAAACAGGGACGGTGGGTCCTCCCTGCCCTGAGCGATGTCTTAAAGGCACATGGCCTATTTATCTGTAGATAGTTTTTATTGTTTTGTAGATTAAATAGATCTCATCACAGCAAAACGATTATATATTATACTTAGTAGACGATTTGTTATTTTTAACAAGGGGGATGACGCTGATGGTGGTGTGAAGGGGAATTCACAAATTTAGGTACAAATAAATGAATGTACACTCAAGGGTTTAATGAGGCACCACTCTAATTTTGGCCCAATTTGTGAAGAGATTTTCTCTGTTAACCAAACTGGTTGTACCAAAAGCATGTAGGGCGATTCCCAGCATTTGGGATTTGGTCACGTCTGCTAGTCCTGTATCACCAAACACAGTTTTGGGGAATAAGTCACAATACCTCAGTGTATGCTGTTTATGTTTCTTGGCATTTTTTGTTTGTTTTGTCACTGACTAACCTAGGATGTTCATTAAAAGGTAATGAGAAGCCATATATGAGTGGTCATTTGCATACGACACAAATTGCACCACCCCCTCATGGATCGTCACCTTATCGTGGTGGGGGGGTTTGCGTGCCCCAGTGATCCCAGGAGCTATGTTGTCCGGGGCAATTTGCCTCTGATAGGGTCTCCCAAGACAAACTGGTCCTGGGTGAAGGGCCAGACGAAGAACGATCCAACAGACTCTCATGATAAATTGTATATCAAGGATTCAGTGTACCCCGCCCGGTATGGGGTTACCGGGGCCCCACCCTGGAGCCAGGCCTGGGGGAGGGGCTCGAAGGCTAGCGTCTGGTGGCCGGGTTTCCACCCATGGGACCCGGCCGGGCTCAGCCCGAAGGAGTTACATGGGTCCGCCCTCCAGTAGGTTCACCACCTGCAGGAGGGATCATGGAAGTCCGGTGCTATGTGGATTAGGTGGCAGTCAAAAGCGGAGACCTTGGCGGACTGATCCCAAGCTTTCTAAACTGGCTTTTGGTACGTGGAATGTCACCTCTCTGGTGGGGAAGGAGCCTGAGCTGGTGTACGAGATTGAGCGATACCGGCTAGACATAGTCGGCCTCACCTCAACACACAGCTCCGGTTCCGGAACCAGTCTCCTGGAGAGGGGCTGGAGCTTGGCCTTTTCTGGAGTTGCCCCGGGCGAGAGGCGACGAGCAGGGGTAGGTATTCTTGTATCGCCCCACCTTGCTGCCTCTATATTGGAGTTTTCCCGGTGGACGAAAGGGTTGCTTCCCTGCGCCTTCGGGTTGGGAAACGGGTCCTGACCATCATTTGTGCCTATGCACCAAATGATGTTTCAGAGTACCCACCCTTTTTGGAGTCTGTGACTGGGGTGCTGGAGGGTGCTCCTCCTGGAGACTCCATTGTCCTACTGGGGGACTTCAATGCGCACGTGGGCAACGACAGTGAAACCTGGAGGGGGGTGATTGGGAGGAACGGCCTGCCCGATCTGAACCCGAGTGGTGTTCAGTTATTGGACTTCTGTGCTAACCACAGTCTGTCTATAACGAACACCATGTTCAAGCATAAGGGTGTCCATATGTGCACCTGGCACCAGGACACCCTAGGCCGCAGGTCGATGATCGATTTTGTTATCGTATCATCAGACCTGCGACCGTATGTCTTGGACACCCGAGTAAAGAGAGGTGCAGAGCTGTCAACTGATCACCACCTGGTGGTGAGTTGGATCCGATGGCAGGGGAGGAAGCCATTCAGACCTGGTAGACCCAAACGTATAGTGAGGGTGTGCTGGGAGCGTCTGGCTGAGGCCCCTGTCCGGGAGGTCTTCAACTCCCACCTCCGGAAGAACTTCAACCACATTCCGAGGGAGTCTGGAGACATGGAGTCTGAATGGGCCATGTTCTCCACCTCTGTTGTTGAAGCGGCAGCCCAGAGCTGTGGCCGCAAGGTGGTCGGTGCATCTCGTGGTGGCAACCCCCGAACCAAGTGGTGGACACCAGTGGTGAGGGGGGCCATTAAGCTGAAGAAGGAGTCCTATCAAGCTTGGTTGGCTTGTGGGACTCCCGAAGCAGCTGAGGTGTACCGGCAGGCCAAGCGGAGTGCAGCTCGGGTGGTTGCTGAAGCAAAAACCCGGGTATGGGAGGAGTTCGGTGAGGCCATGGAACAAGACTTTCGGTCGGCTTCAAAGAGATTCTGGCAAACTGTTCGGCGGCTCAGGAGGGGAAAGCAGCTCCCCGTCCACACTGTGTATGGTGCGGATGGGACACTGTTGACTTCAACTGGGGATATCGTCGGGCGGTGGAAGGAATACTTCGAGGATCTCCTCAATCCCACTGATACGCCTTCCACAGAGGAAGCAGGGTTTGGGGACGAGGGGGATGACTCGCCTATCACAGGGGCTGAGGTCGCCAAGGTGGTTAAAAATCTCCTTGGTGGCCGGGCCCCGGGGGTGGACGAGATTCGCCCCGAGTACCTCAAGGCCCTGGATGTTGTTGGGTTGTCATGGTTGACACGCCTCTGCAACATTGCGTGGAGGTCGGGGGCAGTGCCTTTGGCATGGCAAACCGGGGTGGTGGTTCCTCTCTTCAAAAAAGGGGACCGGAGGGTGTGCTCCAACTTTAGAGGGATCACACTCCTCAGCCTCCCTGGGAAGGTCTATGCCAAGGTACTGGAGAGGAGAGTCCGGCCGTTGGTCGAACCTCGGATTCAGGAGGAGCAATGTGGTTTTCGTCCTGGCCGTGGCACATCGGACCAGCTCTTTACCCTCTCGAGAATTCTTGAGGGTTCGTGGGAGTTTGCCCAACCAGTTTACATGTGTTTTGTGGACTTGGAGAAGGCATTTGACCGCGTCCCTCGTGGATTTTTGTGGGGGGTGCTTCGGGAGTATGGGGTATCGGGCTTGTTGTTACGAGCTATTCGGTCTCTGTACGACCGTTGTGAGAGTTTAGTTCGCATTGCCAACACTCGGTCGGAGTCATTCCCAGTGAGAGTTGGACTCCGCCAGGGCTGCCCTTTGTCACCGGTCCTGTTCATAATTTTTATGGACAGGATTTCTAGGCGCAGCCAGGGAATGGAGGGTGTCATGCTTGGTGACCACAGGATCTCATCTCTGTTGTTTGCAGATGATGTTGTCCTGTTGGCTTCATCCAGCAATGACCTACAGCTCTTGCTGGGACGGTTTGCCGCTGAGTGTGAAGCGGCTGGGATGAGAATCAGCACCTCCAAGTCCGAGTCCATGGTCCTCAGCCGGAAAAAGGTGGATTGTCCTCTCCGGGTTGGGGACAGGCTCCTGCCCCAAGTGGAGGAGTTTAAGTATCTTGGGGTCTTGTTCACGAGTGAGGGGAAAATGGAGCGAGAGATCGACAGACGGATTGGAGCAGCATCTGCAGTGATGCGGACGTTGTACCGGTCTGTTGTGGTGAAGAGGGAGCTTAGTTCTAAGGCAAAGCTGTCGATTTACCAGTCAATCTACGTTCCTACTCTCACCTATGGTCACGAGCTTTGGGTAATGACCGAAAGAACGAGATCGCGGATACAAGCGGCTGAAATGAGCTTTCTCCGTAGGATTGCTGGACTCACCCTCAGAGATAGGGTGAGGAGCTCAGTCATCCGGGAGAGGCTCAGAGTAGAACCGCTGCTCCTCCACATTGAAAGGAGTCAGTTGAGGTGGTATGGGCATCTGATTAGGATGCCTCCTGGACGCCTCCCACTTGAGGTGTTTCAGGCACGTCCCACTGGGAGGAGACCCCGGGGCAGACCCAGGACTCGGTGGAGAGACTATGTCTCCCAGCTAGTCTGGGAACGCCTTGGTATCCCCTCTGAAGAGCTGGAGCAGGTGGCTGGGGAGAGGGAAGTCTGGGCTTCTCTGCTTGAACTGCTGCCTCCGCGACCCGGACCTCCGGAAAAGCGGTAGAAGATGGATGGATGGATGGATGGACAAATTGCACCAGTGAATTTACAGATAAATGCAGTGGTGTGTGGGGAGACTTGAATAACGAAACCGAATTGTCTTTCATTCCAGTTTATTCAAGAAATCATTCCACTGTCTGCTCTCATTCTTGAGCAGCGAACAAAGAGAGTCAAC
Source organism: Pholidichthys leucotaenia (assembly GCA_020510985.1). Lineage (NCBI taxonomy): Eukaryota > Metazoa > Chordata > Actinopteri > Cichliformes > Pholidichthyidae > Pholidichthys > Pholidichthys leucotaenia. The sequence goes on along the minus strand of CM035841.1, from coordinate 332,469,336 downwards.
ACACCAAAGTCCTCTCATTTAAACATTCTGACATCAAACCATTTCCCTCGCGGGGGAAATCACACATCTCTCTCAAAATCTCTTTATTCACATTCATTAGCCTTTTATTTACATAACTCCCCCTTCTCTCTTCCCGAGCCTCAGTGGTCAGGAAGTCTTCTGTCCCCTGTCCTCCGCAGGGGGTCCAGGCTCTGTGGCTCCGCACCGCAGGGGGCTGGCTCTCCTTCATCGTGGTTAAATCACATATGCAGTGTCCAACATATACATGTCTCACAACACAGCCATATAACCCCCCCCAAACGATGAAGAACAGACTAATTCCTAAAATTAAATAGCACCTTACTCACTACTGAATAATCAACACCAACATTCAGTCTGTGCGCCGCTTGGGCTTCAGCCGTCTGCCGAATCTGCTGTGCGTTGGCCCCGCCTTGCCTGCGGTGCGTTTCTGCTTCGGCGCTGTTGACTGAGGGAGAGAGTGATTAATTGCCCCCTGCGGGGGCCTGCCTCGTCGAGGCGCCACCGCGACCGGTACAGACACGTCCTTCATGACAAAAGCAGGTTTTAGTCTGTCAATACTGACTGTCTCTTTTCTGTCTCCAAAATCCAGCACAAATTGCTTATCACCTGCCTCCAGCACTCGAAATGGCCCTTCGTAAGGCGGTTTGAGCGTTGCTTTTAGGGCTTCGCGCCTGACAAAAACGAAATCGGCATTTTTCAAAGCCTTGGGGACGAAAACTCGTGGAAAAGCGTGATGAACCGGACCCGGGAGCGTGTCTGCCCCCGTGCCGACTAACGGTCCCAGAGCCGAGAGAGGTGGGGGCTCTGGGTGCTCTGGTAAAAACTCGCCCGGCAGCCTCAGAGTTTGAGCGAATACCAGCTCCGCTGGGGAGGCGTCTAAGTCCTCTTTAGGCGCAGAACGCAACCCTAATAAAACCCATGGAAGTTTATTCACCCAATCTGCATCCGTGAGCGACGCTCTGAGTGCTGCCTTCAAAGACCTATGAAAACGCTCGCATAAACCATTGGCCTGAGGGTGGTAAGCCGTAGTGCGGTGAATTTTGGCTCCTAAGCCGTTGGCCATCGCTGACCACAGCTCAGAGATGAATTGCGGTCCTCTATCGGACGTAATGTCCGACGGAACCCCGAAACGCGCCACCCAAGCCGTTAAAAAAACGCGAGCCACCTCCGCGGCCGTGGTCGTCGCAAGTGGGACCACTTCCGGCCAACGTGTGGTGCGGTCCACCATTGTCAAAAGATACGTGAACCCCTGTGATGCCGGTAGGGGGCCCACAAGGTCGACGTGCACATGGTCGAACCTTCTGGCCGGAATGCGGAACGGTTCTAACGGGGCTCTTGTGTGCCTGTGAATTTTGGCCCGTTGACAGGAAATGCAGGTTTTTGCCCATTCCTTCACGTGCTTGCGCAGGCACGGCCAAACAAACTTTTCCGCCACTAGTTTCACCGACGCGCGCACCCCCGGGTGCGCCAGTGAGTGGACCGAGTCAAAAACACGGCGGCGCCACGTGGCCGGAACCACCGGACGCGGGCGCCCCGTCGACATGTCGCAGATCAGGGGGGGCATACCGGTTTGTAAACACTTGCTCTCCAGCCTCAACCCTGTTGGTCCAGACTGGAGCGCGCGCACGTCTGCGTCCGCCCCCTGGTCCGCTGCCATGGCTGCGTAATCTATACCCACGTGCACCGGGGCTGCGCGCGCCACCGTGCCGCTCTCCTGCGGCGCGGTCACGGTGGCCCGTTCTGCCTCTGCGCGTGTTGGGGTCGTGAACGCGCGTGAGAGACAATCCGCTACTACATTGAATTTGCCCGCGACGTGCCTAATGTCAGTGGTAAATTCCGAGATTGCGGCCAGCTGCCTCTGCTGCCTGCCGGACCACGGGTCTGAAATTTTGGCCATGGCGTATGTGAGCGGCTTGTGGTCCACATAAGCGGTGAAGCACCGTCCTTCCAGCCAGAACTGGAAATGACGAATAGCCAAATGCAGCGCCAACAGTTCTCTGTCAAACGCGCTGTATTTTCGTTCAGCCGCGCTTAAAGATTTGCTAAAGAAAGCCAAAGGCTGCCAAACTCTGGCTACCTGTTGCTCAATAACGGCCCCTATGGCTAAATCTGAAGCGTCTGTCGTCAGCGCGATACGTGCTGCAGGGTCTGGGTGGGCCAGGAGCGCAGCGTCAGCCAAGGCTTTTTTAACCTCTGTGAACGCGCGCTCCCGCTCCGGGGACCATTCGACCGCCTGGGTCGGTTTTTGTTTTTTGAGCGCGGCATATAACGGTTGCATGATTTGAGCTGCGTGGGGCAGGAATCGGTTATAAAAATTCACCATCCCCAAGAATTCCTGTAGTGATTTGACCGTTTGTGGACGGGGAAAATCCGCTACCGCGCGTACTTTCTCTGGTAACGGAACCGCTCCCTCCGGGGAGACGCGGTGACCCAAAAAATCGATCCGCTCGACGCCGAACTGGCACTTGGCTGGGTTAACTATTAAGCCGTGCTCTCCCAGCCTCCTAAAAACTGCTGTGAGGTGCGTTTCGTGTTCGTCCTCTGAAGTACTCGCGACCAAAATGTCGTCGAGGTACACAAACACGAAAGGGAGATCGCGTAACACGGCATCCATCATCCGCTGAAATGTTTGCGCCGCCCCTTTGAGACCAAACGGCATGCGTAAAAATTCGAAAAGTCCGAACGGGGTTATTACCGCTGTTTTAGGAATGTCCTCCGGTTGGACCGGGACTTGGTGATAGCCGCGAACTAGATCAATCTTTGAAAAAATGCGCGCCCCCGCCAGGTGCACCGAAAAATCCTGAATGTGCGGGATGGGATAACGATCGTGCGCCGTAGCGTTGTTTAGCCTGCGGTAATCCCCGCACGGTCTCCAGGAGCCATCGGCTTTCGGTACCATGTGCAGCGGCGAAGCCCACGGGCTCTTCGACCTACGAACGATGCCCAGCCTCTCCAGGCTGGCAAACTCCTCGCGCGCAATGGCGAGCTTAACTGCATCCAAGCGCCGAGCTTTTGCAAACACGGGAGGACCAGAAGTGGGGATAAAGTGTTTCACCCCGTGCTTCGCGACCGTCGCTGAAAAAGTGGGCACAGTGAGCGCTGGAAATTGGGTGAGGAGTGTGTGAAACTTACCACCTGCTGTAGCGACGTGGGTCTGTACTGGTGGCGGGGACACTCGAGCTGAACAGGGGAGAGAGTAAAAAGAGAGTGCATTTACCAGCCGTCTATTAGCAAGATCAACTAACAGATTGTGTGAACACAAAAAATCCGCGCCCAACATGTTGAAACTCACCGCCGCTATCACAAAAGTCCATTCATATGTGCGGCCATGTAAGCATAAAGGCAAGGTCCTTCTCCCGTAGGTGTTGATGTTCGAGCCATTTGCCACTGTAGCTCCGCTACCGTGGGGTCCAGCCACCCGGTCCGCGTATGTTGGGGTGATGAAGCTCACTTGTGCTCCGGTGTCGATGAGGAACTCTCGTCCGGAGCGCGCATCCGTGATGTAGAGCAGCTTGTTGCGTTCTCCGAGGGTCGAAGCTGCTAGCGACCCCCGGTCTTGTCGTTTCCCGAACTCCTGAAGATGCAGGGCGGCACACACCTGCGTGCCTTCTCTGCGAACCTCCGATGGTAAAAGCAGAGATCTTCTCCTCCGCTGTGTCGTGCCCGCGCCTCTGCCGCCGGGCTATTGGCTCCCCCTCGTCGCGGCCGTGTTGCCGCCGTCGTCGGCCAGTCTGGTTCTGCCGCCTCTGGCTCCCCGCTGTCTCGGGTCGCTGCTGTGGCTGCTTGCCCGCCGCAGGCGTCCAGGATCCCATCTGCCTCCTGGGCCAGCTCCCGGAACTCCTCCAGGGTGTGACACTTTTTGCCGGCCAGCGTGCTTCTCGCATGCGCCGGGAGGTTGGAGAGGAAGATGAACTGAAAAATGAAATCATCGTTGTCCAACCCTCTCAGCTGTATCATCTCCTCCATCAGGGCGCTCGGCCTGTGTCCACCTTGGTCTAGCAAAGACAGGATCCTCCTCGCCCTCACTTCAGCCGAGGGGGTGAAAAACTTGATGAGGGTGGATTTCAGCTTGCCATACCTGTCGGTCGCGGGTGGCTGCTCCACCAAGCTTTGCACGCACCGAGCTGTGCTGTTGTCCAGTTTAGCGATGACATGGTGGAACTTAGTGTCATCCACCGTTACTCCTGCGAGCACGAACTGCGACTCTGCTTGCAGAAACCACGACCGTGGGTTATCCTGCCAGAAATCAGGCAGCTTAACGGCCACTGCGCTCGCCAGCTCTGAGCGCTGTGAGTCCGGGACCCTGAGAATTTCTTCGTTCATTCTCAACGTCGTCAGTCACCAATGTGGGGAGACTTGAATAACGAAACCGAATTGTCTTTCATTCCAGTTTATTCAAGAAATCATTCCACTGTCTGCTCTCATTCTTGAGCAGCGAACAAAGAGAGTCAACACACCAAAGTCCTCTCATTTAAACATTCTGACATCAAACCATTTCCCTCGCGGGGGAAATCACACATCTCTCTCAAAATCTCTTTATTCACATTCATTAGCCTTTTATTTACATAACTCCCCCTTCTCTCTTCCCGAGCCTCAGTGGTCAGGAAGTCTTCTGTCCCCTGTCCTCCGCAGGGGGTCCAGGCTCTGTGGCTCCGCACCGCAGGGGGCTGGCTCTCCTTCATCGTGGTTAAATCACATATGCAGTGTCCAACATATACATGTCTCACAACACAGCCATATGGTGCATTATTGCATCCCTTGGGTGTAAATTAAGTGCACATTTGCAAGGATAAAGGTGCGCAATGGGATAAAAGATTCTAATTTACAATTTTAAAAGTCCCAAAGTTATTATAAGCAAATCCCAAATTTATGAGGAAAAAAGTTACAAACTTATGAGAAACAAAAATACAAATGGGGGGGGGGACACATTTCCATGAAAAAAGTCAGAATGTTATAAGAACTACAGCTACAGAACTGTATTGTTTTTGGGTTTTGTTTTGTTTTGTTTTTTTACTTTTTTCTCTTGAGTTTTTTTTTTTTTTTTTTTTAATTTAAGTTTTTGTAAAGGGTATACAGGTCGTTACAGCAATGCAGTGTTTACATTTTCATCACATGTTCCCTTATTTTCTGATATCTGACAACATTGGAAGATTAATTCTTACAACACCCCTTTTTTTTTTTTTTTAAAGTGAAAGAAAAAGTGAAATTAAAGAGAAAAAAAAACAAGAAACAAATAACAAAAAAAAAAAAAAAACGAGTAAAAAACAAACAAAAAGAAAAAGTAAGTAAATAAAGATAAAAGAGCATCTGAGTAGCGTTGGAACAAAGAGCGGAACCATTATTGAAATGGTATTTGTCAAAGATTAGATCTAATGGAAGACACATATGCGGTCCAGGGTTGCCAAAAGTTCATGAACACATCCATGTCCTGTCTCAGTGCGAATGTCAACTTTTCCATCGAGTAAATGTCTTGGATCACGTTAGTCCAATCTTCAGGTGTAGGACAGTCCTTCAACATCCATTTTTTAGTTAGAGCTTTTTTGCTTGCCAATATTAAAACATTGAATAAGTATTTTTCTCCTCGTCTTTCCAGTGAGTCCGGTAGTAAACCCAAATACAAAGTTACAAAAGAAAAGGGAACTGTAATTTTGAATATTTTCCCCAATATTGTCTGTACCTTGGTCCAATATTGGTGGATAACTGGGCATGACCAAAACACATGAAAATGATTTGCAGTCTTTTCACCACACAAGCGCCAACAGTTCAATCCCTTATGGGTAAATTTGTTTTGTGCAGGTGTTCTGAAAAATCTTGCCAAGTTTTTCCATCCAAATTCTCTCCACTGCAGGGATGAGGTACTTTTCCATTGCTGTTTATTTAGCTTTTCCCATATTTCCAGTTGTAAAGTGAAATTCCCCTCTTTTTCCCATCTCTCTTTTATATAAGATGTGTTGTCTCCTTTTAAGTCTTGAAGACCTTGGTATATTTTAGAAATGTATCTGATCCCTGGGATCCCTTTATATGCCATTAAGAAGACCTTCAGAACACCTGACTGGGCCCTTTCCAAAACCTCCTTTTTAAGTATATTGTTTATGTGGTGTCTAAGCTGGAAGAACCTGTAAAGGTCTTGATTTATTAGGCCTTGTTTTTTCAAATCTTCAAAACTTCTTAAGATTTGCCCTTTAAAAAAATCGTAATATTTTATCAGCCCTTTCTCCTTCCACTTTTTAAATCTGGTGTCTGTTTTACTAGGAGTAAAGTCCTGATCATAGGCGATCCATTGCAGAAGTCGATAGGGCTCTTTAGTTTGATTCTCTCTGACTATCTTAAACCAAATTTTTAGCGGGGTCTCTATCCACGGGTTAGTGTTATTCAAAAGCTTAGGTAAGACATTGTTCCCTATTATCGCCTGTAGGGGGATGTCACTTGTTATTTGGCATTCGATCTCCTTCCATTGTGCAGTGTAGACTGGGTTACATATCTCTACTAAAGTTTTAATTTGTGCGGCTTTAAAGTAGTCCCTGATATTTGGCAGCGCGAGCCCACCTTTGTCTTTGTTTAGCTGTAGGGTTCTATATCTGATTCTAGGTCTCTTGCCCTGCCATATGAATCTTGAGATCCTTCTGTCCAGCTCCTGCCATGTTTTTTTGGGAGGTTCTACCGGTATTGTTTGGAAAAGGTATAGAAGACGTGGAAGTATATTCATTTTGACTGCTTCAATTCTTTGTGCAGTACCCAAGAATGGTATCATATTCCATCTTGCTAGGTCAGATTTTATTTTTGTCACCAGTGGATCATAGTTTAGTGATATAATTTTGTTGAGTTGTTTCGGGATATTGACCCCCAGATATTTCATAGATTCCGACTCCCAGTTAGTTTTGAGTTTGCTTAGTGAATAATGATTTGGGTCATAGTTGAATGTTAAAACTTGGGTTTTATGCATATTTAATTTGTACCCCGATAAATCTCCATACTCTGAAAAAACTGAGGTTAGTTCTGGTAAAGAAGTGTCCGGCTGCCCTAGGTATATTAAAATGTCATCAGCAAAGAGTGCTATTTTATGTTCCTTCTGACCAAGTGTAATACCTTGAATTTTTTGGTTTTGTCTTATCCATTGGCTCAGAGGTTCTATGAAGATTGCAAAGAGCAGTGGAGACAGGGGGCAGCCCTGACGACATCCTCTTTCCAGTTCAAAAGATGATGATAAATTACCGTTAATCCTTATTTTAGCTGTTGGTTTTTTATATAATGCCTGTATAGTTCTAATGAAGTTGTTATGAAAATTGAAACTGGATAAGATTCTATATAGAAAAGACCAGTCAACCGAATCGAATGCTTTTTCAGCATCTAATCCCAATATGACTGCATTTAAGTTATATTTTTTTTATATGATGAATTATGTGTAAAGTGCGTCGAATGTTGTCTTGTGTCTGTCTTTGTCTTATAAAACCTGTTTGGTCTAAATGAATTAGGTCTGTCAGTATATTTTCTAACCTTTTGGCAAGGATAATGGTAAAAAGCTTATAGTCCTGATTTAGTACACTGATTGGTCTGTAGTTGGAGCACTCTAGTTTATCCTTTTCAGGTTTAGGTATAACTGCAATGACCCCTTCTCTCCAGGAGGGGGGGATTTCCCCTGTGTGGAGGACATAATTAAATGTTTTCAGGAGGAGAGGAGATAGTTGCTGTTTAAAGGTTTTGTACCACTCTGCTGTATAGCCATCAGCTCCTGGGGATTTGTTAGCTTTAAGTTTCATAATTGCTTTTTCCAATTCTTTAGGATGTATTTCTGACAGTAGTGTTTTATTTTGTGACTCCGTAAGTTGGGGAAGGTTTAATGTGTTTAGGAATGCCTCGGATGCGTTTTTATGTTTTTTGTGGGAGTATAAGTTCTTATAGTAATTCTCGAAGTTTTTAAGAATATCCTGAATTCTGAATTTTATTTCCTTTGATACTGGGTCTCTGATTTTGTAGATTGCTCTTTCTGTTTGATGTTTCCTCAATTTATAGGCTAGCAATTTTGCCGATTTACTGCCTGCTTCATAGTATTTTTGTTTCAGAAATGTAAGTTTCTTCTGGATTTCTATTGTGTAGATCTCATTTATTTGGTTTTTAATTTCCTTAATCTTGAGCGAGTCAGTAGAATGAGTGTTGCCTTTGTGTTCTTTTTCTAGGTTCCTAAGTTCTGACTCTAATGTGGATAGTTTTTCTTGTCTTAGTTTCTTTTGGGTTGCCAGTTTTGCAATAATCTTTCCTCTTATTACAGCTTTACATGCATCCCACAGTATTAAAGGGGATACTTCTCCATTATCGTTATCTTCCAAATATCTGAGAATATCTGATTCCAATTCATCTTTCAATGGTCCTTTCAGGACATTTGAATTTAACCTCCAAGAAAATGTATTATTTGTGTATTTTTGGATATTTAAGTCCATGTAGATCGGACTGTGGTCGGAGAGATCCATCAGTCCTATTTTACATGTTTTTACTCTTCCAATGTCTCTATTAAACATAAAAAAAATAGTCAATCCTTGAGTAAGATGAATGTGGAGTTGAGTAAAATGTATAGTCTTTTACACTGGGGTTGAGTTCCCTCCACACGTCACAGATTCCCAATTCTTTTAGTAGCATCCGAGTCTTCCTGTTTTGGGTGTTATTTTGATGTGGGGAATTACCAGAAGCATCCCAGTATGGATTCAGTCTAAGATTGAAGTCCCCACCACATATCACTAAACCTTGAGCTTTAGTTATCATTAGGTCGAATATATTTTTATAAAATTTCCAGTTAGCCCCTGGGGGAGCATACACATTCAGCAGGGTGATATCTTCTCCCTCTAGCCGCCCAGTTACCAAACTGTATCTCCCTTCTTTATCTTTGTGTTCTGATTTTTTTTCAAATGTAATTTTGGTTGATATCAATGTCGCTACTCCCCTCCTCCTCCCTGATTTATATGAAGATGAAGAGATCATTTTAAACCCTTGTCTACTGAGCTTATTGTGTTCCACGTCTGTTAGGTGGGTTTCTTGTAAAAGTATTATTCCTGCTTTGTCTTTTTTCATTTTGCCTAGAATCTTGGATCTTTTAACTGGATTCAGGATTCCTTTTACATTATATGAAATTATTTTGGTTACACCCTGTTTCTCCATTGTGTTGTTTTGTTTAGTATAACTGTGTGGTGGCCCTCTTTTGTGCTACTCAGAAACTGAAAGAACATTAAAAACAAGAAAAACATTAAGAACATAGTGTAAAAAACTTTAAAACAAAAAGCTGTCATAAGAACTTCCTGAGCTGAGGTCTTTTTAAAGACCCTGTAAGAGCCTTGATGGAGTGAAGGCTCTGAGGGAAATTCCTCAAACTCTGTTACGTGTTGAGGGCCCTCTCTTACCACTGAAAGTAGTCCCATGCTTTTAACGTGAGTTTCAGAACCCAATCCAAACTTGTAATGATTTTTTTTTTTTCCCTTTTATGCCTAAACCCTGTGAAATTGTGTGCACCCTCCCACCCCCATCACATCAAACATTCACGCAAAAACAGTATTTGTTAGTATGAGGAGAACATGTGGATTATTGTCACATTTCTATTTTAACAAGTTTTTTTTTTTTATTACAAAGACTTATTTGTTTCAAATAATATGATTGTTCCATGAAATGTTTTACCACATGCTGAATATGCATCTCCTTTAATGTTTGTTACCTTGTATGAGGGGGGTTGGATGTGCGGATTGATTCAAGAGAAAAAAAAAAAAAAAAAAAAAAGGTCGCTATTCCAACCTGAAAACGGATAGTTTATCCGCGACGCTCTGGTGCTGGGTTTCCCGCTGCTGGTCCGTGGATTTTGAAGGTCTTTGTGTTGTCCATGTTTGCGTTTTGATCTTCTCACTCGGGTCTGCGGTGGGTTTAAATACCGTTACCGGGAGGCCTCTTTTCGCCATGTCAGCTGTTGCTTCTTCCGCCGAATTATAGAGACACGTTTCATCGCCGTAGAAGACCCTTAACTTCGCAGGAAATGGTGTCTGAAAGCGCAATTTCTTCTCTCTTAACACCTTTTTCGCGTCATTGTATTCCCTGCGCTTTTTAAGGACCTCCGGGGCGTAATCGTGTTCCACGTAGACTTTTCTCTCCTGGTGCATAAATCCTTTTTTCTGCCAGGCCAGTCTTACAACCTCTTGTTTTATTTTGAAATTGGAAAATCTTACCAACACCGAACGTGGGGGCGCTTCCGCCGCCGGCCTAGCGGCTAATGAACGATGTGCCTTTTCTATCTTCAAGTCGGTGGTTTGTGGAATATCCAATTTCTCTCTTAGTAAGGATTCCACGCATTCTGCCATTGAGTTAAAACCATTTTCGGTTCCTTCTATCAGACCATGAATTCTTATGTTGTCTCTTCTTTGTTTTCCTTCTTGGTCGGTTAGCTTAGCCTCTATAGCTGCTTGTCTTTTGCGTAGGTCTAGCACAGAATCTTCGAGCACTTTTATTCGATCCTCTGTTTCCAAGATTCGGTTCTCGGCCTGGTCCACTCTGCTGTTTGTCCTTTTCAATTCTTCTCTGAATTCCCGAAATTCGGCCGTAACATCTCGGCGAAATCGTCGTAGCTCCTCAAATAGTGATTTCAGGCTAACCCTTTTGTTAGCTATCACCAGTTCCTCGTCTTCTGAACGGAGATCTTCCAGTTCGGATTCTCCGGCCGATACGTGTCCTGGCCTGGAGAATTTCAGTTTCTTCTGTTTTCCTTTAGACATGATGATTTTGTCTTTTGATTTTCACTCCTCCAAAAATCCGTTAAGTTTGATTTTCAATGTGTTATCCTGGATTGGGTCTGAGAACTTCAGTGTTAAGCTGCAGTCGCCATGGCGTCCAGACCGGAAGTCCTCTTGAGTTTTTTAAACATTTTTTTTCCATTCTGTTGGCTTTTTCTTGTGTGTAACGTTTTTCTTCTAAATCAGGGGTGTCCAAACATGTACCATGGAGGGCCAAGACCCTACAGGCTTTCCCTCCAACCAGTGTCTTCAACAGCAGATGTCACTGAATTTCTTCCCACTGATTACCGATAAGTGAAAATACCTGCTGAAGAGACTGGGTAGAAGAGAAAACCCGCAGGGTCTTGGCCCTCCATGGCACATGATTGGACACCCCTGGTCTAAATGTACAACTTCTTTCTGATAAATGTGCAACTTTTCCCTCAAATTAGTGACTTTTCTAATAAATCGCGTACTTTCTCCTATAAATTTCCCAGTTTTGGTGATAAATTTGTAACTTTTCTACACAAATTTACAGCTTTATACTCATAATTTTTCAGCTTGTTTCCTCTGGAGTTGCACTGTACTCTCATGGTCATATTCAGTACTATGAACTATCGTTGCACACACTGTGGATCTCAGATTAACAAGGCAGATGATTTTGGATCATTTTACTAACAGGGGGATGCCCTCCCACCACCCCAGTCAAATTATTGATTATACTAAAATATATGAGGTTATTGACAGAGGTACTGTAGGTACAGTATCCAAGCTGAAGTACAGTAGTCCCCAAAGTTCAGACAAGAGTATTCCCCATAGTGACTACTTAAGCATGGGCAGATGTTTTATTTCAGTGTTAAGGGGGACAAAAAACACAACATTTTTTAAGAGAAAATACTGAAACTAAGTATTATTATAGTAAAAATAATTGGTCAGACTACCCAGAAATTGTACTCAAGTAGATGTAGCAACACCTTACTATACTGTATGTTACTCAAGAGTAGCCACCAAAAAGTTACTTGGCCAAGTTACTTTAGTGAGTAAAAGTTGACAATTTGTGATTTTTCTCCTAAATTTGCAAGTTTTTAGGGCATTTTTGTCAAGAACTCAACAGTTTCTTTCACATAAATTTGTGATTTTTTTAGCACATAAATTTGCAAATTTGTTTCATGAATTTGTGGGTGTTTTTTCTCATTATTTTCTGAGATCTGTACACATGCATCAGCTATTTTAATGTTTAAATTATTACCTTTTAAAGTCAAGCTGAAATTAGCTATCCTGTCACTGAAAGTCTGATTTCTGATAAATATGTGAGTTTTGTGATAGCACTGACTTTTCATGTTGATTTTCAACCTTTTTACTCATAAATTAGGCACATTTTTCTCGTGATTATGTGAGGGCTTTTCTCATATACAGTATTTCAGACATTTTCTTATGAATTAATTACATTTTTCATTATAATTGTTTTTACATTATTGATAACCCTGTGATTTTATGGCATAACTTTGTGTCTTTTTTCCCTGGAATTTGTAATGGTTTTCTCATGAAAGTATATTTTCCTTTTACTTGTTTCTTTAAAACTGAGGCCAAATGCAAGAACAATGATCAACACAGATTTCAATTAAATAAGACTATTAATTTACTAAAATGACCAAATATGCAGTAATTTCTGGTAAGAACAATGGTAAGAAAATCAGTGAAATTAAAAGTATCTTAATGTACTTGAGTAACATTACAGTTTTTCCTCAAAAATGTACTTAAGTAAAAGTAAAACTATTGACATGCATACAGTTTTGTGTAAAAATGTACTTGAGTCACTTGAGTTTTTTTGTTGGTTTTTTTTGTGGAGGTGGGGGCATTCGCTATAAAATTTTTTCTTCTTCTTTTAGATTTGATTGGCGGTTGGCAACCAGCTTACAGGTGCATTACCGCCACCTACCGGACTATGTTGTATCACTGCCAATTTTTTTTTTCCAAGTTGAGAGGGACATGTCAACAACTTTTTCCACACAATTTCCAAGTTTTGACTCCAGTTGTGTATTTTCCCTTGTAGATTTGCAGGGGTTTTCCCCTCTTTTTAAACTGTGATAATCTGAAGAAAACTGAACATAACGCAGCCATAATTGCCCTTTAATATAAAGTATATAGAGAACTAGCAATAAATCAAATATTTTCAGGGCAGAATAGACAAACACAGACTTAGGCAGCGGCAGCGGGGGCCAGGAAGCACCAGAGAGACATGCTCTGCTTCTACCACCGCCGTTTTGGAGAGAACGCACGCAGATGTGCGCCACCGTGCCAATTCAAGTGTTCGGGAAACGCCAAGGCCAGCAGTCAGTAGCAGCTGCGACCACCGGTGAAGAAAACAAGCTGCTCTACGTGACAGACGCGCGCTCGGGGAGACGGTTCCTTGTAGACACCGGCTCACAGAAGAGCCTCATCCTGCCTTCCTACGCCGACCGGCTAGCGGGAGCTAGCGGCCCTGAGCTGGTAGCCGTAAATGACTCGGACATTAGGACTTTTGTTGAGAGAACACTGACTTTATCCCTACACGGCCGTATGTACGAGTGGACTTTCGTCATAGCGGCATTGAGTTTCCCAATCCTGGGAGCTGATTTTCTGTGTGCACATGGACTGCTAGTCGATGTTGCTAACAGGCACTTGGTTAATGCAATGTCTTTTGATTCTCTCCCCTGTACAGCTCGAGGGGTCGGGCCAATAACACTAGCCAACGTCGCAGCTCCAGGCGGTAAGTTCCGCACACTGCTCACTCAGTTCCCAGCACTTACGGTTCTGATGTTTTCGGCGGCCATCACTAAACACGGGGTGGAATACTTTATCACCACCACTGAGCCGCCTGTTTTCGCACAACCTCGGCGCCTGGACGCAGCTAAACTGGCCATAGCGCGAGAGGAGTTTGCCAACTTGGAAAGGTTGGGCATCATCAGGCGCTCAAACAGCCCATGGGCATCCCCACTACACATGGTCCCTAAGGCCGAGGAATCGTGGCAACCGTGCAGAGATTTCTGCAGAATTGAATAACGCCACAGCACACGACCGCTACCTGATTCCCCATATTCAGGATTTTTCCGTTCACCTCGCCAGGGCACGCATTTTTTCTAAAATAGACCTGGTCCGTGGTTACCACCAGGTCCCGGTGCACGCAGAGGACATACCCAAAACAGCGGTAATAACTCCGTTTGGCTTGTTTGAGTTTTTACGCATGCCCTTCGGATTAAAAGGCATGGCACAGACATTCCAACGCATGATGGATGCGGTGTTGCGCGATCTGCCGTTTGTGTTTGTCTACCTGGATGATATCCTGGTGGCCAGCGCGTCCGAGGACGAACACGTAAACCACCCCAGGACGGTTTTCCGGAGGTTGGAAGAGCACGGGTTAATAATCAACCCGGCGAAACGCCAGTTCAGCATGACAGGGATTGACTTTTTGGGGCACCGCATTTCACTGGAGGGAGCGATACCCTTGCCGGACAAGGTGCGCGCCGTGGCAAATTTTCCCTGGCCTCAGACGGTCAGGGCGCTGCAAGAGTTTTGGGGGATGGTTAACTTTTATAACCGGTTCCTCCCCCGCGCAGCTCAGCTCATGCAGTCATTGTACGCCGCACTCAAGAAATGGAAGCCGGCGGACAGAGTCGAATGGACTCCGGAGCGGGAGCAGGCATTCTCTGAGGTTAAAACAGCCCTGGCAAACGCCGCACTGTTGGCACACCCGGACCCGGCGGCCCGGATAGCACTCACTACCGACGCCTCGGACGTGGCCATAGGGGCCGTCATGGAGCAACGTGTCGCTGGTTCTTGGCAGCCGCTCGCTTTTTTCAGCAGGGCTTTGCGCGACAGTGAGCGTAAATACAGCACGCTCGACAGAGAGTTACTGGCTCTCCACCTGGCCATACACCACTTCCAGTTCTGGCTGGAAGGGCACAGCTTCACTGCGTTCGTGGACCACAAGCCGCTAACATACACAATGGCCAAGGTTTCGAAACCATGGTCAGGCCGGCAGCAGAGATAGCTGGCCGCGATCTCGGAGTTTACGACCGATATTCAGCATGTAGCCGGTAAACTGAATGTGGTGGCGGACTGCCTCTCGCGTGCAGTAGTGGCCCCAGTCTGCATAGGGATAGATTATACAGCCATGGCAGCAGAGCAGATTGGCGATGCAGACGTGAGCGCGCTCCAGTCTGGACCAACATGGTTAAGGCTGGAGAGCAGAGTACTGCAAGACGGCAGCCCCCCCCAAATCTGTGACGTCTCCACAGGACGCCCGCGCCCGGTGGTCCCAGTGGCTTGGCGCCGCTGAGTGTTTAAGTCAGTTCACGCTCTGGCGCACCCAGGAGTATGCGCGTCAGTCAAAATGGTGGGAGCGAAGTTCGTTTGGCCAGGCCTGCGCAAACAAGTGAAAGAGTGGGCTGCAGCCTGCGTAGCGTGCCAACGAGCCAAAGTACACAGACACACAAAGGCCCCTTTGGAGCCGTTTCGTATACCGGCTAAGAGGTTCAACCATGTTCACGTGGACCTCGTGGGCCTTCTCCCGCCATCGCAGGGGTTCACGCACCTTCTTACAGTGGTGGACCGCACCACACGCTGGCCAGAAGCAGTCCCGCTGGCGGCAACCACGTCCGCGGACGTGGCATGCGCCTTTTTGACAACATGGGTGGCACGTTTTGGCATCCCATCGGACATCACGTCTGATAGGGACCCACAGTTTGTTTCCGACCTCTGGTCCACGATGGCCCGTAGCCTGGGTGTCGCAATTCATTGCACAACCGCGTACAACCCACAGGCCAATGGGTTATGCAAGCGTTTCCATAGGTCACTGAAAGCAGCGCTCAGGGCTTCGCTGACAGATGCAAATTGGGTAGACCGGTTGCCGTGGGTTTTGTTAGGGTTGCGTTCTGCACCAAAAGAGGATTTGGAGGCTTCCCCGGTGGAGCTTGTTTTTTCTCAGCCACTGCGGCTCCCCGGGGAATTTTTACCAGATAATCCCGCGCTGGACAACTGTCCGTCTCAGCGTTTGCAGCATAGCGCAGATACAGGCATGCTACTGGGCCCAGCCCACCACTGTTTTCCACACACTTTTGTGCCAAAAACTTTGAAGAACGCAGCGTTCGTGTTTGTCAGGCACGATGCCCACTGCCCCCCATTGCACCCACCCTACGATGGCCTGTTCAGAGTGCTGGAACCAGGGGACAAACATTTTTTGCTAGACTTGAGGGGTCGTCGGGAGAAAATATGTATAGACAGACTTAAGCCCGCCTTTGTGGTGGTGGACGAGCAAGTGATGTTGGCTCGGGCCCCTCGGCGTGGAAGACCCCCACGGAGAACTCCCCAGGTAAATGATTCATCTGAGCAGCCACACGGGCAAGTCGAATGCCCCCCCCCCCCGCCATTGCCCACCCGCAGACAGACACACCCCCAGGAGCCCCCCACCGGCACAGCAGTGCTGCGGAGGCGGAGAACCCCCGTTACAGCAGATACGGGAGGAGACTGAAGCCAAAAGGACGTGAGGATTGAAACTCGGTCTGAGATTCTGGGGGGGGGGGGGGGGGCGGGGGGTAGACGCTGGGATAATCATCTCAGACTGGATGCAGAGGGGAGGTATATAGTCCCTCTGCCGGTAGAGCGTGGGGGGTAAACAGATGAGGACAATAGGTATTGAGATGGGAGAGATTATGGTGATGTAGCAGGAAGGAGTAGCTGGGGGGCAGTGGGGGGAGAATGGTTAAATGTATTGTGATGCGAGATTTCATGCAGCAGAGGGATGATATAAAAGGAGAGACCCTGGTGTATTGAGAAAAATGCTTTTCTGTGTATGACTGAAGTGAGAGTGAATAAAGTCGTCTGCTGAGCAAGTCTGGTTTCTTATTTGCACTCTCCACAACTGCACCTTTAAGTAAGCACTGTATGTGGTCAAATAAGACTAAAAAGTGTTCCACACTAAAAAAAAAAATACTCAGTAAATCATAAATTTTGTGATAAAGTTACTTGATAACATGTACAGTGCATCTGTAAAGTATTCATAGCACTTCACTTTTTCCACATTTTGTTATGTTACAGCCTTTTTCCAAAAGGGATTAATTAAATTCATTTAATTAAGGGATTAATTAAATTCATTTTTTTTTACTCAAAATTCTACTCACAATACCCCATAATGACAATGTGAAAAAAAGATTTTTTTGAGATTTTTGCAAATTTATTAAAAATAAAAACTAAGAACTCACATGTGCATAAGTATTCACAGCCTTTGCCATGAAGCTCAAAACTGAGCTCAGGTGCATCCTGTTTCCACTGATCATCCTTGAGATGTTTCTATAGCTTAATTGGAGTCCACCTGTGGTAAATTCAGTTGATTGGACATGATTTGGAAAGCCACACACTTGTCTATATAAGGTCCCACAGTTGACAGTGCATGTCAGAGCACAAACCAAGCATCAAGTCAAAGGAATTGTCTGTAGACCTCAGAGTCAGTATCGTCTCGAGGCACAGATCTGGGGAAGGGTACAGAAATTTTTCTGCTGCTTTGAAGGTCCCAATGAGCACAGTGGCCTCCATCATCCGTAAATGGAAGAAATTCAGAACCACCAGGACTCTTCCTAGAGCTGGCCAGCCGTCTAAACTGGGAGATTGGGGGAGAAGGGCCTTAGTCAGGGAGGTGACCAAGAACCTGATGGTCACTCTGTTAGAGCTCCAGCGGTGTTCTGTGAAGAGAGAACCTTCCAGAAGGACAAACATCTCTGCAGCAATACACTAATCAGGCCTGTATGGTAGAGTGGCCAGATGGAAGCCACTGCTTAGTAAAAGGCACATGGCAGCTTGCCTGGAGTTTACCAAAAGGCACCTGAAGGACTCTCAGACCATGAGAAACAAAATTCTGCTCAGAGTGCTTCAGAGTGCTCTTGACCTCAGACTGGGGCAACAATTCATCCTTCAGCAGGACAACGACCCTAAGCACACAGCCAAGATATCAAAGGAGTGGCTTCAGGACAACTCTGTGAATGTCCTTGAGTGGCCCAGCCAGAGCCCAGACTTGAATCCAATTGAACATCTCTGGAGAGATCTGAAAATGGCTGTGCACCAACGCTTTCCATCCAACCTGATGGAGCTTGAGAGGTGCTGCAAAGAGGAATGGGTGAAACTGCCCAAAGATAGGTGTGCCAACCTTGTGGCATCATATTCAAAAAGACTTAAGGCTGTAATTGCTGCCAAAGGTGCATCAACAAAGTACTGAGCAAAGGCTGTGAATGCTGATGTACTGTGCATGTGATATCTTAGTTTTTGTTTTTTTCATTTTTAATAAATTTGCAGAAAAAAAATCATGTTATCATTATGGAGTATTGTGTGTTGGATTTTGAGGAAAAAATGAATTTAATCCCTTTTGGAATAAGGCTGTAACATAAAATGGGGAAAAAGTGAAGCGCTGTGAATACTTTCTGGATGCACTGTACATGCTTAAATGTAACATAACCAACCTCTCTCTCTTACGGGGGGGCTGAAAAGTTCATTGTGGTCAAATTTGACCAAATGTGGTTCATTTTTCAACTGGGCAGCACGGTGGAGGAGTGGTTAGCACTGCGGCAGCACAGCAACTCACCCTTGGTTGGGGAATCTTGGGTTCGATCCCAGACCCTGACCAACAGTGATCTGTGTGGAGTTTGCATGTTCTCCCCGTGTCTGCGTGGGTTTACTCCGGGATTTCTCCGGTTTCCTCCCACATGCCAAAAACATGCAAGTTAGGCTAACTGGAGACTCTAAAGTGGCCCCAGGTGTGAATGGTAAAAAGGGTTGGACGCCGCACCAGTGGCTGCCTCATCCACTCATGTGGATACCCTGTAATTTCCCCATTGTGGGACTAATAAAGGAATCTAAATCTAAATCTAAAACGTAGTCTCCCCTTCGGTCCACACACTTCTTCCATCGGTGTTGCAGTGCTTGGATCCCTGCAGTTGAAAAATAAACCGCATTTGGTCAAATTGGACCACTATGAACTTTTCAGCCCCCCTCCACTCCATATATGTATACTGTGACCCATATTACAAGGGTTTATATAGATTTTTAATTTTGGGGAGCATATCTTTGACCAATTCCTTTGAAAATAAAATTACTCCCAAGGTGGACCAACACTGCTGTCCATTGCTTTTAAAGTTATCCATCTTAAAGCAAACAGAAGGGAAAACACTTCCTCCTTGGCCAAGAGAAAATTTAATATGAATTTGCGTCATGGTCATGTAGTTAGCAATCATTAGTGTATCTGAAGAAAAAAGATGGGTGAGTTTTTTTTTTTAAATGAAAGCTCAGATCTCATTTAAATGTTTCAGACAGGAGTGGAGCTTGAACAGAATAATGCTCAAGTTATCCTATCAATACAAATAGGCTACACACGAATGTTAAAAACATAATTTTGTCACATCAGTTACAGTGATTAACTTGCACTGACTGTAATCTAAAAATGTTATTCAATTGTAATAACTTTTTAAGCACCGAGGTAAAACTGTCCTTTGTACAGAAATTCAATTATTCTTTGTTTTAAATTAAGAGTAATTGTGTCATTTGTTCTAAAAAATACATTTGCCTTCAATACCAGTGTTGTCTTATAAGAGTGATTTGCTGTACGTCATTATATATGTGTTGTTGCACAACAATTGTGTGTTTTTCCACCAAGATCTCCTATAAACATCCTAAAAGCCTGCTTTTGTGAGCCTCTGTTTGCTCCATTGGACAATAACGTTGCTCACAGCCTTACATCCAGGCTGCATAACACAACATGAAGAAGCATCAACTAAACCAGTCTGCAAGTTATTCCCCAATCCAGTCAAATTCACACAAAAGAGACATAGTGCACTGATGGTGTCAGCGGTGTTTCAGGTCAGCAATGGCAGTGAGTGCTGCATTCCAGCCTGGAGAGCCCATCACACCACCACCTAAAAATCATAAAAGGTCAAAAAAGCCTTAGTCAGCGGTGACCCATGTAAGAACATCCATGCAATTTTCTTTATTAATCACCAGCACCATTAAATAATTTTCTTCAAAATCAAAGACACGCACAGTAGTTGTATTTATTAACAGCAGACTAAGCAACAAAAAACTGTGTATTTATTGGTATACGTACACAACAAACAGCCACATTTGTAATTCAGTGTTCATCTGAAGAGTAAAATCAAACCTGGATGGCAGCCGCTGCCACAGAGATACAGCCCTCTCACAGGTGAGCGGTAATCTGACAGGAAGGGCAAAGGTCGTGCTAGGTAGAGCTGGTCAAGTGACATTGATCCATGGAAAATATTCTGTTTAAAAACACAATCCAATGTTTACCTTTCACATTACTGTGAGAAACATAGCTTGAAGTTTGGTTATAGACCTTTTCGTGAATGCTGAACAAACAGAAGCAAATATGGCTCACTGAGCTGGTGTCGTACAGCTAATGTGACCTTTGATAGTGACTCATGCTTTGTAATAAAAGTGCAACCATCAACTGATTGCACTACAGCTCTGTCCCAATAAGAGAGCCATTAATGATGGAAGGTTGCAGAGGACGCAAACTACTTCCTCGTGCAGTGAACAGCTGATTGTGTCACGCACATGAGCTCTGGGTCAACATTCAGATTGCTGCTGGTTTCTTGGTGCCTGCAGTGTACATATATACCCCTCCAGTTAGCCCAAAGATCCTCTCCAGGTCAGGCGGAGCCAGGATGTCTCTTCCCACAACAGACTTTTTAAAACCAGGGGCATACTGATCCACCCAGTCAAAAACTACAGAGACAAACATACAAGACTTTTTTTGAAGAAACATGTTAAATGATGCATTTTAAACAGTGCAATTCCTTCAAATAGCTTATTCGTTTTGGAAAATAAATTCTCAGGTTTTACTAGTCAATATGTAAGCCGCACAGATTGGCCAAAGCACAGCAGAACTAAAATTATAATAAACTCACATTTTAAACTACATAAAAAAGTAAATCATGTGTCAAACCAGTGTCTGCATAGGCCTCTCGGTCCTGGTCAGTCCAGTTCTGGCCCTCAATCAGATAGGGAGTGAACTGGGTGAACAGTGACACCACGTGGCAGCCAGGTGGAGCCAAAGTGGGATCCAGCACTGAGGGGATGGTCATTTCTATCATTGGTCTGCAGGTAGGAAGGCACATCTGGTAAACAATCTTATACAATGTACAGTAGATACAATGAAACAGTCAAGATTGTTTCACTGGTCAACAGGCAAATAAATTACAGTAACTGATGCATAGAAATAAAAAAGATGAAAACTATGAGTAATTTTGCTACATATTGGTACAACACAGTTTTAAGCCATGTATAGTATAAAAAAGGAAAGTTAAATGATGTACTGTATGCATTAATAATTAATAACTTTAATAATAATAACTATTTGTTTCGCACCTTTCACAGACAAAAGTCACAAAGTGCTTTACATATAATAAAACAGAATAAAGAGGTTAAAAAACAGAAATTCACACATTAAAAGACTAAAAATTACAATGATAAAATAAAAATACAAGCTATGAATACATTACAAATGAATACAGTAAAATCACACAAATAAAACTATAAAGGACAATACAACAAAAAAGCATTTGCTACCTAGAAGCCCGTCAAAGCAACAGTGTTTTAATTTCCTTCCTAAAAGTGGCCTCAGAGTCAGTCAAATGGATTGGGGGGGGGGGGGGGTTCCACAATTTGGGTGCTATTACTTGAAAAGCTCAATCACCACATTTTAAAATAAGTCCAAGGTATCTCTAATAAAAACTGATCAGAGTACCTGAAGCACTGAGAGCAGGAGTATGGCTGAACGAGGTCTACAATGTAGAGGTGTTAGACCATGCAAGGCTGTAAAAGTGAAAACTGGAATTTTAAACTGAACTCTAAAATTAATAGGGAGCCAGTGAAGACCAAAATAAGGGTGATGTGAGACCACTTGTTAGCTTTAGTTCAAATCCTAGCATCAGCATTCAGCATTTTGAACCAACTGGAGCCAATTTAAGGATGCTTTGTTAAGAACATTAAAACAATACAGTTACAATAGTCTAAATTTGTGGAAATAAAACCATTGATAACCATTTCCAACTCACCCTTAGATACTATGCCTCTCGGTTTGGCAAGGTTTCTCAAATGGAAAACAACAGAGCAAATCAGCTGATTAACATGAGCAGTTAAAGTTATCAGACTGATATATTTTATAGAATTTTTTTTCAAACATTCACTCATTTTGAATCTGATGCCTGCAATACATTCCAAAAAAGCTGGGACAGGTGTATGCTTACCACTGTGTTACACTGTGGAAGAATGAATAAGTTCAGGCAAGACACGGCGAGCTGAAGGTTTAAGAGTTTTATTCCTCCATTATTATGAGATACACTGCAGCACTGTGTGCTGTGTGTGCGCTGTTGTCAGTGCGCTGTGAGTGAGCTCCCTAAGGCATGTCAAGTCAGCACATTTATACAGACAAGAGAGAATGCATGGCACATTTACATATTGATATACATAACATCCATCCATCCATCCATCTTCTACCGCTTAATCCACAGTCAATACATATCAATTGCTTTGATTAACTGGCGCCAGACTCCTCTCCTTACTCTGGGGATGTATAACAATAGGACAAAAGAGAATGCAAGGCACATTTACATATTGATATCAGTCCATACATATCAATCGCGTGATTAACTGGTTGTCCCCCAAGGGGCTCTCTGTTTGTATGCAATCCCTGCTGAGCGTGAATATTATCAGTCTGCATTGCGCTGGGTGCCCACACCGCTCCCCCTAGAACGGTCAGAAGGGGTTGTGAACCCCCCCCCCCCCCCCGGTCGTTTGAGCTCCAGCTCCGGTAGAACTGTCGGAAGGCATGTCAGTCCGTGAGGGGGACGGGGGAGGGGTGGAAAGAGCAGTGTGCTCCGCTCCAAGTTCCAGCACGTTGAATGACCATGGATCAAGGGCGCACGGGCTGGTGTGTTTCGTGCGTAATGGAACCAGACGGCGATCGGCCGGCTTTGGGAGTGAGGTGCGGGAAAAGCTCTGTACAGGAAGAGGTTGAGAGGGTGGGAATAAGCGAGTGCCGGCCTGGGACGTGGTGTCTGGGCCGCGCAAAAACTGCATGTGGATCCGCAAAGGTGAGGAACTTTTCCCGTTAAACGTGACGGAGATCCACAGCGGCTGTGAAAAAATTGTATCTCTGACCTCTCTCATGTTTTGGTCCAGCGAGGATGTGGGGAAGGCGAGCGGCCAAATTCCCCGATGGCTGTGATAAACTGAAGCTATGTCAGGGACTCAGCAGTTTGGCTTTAGGTGCGGGAAACAGTCCTAAAGTCATTGGGGAAAGCAATCGGCTAAATTCCCCTTGTGCACCGTGGCTGAAAAACTCATACAAAGTCCTGTGTGCTGGCTGCACGTCCGCTCCAGGTGCGCGAGCAGCCCTGAAGGTTCCGAGGGTGGCGATCGGCCGTTTTTCTCGGGCCTGTGCAGCGGCGGAGAACGAATGTATCAGTCTGTGGAGCCGGTCTTGTCCCGTGTGTGGCGCGCGCTTGGCGCAGTGACCACATAGCTGGCAGTTGCGCTGTACCTGTAATCCTGCCGTGTGCGCGCATGGCTTCTGTGTGCAGAAGGTCCGTTGTCAAGAGTTGAAGTCAGGATCAGGGAGCTTGATGGAAATCAACGCAGTCGGCGCCGATGGTCTTCCCTGTTCAGGCTGTTTCTATGCGTTCGCTCATGTCACTGATCAGAAGGTTGCGGCGCGCGCGCTCTCATGTGGGTGCGGAGGATGTAGGTGA
Organism: Pholidichthys leucotaenia; assembly: GCA_020510985.1. Taxonomy (NCBI): domain Eukaryota; kingdom Metazoa; phylum Chordata; class Actinopteri; order Cichliformes; family Pholidichthyidae; genus Pholidichthys; species Pholidichthys leucotaenia. The sequence goes on along the minus strand of CM035841.1, from coordinate 332,445,788 downwards.
TCTCTGGTCCTCTGGAATCCACAGCGCCGTGAGAGAGAGCAGACGGTCATTCTCCCTCGTCAGGTCCCCAGTGTGGAGGTAAAAGATCAGGCGAGGGACGCACCGTGACACGTTCTGAGGCTTCCCGTCCGGGTCATCTCCGGGGTGTTCGCCTCGTGTTCCTTCTTCATCAAGGGTCACCAGTGTGGAGGAACAAAATAGTCCACAGCGTGGCAGAAGCGAGAGACAGTTCATTCACGTCAGGTCACCAGTGTGGAGGAATGAAATAGTTCAGGCAAGACACGGCGAGCTGAAGGTTTAAGGGTTTTATTCCTCCATCATCATGAGATACACTGCAGCACTGTGTGCTGTGTGTGCGCTGTTGTCAGTGTGCTGTGAGTGAGCTCCCTAAGGCATGTCAAGTCAGCACATTTATACAGACAAGAGAGAATGCATGGCACATTTACATATTGATATACATAACAGTCAATACATATCAATTGCTTTGATTAACCCTCCTGTTGTCCTTGGGTCAAAATGACCCACTACTGTGTTAAAAACCAAAAAAAATCCCCCTAAACAATATTTTTTCAACTTAAAATTTTATGACTTTTCCTAGATTGACCCCAGCATTAGGATAAGTGAATTGTTGCCTTTATTCACATTTCCATGTAAGCTGTACAAAAAAAGTTACAAAGGTCATCTTCGGGTCAAAATGACCCGACAGTCAAATTGAGTTGAAATCACGGTCACTGAGTTATTTACACACCACAGAATGTGAGAATGTTTTAGTTCTGTCTCAGATCAATCTGTAGCAGACGTAAACAACACAATAGCAGACGTAAACAAGACAAGACAGGTGGCCTTCTCGTGGACTGCAGTGCCTTTGATCAGTCTCAGATCAATCAGTAGCAGACGTAAACAAGACAAGACAGGTGGATTTCCAGAGGTTATAAAGGTGCTGCAGATGACAGTACCCCAAATTCTCTCTGTGCTGAAGCCATGAGTGCGCATTATACCGTCGAACAGGCTATAGAGCTGATTTTTTCAGATGTCCAGCAAGACAACTCTGATTCAAAGAGGAAGTGGAGGATGTATCAGAAAAAGAAGATGGGGAGGAATACAACCCAGAGCATGATGAATCATCTTCAGAAGAAGAAGAAAACCCTGAAGCTGAGAGACTTTCCTTTCAAAAAACGGCAAAATAACATGGTCCTCGGCAGCATATGACCAACACGGCAGGGAAGCAGAACAAAATGTCATAAAGATGACCCCAGGACCCACAAGGTATGCCGTTTCTCATGCCCATGACATTGTCTCTACATTCTACCTGTTCATCACACCAGCAATACAAAAAAATAATCCTGGAGATGACAAATCTGGAGGGTTTTCGCAAATATGGAGACAGCTGGAAAAAGATGGATGAGACTGACCTGCAGGCCTACTTAGGGCTTGCAAATCTTAGCAGGTGTATACAGGTCCCGAGGTGAAGGCTGCAGCTAGTCTATGGAATGCAGAGAGTGGAAGGCCAATTTTCCGAGCCACAATGCCACTCAAAGTCTTTCACACCTACTCAAGACTGCTACGATTTGATAACCGTGAGTCAAGACCAGCAAGACGTGTGACAGACAAACTTGCAGTTTCTTGCTTAGTTTCTTCATCTTGAGCAACAATAACATCATAAAGACACATTAGTCTAGGCATCGCAAGTGATGGTCTATATGACATCATGACATCATAAAGACACATTTATCTATGAGCCACATGACATCATAAAGACTCATTAGTCTAGGCATCGTGAGTGATGGTCTATATGACATCATAAAGACACATACAGTATGTCTATGTGAAGTCATATAGACATCATATCTTTATGACGGCATCGCGAGTCCTATGATGCCTGAGTTCATAGGACGTCCTATGATGATCAGGCAGAGATCATAGGCCATCCTATGATGTCCTATAAACGTGGCAGACACGCACACACACAGACACAAAGAAATTTCTTGCTTTAAAATTCAATTAAGCTGCTTATAATGGGGGTTTAGTGAAGACGGGTCATTTTGACCCGGAGGACACGGGGTGTATACAGAATATGAGGACAACAGGAGGGTTAACTGGCGCCAGACTCCTCTCCTTACGCCGGGGATGTATAACAATAGGACAAAAGAGAATGCAAGGCACATTTACATATTGATATCAGTCCATATGTATCAATCGCGTGATTAACTGGTTGTCCCCCAAGGGGCTTTCTGTTTGTATGCAATCCCTGCTGAGCGTGAATATTATCAGTCTGCATTGTGCTGGGTGCCCACAACATCACCTTTCCTTTTAACAACACTCAATAGCGTTTAGGAAAGGAGGGCACTAATTGTTGCTTTGTAGGTGAAATTCTTTCCCATTCTTTCTTGATGTATGATTTCAGTTGCTCAACAGTCAGTCCCTCCAGGATTTCATGGGATGTTTTTATGATTGTTGTGGCCCAAAAAGCCTGAGTTTGCAGGAGCTTTGTTGAAAAGTTGCGATAAAAGTTGAGATGTTTTAAGAGTTTTTTTTGCACTACATGCTGTGGAAAGAATTATGTAGCGTTGAGCCCTACAGTTTGTAAATATAATTATTAACAATCATTAACCTAGGTTGATGTTTATTAATAATCTTTGTAATACCTCGTTTGTAACAGTAGGTGGGGAATCACTCACCTCATACTGATACCAGTGCAGGTGAGAATCCCTGTTAATTAACAACTTATCTTAAGAAATTGTTAACTCTTTAACTGTCCACATTAAATGGATGGGTCACGTGCCCCCAGTGGCACAGCGCAGCAACTGCACCTGTCAACTTATTGACATCCCCTATACTGAGAATTTGTAGTGATCTGTATTGAGCTGACAGTTCAGAAGGTGGCAGACATGCGTTGGAGGAATCATGGTTGACAAGGAATACAGCAAAGAAGAAGAAATCCTCATTATTATTCTTCCTTTTTCCGCTTTGAGCTCATAACACCAATGTGGCCGCCGCCATGACAGCGATTCTGACTGAAACTGCATCATACAGGAAAAATAGCTGTGTAATACAAACGAAATTCACATGGGATAATCATAAGAGTTTGTAGATGTGGTAGAGGGTGTAAATGACTGACCAAATGCAAAACAACGACCACAATGGGCGAAAAACTGAGCTCACAACACCAAGATGGCTGTGCCCACGTCTTCATGGATTCTCACAGGAAAAATGCATCAAACAGGAAAAATAGCCACGTAATACAAACGAAATGCACATGGGATAATCATAAGAGTTTGTAGATGTGGTAGAGAGTGAAAATGACGGAGCAAAGGCAAAACAACGACCAAGATGGGCAAAAACGGACTGGTCACGTGAGCAAGCAAGCTCCCCACCCCCACCCCGCCCCCGCAACAGGTAAGAGACAAATATATGGGGTTTTTTTTGTATTTTATTGATTTTCTGGTTCATATACTTTGAAGATTAGATAAAAACATAACCCTGTAGACAAAACGGTGTCAAATAAGCCGAACCATTCTTTGTGCAAATGTGTCCAAAGTCCACTTTTGACTGAGTTATGTAATTTATACAGTATAGTTGCCATGACATTATGCAAATTAGATGAATAAATTTATTCCTATCTGAAACTTTGGATCATATTCTACATCTTTCTAATTGACAGTATGTGGTCTATATTAACCATATATTCCATAACCTACATATGTTAGAGCATGTGGAAATGTTTGGGATTGCATATGTAAGGAACTTCACACCTCTGAAAGGACAAAGGAATCTCACCCGCCGAGTGAAGAACAAAGACGTTCCCGGACGCGGCGGGGGAGACCGACGAGCCAACCCTCACCCCCCAAGGCGAGGAGAGGAATTACCATCACCTCCCAAGACGAGGAGAGGAAATACCAAGACAATGGGGGGATTATTATAATGAGGGATGTCAGCCTTTGTTATGCATGTCTTTTGTTTGTGTGCATGTATAGTAATCAGTGAGTTGGCGAAATTCTGTCTCTTTTCCCTTCTGCCGCTCTCTGCACCATATGAGACTTGATAGAAGAGCTGTACATTAAAACTTGGCTATAAACCAATTGCCTCATCATTGCCCAGCTCCTCTACACTGGTGACCTTGACGCGAGTATGGACCGGAGGCGTTCTTCCACAAGCGACTCATCCGTGGCGACTCAGGCAGACGCCAGCAGCCACGCAGACGAGGGAGCAGACGGACAGCTGTTCCCCCCGGCAGAAGAGGTTGAGAGGGCTCAACCGAGCACCAGCACCGCCGTGGGAGCCGAGGCAAGGCACTCTCACACCCGGCGGGCACAGCAGTGATGGTGTGCACGAACGCCGTCGCTGTCAAGCTGCCAGACTTCTGGCAAGAGGACCCCGCCTCTTGGTTTCAGCAGGCTGAAGCCCAATTTATACTGGCGGGCATCACGGCCGATGATACTAAGTTTTATCATATCGTCTCCAAACTCGACTCCGCCACTTCGAAGTGTGTGCAGAGCATGATCCGGCGACCACCGGCCCGGGACAAGTACGAGACGCTCAAAGCGACCATCGTGGCGAACTACGTCCCATCAGCGGAAGAAAGAGCCGAGAAGATTCTGGCGGTCTACGGCCACAGAGGGGGCAATCCGAAGGCCCTCATGGAGGATTTGCTGCAGCTCAAGGAAGAGGACAATGACAACTTCCTCTTCCAGTTTATTTTCCTCAGCACGCTGCCGCCACACATGAGGGGGACACTCGCCAGCATGAAGTGCAACAACCACCAAGACTTCCGCACACTGGCCAGCGAAGCTCACCGGCTCATCAACGCTTGCAAGGAGCTGACACCCACAGCAGCGTCCACAGACCTCAAAGCTGACGCCCCGAGCCACGGGGAGCCACAACCCACGGAGCAGACCCAGGCCACGGTGACAGCGACGCGGCCAAAACGTAACAGACAGAGCGACGTCTGGTATTATCACCACCGCTTTCGCCGAGAAGGCCCACAAATGCGTTCCCCCCTGCAAATTTACGAGGTCGGGAAACGCCAAAAGCCGAGAAGCCGTTAACAGCAGCGGTTCTTGGCGAGAAAAATAGCTGTTGTACGTGACGGATGGACACACAGGCAAGCAGTTCCTCATCGACACAGGAGCTCAGCTGAGTTTCGTCATGCCCTCCCACGCAGATCGAGCCATGGGCACCCGGGGCAACGGAGCAGTGGCAGCCAATGGCTCTGACATCGACACGTTCGGCGAAAAGAGCCTGCACCTCCTCATCCACGGCCACAGCTACAGATGGACATTTGTTGTAGCGGCGGTGAGTTTTAACTTGTTAGGTGCAGATTTTTTGTGTGCACATGGGTTATTAGTGGATCTAGCAAATAGGCGCCTGGTTAATGCACTGTCTTTTGCTTCTATTCCATGCTCAGCCCGAGTTTCTCCACCACCTGTGCAGGCCAACGTCACCACAGCAGGAGGTAAGTTTGAGCAACTCCTCACCCAATTCCCAGCACTCACAATCCCCAAATTCTCAGCCACTGTGGCTAAACACGGGGTTGAACACTTCATTCTCACAACGGGACCTCCCGTTTTTGCCAAAGCTCGCCGCTTAGACGCGGCCAAGCTCAACATAGCACGGGACGAGTTTACAACTCTTGAAAAACTGGGCATTGTTAGACGCTCGAAGAGCCCCTGGGCCTCACCACTTCACATGGTTCCGAAATCCGACGGTTCTTGGAGACCGTGCGGAGATTACCGCAGATTAAACAACGCTACAGCGCATGACCGTTACCCAATCCCTCACATTGAAGATTTTTCACTACATCTAGCGGGTGCGCGCATTTTTTCAAAAATAGACTTAGTCCGCGGTTATCACCAAGTCCCAGTCCGAGCAGAAGACGTTCCTAAAACAGCGGTAATAACCCCTTTCGGCCTTTTTGAATTCCTACGAATGCCTTTCGGCCTCAAAGGCGCTGCTCAAACTTTTCAACGAATGATGGGCGCGGTTCTACGCGACCTCCCTTTTGTTTTCGTCTACCTCGACGACATGCTGGTAGCCAGCTCGTCTGAGGAAGAACACGAGCAGCACCTCACTACGGTTTTTCAGAGGCTAGAAGAGCACGGGCTAATAATCAACCCAGCCAAATGCAAATTTGGCGTGTCACAAATTGATTTTTTAGGACACAAAGTCTCTCCGAAAGGGGCAGTTCCACTCCCAGACAAAGTTCATGCGATAGAAAGTTTCCCACGGCCACAAATGGTCAAATCGCTACAGGAATTTTTAGGGATGGTTAATTTTTACAACCGTTTCCTCCCCCACGCAGCTCAGCTCATGCAGCCCCTATATGACGCGCTCAAAAAAAAGAAAGCTTCCAACGCGGTCGAATGGACCCCGGAGCGCGAACGCGCTTTCGCGGAAGTAAAAAGCGCCCTAGCTAACGCCACATTGTTAGTTCACCCAGATCCCTTGGCCCGCATTGCGCTAACCACAGATGCTTCAGACCTAGCCATAGGGGCAGTTGTAGAACAACTGGTCAGCAGGGTCTGGCAACCTTTAGCATTCTTTAGCAAATCGCTAAACCAAACTGAACGCAAATACAGCACTTTTGACAGAGAGCTGCTGGCGCTTCATTTATCCATCCGCCACTTCCAGTTCTGGTTAGAAGGGCGGAGTTTCACGGCTTTTGTAGACCATAAACCGCTCACCTTCGCTATGGCTAAAATTTCAGAACCATGGTCAGGCAGGCAACAAAGACAGCTAGCTGCGATTTCAGAGTTCACCACAGACATTCGACACGTGGCAGGCAAACTTAACGTAGTAGCGGACTGTCTCTCTCGCGCTGTGACACCACCAGAGCGCAGGGAGACAGATTATACTGCCTCAGCAGCAGAACTCTTCACTAACGCAGACACATACGCAGCACCTATCCATGCAGGGATAGATTATGCAGCCATGGCGGAGGAACAAAACAGTGACGCGGACGTGCGCGTACTCCTGTCTGGACCAACAGGGTTAAGACTGGAGAAAAGGGGTTTACGCGACGGCGTGCCCCCCCTAATATGCGATGTTTCAACCGGCCGACCTCGCCCGTTAGTACCAGCTACATGGCGCCGCCGCATTTTTGACGCAATTCACTCCCTCGCGCACCCAGGTGTGCGCGCCTCGGTTAAAATGGTCGCCGAAAAGTTTGTGTGGCCAGGCCTGCGCAAAAACGTAAAAGAATGGGCAAAAACTTGCATTTCTTGTCAACGCGCCAAAATACACAGACACACAAAAGCCCCTCTGGAGCCTTTTCCAATCCCTGCTAGAAGGTTCGACCACGTTCATGTCGATCTTGTGGGACCACTACCTTCCTCCCAAGGTTTCACACACCTATTAACAATGATAGACCGCACCACACGCTGGCCAGAGGCAGTCCCTCTAGCGCAACCACAGCGGAGGAAGTCGCCTCGCATTTTTTGACAAACTGGGTGGCACGTTTTGCGTCCCATCGGACATCACGTCCGATAGGGGGCCTCAATTTGTCTCAGAGCTCTGGTCAGCCATGTCCAACAGCTTAGGGGCAACAATTCATCGCACCACCGCTTATCACCCTCAGGCTAATGGGTTATGCGAGCGTTTTCACAGGTCTCTAAAGGCCGCCCTCAGAGCCTCACTAACGGACACAAATTGGGTAAATAAACTTCCCTGGGTTTTATTGGGGTTGCGTGCTGCACCTAAAGAGGATCTAGACGCCTCTCCTGCAGAATTAGTTTTTGCTCAACCTCTCAGGCTCCAGGTGAATTTTTACCAGAGAACCCAGAGCCAGGGCGCTTTCCAGTCCCAAGGTTTTTAGGCAGCAACGGACCGAACTCTCTCCCCGGTCCAGCTCATCACTCCTTCCCACGGGTTTTTGTCCCTCAAACTTTAAAAAAAGCTGAGTTCGTTTTTGTTAAGCATGAAGCTCTAAAACCAACTTTACGCCCAGCATACGATGGGCCATTCAGAGTGCTGGAAAATGGTGATAAACACTTTGTGCTTGATTATGGGGATAGAAAAGAAACAGTCAGCATTGACAGACTTAAACCTGCCTTCTTGTTGAAAGACGAACCTGCACAGTTGGCGAGAGCACCTCGGCCAGGTAGACCCCCCAAGAGAAAAGACTCAGCCCCCAGGCAGGGAACAAATAACCTCTCACCTTCCCACACTGCAGATTCCTCACAAGAAAGTCCCAGCAGGACGCCTAAACCAGCCTACAGCAGTTTTGGGAGAAGAATTAAACCCAGACAGCACAGGGACTGACACCAACCACTCCACAAATATTCACTAATTGTGCTGCAAACAGTTTAGGACTGACTTATGATTTTACTATGCTGCTATGTTTACCACTGAACTCTCTTAGGAGTATGGCTGCTGGAAAGTTCTTCCGTGGCAACAGCTGTAACACGTAGTATGTCGTAATAACTAACCTAGACTGTGAACCTTTCTGTTGTCTTTTCTTAGTTGTTTGGGGGGCCTGAGGTCTATATTAACCATATATTCCATAACCTACATATGTTAGAGCATGTGGAAATGTTTGGGATTGCATATGTAAGGAACTTCACACCTCTGAAAGGACAAAGGAATCTCACCCGCCGAGGTGAAGAACAAAGACGTTCCCGACGCGGCGGGGGAGACCGGACGAGCCACCCTCACCCCCCAAGGCGAGGAGAGGAATTACCATCCCTCCCAAGACGAGGAGAGGAAATACCAAGACAATGGGGGGATTATGATAATGAGGGATGTCAGCCTTTGTTATGCATGTCTATTGTTGTGTGCATGTATATAATCAGTGAGTTGGCGAAATTCTGTCTCTTTTCCCTTCTGCCGCTCTCTGCACCAGATGAGACTTGATAGAAGAGCTGTACATTAAAACTTGGCTTATAAACCAAATTGCCTCTTCATTGCCCAGCTCCTCTACAAGTAAGCCATTATCTCTTGCAACTTTCAAGTTATAGCCTTGGAAATCTGAAATATTTTATTGACAAAATTTTTTTACCAGTCTTGACCACTAGGGTCCTTGACCACCCTTTAACCATTCCAGTCGCCGGTGACTGTGACAGCTAAAGAGTTAATTGATAAGTTAAGCATTAATTTAGAATTTCATGAACAATATTTGATCAGTCTCATAATCTGGATGTAAAATTCTTGACACTGAGTGGTTAAAATAATGGACAAAAAGAAATGACAACCTTCTAACTTTAGTAACCCCTCTTTATTAAAACATCAAAGAAATGGCACAAACCATAAAGCGTTTAAGATCAGCAGGATAAAGCATGGTAGTAATCGGGGTTACTTGAACGCGTGAAATATGAAAACATCATACTCCTAAGCTCACCACATTATCATCATGATTAAACTCATACTTAAAAATTAACTTTGTGCAGTTACTCTCTGAGGATAAAGAAAGCTTGCGCAGTTCGACTGAAAAAGGAGTTGCAAAAATTAGAGTGAATTTAGATTCTAATGGATGTAAAGAAAAAAAGGAGAGAGAGGATGTGCAGAACCAGGATTGTATCTGAGACCAAGCACCGTCCTGGTTTGACCAATGGTGGTTGCAGCTGCTTTTCTGATGGGACAAATTTAAACCAGCGCAACTGCCACAACAGATGAAATATAAAAGGAAGTGCCTACTGTGGATACAAAGTCCGGGTAGGGGTAGTTTCACAACGAGGGAATATGGTCCTCCTCGAGGCCTTGTTGGGATTCTGGCCCAAAGAATCCGCATGGACTTGCTCCTAGGTCACTCAGGGCAGGCTTGGCACTCTGGTCCACTTGCTTCAGAGAGAGGGGAAACCCAGTCCTGGATCACAACCTGCCAATATGCTGGAAGGGGGCAGCTGGTCTGGATACACATTGGTGTGCACAGTCTCCCACTGATCGGAGGCTAGGCTAACATAAGCTCTAAAAAAACAAAAACTACTCAGGCTTTAATCACTAGATCTAGCAAAGATGAACTCTACAGAAAAACACGAACTACAAAAATCTACAAAACAAGTAACTAGAAAAACGCAAGGCAGTCGCCCAGGCAGAAAAACTTAAAACAGAAGAGATGACGGACAAGACAGAAGAGGCTAAAAGAGAGACACAGAAGAGACAGAGCACAGAAGAGAAGGAGCACAGAAGAGCGCTTCAGAAGAGGATGAAAAAGAGAGCTGGAAACAGAAGAGAGCATGAGCTTCTCTGTGTGTCTGATTAAAAACTCCTTCTCCACACACTGGAAGAGAGGGGCTTAGGACTTCTCAATAGCCACAGTTACATGTGCAAAATTTCTTCAATCTGATTACAATTCAGATCAGAACTTTACTGTTTACATGGATCCTGAAAAAGTTGATCCGATTAGGACGTGCAGTTCCATGTGTCACATGTTTGAACGGACTAAATCCTTTTGACATGGGCACAATTATCCGACATTCTGGAAATAGTAAGAAGAAGAAGCACTTCCAATGTAAACAAACCCCGCTTCGTGTCGTTCTCTTTTGAAATGGACCTGTATTTGACATGATTCGGACAAGACCCAAGCGCAGACACAGGCTCAAAATAAACACAATAATCTTTATTGAATAAGTGAGTGTGTGTGGGTATGAGTGTATGTGTGAATGCGTGGAGGAAGTCAAGTAGAGTGAGGACGAATTTGGCAACCCTGAAAGAGAAGAGAGATAGGAGTATGAGCTCTCTGAAAACTGATTGAATAAATAAGTAAATGAACCAATCTTATGGCGTAGGTGAATAGTTGAGGCGCCGAAGAGCATCAGAACAACACTGGTAAACCAGGGCCCTCAGACAGTCATGTGCTCATGCAGGAAAAGACGGTGCTGGTGCCTCAAAAGGGAAAAAGTCCAGTTAATGAAACCTGTGCTTCTGTAGGGGTGAGGAGTAGGACCCTCAGCACGCAGATGACAGTCCGGTCCACCACCAGGAGGAGAAGGTCCGCCAAGGGGAAATCCACCTGTGCACAGGGAAGACAGAGAGGTAGGAGCAGAGAGGATTATTTCCACAACGTAGCTTACGTTGAGTTGGGGAGACGATGAAACGTCGTGGTAGAGATGAGGGAGACAAAACTCCCTTACAAAAGGTTGGGGTAGACTCAAGCACAGAGTACAATTACCCAGGAGGAGCGCAGACGTCTCCGTGCAGATTGCAGGGCAGCACTCCTTAAGAAGGCTGCCTAATTGGAGGAGCAGGTGTGCGTGCAGCTGTGGAGAAAATCAGGGCAAAAGGCACACAGCGCGGATCACCACAGTACCCCCCCCCACTCCCCACGGGATGCCTCTCGGCGGCCGATTCAACCTGTCCGGGTGCGTCCAGTGGAACTCCCTGATGAGTTGTGGATCCATCACGAAATAGGAACTCACCCAGGATCTCAACTCCGGTCCATACCCTTCCCAGTCCACCAGATATTGTAGGCCATGCCCCCTGGGTCGGACGTCCAGGATATGGCTGACCTTGTACGCAGGACCACCATCAACCATCACAGGCGGGGGCGGAGGTTTGGGAGGGGGGCACAGAGGGCTGGACACAAATGGCTTCACCTGAGACACATGGAAAGTGGGACAAATGCAGAGAGAAGGGGGAAGGGCCAAACGGACAGCTACTGGGTTGACAATATGAGTTATAGAGTATGGACCAATAAAGCGCTGTGAGAGTTTTTTAGATTCAGTCTTCAGATTGATATTCCTGGTAGACAATCATACCTGCTGCCCAACCCAGTAGGGCAGAGCCAGAGTCCTGCGGCAGTTGGCGATGTCAGTGTTGCAGCTCGCTGTGTGTTGTAGAGTGGCCTTGGTAGCCTTCCAGAGCCGACGACAGCGCTTGATGTGAGACTGGACCAATGGGACAGAAATCTCCTCCTCCTCCTCCGGGAACAAAGGGGGGTTGTAACCTAAAGACACTTAAAAAGGGGAGAGACCCGTGGCAGTAGAAACAGCAGAATTGTGTGCATACTCAACCCATGGTAAGTATGCACACAATGATGTGTCCTCCATGATGCTGGACTGGAGGCCGTGACGCACCTCAGGGCCGCCTCCAACTCCTGGTTGGTGCACTCACATTGGTCATTACTCTGTGGATGATAACCAAAAGACAAGCTAATAGTAGCCTTAATGGCCTTGTAGAAAGCTTGCCAAATCTGAGAGATGAATTGGGGACCTCAGTCTGACACGATGTCCACTGGGATGCCGTGAAGCCGTACCACATGCAGGACGAGCAGATCAGCCGTCTCCTTGGCCGCCGGGAGCTTCTGCAGGGGAATGAAGTAAGCTGCCTTTGAAAACCTATCCACAATAGTAAGAATGACAGTGTGACCAGCAGAGGGGGGAAGATTGTCACAAGTCCAAGGCAACATGGGACCAGGGTCTACTGGGGATGGGAGAGGATGTAATAGGCCCGAAGGGGGAGAGGAGGACGACTTACAGGTTGCGCACTGGGGGCAGGCTCAAATGAATTCACCGACATCCCTCCGCAACGAAGGCCACCAGAAGGTTCTTTGTAACTGGGCCACAGTGCGAGCTACTCTAGAATGACACATAATCTTGGAGGAGTGCAACCAATTGATGACTTCACCTCGGACTGAAGAGGGCACGTACATCCGTCCTGCCGGCCCCCCCGCCCGGGTTGGGCTTGGTCTCTTGCACTCTCCTGACCCTCTCCTTGATGTCCCAAGAGAGAGTGCCGACGATGCACGAGAGCGGAACAATAGGGTGAGGCGTCGTCTCAGCTGCCTCAGGAGAAAATTGCCTGGAGAGCACATCGGGCTTGGTGTTTTTAGACCCCGGGCGGTAGGTGACGGTAAAGTTGAACCTGCCAAAGAACAGGGACCAGCGGGCTTGTCTAGAATTCAGTTGTTTGGCCGTTCTGAGATATTCCAGGTTCTTATGATCAGTCCAAACGATGAAAGGCTGGGAGGCTCCCTCCAGCCAATGGCGCCACTCCTCTAAGGCCAATTTGACAGCCAGCAGCTCCCTGTCTCCTATGTCATAATTCCTCTCTGCAGGTGACAGGCGACGGGAGAAGAAGGCGCAGGGGCAAACTTTGTCGTTGGCGGGGGAGCGCTGGGACAACACTGCTCCCACCCCGAAGTCTGAAGCATCCACTTCCACCAAGTACTGCAGGGAGGGGTCCACCTGAGCCAGAATAGGGGGAGAGGAAAACTCAGATTTAAGCTTAGAAAATGCCGCCTCGGCCTCCTCGGTCCAGCAAAATGGCACCTGGGTAGAGGTAAGGCGGGTGAGAGTTAAGGCAATAATGCTGTAATTCTTGACAAACCGTCGATAGAAATTAGCAAAGCCCAAAAACTGCTGTACTTGTTTGCGGGAGGACGGGACTGGCCACTCCACCACAGCCTTTACCTTTTCTGGGTCCGCTATGATCTTCTTATGGGAAATAAACCCCAGGAATGTGGTGGAGGCGGCGTGGAACTCGCACTTCTCAGCCTTGACGTATAGCTGGTTCTCCAAAAGACGCTGCAGGACCCGTCTGACATGCACTTGATGCTCCTCCAGGGACCGAGAAAAAATGAGGATGTCATCAAGATACACAAATACAAATGAATCCAGAAAATCCCTTAGCACATCATTAATTAGCCACTGAAACACAGCAGGCACATTAATTAACCCAAAAGGCATCACCAGATTCTCAAAATGACCGCTAGGAGTGCAGAACCCAGTCTTCCACTCATCCCCCTCCTTGATACGAACCAGGTGATAGGCGTTGCGGCTATCTAACTTGGTGAACACAGTGGCCCCCTGGAGAGAATCAAAGGCGGTGTTAATAAGGGGAAGAGTGTACTTGTCCTTCACAGTGATGTTATTGAGTTCTCTGAAATCAATGAATGGTCTGAGCGAGCCATCTTTCTTACCCACGAAGAAGAACCCCGCCCCCACCGCTGACGATGAGGGCCTGATAATACCTGAGTTCAAGGATTCCTTGGTGTACTTGTCTATCACCTCTCGTTCTGGGGTAGAAAGGCTGTAAAGCCGGCTAGATGGTAGTGGAGCCCCTGGCAGGAGGTTGATAGCACAATCACAAGGGCGGTGGGGGGGGGGGGGGAGTGACAGTGCTTTAGCCTTGCTGAAAACAGGAGCTAGATCATGGTATTCAGGAGGAACTAAAGAGAGATCAGGTGAGGGTGAATTAGGGGAGCAGAGGGGCACAGAAGGAGAACAAGCAGCAGACTGCAGGTAGGCGCTCAAACAAAAGGTACTCTATGAAATAATTCTCCCTTCCCGCCAGTCAATGACGGGGTTGTGAAGTCTAAGCCAAGGGTAGCCCAGAATGATGGGGGAGGCAGATACAGAAAGCACAAAAAAACTGATCTGTTCCCGGTGGTTACCTGACACCAACACCAACACAGAAGCAGTCTGCTTAGCCACCATGGCGAGGGGAACTCTTGAAAGGGCAATCAACTTTAAAGGAGTCTTCAGATCGTAGCATGGAAGCCCCAGCTGGGTTGCCAGACTCTCCAAAATAAAGCTCTGCTCGGCCCCTGAATCAATGAGAGCGTGAGTGGATATTTCATTGTGATCGTGTTAGAAGCGGATAGGTAACATAAGTCGTGTAAGGGATTTAGCCTTTTCTACATCCGTAAGTCCCCCTACTGTGACGCACTACTGTGCGTCCGTCACTACTGTGACGGACTTCCCCTTTTAAGTGCTTGGGGCAAGAGGCAACCTCGTGTTTATCACTAGCACAGTACAAACACAACCCGAGGTCACGGCAGCGTTGTCATTCCGCCAGCGGCAACTTAGATCGACCATGGGTTCTTCGACCTCGGGGGAATCAGAGGGAGGGAGAGCCAGCAAGGGAGGCTGCGGGGAACAGCGAAGCTGACCGCCTGAGTGACCGAGAAGCTGACGCTCACTAGCTCGTTCCCGCAACTGGTTATCAATACTAATGGCAAGTGAGATTAGTTCATTCAATTTAGACGGTTTCTCCACCTGGGCCAATTCACCCCGCAGGCTAGGGCTGAGACTGCGCTCAAAAATACTGCAAAGGGAGGCATCCTCCCACCCGACTTCAGCTGCCACTACCTGAAAATCTACCGAGTAATCAGCGACAGATTTAGCCCCCTGCTTAAGGTTAAGTAGACGGGTGGTGAGAACACTGTCCCAGTCAGAATGGTCGAATACCTAATTGAATTCTGAAACAAAACAGTCATACGTGTAGCTGGAATAATCGGGACGAGCCATGACGGCGTAAGCCCAAGCAAAGGCCCACCCCTCCAGCAAATTAACCACATAACTGATCTGGCTATGACTCATGGGGAAATCCTCTGGCACCCGCTGAAACACAATACTACATTGCAGAAGAAAACCCCATGCCTCCCCCAACTTACCACTAAAACGGGTGGGAGTGGAGACTGGGGTCATACGGAATGCTGGGTGGGAAGTGGGGTGGGATTGGTTGGCCTCGCCAAACCCCGGGAAGCCGATGGAGAGGGCTGCGTCAGGGTGAGCTGACTGAGACGAGAGTTGATTTGAGTCAGCTGGGTCAAAATGACTTCTTGTTGATAAGATAATTGGTCTAAACGAGCCTCCATGATGTTAAGTTTTTGTGCAAGCGCACTGTCTGCTGGGTCTTCCTGACAGAGACGTACTGACATGATTCAGACAAAACCCAAGTGCAGACTCAGGCTCAAAATAAACACAATAATCTTTACTGAATAAGTGAATGTGTGTGGGTGTAAGTGTATGTGTGAATGTGTGGAGGAAGTCGAGCAGAGTGAGGATGAATCTGGCAACCCTGAAAGAGAAGAGAGACAGGAGTATGAGCTTTCTGAAAACTGACTGAATAAACAAGTAAAGCCTGTTTTCCACTAGCCCAGCACACCTCGGTACGGCTCGGTTCACTTCAGTACGGCTCGGAATGCTTCTGTCTCCATTGGTGTTGTGCTTGTGCTGTGATGGTTTAGGAGGTTTTAGAAGCGGGGCAGCAGCAGATTCTGAGCGAGGCGGGGCCACACTCCCGTGACGTTACGCACCCGACTGAGTCCTTATTTACACGAGACAAAAAAGGATTCAAGGATTATTGCCTTGCTCGCTCTGTGGATTTATCTCACAATTAATTTTATCTCATAATTAAGCTGCAACAACACAAGTCACTTTTGTTTTGAATTAACTGCCAAATGACCTAGAAATAAAGAGCTGAAACTTGTTTTTATTCGTATTAAATAATGAGACGTGGCACACTGGCCTACACCAAATTATTATTTTTTACATCCTAGGGCATTTTGGATGTACTGAATTAAAAAAAATTCATGTTTTTCACCTTCAGGTCAACGTTTGGAACAACAGTATTATTATTTTCCGTTTAGATGATGCTACACTCCTTCTAAAGTATTGTAATTCTCTGAATTTGGAATGCCGATAGAACATTCAATTTACATATACTTACTTTTTTGCATTGACTTGTAAGCTTGATCAGTCTCTCCTGCTGCATTTTAAAGTCCAACTGTGCAACTTCTTATAAGTTAACATAAAAAATGTACCCAAAGTTTAGAACTGGATCATGTGGGGCTAATTTTTTATGATATTTCAATAAAAAGAACAGAAAGCTTACAAAAACATTTGTTTTTTGGTCTAGTTAAAAATTACATTACCTTTACAATGGTTGACCCTGACAGGAAGATCAGTATCATTTTGATCAGATTAGGCAATGGAATTTCTATGAAATTATACTGTTTTATAATTCAGTGTTATAACAGACAAACCACACTTTCCAAAACAATTCCATTTTATTATATACAAAATATTAAAAGAAAAAAAAAACTTTGCAACACAACATGAAGGTTAATCGACATTTTATACACGCCGACCACTGAGTGTCTACACCAGCTTCCCAAACTGGGTCACGACTCGGCTGAATGAAGGCGTCTCTGCCAGCTGTGGGTCAGGAAGGCTCCGTTGAATAATCCGGACGGGCTGTCGCAGCGGACGCGTGGGATGATTCTACAAGGAAAATGCACACAATAAAATACAGCACAATAGTTTTTAACAAGAATACATAAGCTTATTTCAGCGTATTGTTCACATGAATAATTAAAATAAAAGCTTGAGTCCGCAGCGTGCTGCAATTAAGCAGCGATCCATCCACAAATGAACAGCTTTTTTATTGCATAAATAAACTGAGCGTCTTACCGAATATATTTGCGAAAAAACGCACAATAAAAAAAATTAAAACTCACCGTTAAAGGACTCCGATGTCGAGACCTCCCGGTATATTTTTTCATTCCGGGCAGCTCCGTCTAACTCGCGCTGCATACGTTCGTCTGACAATGCAGTCAGCAGACACTGCAGCTCCTTACTGGTCCATGGAACACCCTTATTACGCGAAGCCATTTTTGATAGAGAATAAATGAAAATAGCACAGCAATACACTGAAAGGAACCGCCAACAGTGGATGGCAGGGGAGGAAGCCATTCAGACCTGGTAGACCCAAACGTATAGTGAGGGTGTGCTGGGAGCGTCTGGCTGAGGCCCCTGTCCGGGAGGTCTTCAACTCCCACCTCCGGAAGAACTTCAACCACATTCCGAGGGAGTCTGGAGACATGGAGTCTGAATGGGCCATGTTCTCCACCTCTGTTGTTGAAGCGGCAGCCCAGAGCTGCGGCCGCAAGGTGGTCGGTGCATCTCGTGGTGGCAACCCCCGAACCAAGTGGTGGACACCAGTGGTGAGGGGGGCCATTAAGCTGAAGAAGGAGTCCTATCAAGCTTGGTTGGCTTGTGGGACTCCCGAAGCAGCTGAGGTGTACCGGCAGGCCAAGCGGAGTGCAGCTCGGGTGGTTGCTGAAGCAAAAACCCGGGTATGGGAGGAGTTCGGTGAGGCCATGGAACAAGACTTTCGGTCGGCTTCAAAGAGATTCTGGCAAACTGTTCGGCGGCTCAGGAGGGGAAAGCAGCTCCCCGTCCACACTGTGTATGGGGCGGATGGGACACTGTTGACTTCAACTGGGGATATCGTCGGGCGGTGGAAGGAATACTTCGAGGATCTCCTCAATCCCACAGATACGCCTTCCACAGAGGAAGCAGGGTTTGGGGACGAGGGGGATGACTCGCCTATCACAGGGGCTGAGGTCGCCAAGGTGGTTAAAAATCTCCTTGGTGGCCGGGCCCCGGGGGTGGACGAGATTCGCCCCGAGTACCTCAAGGCCCTGGATGTTGTTGGGTTGTCATGGTTGACACGCCTCTGCAACATTGCGTGGAGGTCGGGGGCAGTGCCTTTGGCATGGCAAACCGGGGTGGTGGTTCCTCTCTTCAAAAAAGGGGACCGGAGGGTGTGCTCCAACTTTAGAGGGATCACACTCCTCAGCCTCCCTGGGAAGGTCTATGCCAAGGTACTGGAGAGGAGAGTCCGGCCGTTGGTCGAACCTCGGATTCAGGAGGAGCAATGTTGTTTTCGTCCTGGCCGTGGCACATCGGACCAGCTCTTTACCCTCTCGAGAATTCTTGAGGGTTCGTGGGAGTTTGCCCAACCAGTTTACATGTGTTTTGTGGACTTGGAGAAGGCATTTGACCGCGTCCCTCGTGGATTTTTGTGGGGGGTGCTTCGGGAGTATGGGGTATCGGGCTTGTTGTTACGAGCTATTCGGTCTCTGTACGACCGTTGTGAGAGTTTAGTTCGCATTGCCAACACTCGGTCGGAGTCATTCCCAGTGAGAGTTGGACTCCGCCAGGGCTGCCCTTTGTCACCGGTCCTGTTCATAATTTTTATGGACAGGATTTCTAGGCGCAGCCAGGGAATGGAGGGTGTCATGCTTGGTGACCACAGGATCTCATCTCTGTTGTTTGCAGATGATGTTGTCCTGTTGGCTTCATCCAGCAATGACCTACAGCTCTTGCTGGGACGGTTTGCCGCTGAGTGTGAAGCGGCTGGGATGAGAATCAGCACCTCCAAGTCCGAGTCCATGGTCCTCAGCCGGAAAAAGGTGGATTGTCCTCTCCGGGTTGGGGACAGGCTCCTGCCCCAAGTGGAGGAGTTTAAGTATCTTGGGGTCTTGTTCACGAGTGAGGGGAAAATGGAGCGAGAGATCGACAGACGGATTGGAGCAGCATCTGCAGTGATGCGGACGTTGTACCGGTCTGTTGTGGTGAAGAGGGAGCTTAGTTCTAAGGCAAAGCTGTCGATTTACCAGTCAATCTACGTTCCTACTCTCACCTATGGTCACGAGCTTTGGGTAATGACCGAAAGAACGAGATCGCGGATACAAGCGGCTGAAATGAGCTTTCTCCGTAGGATTGCTGGACTCACCCTCAGAGATAGGGTGAGGAGCTCAGTCATCCGGGAGAGGCTCAGAGTAGAACCGCTGCTCCTCCACATTGAAAGGAGTCAGTTGAGGTGGTATGGGCATCTGATTAGGATGCCTCCTGGACGCCTCCCACTTGAGGTGTTTCAGGCACGTCCCACTGGGAGGAGACCCCGGGGCAGACCCAGGACTCGGTGGAGAGACTATGTCTCCCAGCTAGTCTGGGAACGCCTTGGTATCCCCTCTGAAGAGCTGGAGCAGGTGGCTGGGGAGAGGGAAGTCTGGGCTTCTCTGCTTGAACTGCTGCCTCCGCGACCCGGACCTCCGGAAAAGCGGTAGAAGATGGATGGATGGATGGAAAAACTTTATTGAGAAGGTCGTGAAGATTTGGTAGATGAGGAGGAGGAGAGGGGCGGTTACAACCTGACCAATCAGCGCCGGTTACGACCTGACCAATCAGCGGCGACAAGTCTGTTAACGTCACAACACGGCACAGCTCAGCACTGCTGTACCCTGCCCTTCAGCGGGGCTGAGAATTGCGGCTGTTAAACCGTGTTGGGGCTTGTGGAAAAGCATACAAAGCGTGCTGAGCCGTCCCGTGTCGCGCTAAAGCGTGCTAGTGGAAAAGGCCCTTAAGTGAACCAATCTTACGGCGTAGGCGAATAGTTGAGGTGCCGAAGAGCATCAGAACAACACCGGTAAACCAGGGCCTCAGACAGTCATGTGCTCGTGCAGAAAAAGACGGTGCTGGTGCCTCAGAGGAGAAAAAGTCCAGTTAATGAAACCTGCGCTTCTGTAGGGGTGAGGAGTAGGACCCATAGCACGCAGATGAAAGTCCGGTCCGCCGTCAGGAGGAGGAGGTCCGCCAAGGGGAAATCCACCTGTGCACAGGGAAGACAGAGAGGTAGGAGCAGAGAGGATTATTTCCACAAGGTAGCTTATGTTGAGATGGGGAGATGAAACTCCCAGACGATGAAACGTCATGGTAAAGATGAGGGAGGCGAAACTCCCTTACAAAAAGGTTGGGGTAGACTCAAGCACAGAGTACAATTACTCAGAAGGATCATAGACATCTCCATGCAGACTGCAGGGCAGCACTCCTTAAGAAGGCTGCCTAACTGGAGGAGCAGGTGTGCGCGCAGCTGTGGAGGAAATTAGGGCAAAGGGCACACAGCGCAGATCACCACAGTATTGTGTTATTCAGACTGTTTTGCTTCTGCTGGTCTCCGTAATGAAGCTACAAGTACATACTTCTGCATATGGCAAACAGAGGGAGACAGCAGGATGATACAGACCAGATTTGTTTTACTCCCGCCATGTCTTCCGCTAGCTGCTGTAAAGGTGGAAATACGTCATGTCGATGTGTGGCTGACGTACAGACATGCGCAGTAAACACATTTTCTACCCAAACTTTGGAATAAGTGTGTATATGCGCACCAATCAGATTAACAATCGGCATAACCCACCCGTCTCAATCGGAAGGAAATTTTGATCCGAATGAGTGTGATCAGGTCAGAATATTCAGATTGGCGTGTTTACATGAAGCATTTTTATTCTGATCATGTCACGTGGGATGAGACGCCGTGTCATCCGGCGCTCAGACCATATTCCCCTCAGCCCTGTTCCTTCTGTGACAGCATCTCAGCGGGCTCCCAGCTGTCAGTTACGGGACGGCTGGAGCCCAATTAACCCTCATCAGCTGAGGCGCTGCTAATGAGCATAAAAAGGAGCAGCTCCGATCATTCGGGGCTGTGACTTAGCACATCGAAGGCTGGAACCCCTACGCCCGGCGCCAGTCCTCTGCTCGTCGTTCTGCATTATTTGTGAGTGTACACCTGTATGAGTATTTGTGCTTTTTGGCCCCACGAGGCCGTGTTCCTTATCCCCTGTTCCCTATCATAATAAAACATCGCAAACTCACTGGCTCACCCTCGGCTCTCATTGTGTGGCTCGCGAGGGCCACACGTAACAGTAAGTCACAGCCAGACGAGTTGCCGGCGGCCGTGAGTTTGCTGCGTTGGACTGTTGCCCTTACCTGTCTAGGTACCGTCGCGGAAGCATGTCGTCACGGAGGTCCCGCACTCAGGGTTCGAGTGATGTCCTCGCAGACGCCCTTGAGTGCGTGGATGACATCCTCAACACCGCTTCCCTCCTTAACTTCAGTAGCGACGTGCACCGGTACTTAGAACAGGCTGAGGAGGTACTGGATTATCTTCCCTGCTTCGCCTGTCATCCTGAGGTGAGCGTGAGGAGATGGGACATAGCCGCACAGCGGGAAATACTCCGTGGGTTGGAGGGAAATCCCGGCACGAAGCCGAAGAGGAGGAGACGTCACCCTTCGCTTCGGGATCCCGTTCCTACCTCCACTCCGGCCCGGGAGTTCACGCCATCCAGAGGGTTTTCCCCAACCAGCACGACGTCACTCGGGATTTCCCCGGAGGATCTGCAGCTGACAGCTATTAAGGTCCGGGACCGAGTGGCTGCTCCTCACTCCGCTGTGCACCCGTCCTCAGTTAGTAAGCATGAACCCCGTCCGGATCCAGTTCCGGGTTGCCGCAAGGTCTCATCCTCCCACGCAGCTGTCACTCCTGCGCCTCGTCTGAGAGGAGATCCCGCAGCCTCGTTTCCTGAGCCTCCTCCCTCCGCTGTCACGCCAGCACTTCAGGCCCGGCTCATCTCAGCTGTCACCCCCTCCTCCTCGACGCGCTCCCCGGCTGCTGTGTGCGTCCAGAGTCCTGACCTGGCGAGCTCCCTCCTGGAATCTACACGAGTGGCTCCCTGACGTCCTCTCAGGGGGTCCTCCGTTACCGTCCGGCGGGGAAAGGGAGGAGCAACGTCCACTACAGCAGGCACCATCCAGCCTCCAGGAGACAGGCAAGTCCCAGTTTTTTCACATTCACCCTGTGATTTGCCCTGTCAAACTCCTGGAGGTGGAGTTTGGGGTTCGCAGCTCCCCGAACTCCCACCACCTGCTGTAGCTTTAGTCATTAATCCTGCCCCCTCTGTGTCTCCCTCCGCTGAGCGGTCCCCGGCGCCAGGCCAAAGTCGTGGGATGAGGGGGCCTGCGGTTCTGGACAGCCTGATTCCGGTTCCGCAGCTACGCCGTGGACAGAGGAGGAAGACGGATTGCTACGTGGAGTCTGCGCCGACGACCAAGCGTCCCCGGGTCTCCACGGAGGAGCGGTCCGGTCCAGCGGGACGAGGTTCTCCTGCCACCACGCCGTGTGGGCTGTCGGCGTGGGCACCGGTGCCGGAGGAATCACAAGCTGCGCTGTCCATCATGCCAGCTGCGGAGCCCGACGCAGCTGAGTGGGAGCCTGACGACGACCTCCTGATGCTGGATCCCAGATCTTCGCAGTCCTGGACGGTGTCAGAACCCGAGATCAGGCAAGTGCTCTATCTTATCTTTCTTCTCCTTACGTTAGAGCACTTTAGCCTGTCTCTAGGGGAGATGAGCCGGGTGCAGCCGTCCGCTGCGTCCGAGCTTGTCTCGCCGGGTTCTGGCGCTGCCGGTGGTCCTGATCCCAGTTCTGTTTTCTCTCCTGAACCTTCTCCCAGGGTCGCCGGCGAGGAGCTGCCATCACTCGTGGTGCCAGAGGGTCCAGGTTCGACATCGGAGGTTGGTTCTGGTGCGGCGCCGGCCCAGTCGGGGTCCGACGTGGGTTCGTCGGAGACCCAATCGGGGTCTGACGTGGGTCCGACGGAGATCCAATCGGGGTCCAACGTGGGTCCGACGGAGATCCAATCGGGGTCCGACGTGGGTCCGTCAGTGACCCAATCGGGGTCCGACATGGGTTCGTCAGTGACCCAATTGGGGTCCGACATGGGTTCGACAGAGACCCAATCGGGGTCCGACGTGGTTTCTGCACCAGCGGTGTCCAGGCTCGGTGAGGGAGCTGCAGATCTCCTGTCATCTGACGTTGGACCGCCTCGTCATCAGCTCTCTCCCAAGCCTCTTCCACTAGGGCCCTTGTGGACCTCTCCCTGTCCCCTACGGGCTTGGTGGTTGAGCGATGTGGGTCGGCCGCCGGAGGGCCTGCCGTGCCCGTTCGGCTCGCTTGTGCGGCCGCCCGACCCGCTAGACTTTCGGTTCGGCGACCTGGTTCGGCCTCCCGAGGAACTGTGTTTTCTGGCCTGGGGTTCGGGTAGGCCGCCGGAACTTTTCCCTTCACCCCTGTTAGCGGTATGGACGCTGGGTGCGGGGAGACCCCCCGAACTGAATGTCTGTTGCTGTGCTTATGTTTAGGTGGGTACAGCTAAGCTGTCATTATTGTTCCGCGTTAGCATGATTTTTTTTTGGGGGGGGGGGTTCCCCTCCTGTGTGAGGGATGGCTGTATAGTTAATTTTTGCCCTTGGGAGTTCTCTTTTCATTTTGGGGGCCCCGGGGTTGATTTTCGTTGTTTGACCTGTACATGGTTTATGGGGTATTGTGGGTTTTTTTTCTTCCCTGTGTGTTGGGCTGTTATCTCCGCAATTTTCCTCTGCCTGAATGGGTTTTCTCTCATGTTATATTTTATGGAGTATTGTGTTGGGTTTTTCCCTTGTACTCTATATTGGTTTATTGTCTGTTTTCTTTCCTTTCTCTGGGTTTTTCTCTCATGTTGTATTTTTATGGAGTATGGTGTTTGGGTTTTCCCTTGTACTCTACGTATATTGGTTTATTGTCTGTTTTTTTTTCTTTTTCCCCTTTCTCTGGTTTTTTTTTCTCATGTTGTATTTTATGGAGTATGGTGTTTGGGTTTTTTCCCTTGTACTCTATATTGGTTTATTGTTGGGGGTTTTTTTTCTCCCCTTTCTCTGATTCTCTCCCTCCTGACCCGCGCCCCATCCGCCCACCCTAGGTGGGGGGGGTTCTTGGATGTTACGGGTCGTTCGTAGTCCGACCGTGAGGGGGGGGCTGTGTCACGTAGGATGAGATGCCGTGTCATCCGGCGCTCAGACCATATTCCCCTCAGCCCTGTTCCTTCTGTGACAGCGTCTCAGCGGGCTCCCAGCTGTCAGTTACGGGACGGCTGGAGCCCAATTAACCCTCATCAGCTGAGGCGCTGCTAATGAGCATAAAAAGGAGCAGCTCTGATCATTCGGGGCTGTGACTTAGCACATCGAAGGCTGGAACCCCTACGCCCGGCGCCAGTCCTCTGCTCGTCGTTCTGCATTATTTGTGAGTGTACACCTGTATGAGTATTTGTGCTTTTTGGCCCCACGAGGCCGTGTTCCTTATCCCCTGTTCCCTATCATAATAAAACATCGCAAACTCACTGGCTCACCCTCAGCTCTCATTGTGTGGCTCGCGAGGGCCACACGTAACAGATCAGGCTTTTAATCCGGTTGTCACCATGGGTTGAGATGCCGTCTCGGCACTGAGCCCATGTTTTCCCTCATCCCTGCCTCCCATTGAGCAGCGTCTCAGCTGGCCCCCAGCTGGCAGCATTATGGACGGCTGGGGCCAATTAGTCTTCATCAGCTGGGGCGCTGCCAATGAGGATAAATAGGAGCAGCCTCGATGACTCGGGGCTGCGACATAAGCACTGCTAGGCTGAAGCCCCTTCGTCTGGTGTCAGCCTCAACTCCCCTTGCAGCGTTCCTGTGTTTGTATCCCGCTGTGAGGATGTACGTCTTGCTACCCCCACGTCCGGTACGAGCTGCTTACCTCTGCGCTGTGCAACCTGTGAGTGTACCTCTGCATGAGTATCTGTGCTCTCCTCATCCCTTATCCCTTACCCAAAATAAACCATCTCGACTCACTGGCTTGTCCCTGGCTCTGATTGCCCGGCTCCCTAGAGCCGGATATGACAGTATGTCGCAGCCAGAAGAGTTGCCGGCGGCCGTGAGTCGCTGTGGAAATGTACCTTTCTGTCCGGGTGTCAGCGCTGCTAGCATGCCGTTTCCCAGGAGTCACTTCCGGCGCCAGGGCGACGAGCTGAGGTCCATCTCGGAGGCTGTCGACGGGACGTTCTTCACCCTGCACGACGTCTCCAACGCGAGACGCTGGCATCCGGGCCGTGCTGAGGAACTCCTGGACTGTCACCCTCACTCTCTGTACCATCTGGAGGACAGTGCCAGGATAGACGCTGCAGGTACACAGCGAGAGAAGCTCCACGGGGTGGATGGAAATCCCGGCAGGGAGTCGAAGTGGGCGACGTCTTTCCCCGCTTCGGAGTTCCGTTCCTGCCGCCATTCCAGTCCGGGAGTTCGCGCCAACCAGAGGACTTCCCCCGACCTGCGCCACGTCACTCGGGATTCCCTTCAAGGAGCCGCAGCTGACAGCAGTTATGTCCGGGGTCGAGTGGCTGTCGCGAGCTCTACTGTGTTTCCTGTCACCACCTTCAGGCATGTGGCGGCGGCAGTGAGATTGATGGTGAGGACCTCAGGGCTACGAAGCTTTCCCGTGCTCGACGCCTTCCTCGTCTCGATCTCCGATCTGGAGCGGCGAATCCTGGGTTTCCCCCTCGCTTCGTCCCCTGGGAGTAGTCGTCATCACATCGCCGAGTCACCTCTGCACGAACCTCGTCCGGATCCAGTTCTGGGTCATCGTCAGGACCGTTCCTCCCACGCAGCTGTCATCCCTTCGCCTCGTCAGTGTGGAGATTCTACAGCCCCGTCCCCTGAGCCTCGTTCCCCCGCTGTCATTCCTGGACATTCGGGCTGGCTCACCCCGGCTGTTTCCCCCTCCTCCTCGACGCGCTTCCTGACCGCTGTGTGTGCCTGGAATTCCGGCCTGGTGAGCTCTCTGCTGGAGACAACGCGAGCGACCCTCAGACGAATTCCCGGGGGGTCCTCCGTTATCGCCGGGCGGGGAGAGGAAGAAGCAGATTCCACTACAGCAGGCGATACTCAACCTCCAGGGGGCAGGCAAGTCATTGTTTTTTCACACCTGCTTAATGATTTGCTCTGTCACATCCCTGGAGGAGAAGTTCAGGGTTCGCAGCTCCCTGAACTCTCCCCACCTGCTGTAACCTGTATTCCTAATCCCGCATCCTCTGTGTCTCTCTCCGCCGAGCGGTCCCCGGCTCCGGGTCAACGTGGTGGGATATGGAGAGGGCCTGTGGTTCCGCAGCTACATTGCGGACGGAGGAGGGGGACTGACTGCTGCGTGGAGTCTCCGCCGACGACTGAGCGTCCCCGGGTCTCCACGGAGGAGCGGTTCGGTCCAGCGGGACGAGATTCTTCTGGCTTCACGCCGAGTGGATCGTCGGCGGGGTTACCTGAGCTGGAGGGATCTCAAGCTGCGCTGACCATCGTGCTGGCTGCGGGGCCCGACGCGGCTAGATGGGAGCCTGACAACGACCTCCTGACGACGGATCCTGGATCTTCGCAGTCCTGGACGGCGTCAGAACCCGAGATCAGGCGAGTGCTCTCCTTTCTTTTCTCTCTTTTTATCCCCGAGCACTTCAGCCTATCTCCAGGGGAGACGAGCCGGGTGCAGCCGTCCGCTGCGTCTGAGCTCGTCTCGCCGGGTTCTGGCGCTGCCGGTGATCCTGATCCCGGTTCTGTTTTCTCTTCTGAGCCTTCTTCCAGGGTCACCGGCAAGGAGTTGCTGTTCCTCGTGGTGCTGGAGGGTCCGGGTTCAACGTTGGAGGTCGGTTCTGGTGCAGTAGTCAACGTGGGATCGCCCGAGACCCAGTCGGGGTCCAACGTGGGTTCGCCTGAGGCCCGATCGGGGTCCGACGTGGGTGCTGCCCCAGTATTGTCCAGGTCCGGTGAGGAGGTGGCCGTTTCCCTGAGGCCCGCCGCCCTCGTCATCGGCTCTCCCCTGAGCCTCTTCCACCGGGATCCGCTCTGACCCTTCGTCCGTCTCAACGGTCCTGGTGGTTGAGTGATGCGGGTCGACGACCCGACCCGCAAAACTTTCGGTTCGGCGATCTGGTTTCCCCCCACTGGTCTGTGTTTGCCTTTGGGCGGCCTGGTTCGGCAGCCGTTGGACTGGATTCCTGGGATCTGGGTCCAGAGTTCGCCGTCCGAACATTTCTCTTCCCCTGATTCGCCAGCTGGACAATGGGCGGGGAGATCTCCGGAGCCATCTCGGCTATTTTTGGACTCTGCCTGCCATACACCTCGGGTGTCACTTTTTCTTTTATCGTTATTAAGGTCACTTGGGTGTAATGTCTGTCCTGTTGGTGGATGTGTATTTATAGTGCTGTGCGTTTTCCTTCCCTCGTACCCAGCATTTTATTTTTTGTACCATGTTTTTAGTCTCGTTTTTGCATTGTAGAGTTATGTTTTGTTCCCTTTCAGACCATACTCTGCAGTTGCCCATTCATTCCAGTCACTTTCATTTCTTTAGGTGACTGGGTATTTATATATTCATGTGTGTGGGTTTTTCTTTGCCTGCACTCAGTATTTCTTTTTTATGCCCTGTTGGTTCATTATAGAGTCATGTGCCTTGTTTTCCGTAACACCATGCTCTGTAATTGTCCATTTGTTCCAGTCACCCTCACTTTTCTTGGTGACTGTGTGTATGTACTTATATTGGTGCTGTGTATTGTGTTTTCCCTTTATTTGACCATACTCAGCATTTTTTGCCCTGTACCTTTTTGGTGGTTCTTTTTTTTTTTTCTTGCTCTGGGTCACGCATGGTTGGTACTCTCTGGGTAGTATGTAACCGGCGTGCTGACCCAGTTCTTCTCCCCATCTGTACCTGGGTTAATTATTCTGTTGTCAGTATTGTATTTGGGTTTTTCTTTCCCGCTACCCTACATTGCCCCATTGGTGTTGTCCTTCCCTTGGCTTCTTCCCCTCCGGTCCGCCTCCCTTCCTCCCACCCTAGGTGGGGGGGGGGGGGGGGCTGGGATGTTCCTGGTCGTTCAGGAGCCCGACCTTGAGGGAGGGGCTCTGTCACCATGGGTTGAGATGCCGTCTCGGCACTGAGCCCATGTTTTCCCTCATCCCTGCCTCCCATTGAGCAGCGTCTCAGCTGGCCCCCAGCTGGCAGCATTATGGACGGCTGGGGCCAATTAGTCTTCATCAGCTGGGGCGCTGCCAATGAGGATAAATAGGAGCAGCCTCGATGACTCGGGGCTGCGACATAAGCACTGCTAGGCTGAAGCCCCTTCGTCTGGTGTCAGCCTCAACTCCCCTTGCAGCGTTCCTGTGTTTGTATCCCGCTGTGAGGATGTACGTCTTGCTACCCCCACGTCCGGTACGAGCTGCTTACCTCTGCGCTGTGCAACCTGTGAGTGTACCTCTGCATGAGTATCTGTGCTCTCCTCATCCCTTATCCCTTACCCAAAATAAACCATCTCGACTCACTGGCTTGTCCCTGGCTCTGATTGCCCGGCTCCCTAGAGCCGGATATGACACCGGTTACTTGTGTCCATGTAAACATGGCTATTGAATCAGTGAGTAACTGCATGGAGGGCAGCTTTGTTACTATGGTTACCTAACATGGATGGGAGAAGACAAAAAAGGGGGGGGGTGATCCCTGAGAAATTGAGGTTGGCAGAAAAAGGCAGTAACTACATCATATTAACATTCTGGCTAATACTAAGGCACATTTGTCTACAACTAAGCAATTCTACTTGGTTAATCACCTAATTTTACTAAAAATAAATTGATCATAAAGCATGCAGATATTTACAAGAGGCAGACATGTGTGATACATTGCAGTTTCAGAAATAAGGAGGCACATTCTAGTATCAATGACCCAGTTTGTGTGACTTTGCCCACCTTGGTTGGGCTCATTACCGATGACGATGAGAAGGCATACAGGGCGGAGGTAGAGAATCTGCTGCTGTGGTGCCAAGCAAAGAACTTGAAACTGAAAGTCCAAAAAAACCAAAGAACTCATATTGGACTTCAGGAAGAACAGTCAGGACCCCACCCCCAATAAATGGCGACCGCGTGGAAACCGTCCCCACCTTCAGGTTCCTGGGCATCCACATGTCCTCTAACCTCTCCTGAACTGTCAACACCAAGGCACTGGTGAAGAAAGCCCAGCAGTGGCTGCACTTCCTCTGTGTCCTGAGGAAGAACAACCTGGACCAGAGGCTGCTGCTGGCCTTCTACCACTGCTCAGTGGAGAGCATGCTCACCTACTGTCTGGGTGTGTGGTATGCCGGCTCCACGGCCGAAAACAGGAAGGCTGTGCAGAGGGTCATCAACACTGTCCAAAATATGATCGACTACCCTCTGCCCTCCCTGGAAGACATCTCCAGATCCTCCTGTCTCAGAAAGATCACGGCCATCACAGGACACCCCTCACATCCTGCCCACCACCTGTTTGACCTGCTCCCCTCTGGACGATGGTTCAGATCAACCAGGCCCCACAGTTCCAGACTGACAGTTTCTTCCCCTGTGCCATCCGGACTGTAAACAGTTAGAGGTCCCACCCCCTCCCTCCAAACGCTCACATGCATAAAACTGAGGACCTTTTTAATTATCACAATAACACACCTGTCTTTGCACTCTGCACTTTCATGTACATTGACCCATCAGTGAAACCACTACCATTCCTGTGTATATTTTCCCTAATCTTTGGGCCATTTTATTCAATTGTGTGTTCTGCACTCTGCACTCTTATGTACATAGTTCCATCCGTGAAACCACTACCATACCTGTGTATATACCTGTGGGCTATTTTTATTTCTGACATATGTTTTATTGTGTATTCTGTAACTGTGTTTTATCAAATTCTTCTCTCTTTATTGCGCAGTAGCCTGGTGGAGCACCCACAATTTTGTTGTACTGTACAACTGTACAATGACAATAAAGCCTATTCTATTCTATTCTATTCTATTCTTTGAGTTCTTATTTCCTGTGGGAAGGTAGCTTATTGACAGAGCCCAAATGCACAGTGAAGTTTAAGATTGTTTTTATCTGAGAGAAACGTCACCAGTCTTCCTTTGGGGCAACGTTTGGAGTTCCATGACAGTCCAAGTATCCTGCTTTCTGGAGGAGAAGATGGGGTTTCAATCACTTCTCACCTAGGTGCTGATACGAATTCAAAGACTTCTGCCTGAATGTAAAGGCAGTGTTGGATGTTGGGAGAGAAGAGAATAGGTATGAGCAGTTGTTCCTCATTGTTCAAAAGGGGTTGTGAAGAAAGAGTTGAGGTTGGTTAACAGAGGCAACAACAGTTAAAGTTCCTTTTGTCTTGCTGTTAATGAGTGTCACTGAGTCTCTGAGTCCACCTGGTATCAATTCCACTATAATTACAAATTTTAAAGCAGATGCTGTTTCTTTACATACAGTAGTTTACTGCAATGATATTCTATAACACCACAAGAAAATCACAAGGTTGTCAAAAATTTCCTATTAAACAGTGATTTGTAAATTAAGCAGAAACTGCTATACAGAAAAACCCTTCTGTGAAACAGCAAAGACTTTAACACAATATCTATTACAACAGCTAAATTGCACTGAATGCATGTTAAACAGTATAGATTTGGAAATTATTGGCAGCACCTTCATTTGAAAACTCCCTAACCACAGTGGTCCCCAACCACTCCGTACGAAGCGCAGAGGAAAAAAGAAATAATTTATTCTGTTGCTTTGTACTGTCTATCAGAGTCTGTGTTTTTCTGAAAAAAAATTACAGACAATATTCTCTCTCTTTCCATGCCTGACTCCTACCTGTCTATCTGCTGCGTGTCTTGACACACACCTGTCTCATCAGATATTTGTTTGTGGTTTTACGTCATCTCTCCTCACTCGCGCTCCCATGACGGGGTGGTTTTCAGGCAGGCGGACATTTTTCAAAACAGACCCAACACTTCATACACGCAGTCAGGATGGAGAAGTGGCAAAATGTCCACCGGCAGGCCGAGGGAGACGGAGGAAGGGACAGTGGGGAAAACCTCGCGAGTGAGTGGAGTTTTTTTAAATCACACTTTTTTTTGCTGGTGTTCTGTTAACCGGAGTGGTGGCCTAGTTGGTAGAGCATCCACCTCACAACCGGGAGGTCATGAGTTCAAGCCCTGGCCGGGTCATACCAAAGGCCATCTAAAAATGGTACTTCTCGTCTTCTAGCTTGGTGCTCAGCATAATAGAATGGGAGAAGGAAAAGTTGTTTGCGGTGGCACCTTGCATGGCAGCGGCCCCTCTGATTCGAGATGTGATTAACATTGTAGATAGGAAAAACATAATTTCGTTCTACTGTACATGATTAGCTGTATGGATTGAATGACAATAAAGTTGGCTTCTTCTTCTTCAATACTCACTGTAAATATAGAAGTGAGCACAGTGCAGCGATGCCTTTGATTGCTTAGACTGAGCATTTGGGCACTACTCAGGGACAAATTTGATTGGCAAAATTGCTGGAAGTTGATGAGGATTGGCCAAAATTGTGGGAAAGTTGCAGTGATTGGACAAAATTGCAAGGTCGTGCAATAGTCATGCTGACTGGCTGATTTCTTGTGAATTAACACAATCGCAACATTGTGAAATCCTGGAGGGACTGGAAAGTGTGGGGTCTCTGTTGTTGCATTTTGCACTTCATAGTGCGCCACACATTTTCAATGGAAGACAGGTCTGGACTGCAAGCAGGCCAGTCTAGTACCTGCACTCTTTTTTTACAAAGCCACGCTGTTGTAACACATGCAGAATGTGGCTTGGCATTGTCTTGCTGAGATAAGCAGGGACGTCCCTGAAAAAGACATTGCTTGTATGGCAGCATATGTTACTCCAAAACCTGTATGTGCCATTCAGCATTAATGGTGCCTTCACAGATGTTCAATTTACCCATGCCATGAGCACTAAAGGCCTGATCAGAGTCCCTCCAAGGGGAAAACATTTGCATTCTGTAGACTGCGTTTTCCTACATAGCAGTATTCAGAGTGGATTTGAGCCACTGCAGCTGCTGCTCAGCAGCCACGTTTCACACATGTGCAGTAAAAGTAATCTGCAGTTCACATGCTCATGTTGTTGGCAGTGGCCAAGAGCCATCAAACTGATTTGAACAGTTGCAATCCAAACACAAAAGAAGAGCACGGTGGCAGACATTTTAAATGGCAGAAGCGATGGAGGTACATGAATACAGTGACAATCAAGACAAACAGGAGCTTTTGCCATTTAGTGGCAGAGGAAGAAAACAGACAGGCAAAAAGACAGACATTTGTTCACCCAATATTGGTGGATTGCTCAGTACTTCCCTCTAGTGGGAGTTTCCAGGCACATGAGCAGTTCACTGCGACCATTTGCGTACATGTATGCGCGTTCACTTTTTTTGGGGCTGCATGTGCTCAGTCAGCTCTCACCCTCTGCATAGGGTTTGCGCACAAATGCGTCCACTGCGCTCGTTCGCATACTGTGTTTTTGCCACCATGAATTGGACTTAACACACCCCCATACCATCACAGATGGTGACTTCTGAACTTTGCACTGATAACAATCTGGATGGTCCTTTTCCTCTTTAGCCCAGAGGACACAACGTCCATGATTTCCAAAAACACTTTGAAATGTGGACTTGTCAGATCACAGCACACTTTTCCACTTTGTGTCAGTGCATCTCAGATGAGCTTGAGTCCAGAGCAACCGGAAGCGTTTCTGGGTGTTGTTGATATATGGTTTTCGCTTTGCACGGTAGAGTTTTAAGTTGCACCTGTAGATGTAGCGATAAACTGTGTTAACCGACAATGGTTTTCCAAAGTGTTCCTGAGGCCACATGGTATTATCCTTTACAGAATGATGTCAGGTTTTTAATGCAGTGCCACCTGAGGGATCAAGCATCATGGACATTCAATGTTGGTTTTCAACCTTGCCACCTGCATGCAGAAATTTCTCCTGATTCTCTGAATCTTTTCATGATATTATGGATTGTAGATGATGAAATCCCTAAATTTGTCATGGAGTGCCCTCTCCGAGGGCAAACAGGGAAGGTGGTGCTGCTGCTGCTGGAGAGTGGCGAGAGGCTCAGGGCTTCTGCCCCCGGGGCCGCTTCCTCATTGGCACAGGCTGGGGTATGGAGGAGGTTTCTCCCAGCCCGTGGAGCATGGACAATGGGCTGGTTATGGAGAGGAGTAGGTCTGTGAGCTCCGGATGGCTCCACAGGCTGGGGCATGCTTCCAGCACTTGTGCAGCTCCAACCAGACATTCCCGGGCTGCCTCGGCAGTGTGGGAAGCACGAGCCTCCGATAAGATGTTAAGTACAACGTTCACAGTCCAGCACTCCACCTCACTAAACCCACACCGACTGTAGTCGAGAAACACTGCCATGCCAGCAGAAAAACAGATCTTTAAAGAAAAACACGGGAGTTGAAAAAAAGGCAGAACTCACAGTCCGCTGGCATCTTGCTGGCAGCGGCGTACTGTCATGGAGCACCCTTTCCGAGGGCAAACAGGGACGCCAAACGCAGACTGTGAGTTTGCAAATTTATTAACAGAAAAGAAACACAAAATACCACACACACAAACAAAAAACACAGCTCTGACGCTGGTGCGATGAACGCCAAGATAAACAAGGAAATGTGAGCAAAAGACAGGTAAATAATAACTTAGCTGCTAAAGTCCGGGGGATTCCCAACTGAAGAGGTTTTACGCCGCTGTGCCAGGGAAGTGGCACCAACGGCTTAAATAAGAAACCCCCAATTGCCAACACCTGTGGGATCATGAGTGGTGATCATTACTGGCAGCCATGACAGCCCGTGAACAGAATCTGACAGATGGAAATGAAGCACGAGCTGTCACAGTGCCCGCAATGATCACGACAGCAAACCATAAACGAAAGTACAGAAACTAATAATAAACTGACCAAAAACAGGAACCAAATACAGCAAACAAGGTGAACAGAAAAAAAAAAAAAACAGAAAAAGACTAAACTAAGCTGAAGACTGGGCACGGCCCCCACCCATGCACCGGATCATGACAAAATTCCTTGCAACTGTACTTTGAGAAACATTGTTCTTAAACTGGTGGACTATTTGCCCATGCAGCTGCTCACAATGTGGTGAATCTCGCCCCATCCTTGCTCGGAGATGCTCCTTTTATACCCAATCATGACACTCCCCTATTTCCAATTAACCTGTACACCTGTGGAATGTTCCAAAAAAGTGTTTTGTTTGGATTTTTTTTTTTGAGCATACCTCAAGTTTCCTGCTTTTTTCCTTGCCCTTCTTGCTAAATACCTACAGATCCTTATCCCTTATTCTGTATCCCTTTTGGAATGTGTTGCAGACACCGAATTCAAAATGATTGAATACTTGCAAAAAACAATAAAGTTTATCAGTATGAACATTAAATATCTTCTCTTTGTGGTGTACTCAATTGAATATAGGTTGAAAAGGATTTACAAATCATTGTATTCCGTTTTTATTTACATTTTACACAATGTCCCAACTTCACTGGAATTTGAAGTTGTACACCAAGATTTCATACAAAAGGTTTGATGGAATGAAATGCTGTATGAATCCCCGTTCATATGGAAATTCGTACAGCATATGTAAGGCGATAGTGAGGCATTGATAAGGTGGAAATGCCTCATTTATGCGAGATTTGTGCCGACAAAATGTGCGAAAAGCTGTAAGATCTTCCTATCAGCAACTTGAGTTGCACAAAAATTTTCTTAAGATGGCAGTAAGTACGCCACAGGAAGATCCCAAGGTACCTTTACGAAGAACGTAAAAACTCTAGGGCCATCATACCACAGAAAAGCACCTCATTTCTCAAGAATGCCTCAAGTTGCTCTTGCAAATTAAACAGCAGTTGTAAGAAGCTATGCCCCCCTCCACAAATGTCTGCAAACTCCAGAATTCATAAGAACTGAGAGATTCTAATGAACCCATCATCCATAAGAATCTTTGTGACCGTAGCTTTAAATCTGAAGAAAACTAGTCCAGAGCTGTTCTATCACACTTTTTGAAACTTCTTAATCTACGTGACAGAACACCTTCAGCTCACTTGCCTGTCCTGAGACTTAAGACAGCAAGACATTAATGTAGCTCTTATATAAAATGTACAAGACTATCTCTGCTTGAACTTGCGGTTAACTTTTTTGCACAGAACTTTTATCAATTTTACACAACTTGCGTAGATCAAGTTTTATGTTTTAAAATGCATATTTATTGGGGATTGTGAAGATGTACTGACCTTGACGATGGGCGTTCATTTGTGGCATCTTTATATGCCGCCTCAAGCACTTCCACACTTTCACAGTTAAGATGAATTGAGCACTGATGGTGGGGGCCAGGCTTATCATCAGGTGTGGGGGATGCTAGGAAGTTGGGTAACTTGTCAACTGCCACTATAGGGAAAAAATAGTGTTTGCTTTTTATTAGGAATTTTTAATTCTAGAAGAGGACTAAAAGGACTCAACAAAAAAAAGCATAATCCCCAGCGCACTCGAGTTTTGTTATAAACACTTTCAATCACAGACTTAAATTCAGTTCTACACTATTGTTAAATGTAACAAAAGCACAATGAAATGATCAATCAGTTTTAAAAGGCTGTGTTACAGAGGAAAACTTGCTTAAAAAGCAGAAAAAAAAACATATAGGCCTACTGGGACTGATAAAAACAACTTCTCAGTTGTGCTTGTCTTATTACACACTTGTTTCCGGTAGTAAATGTTTAGGAAATGATTTAATGTTAATGTTTTTTTCCACTCACTACTCTGTATTACATATTATTTTTGTATTACAACATTTCTGATATCATAAATATCTGATTATTACATTCACTAAAAAGGATTATATTTTTACCTTTATTTGTTTGTTAATTTTTATAAGTGTTTGTGTTAAGAGCAAAACTCAATATTTTATTCATGGATTTTGATGAAATTTTCAGGAGAGGTTGAAAATTGACTAAGGATGAAACAATTATTTTGTGCGGGTAATCTGAATCACTATCAGCCTCCAGGATTTTTTTTTAAAGATTCCAAAATCCAAAATCAATACAATGTCCTATTGGATGTTTTGATGGTCACCAGCAGAGGGCGCCATCTGCTGCCTGCTTTGGTAGAGGTTTGTGTTCTCTGAGTGCTTTCTAGCTATCTGTCATAAACCCTCCATGCGCTCTACTATTACGCACGAAGGAGAGAAGGAGAAATGAGGATTTAAGTGCGAAGGTTCCACACACACACG
Organism: Pholidichthys leucotaenia; assembly: GCA_020510985.1. Classification (NCBI taxonomy): domain Eukaryota; kingdom Metazoa; phylum Chordata; class Actinopteri; order Cichliformes; family Pholidichthyidae; genus Pholidichthys; species Pholidichthys leucotaenia. Next base: position 332,409,544 of record CM035841.1, on the reverse strand, counting down.
TTTATTTGGCCGGCTTGGCTCATGACAGAGTCCCCACTTTAAGGGGTGGAGCCCAGACACCCAAAGTAACATCAACCCTCCCCCCCAACAGGAGCAACAACAACAAACAGCACGAACTCGGGTGGGAGGTAGGGGGAACAGGAAGGAGGGAACACAATACCCCGCCCAGGGTCCACAATTAACCCCCCCAAGTCCAAGGCCATAGCGGCTTGGGAGGCCACCCTGAGTCCCAGGTCCAGCTGGCAATTCGGCGAACCCAGTCAGGTGGCCTGCCGGAGAACATGGGCCATCTGGCCCAGAGATCCGGTCCTTCAGGTGGTCGGCCAGCATTGTTGATCCACCAGGGCTGACGGGGTGAGGTAGGAGGCGGTCTGCCTACCGGGAAGCTCACTGGTGGGTGACCGGACCAAAGGGAGGGGACCCCCATGGCGTAGGACTGGGAGGAGAAGGGGACCACGGCATCCTCATGGCGATCCACAGCGCCTTTGGTGGCCCCCGACCGAGCCAGCTCCGCTGCACCCGCGATGGACTCCAGCAGGAGCCTAGCTGCACCCACGATAGCCCCCAACTGGGCCAGCTCCGTTGCACCCACGAGTGACTCCAGCGGGAGTCTAGCTGCACCCACGGAGGCACCCAGCCAGGCCGGCTCTGCTGCACCCATGGTGACCTCCAGCTGAGGTCCAGCTGCACCCACAGTAACCTCCGGCTGAGGCTCAGCTGCGCCCACGGCAACCTCCGGCTGAGGCTCAGTAGCACCCGCGGTGGACCCCGACCGGGCCAAGGCTGCACCCTCGGTGGAACCCGTGCTGGAGTGTGGCCTCCACGACAGGTCTGAACAGGATCCATGTCGGGCTGATCCTGGAGCGCAGCCCCCACGATGGTCCCAGGCCAGCCTGCCGTGCCCATGGAGATGCGTTCTGCAGAGGAACCCACACGACGGCCTCGGGCAGCGGGGATGCTGGACCCATGGGGTTGCTGAGTGGCGGACCCGGTTCCAAGGCAACCTGTGCAGGAGAAGCAGAAGCAATGGCCTCCTCCACTGGATGGACTGGACCCACGATGACCTCCGGCAAAGGCACACCCTCTCCTGCAACCCTAGGTGAAGGCTCAGGGGAAGCAGGAGGAGAAAGATGGTTAGGGTCACCGGCGGCGGTGGAGCCCGGTGAGGTGAGTTCAGATGCAGCTGATGGCAGCACCTTACTCTCCCCCCCAAGAGCCACACAAGATCTCTCTAAAACTGACATGAGAAAAACAAGAGAGAAAACTTGCCTTAGCTCAAGCTCCACCGCTGTCCAGGACTCTGTTGAGCCTAGCGACGAACACCCAGACCCAGCCTCCAAGAGGTCAAGTTCTAGCTCGCAATCCACTGCAGAAGCCTCCACAGCGGGTGAGGTGGTTGTTGCAGTCTTAATGTCCTCCTGCAGTGGCTGCAATGCTGGGGATTCCTTCAGCGTGGCTGCAGGGGAACCTCTCCATGCTGGCTCCGGGAAGGATTCCTCCGAAGCCACTAGCTCCTCCACCGTCGGATGGCCCTGACCTTGGGCCGACAGGTCCTCGGGGAGAATTGGAGGAGACACAGAGAGGGGGGGAAATGAGTTAATTAGGGCAGCTGGAGGAGAGGACCCAGTGGACTGCTTATGCTGGGCCCCTCCCTCGGGAGACAGGCAAGATTCAGTGTCATTAGATGGAGTGTAATGAAGAAATACTTGCCTGTCATCCCAGTCCTTACTGTTCCAGCTGCAGGCAGAAGACAGTCCTCCCTCTCCGTGTCAGTGGTGACGTGGGCCCCTTCAAAAGCTTGTGGAGGAGCCATCTTCATGACGACAGAGGAGGGCATTACCGGGGTGAGCTCAGCGGACCGCACAGCAGCTGGAGGGCAGAGGGCTGCTGAAGGCGATGAGGAGTTCTCCCAGTGTCCCCAAGCTGGCGGGATGGTGTTGACAGTCCTGGTCCCTTGACGCTCCTCCTCGACCTGGCGGGTGACAAAGGCAAGCAGGTTCGCCCACTCCTCGTCAGATGGTGACTATGCGGGCTGAGCAGACATAGGAGGTGGGACCCTCACAGCCGGGGAAGTGTGTCCTCGGACCTCCCTCACACAGCACTCCTCCTTGACCCGGCAGTTGACAAAGGCAAGCAGGTTCACCCACTCCTCGTCCGCCGGCATGGCTGAGAGGGACCTCTTTGTGCTGGCTCCGAGAAGGGATCGTCTGAAACCACCGGCTCCTCCATCATCTGGCGGCTCAGTTCTTGGACAGGCAGACGCTCAGGAAATAAAGGAGGAGGCACAGAGAGGGTAGGAAAAGAGTTTTTAGCTACAGCCGGTAGGGGAAGCCCAGCGGACTGCTGTAACTGGGCCCCTTTCCCGGGAGACAGACAAGGTTTATTATTATTATTATGAGGAGAAGAGAGAAAAAACACTTGCCTGTCATCCCGGTCCTTGATGTTTGCTGCTGTAGCTGGCAGGCCGTCATCCCTCTCTGTGTCCACAGTGAGACAGCCCTCTTCTACAGGTGGAGGAGAAGCCGGCTCCATGGCAACGGAGGTGGGCGTATCCGGGATGACCTTAGTGGACCTCACAGCTGCCAGAGGGAAGATGGCAGCTGACGGAGGAGAGGGCCGTTCCCGGCGCTCTGACGTGGGATGACGCTGTCCTTTATGTGCCCAGACCGACCATCCTGGAGTAAGTGGAGGGTCGAGCAACGCGCCATGGAGGCGGCCAGTCTGCGGGAAAGCGGGCCTCCATCCCGGCGTCGTGGGAAATGCCAGGCCCGGGAAGGAACGCTGGAGTGAGCAGACTGTGGAGAGCAGGTCGGCATACTGTGGGTAGGTCCATAGCCTGGGGTGCGCCTCTAGAATCCCCACCGCTCCATAAATGCATCACCAATTTCTCTCAGGTCCGCTGGCAGCGAAAAACTCATCCACATAGCTTCAGATGTAGACAGTTGCCACCTCCTCCTCCTCGCTAGGAGACCCCGCGACCGACCCTCCTCTCCTTGGACGAGGTCGGCAAGCCCGGGGCATCATGCACTCCAACACAGGTTAGTCCAAAACAAAAAACAGTTATAATGATAAAGGGCAAAATGATGTGTGGGTGAACCCGCTAAATCCTTTTAACTGGCTGGATCATTCTGTCATAAACCCTCCGTGCGCTCTACTATTACGCACGGAGGAGAGAAGGAGAAATGAGGATTTAAATGCGAAGGTTCCACACACACGTTTATTTGTACAAGTTCAGGGCAAACCATACAAATGGCTAGGCTGCTCGGGCTAACAAAGAGTCCACTTGTGAAGCTAGGCTGTGCAGGGGAAAGCGTAGTGGTTGTGGCGCACATGGAAACGCTATCAGCGTGGCAGCACAACTGAACAGAGAAACGCTAGAATTACTCACAGCTGAAGCGGAACGGGTCCTCCAGTTGATCGGCGAGCCAAAACCCTTCAGTGACACGACGGCTAGATGGTGAAGCACAGCCATCTAACACGTACAATGATCCAGCGGCGTATCTCCAGCAAAGAGCTGCTTATGAACAAACGCCGCTGGTGTGGCAAATTCAGAACACCTGGGCAAGGCATGGAAAGGATGATTAACGGGGCTGGGAACAGCTGGTGGAATCAGAGAGAAAGCGAGGGGGCGTGGATGGACCGACAGACTGTCAGCAGCATGAGAGAAAGTAGGTCATAACCGCACACTAACAGCTACCGGTCAGACAGTGGCAAGGATATAGAAGTTATTGTACTAATACACCAAAAATGCACATAACCAGTAAACCAAAACCCCCAAAGAGAACGCGACCGAGCCGGGGAAAGCCAAGCCGGCTCGGCTCATGACACTATCATAGGAGAATCAGAACAGACTTGCCATTGATCTTAGTAACAGGGGAGGTGTAGTCTATCTGGTCCACAGCTTTGATGAATTCTGGAGAAAGGGCAGACTGCAAAAAAACATAAACCAGAATAACTAATACTGCCTTGTGCAATGCTTTTAAAAAGGTGTTCATTTTGTAGCTACCTTGGGGGTGAGGTTCATGAAGGTAACATATGGAGTAGCATTCGATAAAACAACTTTACTTTGGATCTCTGTTCCATCCTTTAATGCCACTCCTTTAGCAGCACCATCTGAACCGACAAGGATCTGTCCCACATCCTGTCAAGAACACCAAAATATGCACGACTGTTCAAATGTTTTTTCATAAAAACACCTTTTTATTCTTCATCACAAAAACTAAAAATTAATCAGAAATACAGGACAGACATTGAAAATGTTTTCAATGACAACTGTAGCTGGAAAACAAAGATCCATACAGTCACACAGTGGTCTACTATCGACAATCATCAGTCCCATGTTTTAGTGTCATGTTGTTTGCTAATTCAGGTTGATCATTATCAAAGGCTAATCAGTCATTTGGTATATTTTCAATTCAAAGTAGTTACTTGTGTGTTTTCATAGAAAACATGGAAATTCCCAAAGGATCCCAAACTTCTGAATGGTAGTGTACATTCATGTATTTTTCATAAGCCCAGAAAATGAATAGCAGCGACTTATTATAGCACATTATAACCCAAATTACCTTCTCAGTAAAAATGTCCGCACCATATGATCGAGCGGCATTAGCAATAGCCTGAGAAACACCTCCCATGCCTCCCTCCACATACCCCCACGCACCCTTCTCCTTCTCCATCTCTCCCATCACGTGGTGCAAGAGTACATACCTTCAAGATAAAACAATGAAATCACTTTTTCAGAAGTCCCCCTTTAGATATACTGCTTCAATTAAAAAACATCTCACCCACTGCCGGGATTGCCAGGACTGATCATGGCTCCAATCACACCGTCAGTAGCCAGAGTTGCTATCAGTGGCTCTGACTCGAGCCACTGAGTCAGGATCTTTCACACAAAACATGAGTTAATCAACCTGCATTGATGAAAAACAGCAGCTAATCACTTTCTATGAGTTCTTCTAAACCTTCATTATAGGTGCAGTTACAATCTTGTAGAAGTCTGGAATGTTTCTGCCCAGCGTCATACCTTCAAAAACAGAAAGAAATCACACATTAAATCCCCATGGTATAATTACTGTATGATAAATTATGGTTTAGAAGAGAAATAGTGGCTATATTAGGCAAAGGATGTTGAAGATGTAGCTCCCAGGCAGGAGAAAAAGAGGAAGACCACAGAGAAGATTCATGGATGTACAGAACGAGTATATTCAGAGGGTTGGTGTGACAGAGGAGGATGCAAGGGATAGGGTGAGATGGAGGCAGATGATCTGAACAGCTGAAAGAAGAAGAAGAACATGAAAGATTTATCAGCATACCACATCTCACAAGGGGCATAAATGTTTTAGCTGCAGACAATCTCCTTCTCAGTGATCCAGTTGTAACACCATGGATATCTACAGGTGGTGCGTCCAGGAGAGGGTGGACAGCATCTGCCAGCTTTTCAAGGTGTGCAACAAAAGCTGGATAAACCTGGATGCATACCAAACAATAAGATGTTGGTGAAGGTGGGGATGTATAAATGATGATCAAGAAGAGGTAAAAACAAAATTTCACTCCATGCTAGTATGCTAAATGCACTATGAAGCACAGTACAGCCAAGCATATAAGATAATCAGAATGTTTAAATCACCTTAGCATCCTTTTGTGAGAACTTGCCAATTTCCATCTGGTTTGTGGCCAAATCTGAGCCCAGGGTGAGAGACCTTGGAGGGATCACTCCTACCCCCTCCTCCAATATGGGGGTGAAAGCATGGGGGTTTCTCTTGTACACCTTCAACCCATGTTTCTGAGCACAAACAGCAATCCCGTTTCACAGAAATCAAACAGGTGAGGAGATGAAACTGAGGCCAATCGTGTATAGCCATACTTCACTTTCATAAAAGGTTTGTTTGTAAAGTGCAGTAGCTGTGTGTACCTTCAGTTCAAGGTCTGTGTATATGTGCGGTCGCAGCAAGCTGAGCAAGTAGGAGCACCTGGAAAACCGGAACCCTGCCAGAATGAGAGTGATTTGTTTGTTTGTTTGTTTGTTTTGAATAATAACACAGTTATGATAAGAGAAAATGCAACATTCCTCCAATTCCAGGAATGTTGGACGTCTGACCAACGAGATTAAAATGTCACCACTTCTACATTAATCATGTTCCAGCAAAGCATGTCATTACAGTGTATTTATGCCTAAATGACCTCATACTGCAGTCTTTTAGGTCTGCATTGCTAACAGCTAGCTAACAAGAGAGTCAACATTGAGCCAAAACAACACAGTATGCAGTAATATGCACATAGAACACCACAGCAGTATACTTTGCTGGAAAGCAGTTAACACAGAAGTTACTGTATATCATTTTGTCTTCATTGCTTGGATTTCTGATGTTCCTGTAGGTGGTGCAGTTACCTTTTCTGTGCTTCTGCATTCTAACTTCAGAATAAATGATGCCAGAATCATCAAACTGTGCACACAGGTTGGCCTAGAGACTCGCACCAGTGGCTATACTTTTAGGAGCAAAAGGTCAAAGGTCAAAGTGAAAGGGCCACCAAGTGTTTCACTGTTTTCCCAACCTCTAAACCAGAACAGCTGCAGATTTTGACACCAAACCTGGAGCAGGAATATTATGCAAACTTCTGGACATGCATACATTTTGAGGCCAAAATGCAAAGCGTACAGAGTCGGCACCGGTTTGCAGAGCAGTTCTGGTTGTATATGATCTGTGTAAAACACACTGAGTGTAGAAGAGCTTGGAAGAACGAGGCGATGTGATATATAAACCAAAGTTTATTATCAGCTCCTCTAACAAGTCTCATCCTAGTGCAGCAGCAGAAGAAGGAAAAAGAGACCGAACACCTTCGGCTCTATGAACTTATACTTGCACATAACAAAAGACATGCATATCAAAAGCTGACATCCCTCATTATCTTAATCCCCCCATTATCTTCATACTCCTCCTCATGGCCCTGGGGGGTCAGGGCAGCTCCTCCGGTCTCCACCGCAGTGCCTGGGAAGCTCTTTGATCTTCACTGGCGGCTGAGACTCTTTGTCCTGTTCTGAGGTGTGAAGTCGCCTTACATATGTAATCACCAAACATTCTCACATGCTTCAACATATGTAGGTTATGGAATATATGATTAATATAGACCACAGCCCCCCCCCCCCCAAACGACTAAGAAAAGGACAATAGAAAAATTCACAGTTTAAGATAATTACTATGACATACTAACTGCTACACCTCTTGCCACAGAAGAAACCTTCCAGCAGCCATGCTCCTAAGAGAGTTCAGTGGTAATCATAACAGCATAGTAAAATCACAAGTCAGTCCTAAACTGTTACAGCACAATTAGTGAACAACTGTTGAGTAGTTTGCATCAGTCCCTGTGCCGTCTGGGTTTTAATCTTCTCCCGAATCTGCTGTGGGTCCGCTTAGGCGTCCTGCTGGGACCTTCCTGTAAGGAATCTGCAGCTTGGGGAGGAGAGTGATTATTTGTTCCCTGCAGGGGGGCTGAGTCTTTTCTCTTGGGGGGGTCTACCCCGCCGAGGTGCTCTCGCCAACCGTGCAGGCTCGTCTCTCAACAAGAAGGCAGGTTTAAGTCTGTCAATGCTGACTGTTTCTTTTCTATCCCCAAAATCAAGCACAAAGTGTTTATCACCAGGTTCCAGCACTCTAAATGTCCCATCGTATGGTGGGCGGAAAGTTGGTTTTAAAGCTTCATGCCTAACAAAAACAAATTCAGCGTTTTTTAAAGCTTGGGGGACAAAAACCCGTGGAAAAGAGTGATGTGCCGGTCCGGGGAGAGAGTCCGGTCCGTTGCAGCCTAAAAACCTCGGGGCAGGGAGATGCCCTGGCTCTGGGTTCTCTGGTAAAAATTCACCTGGGAGCCTGAGAGGTTGTGCAAAAACTAATTCTGCTGGGGAGGCGTCTAGATCCTCTTTGGGCGCAGCACGCAACCCCAATAAAACCCAGGGAAGTTTATTTACCCAATTTGTATCCGTTAGTGAGGCTCTGAGGGCGGCCTTTAAAGATCTGTGAAAACGCTCGCATAACCCATTAGCCTGAGGGTGATAAGCAGTGGTGCGGTGAATTGTTGCCCCTAAGCTGCTGGCCATGGCTGACCAAAGCTCCGAGACAAATTGAGGCCCCCTATCGGATGTGATGTCCGATGGGACGCCGAAACGTGCCACCCAGTTTGTCAAAAAACCGCGAGCGACTTCCTCCGCTGTGGTTGACGCCAGAGGGACTGCCTCTGGCCAGCGCGTGGTGCGGTCTATCATTGTTAACAGGTGTGTGAAACCTTGGGAGGAAGGTAGAGGTCCCACGAGGTCGACATGAACGTGGTTGAACCTTCTAGCAGGGATTGGAAAAGGCTCCAGAGGGGCTTTTCTGTGTTTGTGTATTTTGGCGCGCTGACAAGAAATGCAAGTTTTTGCCCATTCTTTTACGTTTTTGCGCAGGCCAGGCCACACAAACTTTTCGGCGACCATTTTAACCGAGGCGCGCACACCTGGGTGCGCGAGGGAGTGAATTGAGTCGAAAATACGGCGGCGCCATGTAGCTGGGACTAACGGGCGAGGTCGGCCGGTTGAGATATCGCATATTAGGGGGGGCACGCTGTCGCGTAAACCCCTTTCCTCCAGCCTTAACCCTGTTGGTCCAGACAAGAGTGCGCGCACGTCCGCGTCACTACTTTGTTCCTCTGCCATGGCTGCATAATCTATCCCTGCATGGATTGGGGCCACGTATGTGTCCGCGTTGGTGAAGAGTTCCGCGGCTGAGGTAGTATAATCTGTCTCCTCGCACTCTGACGATGTCACAGCGCGAGAAAGGCAGTCTGCTACCACGTTAAGTTTGCCTGCCACATGTCGAATGTCTGTGGTGAACTCTGAAATCGCAGCCAGCTGTCTTTGTTGCCTGCCTGACCACGGTTCGGAAATTTTAGCCATAGCAAAGGTGAGCGGTTTGTGGTCTACAAAAGCCGTGAAACTCTGCCCTTCTAACCAGAACTGGAAGTGGCGGATGGATAAATGAAGCGTTAGCAGCTCCCTGTCAAAAGTGCTGTATTTACGCTCGGTTTGGTTTAGCGATTTGCTGAAGAATGCCAAAGGTTGCCAGATTCCGCTGACATGTTGCTCTACAACTGCCCCTATAGCTAGGTCTGAAGCGTCTGTGGTTAGCACAATGCGGGCCGAGGGATCGGGGTGAACCAACAATGTGGCATTAGCTAGGGCGCTTTTCACTTCCGCGAAGGCGCGTTCGCGCTCCGGGGTCCATTTGACCGCGTTGGAAGCTTTTTGTTTTCTGAGCGCGTCATATAGGGGCTGCATGAGCTGAGCTGCGTGGGGGAGGAAACGGTTGTAAAAATTAACCATTCCTAAAAATTCTTGCAGCGATTTGACCGTTTGTGGCCGTGGGAAACTTTTTATCGCGTGAACTTTGTCTGGAAGTGGGACTGCCCCCTTCGGAGAAACTCTGTGTCCTAAAAAATCAATTTGTGACACGCCGAATTTGCATTTGGCTGGATTGATTATTAACCCGTGCTCTTCTAGTCTCTGAAAAACCATAGTGAGATGCTGCTCGTGTTCTTCCTCAGACGGGCTGGCTACCAGCATATCGTCGAGGTAGATAAAAACAAAAGGGAGGTCGCGTAATACTGCGTCCATCATCCGCTGAAAGGTTTGAGCAGCGCCTTTGAGGCCGAAAGGCATTCGCAAAAATTCAAAAAGGCCGAAAGAGGTTATTACAGCTGTTTTAGGAATGTCCTCTGCTCGAACTGGGACTTGATGATAACCGCGGACCAGGTCTATTTTTGAAAAAAATGCGCACACCCGCCAGATGCAGTGAAAAATCCTGAATGTGAGGAATTGGGTAGCGGTCATGCACTGTCGCATTGTTTAATCTGCGGTAATCGCCGCACGGTCTCCAAGAACCGTCGGATTTCGGAACCATGTGAAGTGGTGAGGCCCAGGGGCTTTTCGAGCGTCTAATAATGCCTAATTTTTCAAGGGTGGTAAACTCGTCCCGAGCTATGGCGAGCTTGGTCGCGTCTAAGCGCCGAGCTTTGGCAAATACGGGTGGGCCCGTTGTGGGAATAAAGTGTTCGACCCCGTGTTTAGCCACTGTGGCTGAGAATTTGGGAATTGTGAGTGCTGGAAATTGGGTGAGGAGTTGATCAAACTTACCTCCTGCTGTGGTGACGCTAGCCTGCACGGGTGGTGGAGAAAGTCGAGCTGAGCAGGGAATAGAAGCAAAGGACAGTGCATTAACCAAGCGCTTGTTCGCTAGATCGACTAATAACCCATGTGCACACAAAAAATCTGCGCCCAACAAGTTAAAACTCACCGCCGCTACAACAAATGTCCATCTGTAGTTGCGGCCGTGGATGCAGAGGTGCAGGCTCTTTTCGCCAAAAGTGTCGATGGTGGAGCCGTTGGCTGCCACCGCTCCATTGCCCCGGGGGCCCATGGCCCGGTCTACTTGGGAGGGCATGACAAAACTTAGTTGAGCTCCCATGTCGATAAGGAACCGCTTGCCGGTGTGTCCGTCCGTCACATATAAAAGCTTGCTTTTTTCGCCGAGAACCGCCGCTGTTAACGGCTCTCGGCTTCGGCGTTTTCCGGAAATTGTGAATTTGCAGGGGGGAACGCATTTGTAAGCCTTCTCGGCGAAGCGGTGGTGGTAATAACAGACGTCGCTCCATCTGTTGCGTCCTGGCCGTGTCGCTGTCACCGCGGGCTGATTCTGCTCGGTGATTTGTGGCTCCTCGTGGCTCCGGACATCAGCGTTGAGGTCTGCGGATGCTGCTGTGGGTGTCTGCTCCTTGCAGGCGTTGACGAGCCGTTGAGCTTCGTGAGCTAGCGTGCGGAAGTCTTGCTGGGTGCTGCATCGCATGTTGGCCAGCGTCCCTCTCATGTGTGGCGGCAGCGTACTGAGGAATATGAAATGGAAGAGGAAGTTGTCATTGTCCTCTTCTTTAAGTTGCAGCAAGTCCTCCATGAGGGCCTTGGGTCTGCCTCCTCTGTGGCTGTAAACCGCCAGGATCCTCTCGGCTCCCTCCTCGGCTGAGGGGACGTAATTTGCCATGATGGTCGCTTTCAGTTCTTTATATTTGTCCTGGGCCGGCGGCCGTTGGATTATGCTCCGCGCACATCTCGAAGTGGCGGCGTTGAGTTTGGCGACGATGTGATAGAACTTTGTATCGTCAGCCGTGATGCCCGCAAGTGCAAACTGGGCTTCAGCTTGCTGAAACCACGAGGCGGGGTCTTCCTGCCAGAAGTCCGGCAGGTTGACGGTGACGCCGTTTGTGTAGACCGTCACTGCTGTGTCCACAGGGTGAGAGTGCCTTGCTTCGGCTCTCTCCGCGGTGCTGGTGCTCGGTTGAGCCCTCTCTATCACTTCTGCCGTGGGGGAACGTCGTCCATCTGTTCCCCTGTCTGCATGGGCGCCGGCGTCTGCCTGGGTCGCCACAGATGAGTCGATCGCAGGGGAACGCCTCTGGTCCATTCTCGCGTCAGGGTCACCAGTGTAGAAGAGCTTGGAAGAACGAGGCGATGTGATATATAAACCAAAGTTTATTATCAGCTCCTCTAACAAGTCTCATCCTAGTGCAGCAGCAGAAGAAGGAAAAAGAGACCGAACACCTTCGGCTCTATGAACTTATACTTGCACATAACAAAAGACATGCATATCAAAAGCTGACATCCCTCATTATCTTAATCCCCCCATTATCTTCGTACTCCTCCTCATGGCCCTGGGGGGTCAGGGCAGCTCCTCCGGTCTCCACCGCAGTGCCTGGGAAGCTCTTTGATCTTCACTGGCGGCTGAGACTCTTTGTCCTGTTCTGAGGTGTGAAGTCGCCTTACATATGTAATCACCAAACATTCTCACATGCTTCAACATATGTAGGTTATGGAATATATGATTAATATAGACCACACTGAGCAGCTTTCCAGAGGAAAATACCTCAAATCCCAATGTGAATCTAAGGGGTTCTAAGTTGGAAAGATGTATTGTTTAGTTGTTGTTGTACTATCTAGTTGCTTTTTAAATCTGGGTGTAGCGTCTTTGTAGAAAATGAGAAAGTCTGATTTATGTTTTCCTTCCAGCCAGGGTTCCTACCAGGGAAGATCTCCTCTGAAACAGCTGCTCCTCCCAGCACATGTCTGCGCTCCAACACAGCAGTCTTTAGTCCACCCTTCTGAAGATAAGCGGCCTACGTGCGCGCACGCGCACACACACACACACACACACACACACAAAATCATCATCACATTGTCATACCCCATCCATCCAGGTGTAGCATGTATAGTTGGTACTGAGTTAACTCACAGCCACCAGTCCGTTGTGCCCTGCAATAAAGCATAGAATGAGATTTATAACAACAGAACAAAACAGTTTATTACAACAGAACAAAACACTGGAACTTTCTGGGTGTTAAAAAACTAATCAATGTTATTTTTTTTCATTATGTTGGACATCTGTTATGCAAGCTACCCAGTACATTCCTTTTTACAGTTAAGATGAATGAGTCCAAAGTTGAACAGATTAGAGATTAAACTTTAATCTTCCAGATGCAAAACCAAAGACAGAGCCAAATTAATCAGCATATGCAACTAAAGCTTTTTTTTTTTTTTTTTTTTTTTAATTCTAACATAAAAATAAGTACTGTTTCTCCACCAAAATGAGTTGAAACGCTGCAACGGTTTTGCACAACCGGATGCGTGCCATTACAAAACAACTCAAGCGAGAGCAGCAGCGCTCCCCCACACGCCTCACCTCCTCCGATGACCAGTGCGTCATACTGGGATTTTACAGCGGCGTGACTCCATTTGGATCTGGTCACAGTCCCCACAACACCCGCAGTCTTCTGTCCTCGATGCGTCCACAAGGCAGCCGCCATGGCATAAACAAGGAGTCCCTCCTCTTTTTTTTTTACAGTGTAGGCCTGTCTGTGGAACTGGATCCGGGTTTCCAAAGCTGCGCTGCGCTGCTGAACCTAATGCTGTGCCAGTAAATTATGGGGAAAGTGAAACATTGTCAGATGGTGGCTATGCGTGCAAAGTGCGGTTAATGTGCGACTGTTTGATCCACTCATAACCAGAAACGCAGCAAAATCACACATCTGATTTATGCAAATTTATATGACAGTTAACGAAGTCAGTCTGGTGTAACAGTGATTCATCACTTTAGACCGGCCATTTTTCACGTAACGTTGAAAAAAAAAAAAGCGGACCAAAAAATATAGTTATTTTGCAGTTGTCCACTTGGTGGCACAAGTGAGCCATTAAGCCAGATTCACAATTTTCCGTCTCAAAATATGTCAATTAACCTTCGTTCCCAGAACAAAAGCCGGCTATTGAACAAAAAAACATTGTTATAAGACCGAAAACAGACAATTAAACGTTAAGCTAGCCTCTTAATTAAAGGACTTGAGGTTAAATATGAATAAAACAGGAGAGGCTGGATTCATATTGCTATCTCAGAGTAGGGGGAAAAAAGTCATTTAAAAATTTCAACATTAAGAAAACAAAACTATTGTTAAATTGTGGGTTTTCTTTTTTTCTACAGCTTTCCCTGTCAAAAAATTGAAAATGTATACTCTATATTAAATTCAAAGAAGTTTATATTAATAATTTAATTAAAGTTTAATTAAACTGGACTGATAAACTTACATTAAACTGGTGTTAACACATTTAATTAGCCTTTTTAAACCTGTAAAATGAATGTCCTGGAATAATTTCATTCCTTCATACTTTCTTTCTCGTTAATAACATTAACTTCATATCTTTTCTAACAAGGGATGAAATTTTTAGCACATTCCTGACACCTGATAGGAACACTATCAAACATTACAGGACTCTCAGCCATTGTGGCTTATTAGGAGCTAAACCGGCCACTGGAAATCATATAATACGTCTGAAATAAGTTATCACAGTACACCACTAAATTAAGAATCTAAAGTTAGGTTAAATTTTCTGATGAGCCCTTTGCCATTGCAAGTTTACAACTGTTTTGTATGTAATTGGAAAATCAAGTTCAGGTTGAATGGATGAGTTAATTTGGGGCAACTATCATCACTGGTCATTACAAAAGCAACATCTGAAAAACTAGTTCAAAGTAAGTTCATTTAAATGAAATAATGATGTTGGACTTTATGTTGAAAAGTGCTGTCCTGTCTCAGCTGGCTGGGGCTGGGCTTGTAAGGGCCTACCATAAGAGCTCTTAGAAGGGCTCTCAACACAGAATGGCTTCTTAGTGCTACTGTTGAAAATGTCATGTTGGGGTAGTGGTTCATTTGCAACATTAATGAGATAAGAGGCGATAGATCATGCTGTGGAGAAATGCAGTTAGAGGAGAGATGTTGTCAGCTGGGATCAAAGGAGGGGAGGCTGTTAAATGATACAAAAACAACCAAACACAGCAGAATATAAGCCAATTATCTTCTCATCCTCACTATATAATGCAGGTTTTTGGATATGTTTTGCTTAGGCAGTGTAAAATAATTCCTGAGGTTGGCATAGATTGTGCACTCTCTTGGTAGAGTGAATGAAATGAGGTGTTATGGTGATCTAGAGTTTCAAGCTAGACCTGAGGTGCCTCTCCCTTGGTGTATTAGAGTAGCATTAGCTTCAGGGAAGAGAAATGATCTTGATATGCTGTCTGCTTGGTTTTCCTTTAAGAAACATCTGCGGTGAAAAGGCCAGTCAACCATAACTTGATCAGAAGATGAAGGGAAGAGATTTTGTTCTTGTAAGCAGAAATTAACACTTCATTCCCCTGTGTCGGCAGAAATTCAACACTGCTGCTCTTGAAGGCTCTCCCAGGCAATAAGGGGAAAAATTCAATTAGGCTAAAACAGCTCCGCACCAAAATGTCATTAACCAATTTTCTGGATAAAATACCATCCTCTGCTTCCAGACAGAGAGGTTCACTGAGGAAGATGCTAGTCTTTCATTTCAGTATTTTTAATTTCAATAGCAAACAGCCTCCACAAAGTGGGTAATTTACTTTTTGCTAAACGAATGCACATTAAGTCCATGTGATGACAACATAATGTTGAAAAATGCAATTAACTTAAATTAAACTTTATGTCAGTTTTTATTGCCAAGATTTTTACAAATCAATTGTCATAAAACCCTCCGGTAGGCAAGGTTGAGGACTCAGTGTGCAGGCAGGACTTTCAGGCAATGATGGTTTATTAACAGAAAAACAAGGAATAACCAAACGACAGCTCAGGGGCTGAAAACAGCTCTGGAAAACAAGGCTAAAACACTCAGGGGAAATTCAGGACACAGGATACCTGCAGGGAAGTTCAAACATAACATTAATGATGCCACACCAGAACACAAACTCAGACGGACATAAATAGGGTAACTGATAATCAACAGATGTAAGACAACTGGGAAACAATCAGGGCCAAACAGTAACACACATGAGGGAAAGTGGCTATAAGCACGGGAAACATGAGGGACTGGGAACAATAGGTAAACAAGTACAGGGGATACACATGAGACTTACACAGAAGACCAAGGGAGGACACAGAGAACAATAACAACCGGGGCGACGACACGACAGACAAGGACTGGGGAGCAAAATCATAATCACAGAGGACCCAGGGGAAACACAGAAGGAAAAATACATACAATAATTATAAATAATCACAGAGAGACCGAAAAATAAACATAAAGCATGGGCATGGTCTCTCCCCCCCACTTCCTCCAAACAAAACAAAGAACACCCCAATTGGGCCGGAAGAGAGGGACAAAGGCACGGCGGGACAAAACAAGAACACCAACAAGGAAAAAAATGTTCATTGGGTGGTCGGCCAAAGTCCCTGGACCACTGGACCGATGGACATGGCGCATCAGGTGGCCTACCAAAGTCCATGGGCCACCAGATGGAGTCGCATGGCATGTCAGGCAGCCTGCCAAAGTCCATGGGCCACCAGACGGAGGAACATGGTGTGTCAGGTGGCCTGCCAAAGTCCATGGACTACCACACAGAGGAGCATGGCATGTCAGGTGGCCTGCCAAAGACCATGGGCCACCAGCTGCCAAAGTCCATGGGCCACCAGACGGAGGAACATGGTGTGTCAGGTGGCCTGCCAAAGACCATGGGCCACCAGATGGAGGAACATGGTGTGTCAGGTGGCCTGCCAAAGTCCATGGGCCACCAGACAGAGGAGCATGGCATGTCAGGTGGCCTGCCAAAGACCATGGGCCACCAGATGGAGGAGCATGGCATGTCAGGTGGCCTGCCAAAGACCATGGGCCACCAGACGGAGGAACATGGTGCGGCAGGAGCACTGAGCTCGGGTGACAGCAGCTGAAGAGCTGCAAACTCAAGCAGCAAAGGTGGAGTGGACTGCTCCGACAGCGACCAGAGTGGAGTGGACTACTCCAATAACCAGGGTGGAGCAGACTGCGCTGACGAACCAGGTGGAGCGGACTGCTCCGATGGCCACAGTGGAGCTGATTTGTGCACCATGGAGACAAGCTGGAGCTGTGGCGTGCACCTCAGAGATGGCTGGAGACGAAGCGTGCAACACCATCCCTGACACAGGCATCTCGGACGGGGAAGGAGAAACACAGGTAGGTGTCATGTCCATACCACAATGACCAGCAGAAGAGCTCGGCAGGGAGAGCTCAGAAGCGGATGGTAACTGCAACTGGGTCTCCCCATCAAAGCAAGACAAGTCCTCTCTACACCGTGTTCCAAATTATTATGCAAATAGGATTTTAGTGTCATAAATATTATTTTTTTTTTTTGTTTTTCAATTAAACTTGTGGATGGTATTGTGTCTCAGGGCTCTTTGGATCACTGAAATCAATCTCAGACACCTGTCATACTATACGATACGATAATACTTTGTCAGAAGCATGTCTGAAATTTGTTTTGCATCATTACAGCTTGAAATTGCAGCAACACATAAAAGATATAATTAGTTTGCCAAGGGAGCCCAATTACAGGAAAACTACTTAGATAGATAGATAGATAGATAGATAGATAGATAGATAGATTCAAAAAGAGATATTTCACAGAAACTTAAGCGTGATCATCGTACTGTGAAAAAATTTGTGGCTGATTCAGAGCACAAGTGGGTTCGTGCAGCTAAAGGCATAATGAGGAAGGTTTCTGCTAGACAAATTCATTGGATTAAGAGAGCAGCTGCTAAAATACCATTACAAAGCAACATCATGGGGGATTCAAAAAGAGGTATAAACGTTATTTGCTGAAAGAATATATGTTAGAAGAGTAGTATTTATATGTACGATTCACTATGCTCACTCTGGGACACTATGGAATGGTGGGTGGGACAGCACTGTGTATATCTGTGTTTGGGGCTGGTTTTGATGTATGGACTGTATGTATGTTGGGATGGATGGGTGTTAATGTTGATATGTACAAAATATAGTTAATTGTTTACTTGGGGTCTTAAGTGTGGTAATTTGTATATATTTCACATGGGTGTATTTATGGAAAAGAGGAGTTGGAATTAATAAGTGTTCACTTCTTCCTTCTCCCTTTCAAACACTGTATACTGTTACTTTATTGCACTTGTCATTTGTTTTTGTTCGAAATAAAGTATGTATCTATATGGCTGCAAACATGTCCCACTCTTTAAGATACGTTTTCTCCATTTTTCAGTGTGGTTAGTTTGCCCTCACCTTTAGTTTTCATTTCATTCTGTGTATCATGTCCACCCTTATGTTATCTTGTGTTTACTCCTTGCTGCAGCGCTGTTTATTCTGCCCATCATTATTGGTTCTGTTAATTCCTCACGGCTGCTCCCGATTGTGTCTCTCTCACTCCCACTGTCTCCTCCCCTCTTAATTAACCTTAGCCGTTTGTCATCTGTGTCTGTATATGTTCCACTCAGTTTTCAGTTCACTGTTGCGTCTTAAAACACCCCTTGTGTTACTCACCCGCACTTATCCGGTTTGTTTCCATGTTATCTTGTCTGTCAGTGATTACCCAGCC
This sequence comes from Pholidichthys leucotaenia, assembly GCA_020510985.1. NCBI lineage: Eukaryota > Metazoa > Chordata > Actinopteri > Cichliformes > Pholidichthyidae > Pholidichthys > Pholidichthys leucotaenia. The sequence goes on along the minus strand of CM035841.1, from coordinate 332,391,584 downwards.
TAGAGCTGCGCTTTTTGTTATTAAACTCTGCTGAACATCATCTCTGCATTTGGGCCTGTCCTTGCTGCCTTCCCGGCAGTGGAACCTGACAAAAGCTGCTAGTGCCTCTGGAGTCCCACGAACATCAAGGTGTAGGATCCTCCAGAGACTTGCAGTTGTGCATAAACCTACTATTTGGCCACCCCTAACCAATGCTCACAAGCAGAAATGGTTGCAGTGGTCCCAGAAATACATGAAGACTAATTTTCAAACAGTCTTGTTTACTGATGAGTGCCATGCAACCCTGAATGGTCCAGATGGATGAAGTAGTAGATGGTTGGTGGATGGCCACCATGTCCCAACAAGGCTGCAACATCAGCAAGGAGGTGGCGGAGTCATGTTTTGGGCCGGAATCATGGGGAGAGAGCTGGTAGGCCCCTTTAGGGTCCCTGAAGGTGTGAAAATGACCTCGGTAAAGTATATAGAGTTTCTGACTGACCACTTTCTTCCATAGCAAAATTATCTTCATGCATGACAATGCACCATCTCATGCTGCAAAGAATACCTCTGTGCCACTGGCTGCTATGGGCATAAAAGGAGAGAAACTCATGGTGCGGCCGCCATCCTCCCCTGATCTCAACCCTACTGAGAATGTGTGGAGCATCCTCAAGCAAAAGATCTATGAGGGTGGGAGGCAGTTCACATCAAAACAGCAATTGTGGGTATCGTGCTTGGCAATAATTAGACAGCTCACGTGCAGGGAATGACACCAAAGGAAACACACAATGACACAGTAACAAGTTTAGATGAATTTTATTAATTGCAAAGAACACCTCCATAAGAGAAAAACGCCACTCGCCAGGGAAAACACACAGCCTGAAGGGAGAGACAAGAGCAGGTGAATTAGGAGGGAGACAAGACATAGGGAAAATAGGACAAACTCATGTGGAAGTAATAGGGGACCCGGCAGAAGAACCCAGCACTTACAGCGAACCTCGAGATGAAACAGGATGGCAGAGGAGAGCTGGGTGAGTTGTCTGACTGGGTGATGATGGTCGCTGATGTGATGATGATGACGACGGGGCAGGTGAGCACACAACAACCCTGGAGATACACCACAAAGGAGGTAGCAACCTGTGGAAAGGCAAGCAGAGGATTAAAGGGTTGTTCAAGATTAAGGGAAATAGATATTACTGCTGATGCAGGTAGTATACCCAACGAGCCAGCGCCGAGACGTTGAAGAGAAAGTCTATTTAAGCGCTGGCGAATCAGAGGAGCAGGTGTGTCTCATCACGCAGGTGGAGATGATTACCCACGGAGTAGGTGGAGGTTGAGCCGAACGGGTGGGGGAGGAGTGCGCTCACCAGACCATGACAGTGGGAGGCTATTCTGACATCTTGCAAAGAGATTCAAGCAGAAGCTCTCAAAAAACTCACAAGTTCAATAGATGTAAGAATTGTGAAGGTTATATCAAAGAAAGAAAGGGTCCTATGTTAACATGTAACTTGGCCTGTTAAGATGTTTTTGATTGAAATAGCTTTTGATTTCAGTAAATATGACCTCCTAATGCTGTAAATTCAACAAATGACCATTTTCAGTTCTTTACAACCAATAAAATGTTTTGAAACTCTGTTGTGCATAATAATTTGGAACAATGTATTTTCCAGCCATCCATCCATCCATCGCCTTCCACTGGAGAATGAATGTGGGGGTGAATGTGGGGGTGTCTTAAAAAAAGATGGGGGTGTCCTAATTTATTCCTCACTATTTGTTTAGAATTACATTCATTCATTCATTCATTCATCTTCTTCCGCTTAATCCTTTTCGGGTCGCGGGGGGCGGGGGGGGGGGGATGGAGCCTATCCCAGCATCTTTGGGCGAGAGGCAGGGTACACCCTGGACAGATCGCCAGTCCATCGCAGGGCCAACACAGAGAGACAGACAACCATTCACTTTCACAGTCATACCTAAGGACAATTTAGAATCTCCAGTTTTGATGCCAATTAACCTAACTTGCATGTTTTTTTGGCATGTGGGAGGAAACCAGAGAAATCCCGGAGTAAACCCACGCAGACACGTGGAGAACATGCAAACTCCACACAGATCACTATTGGTCAGGGGCTGGGATCGAGCCCAGGATTCCCCGGCCAAGGGTGAGTTGCTGTGCTGCTGCAGTGCTAACCACTCCGCCACCGCAGAAAATTTGAAAAAAGTCTTTAATTCATTTTTATTTGTTTAGTTGTATTACGTGACTCTCCCAGTATTTTTAACATTGATATTAAATATCCATGTTAGACGGTGTGCGCAGTCCTCATCTTGCGTGTGGAGATTAAACAAACGTCACTGTGACTTTTAGCCTTCTCTGGCATATTTATTTGTTCTCACCAACAGGACATAACGACCATGAACAGCATCTTTTCGTCTAATACAAACGTGGGATCTCAGCTCCATTTTCCCGCTTCTTCTCCCGTTAAATTCAGGAAGCATATAATGCACCTTCAGAATAAAAGCATGTGTCACAATGAGTAATGGCGTTCACATATAATAACACTTAACACCCTCACTCGCTTTTAACTCGTGTTTCCTGAAAACATAACATTCATACATCTTCCTCATTTTTACCTTGATGTATACAACAAACAATATTTACACTTTTATGTGCCAAACATTTCCTGAGCAAACCTTTTCAGCTTTACTTTAGTAGCTGGCTTTGTCATTATATCAGCAAGCATTTGCTCAGTAGGACAATACTCCAGAAGTACTTTTCCACTGTTTACAACTGCTCTTATGAAGTGGTGTTTAATGTCTATATGTTTACACCTTTGCCTGATCACAGGGTTTTTGGCAAGTGCAATAGTGTCTTGGTTGTCTTCATACACTTTTGTCTGCGCATAATCATAACTGTCTAGTCCCTTCAGCAGTTGTTCCAAATATATACATTCCTATATTGCTGATGCTAAGGCAATGTATTCTGCTTCACAAGTAGACAGTGCAATTGTTGGTTGTTTTCTTGTCTTCCATGAGATCAGAGAGCTTCCTTCACTCAGACTGACACAATAACCTGAAATACTATGCCTGTCCTCTCTGATGCCCAATCTGCATCACTGTAAACTTTTAGACCAAGTTTACTTGTGTCATTTCTTTTGTAGCATAAGCTCTGTTCTGCAGTACCTTTAAGGTATCTGAACACATGCTTAACAGTGTCCCAGTGTTCCTCAGTTGGATCATTAAAGTGCTGGGAAAGATTACTGACAACAAAACTTAAGTCAGGTCTAGTGCATGTGGACAAATATATTAAACTTCCCACTGCCTCTCTGTACTTTCTTTGATAAGTCATTTTTTTCAGCATCTTCTGTATAATCAAGTTTCAGTTCACATGGTGTCCCTCTGGGCCGACAATCTTTGATTTCAAACCTTTCCAGTATTCTATTCACATACCTTTCCTGTGACATGACAACATGGCCTTCTGTTTCTTCAAAGTCTCTGCCCAGAAAATATTTCAATCTTCCTAGATCTTTCATTTTAAACTTTTCAGTTAGTGTTGTTTTAACACTTTTCAACACACTTTCATTACTAGCTGCTATGATCAGATTGTCAACCCATATGATCAAGATTGCCTTTTCATTCTGTTTTTCTTTTGTATGTACACAGTGATCAGAGGAATTCTGTACAAAACCATTCTGGCTCAAATATGCATGCAACATAGTATTCCAGTTTCTTCCAGACTGCTTCAGACCATAGAGAGACTTGTGCAGCTTGCACACCAGTTTATCACCCATTTTTGATTTTGTCTCATAACCTTCTGGCTGTAACATGTAACTCACAGTCAATAGGTGCATTCAAATATGCTGTCTTAACATCCATCTGACGAAGAATTAAATTCTCCTGAGCTGCCTTTTACATGATGATCCTCACGCTGGTCATATCAGCTGTGGGTGAGAATGTCTCATGATAGTCTATTCCTGATTTTTGACTGTACCCTTTTGCTACAAATCTCGCCTTGTATTTTTCTGAACTATCAGAATCACTCTCGAGAGCATAAACTCATTTACCCTCCACTACATGTTTGCCTGGTGGCAACTGGGTAAGACTGAGGGTCTTGTTTTCTTTTAGTGATTGCATCTCCCTGTCCATTGCCTTTTTCCACTGCCTTGAGTTGGTTGAAGCAATGGCTTCCTTGTAGGTTTGAGTGATGTCACACACTGCTCTGTAACAAAAATCTATACATGTTTGTAGTTTTTCTACCTTTTCATCTGTCTCAAAGTCCTGTAGGTAAGTTGGTTTCTTTCTCGCTCTCTGTGGGTTCTTCCTGGCTGTGCTCTCAGCATCAGCTCCAGGCTGGAGCATTTCAGTTTGTTTTTGGGAAATCTCACAAACATCATTTTCATTATCATGACTTGATGCACTAGTGTCCATCAACTTTTTCTTTACTTCTCTGTCACAATAAATGTGTGACTCAGACGTTTGTGTCTCCTTCTTATTTGTTGTTTTGGCTGTGAATTTCACTAACCTGTGTTTTTGGACTCTCTCTGTATCTGGACAATCACTCTTTACTCTATCATCATCACTATATATTTAAGAAATCTCTGTGTGTCTGTCTGTCAGTCACAATCATGGGATATCATAAGATGGCCTTTGATGATCCTATGATCTCAGGCTACATAGGACTCGTGATGTCATCATATAGGCGATGCCGTCATATTGACAATAGGACTGACTACCTGTGATGTAGTGTCCTATGATGCCAGCCTTGATGTCTTTATGATGTCATATAGACCATCACTCACAATGCCTGCCTACCTATGATGTAGTGTCCTATGATGCCTGCCACAGGAGGAGACCCTTCACCAGCATAGGGTGCAACAGACAAGGGATGCACAGACAGACAGGAAATGTGTGGCAGTGCGTCATGCATGTGCTGAGTCACTTGAAGCCCGAAATGCCCGCAAAGTGAGCAACGCTGCACGCCAGGCAAAGCACAGACAAGCTGAAACCGAATACGGCACACTACTTTAAACCACACCCATTCGAAGCAGCAAATCGGGAAATCTCACTCAGTAAGGCAGAAGGCACTCAATAAATTCAAGAAATCTCTGTCAGTGATGCCTGCGGCATGACTATGAACAACACAGCTGTCTCAGACTGGAGGAGACCTTTCAGCAAAGGCCATGCAGAAATACTTGCTTATACTTGGTTTCTACGGGCATGGATGGGTATGCACGGGTATGTACTAGTATACCAAATAAGCTGGACTGTTTTTATCGTAGCCAATAAAAACACCTTGTTTGCATTTGGGATCGAACCTCTCTTTCTCTTGTTTATAGGTGAAACACATGCTTCCAAATTTCTGCAGCTTGGAAATGTCTGGTTTCACACTTGTAAATAACTCATATGGAGTTTTCTTTGTGTGTCTACTGAAGCACCTGTTCCTCACATAAGCAGCTGTCTGAACAGCATAGTTCCACAATTTACCTGGCAACTTACTCTCTAATAGTAAACATCTGGCCATCTCACAGACAGTCTGCCAACCTCTCTCAGCTGTGCCGTTTTGGTGGGGTGAATAAGGTGCAGATCTTTCATGCCTTATCCTATTGTTAGTCAAAAGTTTTGGAAATCTTTGGTTGTGCAGATACACTTGACTTCTCCATAAGGTGCAACATCTGCCAAAAAATTTTCTGTGGCATGTACTGCATCGTTTTTGGCTTTAAGGAAGTGCACAAACATGGTACCTGAGTAGTCATCTGTGAAAGATTGTGCATATCTGTGCCCCTCTATGCTCAGGTTTTGCATTGGGCCCGCCAAATCAGTATGGACTAGCTGCAAGGGTTTTGTAGCTTTTCTGTCTGGCTCCCTGTTTCTAGTCTGTGTGAACTTGCCCTGTGTAAACATTTCACATAACTGAGCTGGCTTAATCACATTCCCATTTATCATCATGCCTTTTACAACACTTTGTAGTTTTTGTACATTGTCATAATTACAATGACCCAAAATTTCATGCCAGGTTTGCATGTCATGGCATACTTTGCATTCATCAACATTTTGCTCAACAGTTGGTAAGTAAAACAAATTACCACTCTCATGAATATCAAACCTACTACCATCCTTTGTGGTCATGTGACTGTCCTCTTTCTTGAAGGTGACTGTCGCTCATCCGTTTGTCACTCTTGCCACTGAGAAGATGTTGTTTGGATACAATGGCGTGTAGAGTGCTTGCCGTAGCTGTGCTCCGTGCTGTCGTCCAGTGTTGTCCGGTAGATAAATCACAGCTATGCCTCTGCGCTGGGCTATTCCGATGCACTTGGTCCCATCTGCCAGTTCGACTGAGAGGGTCTCTGGTTGAAACGTGTCATCAAAGCTCCTGAACTTATTTATATCTTTCACAATGTGAGGTGTAGCTCCTCCATCCACCATGATGCCTTTCTTTCTTTCATGGTTTGCTGATCTTTCATTCTTTGAATGTTTTGCCATGAAGAGATGATCATCATCAGCTTCCTGTTTCTCATCTGCAACTTTTCTGGCGCCATCTTGTTCTTCCTTTTTCTTGCAGATGGATTCTTTGTGTGTCCTGCTTTTGCAGTGATTACACCATACTTTTTGAGTGCACTTTCTTGCTTTGTGTCCTTTTACTCCACATTTGTAACATGTCACATTGGCATCTTCATCCTTCTTATTGTTAAAGGACTTACTTAGACATTGTCTGCTTTGTTTTACACTTGTTCTCATAACATTGTTGATTCAACTGTTTTCATCTTCCCTGCTTCTTCATAAATTCATAGCCTTCTTTTAACCCCTTGCACTCTGGTCAATTTCCCTAAAAACGCCAAAAAATAACGTACCCAAAGTAAATCAAAAGCTGTTCTTCAACCATTTGCAGCATCTTCATGGGGTTGGTCTCATTTAAAAGAAAACACTTTGAATTTTTTGGCAAAACAGTCATAATCTCTCTAAGTGCTCCTGCCACTGAGTAACAGTCATCTAAACATACTGAACTTGAAGAAAATAAAGTTCGCCTGGGTGTTTTTTTGGATACAAATGCTTGCAAATAACACACAGCTGTCAGATCCGGGCTGGAAAATGCAACAGAAATGTAGAACCAAGTGTTATCCAGCTGAGGTCAAAATTTTGTAACAATGCCACAAAAAATGACTATATTACACAGCTTTATACTCAGGTTGTTCCCAGGCGTTTTTGAACTGTACCAAATTGTGCCAAATGGCACAGTTTGGAAAAACGTCTGTAACTTTTGAATGATTCAATGTAGAAGATTCATCTTGGGCTCTAATGAAAGGTGACACTCAGGGCTGTGTGTGTGTGTGGGGGGGGGGGGTTGTTTATTCATTCATGAATGAATGAATGAACAAACAAGCCCCCCCACACAAAGAAGCATGCCACATAAAAAATGTGTGGCTTTTTTTTACAAGAAAAAATAACCTACAGTGCACTAAAAAATATACTATATCTGTAATGTAGAAGATAAAAACTCCCCCCCCCCGCTACAGAGGACGGACATCGCCCATCACTACATGACGGAAAGTGGTGACGGTGCGCCGCGGTCTACTACGCACAGTTGTACTAAAATATCTGCAATATATCTGCAATCCGCTACAGAAGAGTAGCGGGGGGGTGGGCGTTCACAACATGACGGGGGGGCCGTTCGCAACATGACGGAATCTGTCATGTTGCGATAACGTACAGTTGTAATTTACCAATCGGTCAAAAGTCATTTGGATTACAATTTTCAGGGATAAAGAATAATTTAGCTTATAACACTTAACTGTGCACAACAGCAGTGTTGCTGGCGATCTTCTCTTCCTCATTGTCAGACGAATATGACGCTGGTCCGCTTGTTAAGGACTCGTGGTTCTGGTCACGCAACCCGGTCAAACCATAATTCCATTATTGCAGTTTTGCGCTTCCATGATTGCGGTTTTGGCGAACGATTTTTTCAAAACAAATAAGAACAGTAGTAAGAAAAAAAGACTGGCGAATGCGTGTGTGTCACCCAGCGGCTCAGACAAAACAGATTTTATGCAAGGGACGCACGCTTTCGAACTTCTGTGCTTCAATTGGCTCGCTGTATTCGCAGCCGTTGGTAGGCGGGTCCTTCTTGCTAGGTTTTCAGTCATTGGTTCTTCAAGGTTTCAGAAACCCAATTCAAGGCTCTTATTAGTTGAATGAGAGGTCAATCACATCTAAACCAATCAAAGCACTCCTTTGGCTTTCTGTTCGCGGCTGTGTCTGTAGTGGAAGAACGGAAATGCAGGGGTTTTTTTTTTCAGTGCGCCCTATCCTATGGCGCCCTCGTGCGCTCTAGGACGCAGAGACGTGCCCGCCCGCGGTACACCAGAGTGCAAGAGGTTAAAGTCTGTGAATGTAACATTGTCTTCATTTTGTGTTACATGTACAGCAAGTGGCTTGAAAAGGTCATGTAGGCTGCCAAGTACCATGGCTATAATTAGTCCGTCACTCAGGGTTTCACCAGCATCTCTGAAAGCTGTAATGAGGTTCTCGGCTCTGATTATATAGTCTGTGACACTTTCGTTGTCTGCCATACGTAACTTCGTCAATGACGTGTAAAGACCTATTAACCTTGGCTTGCTTTTCCCTGAATAATGATCTTTCAATATTTTCAGGGCTTTCCTGCCATCATCAGCAGCTTCATGTCTTATTAGCGATAGGCTTTTGTCATTTATCAGTCTTATTAGCTCAACATAGCAATCAGTATTCTTCTGTCTGCAGCTAACTGCTCTTCATTACCTTCACAAGGTTTCTGTGAAGGATTGTCTCTTTTAACTTTAAGATGTGCAAGTGACCAAGAAATCTTGTTTCCCACAGGTCATATTTGTTATGTCTGAGGTTGGAGCCAAGGAGGACACTGGTTGTGGAGCTGAACACACGTTTATTATAACAGGCACAGTGCACCTAACCACACCTAACCACTGGCAGAGGAAATGGCCAAGAGACCACCCTGCAACCAGCAGCCCTTCTTATAGCCACGGGGTTGGCAGAACTGGCAGTCGGATCCACCACCCCGTGCCACACAAATAAGAGCTCCAGCAAATATACAATATATGAACTATATATAATTGGCTACATCACATTTTCCACCCCCTGTAGGAAAGTCTGAAACACACATACCATCAACACCCACCCCAATTTGAAACCCAAATCATCCACTAAACAAATTAAACTGAAATCACAAAAAGGGGCCTAACACATTCACACAAAACAACTAAAATTAGGGGGGATGGGTAGACTGTCGTCCTACCCCCCACACAGCAAGGCGGATTATTCTGCCGCCTATGCTATATAAAAGTCCATTTGTAAACTAAAAGAAAATTGTTGCCGTGTTTCCTAATCTACCAGAACACCCAAAATAGTCCCCAGAACTGTAAACACATATATACCCAAAACATAAACACACATGCAGAACAAATAACATATATACACATGGCTCGGGGAGGATGACCCCATGGGCCCCCGGACCATTCTCAACTCAGTCCGCCCCTGGAGGTGGCTTGCCTCCCAGGCCACAGCTGGTCGCCTCAACCCCGGTGCGCCTTCTCCTCCACACCAGCAGACGCTCCACTCGTCCGGGACCACATCTCATTGTCTTCCCCGGGGCACACTGTAGCTCATTCAGATGCCGCCACGAGCCATCTGACAGCTGGAGATAAGCAACATGCCGCTCATCCACCACCTGCAGCCGGCCCTGGTGCTCCCCCATCTGTCACTTTGCCCACACTCGCCATGACCTCGCCTCCGCTCAAGTCCAAACCCAGCCCACAACTCCCAGCAGGGCTCTGCTCAGCCTGCAGTGTCTCTGCCTGGCACTCGTCCTCTCACTGCCAATCGGTCTTGCCCCAACCTCTTCTAGACCTGCTGCAGACCCAGCCGATGTGGTTCCATGTCTACTGGCCCACTTCGGCTGAGCTCCAGGAACACCTGGGACTATCCCTTGGGCATCGCTTGTTGGTGCAGGCTCTCCCCTGTACCACCCAGTACCCTCGTCCAGGGCAACTCGGACTCTGGCACTGGGGCGCTCCTGCGGTGACCCTGAGTGAGACAAGGCCTGTCCACTTTCCGGGGTGACAAATAATCTTTTGTCCCACACAGCATTGTCTTGTACTCTCGGAACTGGTCGGTCCCACAATCCACAGCCAGCCCGACCACTCTTCCCCAGCGCCGCTCTTGATGGAGAAACTGAGGCCATAGAAGAGGTTGCAGCCAATGATGTTAGTGCCGTGGGCTGTCACAACGAACTCCACATCAGCCATCTCCACTGACTTATACCGAGCTGTCAGTCTGATGGTTCCCACCGTGGACACGCATCCTCCTCCATAGCTGCCAGGTGGCGCTGAGTCACCTCCAATTCTGTAGTGGGGGAAAAAAAATTGCCTCACTGTAGCCCAGTTCAGCAAGGAACTCTCCACCCCGTGTCGATCAGCATCGGTACCGCCATTTCATCCAACTCCACTGTGCAATATGTGCGCCCACTGGTGTTCGGGGACACAGTATGGATCACTGTCGGAGCGGGAGGGGTTGAACTCCTTTGAGGGGCTCCCTTGTTCTGCCAACTGGCACACCCTCGCGTAGTGGTGAAGATGGCCACACTTGCTGCAGCGCTTTCCTCTTGCTGCTCACTCTCTGTCTTTGCAGCGGTGCTTCGTGGACCCGCAGCCCATACATCTGGGCTTCCCCAGAGCAGACCTCATCCGTAAAGCATTGGCACCTCCCTTGTCATCTTCAACGCTCCCATCGTTGTCCAGGTCCACTACTTGTGTAGCCATGGGGGTCCTAACTCTCGCAGTGACAGACGCTCACTCAGTTCCCAAGTTAGCTTATCTGCTGCCTCCAGCTGGAGAGCCAACTCAACAGCCTTGGACAGCGTCAATTTACCCGGGAATGTGAGCAGCTTAGACTGGACCGCAGCACAGTTGGTATGTTCCGCCAGCTGGTCGCAAACCATTTTTTCCTCCAACAGTCCGAACCGACACTCAGTGGTCAGCTGCCTCAAGTCCGACATGAACCATTGGATGGGTTTGCCTACCTGTTGGCAGCGCTGTCGGAATTTGATTCTCTGGATGATGACATTGTCTGGCGCTCTGAAATGGTGCGCCCTTAGCTCAACCATGTCTTCATAACTGTCCCCGTCACCAAGCGTGCCCAAAACCCATTGTCCCTCCATTCCCAGGTTGTGCACAAGCAACGCACGTGCCCTTAACTTCTCCACCCTTCCCAGGTCCAGCGCCACCTTATATGTCCTAAGGGCGTCGTATCACCGAGGCCACGGAATAGGCGGCACACCTGGGAGCTCCAAAAATGGCCGAATCGGTGCCCCACACACTTCCATACCTTCAATATTATCCGCTTTCATCCTCGTTGCCAAATGTTATGTCTGAGGTTGGAGCCAAGGAGGAGACCAGTTGTGGAGCTGAACACACGTTTATTATAACAGGCACAGTGCACCTAACCACAGCTAACTGCTGGCAGAGGAAATGGCCAAGAGACTGCCCTCCTACCAGCAGCCCTTCTTATAGCCACGGGGTTGGTGGAACCAGAAGCCGGAGCCCCCACCCTGTGCTACACAAATAAGAGCTCCAACAAATATACAATATATGAACTATATATAATTGGCTACATCACAATACTTATCTTCTGATCCATCAAAAATAAGTTGTGGCGCCATTACTCCTGATGCTCCGTGGCCTGTCATCTTTGGGTGCTTTTTTTTCTAGCTAACAGTTCTTTGTTCTACTGCTCACGTTACTCTGCCGTTCGTGTAATACTTCACAAAACTTCTGTTAGTGACTTTGTGGTTTACTTATCTCCAGGTTGGCTCATATCCTCTGTAGAAGCTCTGTGTTATACATCGCGTAAACTTCTAACAACTTTTAGCCATTAGCCTTCGATGTCCAACTTTACACTGCGCTCATAACCTGTTAGATGGTGTGCACAGTCCTCATCTTGCGTGTGGAGATTAAGCAAATGTCGCTGTGACTTTTAGCCTTCTCTGGCATATTTATTTGTTCTCACCAACAGGACATAACGACTATGAACAGCATCTTTTCCTCTAATTCAAATGTGGGATCTCTGCTCCATTTTCCCTCTTCTTCTCCCATTACATTCAGGAAGCATATACACATAATGCACCTTCAGAATAAAAGCATGTGTCACAATGAGTAAAGGCGTTCACATATAATAATACGGAAGAAGATGGATGGATGGATGGATGGATGGATGGATGGATGTCCAAATATGTTAATAAAAAAAAACCCACAGGCTTATACAGGGTGTCCTAATTTTTTCACATGACTAAATCTGTCAGGTGACATGGTGAAGGCTACTGAACTGTATTGGAAGGACCATTGGGACAAACAAATTCTGTGTACATCAGCTGGAGGACTTGTCAAAACTTTCATACAATACTTTTTGCAACTCAAAAACTTCTAGAATTACTCAGATAGTATTTTAGATATTTTAGCTGTAGCTAAACTACAACAGCATAAATGTAAAGACCGACAGCCACAATAATCTGATTAGAAATAATCAGATTATGGTAATAAGTGGATATGATGTGTACATGCACTCAGTAAATTGATTGGACAAGATTTCTCACAACCCAATAATTGCCTTTATGTGATTATTCTGTATACATTACTACTTTAATAATCAGATAGCTCCAGAAATCAGATTATATCCTCTTTACTAGTGTGCCTAGCCATTTCTTTAGATTTCAGTCACCCTAATAAACATCCCTATTTCCACCTGATTCACTAAACCTCAGTTGATAATATATCACATCTTTTTCTTCTCCTTTCAGTTGTTCCCTTTAGGGGTTGCAACAGCGGATCATCTGCTTCCATCTCACCCTATCCCTTGCATCCTCTTCTGTCACACCAACCCTCTCCATGTCCTCCTTCACTACATCCATGACAGAGGTTGCATGAGACTTTTTTGTTTTCTGTCATTTTGACAGGACTGTAAAGATTCTGTCATAATCAGGGCTTGACATTATCTGTTTTGCTCACCAACCACTGTGGTTAGTGATTTTCCAAAGTTACTGGCCACTCAGCCTTTCTACAAGCCACAATTTTGTTATTTGGAAAATGACGTTTAATATGATCAAATTTGACTATCACATGCTAAAATTTACTTGAACTAAATTTACAACCTTTTTAAATGTAAATGACCCTTATACGTACATAAAAAATAGGAATAGAAACACTAATTATTTATGAACAGCAGTACTGTAAAGAAAAATATTTGCAATGTAAGAGTGAAGTACAGGTAGATGTGGGGTCCATCCCAATTCTCATTTGTACCTCGGCCCTTCCCCTTCCCCTTCACCTACCCCGTGGCCCTTGAGGGCTGAAAATTACCTCTGTGAACTGGGACATGTCTTCAGGCTGCACTACATCATTAGTAGTTGCTGATGGAGTTAACCTAAATGGACACTACCTGTTTTCACCAGAGAAAAAGAAGAGAAAGAATAGAAAACTGACAAGGAAAAAAGTCTCTTCTTAAGGAGAAAAATGTCTCAAATTTACATGAACAATTCTAATCAGTAGAAAAAGTCAGAAATTTACTAGAAAGAAAGCGGTAAATTCACAAAGAAAAATGTGGATGCTCTGGAGGACAGGTTTTGGCCTGCGGGCCATATGTTTGACACCCCTGGACTAGTCCATTAAAAATACATATTTAGAGTGTAAAGGGCTATCCACACCAAACACCATGATTATAACTATAAAATTATAGTTTTAAAAATCATTCTAAGTTTCCACAGAATTAATGATATTGCTCCAAGTCAAACATGAGCTGCACACGCCACACCAGCTTCACCCCGCCACATGTTTCCCCTGCTGCAGGACGAGATCGTTTATGCTGCTGCTGCAGTCAGTAATCTTAAAAGATTGTTTTTAACTCAACCAATGCTGTTGGCAGAGAAAAAAGAAGAACAAAAGCAAAAAGGGTGTGAAATTATTCACCTGATTTTTATAGTAGGCGTGAGAGAAAAATATTAATTGTAATACACATCAATATCTAGTACATTACAGACATAAACAAAATATATTTCAGATAACAGTGAGAGAACATTTTTCCTAAAACTAATTAACATTAACTGTTAACGCTAAAGATATCTGGTCTATATGGTTATACCCGCAGTTCTGTCTTAGAATAATAGCAATGAATAACTATCCCTTGTGTCCTCTCACATCTTGCAAATTCTACTTATAATGGGCTTTTTGGATTTTCTCAGACACCTGCACTATAAGGAAGTTAAACTGAAGATCTTTTAAGGCCACTTGATGGCATTTAAAAAGCTGCATTTGTAAAATCGAAAAAGTATGTGATCACTTTACAATTAGTCTCGTCCAAATATTCATTGGGTGTGAAATTACAAAAATTTTGGGTCATCGCACCTGCTCACATTAAATTTGAGCTTAGCCAGGACCAGTGTTGCCAGAAATAACCAAGTTTTTCAAGTAAAATACCTGAAACTACCCCCACAACCCAAACTTAAAGTTTATGAGGAAAAAAAAATGCAAATTTTGAAGAAAAAAGTTGTAAATTTGTGGGGAAAATGCTAATTTAAAAGTAAGAAGACACCGATTTAAAAGAAAAAAAGTTGCAGATTTAAGAGAAAATAAGTTGTATGAGAAAAAAGGGTTGCATATTTAAGAGAAAGTAATTCAAAAGAACAAAGTTGCAAATTTACAAGAAAAAGTCACAACTTTAAGAGGCTCGTGGGTATATGAGGAGATAGTCACAGATTTAGAAGGAAAAAGTCAGTTACAAGATAAAAGCTGCAACTTTACAAGAAAACTGATGAGAAATGCAAATTAATGAGAAAAAGTGGGAAATTTATGACGGATGATCCATTTTTGTACCATGCATTTTACTTTATGTTTAAATTCAAAAACAGTAATTACAAATTCATGCAGTTGAAGATTTCAGATTGTTTTAGGCTTTCATCCCCAAAATACCAGGATTTGAGGATTAATTGTAATTTTAAGGACAATTAAGGCATTAATTTTAGATAAACAATTTTAATGCTTCTCAAGACTTTTTAACGCTCAGCAGACACCCATAGACACATGTCAGTGCTGGCAAATGTAACATTTGCACATTAAATAAAAAGAGTTGAATGTAAAAATAATGTTCTAAGATTAATCTTCATGCACCATCCCCTTTTTTCTGCTATTATTAACAAAAGTGAATATACTAAGGGTGAGTACTACAGCAAAAGCACATAGCACAGCAGGCTGACTTGAGAATTGTCCAGCAGACAATCATTGACACACTGCAGAAGGAAGGTATAGGCCAAAGAAAGTCATTGCTAAAAAAAAAGGCTAGCTGTTCACAGCATACTGTATCAAGAGATATTAATGGAAAGTTGATTGGAACAAAAAAGTGTGATAGAAAAAGGTGCACAAGCATCAGAGATGACTGTAGTCTTCAAGAAGTTGGGGGGATTTCACAAGAAATGGATTGAATAGTGTCAGTGCATCAAGAGCGCACAGACATTGTCAGGAAAGGGGCTACAAACTGTTGTGTTCCTGAGCCTAAATCAGTCCTGAATCAGAGAGAAGCAACTTAACTGAACTAAACAGAAAAAGAACTGGACTGTTGCTTAGTGATCTAAAGTCCTCTTTTCTTATAAAAGCATATTTTGCTTTTCATTTGGAAATCAAGGTCCTGGAGTTTGTAGGAAGAGTGGTGAAGCACAAAAAGTTGCTTAAAGTCCAGTGTGAAGTACATACCATGGTGTGAAAAAGTGTTTTCCCCCCTTCCTGATTTCTCATTTTTTGTGAGTTTGTCACACTTAAATGTTTCAGATCATCAAACAAATTTAAATATTAGACAAAGATAACACAAGTAAACACAAAATGCAGTTTGTAAATGAAGATGTTTATTATTAAGGGAAAAAAATCCAAACCTACATGGCCCTGTGTGAAAAAGTGATTGCCCCATAAACCTAATAACTGGTTGGGCCACCCTTAGCAGCAACAACTGCAATCAAGCGTTTGGGATAACTGTTAATGAGTCTTTAACAGCATTGTGGAGGAATTCTGGCCCACTCATCTTTGCAGAATTGTTGTAATTCAGCCACATTGGAGGGTTTTCGAGCATGAACCACCTTTTTAAGGTCATGCCACAGCATCTCAATCAGATTCAGGTCAGGACTTTGACTAGGCCACTCCTAGTCTTCATTTTGTTTTTCTTTAGCCATTCAGAGGTGGGAGGTGGACTTGTTGATGTGTTTTGGATCATTGTCCTGCTGCAGAACCCAAGTGTGCTTCAGCTTGAGGTCACGAACAGATAGCTGGACATTCTCTTCAGGATTTTTTGGTAGACAGCAGAATTCATGGTTCCATTTACCACAGCAAGTCTTCCGGGTCCTGAAGCAGCAAAACAGCCCCAGACTATCACACTACCACCACCATATTTTACTGTTGGTATGATGTTCCTTTTCTGAAATGTTGTGTTGCTTTTACGCCGGATGTAATGGGACACACACCTTCCAAAAAGTTCAACTGTTGTCTCGTCAGTCCACAGAATGTTTTCCCAAAAGTCTTGGGGATCATCAAGATGTTTTCTGGCAGAACTGAGATGAGCCTTTATGTTCTTTTTGCTCAGCAGTGGTTTTCGTCTTGGAACTCTGCCATGCAGGCCATTTTTGCCCAGTCTCTTTCTTATGGTGGAGTCATGAACACTGACCTTAACTGAGGCAAGTGAGGCCTGCAGTTCTCTGAATGCTGTTGTGGGGTCTTTTGTGACCTCTTGGATGAGTTGTTGCTGCACTCTTGGGGTAGTTTTGGTCAGCCAGCCACTCCTGGGAAGGTTCACCACTGTTCCCTGTTTTCGCCATTTGTGGATAATGGCTCTCACTGTAGTTCACTGGATTCCCAAAGCTTTAGAAACAACTTTATAACATTTCCAGACTGATCAAGCTCAATTATTTTGTTTCTCATTTGTTCCTGAATTTCTTTGGATTGCAGCATGATGTCTAGTTTTTGAGGATCTTTTAGTCTACTTCACTTTGTCAGGCAGGTCCTATTTAAATGATTTCTTGATTGAGAACAGGTTTAGTAGTAATCAGGCCTGGATGTGGCTAGAGAAATTGAACTCAGTTTTTCAAAGATGTGATAAACCACAGTTAATTTATGTTTTAACCGGGGGGGGGGGGGGGTCACTTTTTCACATAGGGCCATGTAGGTTTGGGGGTTTTTTTTCACCCTTAATAATAAACACCTTCATTTAAAAACTACATTTTGTGTTTACTTGTGTTATCTGTCAAATATTTAAATTTGTTTGATTATCTGAAATATTTAAGTGTGACAAAAACAAAAAAATGAGAAATCAGAAGGGGGCAAACACTTTTTCACACCACTGTATGTCTGTGATGATTTGGGGTGCCATGTCATCTGGTTCACTGTTGTTGTTTTTTTAACTAAGTCCAAAGTCAATGCAGTTGTCTAGAATATTTTAGAGCACTTCATGCTTCCATCTCCTGAAAGCTTTATGGAGATGCCAATTTCCTTTTCCAGCAGGACTCATTACTAGCCTACTACAGTGCAAAAAAATACTGCACACATTACTGTACTTGACTCACCTGACCTGAAACAATAGGGAGTTTATGGGCTATAGTCAAGAGAAAGATGAGAAACACCTGACCTAACAATACAGATGAGCTGAAAGCTATTGAAGCAACTCAGGCTTCAGTAACACCCGAGCAGTTCCACAAGCTGATCATCTCCATGCGCTGTTGCAGTAATTCATGGTAAAGGGGCCTCAGCCAAATACTGAGTGTATAAATAAACTTCATTTTAGAAGCTGGAGCACTTCAATATTGTACATCATTTTTGATTGACATTGGGAAGTATCTCTATTAAAGCAACAAATCTGTGTGTGTGTCTGTCACATTTATAGGACATCATAGGACAGCCTAATCTCTGCCTGATCATCATAGGATGTCCTATGAACTCAGGCATCATAGGATTCCTGATGCCGTCATAAAGATATGATGTCTATATGACGGTGTTATGTATGAAAACAGGCTGGTATTAGCAAGATGGCGGCCGGGTTGGACGTGGGTGGACCGGGGTGGCTGACTGCCGGTTTCCGGTAGTGACGCTACCCGGGGTATAAAGGAAGTGGGAGGAGGAGGCTCTGCCTCTTTTGTCGTGGAGCCACCTGGCATGCAGGCGAGTGCCGTGAGCCTTTTGTATATAGTTAATATTATCCTGAATAAACCCTGTTAACCAAGTTTAGTGTCACTCGTCATTCTCAGCATTATGGACACAACATTTGGCGACGAGGTAAAAGTGGTATTGGAGTGTTCTGTTGCCAGCTTTTGGCCATTTCTCGAGGCCCCGGGTGAGCCGCCCGTGCCGTGGCTTCATTGATTTGCTGCTTTTACTAAGTATCTCATTGTCTTAAACCTGGGTGAGATGGAGAAGCTCCGAGCACAAGCTGTGCTGGTCCATAATTTGGGAATGGAAGGGCAGAGGATTCTGGAGAACCTTGGAGGTGCTGACAGTTTTGACGAGGTGGTGCAGCTAATGGCGCGGTACTTTAGGGTGCCGAAAAACGTCACCGTGAGGTGCATTCAGTTTCAACAGCGCCACCAGTGGTCGGGAGAACCGGTAAAAAGATTTGTGGTGGACCTCCGTGAGCTGGTGAGGGAATGCAGATTTGGGGCCCAGGAGGACGAGATGATTCAGGACTAGCTGGTAGAGCACATCTGCTGCCCGGCAGCCCGGTCCAGGTTGTTGACACACCCAGGGGAGTTGACGTTAGCTGAAGCTGTCGAGCTTGCCCAACAGTTCGAGGAGGCAGAGACCATCGTGAGGGCCTTACTGAAGGGGCTTCTATGGAAAGGATGAGTCTTGCGCTAAGGCACTGATCATGGACCCTTGTGATGGCGAGTGTGGAGAGAATGATTTTGCCTCCTTGGTCAGGATAAGGTCTGCCCCAGGTACCCCGAAATGTTATGGATGTGGGTCCACTGAGCATCGCTATAAGTCCAGGGTGTGCCCGGCAAAAGGAAAGCGTTGCGGCAAGTGCGGTGTTTTGAACCATTTTGCCAGGGTGTGCGAAAACTTAATACACTAGGAGCCGTAGGGGTGAACCAGGTTCTGTGCAGAACACTTCAACAGTTGTGCATACCGTCTCCCCAGAGACGACAGGGAGGATTGGCTGCATCGCCACGCTAGATGGTGTTGAGATCCCGCTTTTGGTGGACACTGAAGCGGTGATTTCCGTCTTGAATCTGGAAACCATGGACAGACTGTTTCCCCACCAGCAGATCAGAAGGCAATATGAAGAATATTATGGTTATGGATGGAACAGGTTGGCTATTTTGGGCTATGTGGAAATGGAGGCCCAGTATAAGGACACTGTGGCACCCAGTGTTCGCATCAACGTTTCAGCATCCGGGGTTGACGTCATGGGTTGTAACCTATTTTACAGTCTTGCATTCTCCATTGCTAATGTGTCGGGTGAAGAATGGTCTGGATGTGGACTGTGGGGCCAACCTGTTCCAGTTGAGGAGGGTGCTGAGGTGTGGGTTTCAGACTGGTTGGACAAAGTGACAGAGGGAGAGCACACGCTGCGCCTCACGGAGCCGTCTCGGTCTGGACCCGATGCCGTCATGCAGGCTGCCCTGGACGAGGGTGCTGGATGGCACAACGGGACCCCCAGTGAGGCTCATGAGGACGAGGCATCAGCGCCGGGAGAAAACGGGGCTAGACCGCAGAGTGTGGTGATCGTAAAGCACTCCCAGTGACAGCCTGCCAAGAGGAGACCAAGACAAGCCCGTGAGCCAGAGTGATCAGTGACGGAGGCCTGTCGTGGGGTTGTTGATCTGGATAAAAGGAAGAGGGCTCCCTCGGAGACCAAGGCTGATGCTCGAGTATGACAAGATCACAGTCCATGTGAGCAACGGGATGACCAGAGGCGGTTCCAGTTGGAGCCCGGCTGGATGGAGGCAGACGGGCGTAGGTCTACTCATGTCTGGAGACACCCGAGGGGTCTGCGGCTGCCAGCGGTGGAGAGGAGATGGCGCAGCAGGAGCCCTGAGGTGAAGAGATGGAGAGGGTTCCATCCAAGGACTGAGGGTTTTGGTTTTGTATGTTTGTCATGTTTTCTTCAGTCCTGTATGTGTTATTTACTATTTGGTGCCCCGGTAAATTGATTAAAAAAAAAAAAGAAGAAGTGAAAGGAGAGTGAGTGTGGTAGGCTTGATGTGTCGTTTAGTTGCGAACCTGATTTGTGTGTTTGCATGATAATTCTAGTGGCCTGTATGGTGTTGTGCCTGTTTTGCACTGTATTTGGGAGTGTTTTATTTGGCTGGCATTTCTGTGTTAAATTTTACAGTCAAAACGGTGGCGGCTCTGTAAGTGATTATTACAGTGGTAAAGTTGAGCCCACCTGGTTTATTTGACCTGTTTTAATTGAATGTCCCAACATTGTTTTGTTTTGTGTGCCCATTGTGGGGTGGGAGTTGGGGGGGGTGATAGTATATGTATTGTGGTTGTGTATGTGTATAGTATAAGTATGGGAATTATTTTATAGTTAGAGACACGGCTTGTTATTATTATTTTGTTCCATTGTTCTCTTCTAGCAGCAGAATAACGCGCTCAGCCATGTAGGGGGCGCTGGTAGTCTACCTGCCCCCCCCCCCCCAGCCTTAGTTGTGTGAGTGAATAGGTGTTTTATTTATTTTTGTACATATGTTTTCCTGTTAGTGCGTGAGTGACAAATTTGGGTGAGTTATTTGTGTGCCTGGCATTTTTTAAAGGGGGGGGGGAGGGTGTTATGTATGGATACAGGCTGGTATTAGCAAGATGGTGGCCGGGTTGGATGTGGGTGGACCAGGGTGGCTGACTGCCGGTTTCCAGTAGTGACGCCACCCGGGGTATAAAGGAAGTGGGCAGAGGAGGCTCTGCCTCTTTTGTCGTGGAGCCACCTGGTATGCAGGCGAATGCCATGAGCCTTTTGCATATAGTTAATATTATCCTGAATAAACCCTGTTAACCGAGTTTAGTCTCACTCATCATTCTCAGCATTATGGACACAACAGACGGCACATAGACAAATGTGTCTTTATGATGTCATATAGACCATCACTCACGAAGCCTAGACTAATATGTCTTTATGATGTCATATGGCTCAAAACTGGCAAGGCGAGTAAGTCACAGGGCCAGTCTTTACAGCGCGTTTGTGTTTTCTGCACAACAGATTTCTGCAGCCATGGCCAATTCTACATTGCCGTGAGCAGAGTTGCCAGATCATAAGTGGTCCTATAAATTCAAGAAATCTGTCAGTTTGTGTGTGTGTCTGTGTCAGCCTATGACCTCCGCCTGATGTCCTATGATGATCCTATGATCTCAGTTATCATAGGACTCGCGATGCCACAGATTTCTGCAACCATGGCCAATTCTACGTTGCCGCAAGCAGAGTTGCCAGATCAAGCAGTCTTCGTATCGTTGCTCAAGATGAAGAAACTAAGCAAAAGCGTCGCTTTCTCAGCAATGTTGTTTTTAAAGAGGTGCTGACACAGTAAAAATGTGTAACCTTGAAGAATGCCAGTCTTTACAGTGCATTCGTGTTTTCTGCGCAACAAATTTCTGCAGCCATGGCCAATTCTACGTTGCTGCGAGCAGAGTTGCCAGATCATAGGCTGTCCTATAAATTCAAGAAATCTCTGTCGTGTGTCTGTGTCTGTATCGGCCTATGATCTCTGCCTGATGTCCTATGATGATCCTATGATCTCAGGCATCATAGGACTCGCGATGCCACAGATTTCTCCAGCCATGGCCAATTCTATGTTGCTGCGAGCAGAGTAGAGCAGCCCTCGTATTGTTGCTCAAGATGAAGAAACTAAGCAAAAGCGTCGCTTTCTCAGCAATGTGGTTTTTAAAGAGGTGCTGACACAGTAAAAATGTGTAACCTTGAAGAATGCCAGTCTACACTACAAATGTATAAAATGCCAAGCAAAGCGCTGATTTTCTCCGGGTGCTCCAGTTTCTTGGTTTCTACGGGCATGCACGGGCCTTCCTGAACAGGGTCGAAAGCCACTTTTTGCTCAGATCTATTTTCATGATCCTGCCCATGAACTGGAATTATGAAGCACCTATCCCTCAACCAGTGGTCTGAACGAAGAAGAAGAAGACCCACCAGATGGAGAGCTATAGAATGAGAAGAACTGCTGCACGTCAAAAAAGATGCCGTGAACATGAAACACCTCAGGTTCCAGCAGTACGGCACAGGCATGACTGTGAACAACACAGCCATCTGAGACAGGAGGAGACCCTTCAGCAATGTGCATGTAGAAATACTTGCTTATACTTGGTTTCTACGGGCATGGACGGGTATGCACGGGTATGTACCAGCTCTAATAATGTGAGATGCTCTTATTAATGGCTTGTAGTTCATGAATAAATAAAATAAACACTACAAATAGTTTGTTATGCATTATAAATTCAGAATACATAAAAGTTTACATTTTGGAATTAAGTTTTGAAAACTAATTGATTAATAAATAGGCCACTAACAGAGAGGTGATTAGTGGCCGAGTATCCACCCCACAGCTGGGAGGTTCTGGGTTCAAGCCCCAGCCGGGTCATACCAAAGACCATAAAATCGTACCTTCCACCTTCTAGCTTGGTGCTCAGCATAACTAGAATGGGAAAAGGAAAGTTGGTTACCCAACCGCAGGGGGGAAGCACAAAACCAGTGTACTCCTTGTGCTGGTCACAAGCCCAGGTAAATGGGAAGTGTTGCATCAGGGAGGGCATCTGATATAAAATCCTTGCCAAATCAAATTTGCAGACTCAGGGTCCACTGTGGCGACCCAAATAGGGAGTAGCCAAAATTGTGGGTGCAATTAAAAATTATTAATTACTAGTGCATACCTGTGCATGTCTGCCTTTGATCTTTGATGATGTCATAGGGAGTCCTATGATCTTTGATGATGTCATAGTGAGTCCTATGATTGTGAGTGATGCCTGCCTATGATGTCTGCCTTTGCTCTTTGATGATGTCATAGCGAGTCCTATGATCTTTGATGATGTCATAGCAAGTTCTAGGATCTGGAATGATGTCATAGCGAGTCCTATGATCTTTGATGATGTCATAGCGAGTCCTATGATCTTTGATGATGTCATAGCAAGTTCTAGGATCTGGAATGATGTCATAGCGAGTCCTATGATCTTTGATGATGTCATAGCGAGTCCTATGATTGTGAGTGATGCCTGCCTATGATGCTTGCCTTTGATCTTCACTTCCGCCCTCCAAAGAGAGCAGATGCTTTTCTTCCCCGCTTCGGCTCCCTATCTCTGTCTCCCTCCCTAACTGACTGGATCCCAGCTTGCTATCGTCTATGTCTGCGTGTCTTTACTGCTGATTTATCTAATGAAATTATGGATTTAATAAGCTGGGCTTTGAACGCAACTGACACTGTTTTTTCAACGAGGAAATCGGGCCCGGGGGAGCCTATCTGTCCTGCAGGAACTGCTGCTGCGGGTTATTTAAAGGACACAAGCAATTGGAAACTCTTGTGCCTGTGTGATCTTTCTATTGAAGATATTGAAGATTTATATCTTTTCGGAGCAATGGTCATCGGAATTCTACTGATTGGCTTTGGGATTGTTCTGGTGCACCGCAAATTGAAGAAGATGGACAGAGCTTATCAAAAAGCGGACCCGGCGAAGCTCACTCATCAAATTGACCAACTGGGCAGGACTCTGACAGTGGCCAATGGAGAACTGTACAGGAGAATGGATTACATCACGATCACGCTGAGAGCTGTTCACGAATCGATTTCAATGCCTGGCCATGATGGAATTGGAGCACTGAATCCGTAAGAGAATAGAAAGTTTTTTCTCTGAAGTCAGTGCTATTCGACCTGTTTTTTTCGGCACCCCTCAGCATTCAGTCCTCCTGATAATCAGCAGTATAAATGTTTTCATAACATTGGCGGGCAGCATTTGACTCTCAAGGACAGCTGTCTGGCTCAACTATTCCATCTGCCGTGCTCAAGGACACGTGCCTTTGCTTCAGACTGTAGTCATAACATCTGTTGAGGAAGAGACTATTGTTGTCCACCTAACTGATTTGCCACTGATTGCACCCAACTCACACATACTGATCCATTATACTGACTGATGAAGACATTCACTCACTGCTCTCTTTGTGTCATTGTGTAGATTCTATTGTCTGCTAATTGTGCATTGAGAGTTTTTTTCTTGTAATCATAATATCGGTCATATATGAACTTTATTCTGATAAACAATGCTTTTTTCTCTCTCCTACTGTGTCCACCCTCCCCCTCCCCCCACTGCCTACTGTTCCCCTCCTGCTGACAGGCGCCTCCATGGCTCGCCGCGTCATTGAGAATGTCATTTATGACGTTTTCAGTGTCAAGTCAAATTCCTCGTATATATTTACCTGTTATTTACTTGTAAATGTGCTTGGCAATAAACTTATTCTGATTCTGATTCTGATCTTTGATGATGTCATAGCGAGTCCTAAGATCTTTTAGTGAGTCAGACAGACAGAGACACATGGTGTCTATATGACATCATATAGACATCATAGGCACATCATAGGTGAATCCTATGATCTTTTAGTGAGTCCTATGGTCATGACAGACACACACAGACAGATGATGATGACTATAGACACCATAGTCCATCCATCCATCCATCCATCTTCTTCTGCTTAATCCTTTTCGGGTCAACGGGGGGGGGGGGGGGGGGGCTGGAGCCTATCCCAGCATCTTTGAGCGAGAGGCAGGGTACACCCTGGACAGATCGCCAGTCCATCACAGGGCCAACACAGAGAGACAGACAACCATTCACTCTCACAGTCATACCTAAGGACAATTAGTCAAAGATCATAGGACTCGCTATATATATATTATATATATAGCGAGTCCTATGATCTTTGATGATGTCATAATAAGTCCTTTAATCGTAGCGCTTTGTGCCTATGGTGTCTATATGATGTCATATAGACACCATAGGCTGATGGCATAGCAAGTCCTATGATGCCTGTGTTTGAGCTTTGATGTTATAGCGAGTCCTATGATCTTTGATGATGTCATAGCGAGTCCTATGAACATGAGTGATGCCTGCGTTTGATCTTTGATGTCCTATGATCGTGAGTGAGTGTGAGTGATGCCTGCCTTTAATGTCTGATGATGTTATAGCAAGTCCTATGATCGTGAGTGATGCCTGCTTTTGATCACACACAGACACACACAGATTTTCTTGAATCACTCTATGCTATAGTGTCTATATGATGTCATATAGACATCATGTAGAGACCATAGGAACATCATAGGCAATCCTATGATCTTATAGCGAGTCCTGTGTGTTGGGTACATTTATGGTTGATAGAGTGATGTCACCAGATGGCCGCACCTCGGACACAGTCCAAGGATGTATAATTTTTTCACACATGAGTTGTTCAGAATTCCTTATACAAAGATACAGATTGAATAAGAGGAAAACCTCAGCCGCACCTCGGACACAGTCCAAGGACGGGTAATTTTTTCACACATATGGAGTTGTTCAGAACTCCTTATACAAAGATATAGAGTGATGATAATCAAGTCAGTGTTGGTAATGCACCTGTAAGCTGGTTGCCAACCACCAATCAAATCTAAAAGAAGAAGAAGAAGAATCAAGTCAGTGGCAGTAATGCACTTGTAAGCTGGTTGTCAACCGCCAATCAAATCTAAAAGAAGAAGAAGAAGAAGAGTCTGAAAGATTGACGCTGAGGGAGAGGAGAAGGCAGAAGAGTACAAATTTATGAGAATGCTGGACCACGAGATTTCTTGTATTCGGCTGCACCTCAGACACAGTCCAAGGACGGGTAATTTTTTCACACATAAGGAGTTGCTTAGAACTCCTTATACAAAGATATAGAGTGATGATAATCAGGTCAGTGGCGGTAATGCACCTGTACGCTGGTTGCCAACCACCAATCAAATCTAAAAGAAGAATAATAATCATGGGTAATCCTGTAATCTCTTGGCGAGTCCTGTGGTCGTGACACACAGACAAGACAGATTTGGATGAATTATATAGAGTGATGTTGTTTGAAGAGTGATGATGAGAGTGTTATAGACATCATGTAGACATGGAAATGTCACTGTTTGAAGAAAAAGAAGAAGAAGATTGTTCAGAACTCCTTATAAGAACTCCTTATAGAGTAATGGCCAGATAGTGTTATAGACATCATGTAGACATGGAAATATCACTGTTTGAAGAAGAAGAAGATTGTTCAGAACTCCTTATAAGAACTCCTTTGAAGTACGAGGAGACGAAAAAGACTGATATCTGAAGATAAAGTTGAGGTTCGATTGGACACAGCGGTGACGGTGGAGGGACTGCAGCTCCTGACCGGATGATGATGTGGAGTGAGGTGAGTGGCGGTGGTGCACCTGTGGGCTGGTTGACAGCCGCCAATCAAGTTTAAAAGAAGAAGAAGATATAGAGTGAAGAAGAGGAAGAAGAGGTTGCCAACCGAGAAGAATTCTGACTTTTGATACATAGAGCGATGTTTACTGAGTGAAGTATGTGGCGGTAAGGACTACAGCTCCTGACTGGGTGGAGTGATGGTGTGGAGTGGGGTGCATGGCGGTGGTGCACCTATGGGCTGGTTGCTGACCGCTAATCACATCTAAAAGAAGAAGAAGAAGAAGTGATGAGGACCGGGAACTCTTAAGCTGCTCCTAGGACACAGTCCAAGGACGGACAATTTTTTCACACATAAGGAGTTGTTCAGAACTCCTTATAAGAACTCCTTATACAAGGATATAGAGTGATGATAATCAAGTCAGTGGCGGTAATGCACCTGTAGGCTGGTTGCCAACCCCAATCAAATCTAAAAGAAGAAGAAGAAGAAGAAGAAGAAGAGGAAGAAGAGTGATGTCTGAAGATAGAGTAGGTGGGGGTAATGGTCCTGTAAGCTGTTTGCCAACCCCAATCAAATCTAAAAGAAGAAGAAGAAAAGGAGACGCCGACGAGAGGACACAGTCCAAGGACGGCTAATTTTTTCACACATGTAGAGTTGTTCAGAGCTCCTTATAAGAACTCCTTATACAAGATATAGAGTGATGATAACACTGGTCAACACCAAATTTATTGTCTTAAGTTTTTTTTAGCTGATTTAGGACAATTTTGATGTGCTGAATCCAAAAATCACATTGGTTTTGGCTCAATCAGGTCAACTTTTTGAACTATGGCCACATGTTTTCTTACATTTTTGTTTACATGTACAGGTATTTTCCCTTTATATGATGCAAAATTATTTTTTATTTCTTGAAATTCTCTGAATTTTGAACAATGATGACATAACATTCAATTTACATGTACTTACCTTTATCAGTGTCTACTATTCAATTTACAGTACACCTGTACAACTGCTGTACAACTGCTTACAACTTAACATAAAAACCTGACCTGATCGAGAGAAACGGATGTCATTTTTGAATTCAGCGGTGCAAAATTGTCTTAAATCAGTTGAAAAAACACAACTTGCAAAAAATTTATTTTTGTTATGTTGTGTTATCAAGTCAGTGGCTGTAATGCACCTGTAAGCTGGTTGCCAACCGCCAATCAAATATAATAGAAGAAGAAGAGATATAGAGTGGAAATCTAAAAGAAGAAGAAGAAAAAGAGATCTGACAAGAGAGACAGACATATATAGAGTGATGATTGCCATCCAGGACATACAGTTAGGCCCAAAAATATTTGGACAGTGACACAAGTTTTGTTATTTTAGCTGTTTAGGAAAACATATTCAGGATACAATTATATAATCAATATGGGCTTAAAGTGCAGACTCTCAGCTGCAATTTGAGAGTATTCGCATCCAAATTGGAGCAAGGGTTTAGGAATTACAGCTCTTTAAGACGTAGCCGCCTCTTTTTCAAGGGACCAAAAGTAATTGGACAATTGACTCAGAAGGCTGCAAAAAAAAATAACAAGGCTGCATGGGCTCTTCCTTTGTTAACCTGTCATCAATTAAGCAGTTAAAAGGTCTGGAGTTGATTCCAGGTGTGGCGTTTCCATTTGGAAGCTGTTGCTGTGAACACACAACATGCAGTCAAAGGAGCTCTCAATGGAGGTGAAACAGACCATCCTGAGGCTGAAAAAAAGAAGAAATCCATCAGAGAGATAGCAGAAATGTTAGGAGTGGCCAAATCAGCAGTTTGGTACATTCTGAGAAAAAAAAGAGTGCTCTGGTGAGCTTGGGAACTCAAAAAGGCCTGGACGTCCACAGAAGACAACAGTGGTGGATGATCACAGAATCCTTTCCATGGTGAAGAACAACCCCTTCACAACATCCACTCAAGTGAAGAACACTCTCCAGAAGTCTACCATAAAGAGAAAACTTCATGAGAGTAAATACAGAGGATTCACTACAAGGTGCAAACCATTAATCAGCCTCAAAAATAGAAAGGGCAGAATTGACTTTGGCAAAAAAAAAAAAAAAACACCTGAAGAAGCCAGCCCAGTTCTGGAACAGCATTCTTTGGACAGATGAGACTAAGATCAACCTGTACCAGAATGATGGGAAGAAGAAAGTTTGGAGAAGAATTGGAACAGCTCATGGTCCAAAGCACACATCTTCTGTAAAACATGGTGGAGGCAGTGTGATGGCATGGGCATGAATGGCTTCCAATGGCACTGGGTCAGTTGTGTTTATTGATGATGTGACAAAAGACAGAAGCAGCCGGATGAATTCTGAAGTGTACAGGGATATACTTTCTGTTCAGATTCAGCCAAATGCAGCAAAGTTGATTGGACAGCGCTTCACAGTACAGATGGACAATGATCCAAAACATACTGCAAAAGCAACCCAGGAGTTTTTTAAAGCAAAGAAGTGGAATATTCTGCAATGGCCGAGTCAATCACAAGATCTCAACCCAATCGAGCATGCATTTCACTTGCTCAAGACAAAACTTAAGGCAGAAAGACCCACAAACAAGCAACAACTGAAAGCAGCTGCAGTAAAGGCCTGGCAAAGCATCACAAAGGAGGAAACCCAGCATTTGGTGATGTCCATGGGTTCCAGACTTCAGGCAGTCATTGCCTGCAAAGGATTATCAACAAAATATTGGAAAGTAACATTTTACTTAGGGTTATGTTTATTTGTCCAATTACTTTTGAGCCCCTGAAATGAGGAGCATTTGTATAAAAATAGCTACAATTCCTACATGTTTAATCATATATTTTTGTTCAACCCCTTGAATTAAACCTTAAAGTCTGCACTTCAATTTGTGTTGTAGTTGTTTCATTTCAAATCCAATGTGGTGGCATACAGAGCCCAAATCATGAAGATTGTGTCACTGTCCAAATATTTCTGGGCCTAACTGTAGTCCAAGAAGATAGAGTGATGATATAGAGTGATTTAGAGGTCTGAAGACTTTGACTACAGCTCCTGACCAGATAGAGTGATGATATAGAGGTAATGCATCTGTAAGCTAGTTGCCAACCGCCAATCGAATCTAAAAGAAGAAGAGGACATTCCTCTATGGACGTTCATTAAAGATTGAAGTACATGGCGGTAATGCACCTGTAAGCTGGTTGCCAACCGCCAATCAAATCTAAAAGAAGAAGAAGAAGAAAAGGAGAGGATTGGACACTTAACAATAATGATATAGAGTGAAGTACGTGGCGGTAATGCACCTGTAAGCTGGTTGCCAATCGCCAATCAAATCTAAAAGAAGAAGAAGATGTCCATAACCATCCATCCATCCATCTTCTACCGCTTTTCCGGAGGTCCGGGTCGCGGAGGCAGCAGTTCGAGCAGAGAAGCCCAGACTTCCCTCTCCCCAGCCACCTGCTCCAGCTCTTCAGAGAGGATACCAAGGCGTTCCCAGACCAGCTGGGAGACATAGTCTCTCCAGCGAGTCCTGGGTCTGCCTCAGGGTCTCCTCCCAGTGGGACGTACCCGAAACACCTCAAGTGGGAGGCGTCCATAACTCGTATGACAAATAACCAGGCTGGAGGTGCAGCAAACGTAACTTTATTAATATAACCAGAACTCACAAGATGTGCTCCATACAGGCCAAGGGGGTCAACAGCAAAGAGACAGAGCCTCTTCCGCCCTAGCCCTTTATACCCCGGGTGACGGCGGAACCGGAAAGGCGGGCCGTCACCCCCACTACACCCAGGGTGTACCTGGCACCATCTTGGTACACCCCCCCCCCGTAGAAAAATGCCAAGCACACCAGTCAGGCCCTCCCAAATTTAAACCCGATTCACACGCTAAAATACAACATGTACAGGCATATCCAATCATACAACTACCGAAAGGGGGACAGGTAGACTACTTAACCCCCCACCCCCACCCCACACACACACACACACGGCTTAGACAGGTAATTCTGCTGCCTGTGATTCTACAAAGTCCATAAACAAAAATAGCCGTGTTCCTACAAAACTAAATTAATCCCATAACACACGTATTTGTCATATCCGGCTCTAGGGAGCCGGGCAATCAGAGCCAGGGACAAGCCAGTGAGTCGAGATGTTTTATTCTGGGTAAGGGATAAGGAGAGCACAGACACTCATACAGACGTACATTCTCAGGCTGCACAGCGCAGGGGTAGGTAGCTCGTACCGGACATGGGGGGTAACAAGACGTGCATACTCACAGCGGGATACAAACACCGGAATGCTGCAAGGGGAGTTGAGGCTGACACCAGACGAAGGGGCTTCAGCCTAGCAGTGCTTATGTCGCAGCCCCGAATGATCGAAGCTGCTCCTCTTTATACTCATTAACAGCGCCCCAGCTGATGAGGATTAATTGGCCCCAGCCGTCCCGTGACACTGACAGCTGGGAACCAGCTGAGGCACTGCCCAATGAGAGGCAGGGATAAAAGGAGCATGGGCTGAGCGCCGAGCCGGCGTCTCACCCCATGGTGACAGAGCCTCCCCCTCACGGTCGGGCTCCCGAACGACCAGGAACATCCCAGCCCCCCCCCCCCCTCCCCACCTAGGGTGGGCGGAAAGGAGGCAGGACCGGAGGGGAAGATGCAAAGGGAAGGACAAAAAAAAAAAAAAAAAAAAGCAATAGACCAATGTAGGGCAGAGAAAAAAAAACCCAAATACAATACCCTACAACACAGGGAAAAGGATTAACCCAGAGCACAGTTAGGGAGAAAACTGAGTTAGGACACAGGTAGGGAAAATACCAAATACGACTACAGACAGCATACAAATAACGTATAGATCGGGGCAAAAAAAAGAAAACCAAAAACCCACCAAAAAGGTGGCAGGAATGAAGCAATCACAGAGTATAGTTAAGGGGAACAAAACACACTACTCCATAATGCACCAACAAGACAAAGGTCAGGACAAAAAATGATGAAAAACGCTGTGCATGGATACTAAAGAAAACAAAACACACAGCACCGAATATATAAAAGATCACCTAAAGAAACAGAGGTGACAAGGACAAATGGGTAATAATGAAGTACGGTTAAGTGGGGATGAAACACATTACTTCAAACAATAACAAACACAGTCAATGTTAAAGCCGGGGCCAGGGAAGGCCCCCCACGAGGATAATAAGACAGAATGGGGTGATCACAGAGTATGGTTGAACAGGAAACCACACGCATACTCCATGATGCACCGACGAGGCCAAGGCAAGGATGAATGAAAACGCTGAGTAAAGATAAGAAAATGCAATACACAGCGCGATACACAAGGTGAGTCACCAAGAGGAAAAAAGGTGACAGGGTAACAATACGATAAAAATGCTGAGTATGGTTAAAAAAAACAACACACAGCACAAAAACATATATTCCCCTAATGGACAAAGAAACTACACCCGAGTGACCTCAATAATAATAAAAGTAGTAAAGGACACCCGAGGAGACGGCAGGCAGAGTCCAAAACGGCCGGAATTGTTCTGGTAATCTCCCCGCCCATTGTCCAGTTGGCAACCCGGGGAAGAGAAATGTTCGGACGGCGAACTCTGGGCCCAGATCCCAGGAATCCAGTCCAACGGCTGCCGAACCAGGCCGCCCAAAGGCAAACACAGACCAGTGGGGGGAAACCAGATCGCCGAACCGAAAGTTTTGCGGGTCGGGTCGTCGACCCGCATCACTCAACCACCAGGACCGTTGAGACGGACGAAGGGTCAGAGCGGATCCCGGTGGAAGAGGCTCAGGGGAGAGCCGATGACGAGGGCGGCGGGCCTCAGGGAAACGGCCACCTCCTCACCGGACCTGGACAACACTGGGGCAGCACCCACGTCGGACCCCGATCGGGCCTCAGGCGAACCCACGTTGGACCCCGATTGGGTCTCGGGCGAACCCACGTTGGACCCCGATCGGGCCTCAGGCGAACCCACGTTGGACCCCGATTGGGTCTCGGGCGAACCCACGTTGGACACTGCACCAGAACCGACCTCCAACGTTGAACCCGGACCCTCCAGCACCACGAGGAACAGCAACTCCTCGCCGGTGACCCTGGAAGAAGGCTCAGAAGAGAAAACAGAACCGGGATCAGGATCACCGGCAGCGCCAGAACCCGGCGAGACGAGCTCAGACGCAGCGGGCGGCTGCACCCTGCTCGTCTCCCCTGGAGATAGGCTGAAGTGCTCAAAGATAAAAAGAAAGAAAAGAAAGGAGAGCACTCGCCTGATCTCGGGTTCTGACGCCGTCCAGGACTGCGAAGATCCAGGATCCGTCGTCAGGAGGTCGTTGTCAGGCTCCCATCTAGCCGCGTCGGGCCCCGCAGCCAGCACGATGGTCAGCGCAGCTTGAGATCCCTCCAGCTCAGGTAACCCCGCCGACGACCCACTCGGCGTGAAGCCAGAAGAATCTCGTCCCGCTGGACCGAACCGCTCCTCCGTGGAGACCCAGGGACGCTCAGTCGTCAGCGTAGACTCCACGCAGCAGTCAGTCCCCCTCCTCCGTCCGCAATGTAGCTGCGGAACCACAGGCCCTCTCCATATCCCACCACGTTGACCCGGAGCCGGGGACCGCTCGGCGGAGAGAGACACAGAGGATGCGGGATTAGGAATACAGGTTACAGCAGGTGGGGAGAGTTCAGGGAGCTGCGAACCCTGAACTTCTCCTCCAGGGATGTGACAGAGCAAATCATTAAGCAGGTGTGAAAAAACAATGACTTGCCTGCCCCCTGGAGGTTGAGTATCGCCTGCTGTAGTGGAATCTGCTTCTTCCTCTCCCCGCCCGGCGATAACGGAGGACCCCCCGGGAATTCGTCTGAGGATCGCTCGCGTTGTCTCCAGCAGAGAGCTCACCAGGCCGGGATTCCAGGCACACACAGCGGTCAGGAAGCGCGTCGAGGAGGAGGGGGAAACAGCCGGGGTGAGCCAGCCCGAATGTCCAGGAATGACAGCGGGGGAACGAGGCTCAGGGGACGAGGCTGTAGAATCTCCACACTGACGAGGCGAAGGGATGACAGCTGCGTGGGAGGAACGGTCCTGACGATGACCCAGAACTGGATCCGGACGAGGTTCGTGCAGAGGTGACTCGGCGATGTGATGACGACTACTCCCAGGGGACGAAGCGAGGGGGAAACCCAGGATTCGCCGCTCCAGATCGGAGATCGAGACGAGGAAGGCGTCGAGCACGGGAAGGCTTCGTAGCCCTGAAGTCCTCACCATCAATCTCACTGCCGCCGCCACATGCCTGAAGGTGGTGACAGGAAACACAGTAGAGCTCGCGACAGCCACTCGACCCCGGACATAACTGCTGTCAGCTGCGGCTCCTCGAAGGGAATCCCGAGTGACGTGGCGCAGGTCGGGGGAAGTCCTCTGGTTGGCGCGAACTCCCGGACTGGAATGACGGCAGGAACGGGACTCCGAAGCGGGGAAAGACGTCGCCCACTTCGACTCCCTGCCGGGATTTCCATCCACCCCGTGGAGCTTCTCTCGCTGTGTACCTGCAGCGTCTATCCTGGCACTGTCCTCCAGATGGTACAGAGAGTGAGGGTGACAGTCCAGGAGTTCCTCAGCACGGCCCGGATGCCAGCGTCTCGCGTTGGAGGCGTCGTGCAGGGTGAAGAACGTCCCGTCGACTGCCTCCGAGATGGACCTCAGCCCGTCGCCCTGGCGCCGGAAGTGACTCCTGGGAAACGGCATGCTAGCAGCGCTGACACCCGGACAGAAAGGTACATTTCCACAGCGACTCACGGCCGCCGGCAACTCTTCTGGCTGCGACATACTGTCATATCCGGCTCTAGGGAGCCGGGCAATCAGAGCCAGGGACAAGCCAGTGAGTCGAGATGTTTTATTCTGGGTAAGGGATAAGGGATGAGGAGAGCACAGACACTCATACAGACGTACATTCTCAGGCTGCACAGCGCAGGGGTAGGTAGCTCGTACCGGACATGGGGGTAACAAGACGTGCATACTCACAGCGGGATACAAACACCGGAATGCTGCAAGGGGAGTTGAGGCTGACACCAGACGAAGGGGCTTCAGCCTAGCAGTGCTTATGTCGCAGCCCCGAATAATCGAAGCTGCTCCTCTTTATACTCATTAACAGCGCCCCAGCTGATGAGGATTAATTGGCCCCAGCCGTCCCGTGACACTGACAGCTGGGAACCAGCTGAGGCACTGCCCAATGAGAGGCAGGGATAAAAGGAGCATGGGCTGAGCGCCGAGCCGGCGTCTCACCCCATGGTGACAGTATTTATATACAAACAGAACTACAAATATAAACAATCAATATGTACACTCTCCATCCGTTGCCAGCCCCCACCCCAACACACCCACCCCAAAACTCAGGCAATTCACAACAAACAATATAATACAAACAGTGTTGAGGATTTTTTTTTTTTTTTCACACACCGGGCAAAATGCAACTGGTACATATTAACTATGTGACTCTAGGGTAAAATGGCATATAACAACAACAAAACACCATGCCAATAGCCCCCCCCCTTTAAAGTCACCTCACAGTCCCTCTTGGAAACCCACCCCTAGGATTTCTGTCTGGCAGATCCCTCCCAGAGTGCCTTCGCCTCTTCCTCTCTGGGGACGAGCCGCGCTGGCGCCTCCTCTCATCCACACACCGCAGCTCATTAGGGTGTCTCCACAATTCATCAGACAGCCCCAAGTAGCCATCCTCCCGGGCAGCCATCACCTGCAGCTGCCCCTGGTCATCTCGTCAGTCACGTTTCTTGTGGATGCCCCTCAGCCAAGCTTCTACCCCAGGACGGACCTCGTTGCCAATATGCAGGGGAACTCAATTTGGCTTCCGCAGTCCACCATGTCATGACCGGGCTTCCTTTCTGAGTCGAACTGTCCCACTGACCCGGTCCGAAGCCCTCCACGGTTCTTGTTGTTTGGCGTGTCGTGGCACATCGGTCTCGCCCTGCTCTCTTTCATTTCTAGTGCTGGCACAGACACTGCAGATCCCTGCTTCCCGGTAGCACTCGGCCAAACTCCGGAACCAGAACTCCGTCTTAGCTCCATCCGCCACTGCGGATATTCCGCTGTGCCGTCCAGTTCCCACATCCAGGGCAACTTGGACACTGGCATCAGAACCCTCCCACGATGGTGCTTCACGGTGCTGGTCCTGCACACCTCCCATCACCCCAGGCCAATCACTGACCCAAACTGCATCGTCCTCCACGTGCTGAGCAGGTCAGTCCCATAAGCCCAACCACTCCTCTCTGACACCGCAGGCTATTATGAACCCCAGGCCGTAAAACATGTCGCATTCCATGATGTTTGACCCACTGGCTGACACCACAAAATAGACATTCACCATCATCGCTGACCTGTACCTCGCCGTCAGTTCCAATGAACCCACGATGTTCAACTTGTTCCCACCATAACCGAAGCAGGTCGTCGACAGTTCAATCACACGGTAGTGCGGGAACAGACTCCTCACAGTGGGCCAGTTCAACAGCGAAATAGCAGTGTCTACCAACAATGGCACTTCTACGTCATCCAGCAAAACGTTGCAGTAAATCCGCCTGTCTGTGCTCGGAGAGACGGTATGAACAACCGTTGGGAGTCTCTGCAGAGGAGCCTGCTTCCTGTCTTCGGTCCCCTCGCTCAAACTTTTTGCAGGCTCTGGCAAAATGGTGTAGTAGACCGCACTTGCCACAGCCCTTGCCCTTCGCCGGACACTCTCTTGCCTTATATCGGTGCCTCATGGACCCACAACCATTCTTCACAGTGGCAGTGTATTCATCTTCACTCACGCCATCCTCGCTGTCTGGGTCCACAGCCAGCGCCTTCCATTGTGGTTCTTCATCCTGCATCGTGCTTCTCTCATGGAGGTCATAATAGCCTCTCTGATAGCCTCTCTGCTGCCTCAAATTGCTGTGCTATCTCAATAGCCGTGGCTAGTGTCAGTTCACCCGCGAATGTCAGGAGCCTCAATCTCACTGAAGAACAGAGTGTATGCTCCGCCAGTTGGTCACAGATCATCTCCTCCTCTAATGCCCCAAATTGGCACTCCCCCGCCAGCTGACATAAATCTGCAACATAGCGCTGCACTGATTCTCATGTCCGCTGGCGGCGCTGCCAAGACTGGATTCACCAGACTATGACATTTTCCAGGGCGCGAAAGTACCACACCATTAGTTCCACCACGTCTTCATAATTATCGGTTCCTCCTAGTGTACCAAGGATTCTTTGGCCATCCATGCCAAGATTATGGACTAATATAGCCCTCACATGCAACTTTTCGAGCTCACCGAGGTTAAGGGCCACCAGATAGTTCTGGAAAGCCACGTACCACCCAGCCCAGGGTACGGGCAGCTCGCCCGGGGCCTCCAAAAATGGCCGAAAAATAGTGACAGCTCGTTCCATACCTTTGTTCTCCTCGTCGCCAAATGTTATGTCCATAACTCGCATGACAAATAACCAGGCTGGAGGTACAGCAAACATAATTTTATTAAAATAACCAGAACTCATAAGAGGTGCTCCGCACAGGCCAAGGGAGTCGACAGCAAAGAGACAGAGCTTCTTCCGCCCTAGCCCTTTATACCCCAGGTGATGGTGGAACCGGAAAGGCAGGCCGTCACCCCCACTACACCCAGGGTGTACCTGGCGCCATCTTGGTACACCACACTATGGTCGTGACAGACACACAGACAGAGATTTCTTGAATTATATATAGAGTGATGATATAGAGTAGGACTACAGCTCCTGATCAGAAGTGATATAGAGTGATGATACAGGGATGGGCAATCATGTGCCATGGAGGGCCATTCCACTGCAGGTTTTCTGTTCCACCAAGTTTCTTCAGCAGGTGTTTGCTCTTATCAGCTTCAAGGATTACTAATCAATGAAAACACCTGCTGAAGGGACTGGGTGGAACAGAAAACCTGCAGTGGAATGGCCCTCACTGCCCACCCCTGATTTAGAATGAAGTACTTGGCGGTAATGCACCTGCAAGCTGGTTGCCAACCGCCAATCAAATCTAAACAGGAATTTGAAAGCGCTCACCAAAACACAACCGGAGTGGTGGCTCAGTTGGTAGAGCATCTGCCCCACACCCGGGAGGCAGGGGTTCAAATCCCGGCCGGGTCATACCAAAGACCATATAAAAATGGTGCTTTCTGCCTTCTAGCGTGGTGCTCCGCATAATGGAATGGGGAAAGTAAAGTTACACACAGAGCTACCAGAGGACTGACCCCCCGCTGTAGCTTTCACTACTTACAGTAGCTGTGTGGCCTAGGGTCAGAGAAACGGAGATAGGCGCCGCCCATATACACCTTCAGGTGTGAAGGGATTAACTAACACCAAAACACAACCATGAGTGGCATATAGACTGACCAATGACATGAGTAGGCATTGGCTCCTTGTGACCAATCAGAGACAACTTCCTGATCGCGGCCTGTGGTGTGGGTTTGCCCGTCACGGCCTCCCCTTGCTTGGGCTGTTGAGGGTGGAGTAGTGGGGAGTGGATGGCGTAACGTACAGGAAAGTACACTGGGAGGAATGTAAAACTTTGGGACTGAAATCAGCCTTTACAAGCCGCCAACGCGAGCCAGAGACCCCCAGACGCTCCACATTGTTTCCCATGGAAGCGGATGGATTTGTGAGGAGGCGTCGGATGACAGCGGAGACTGCAGGCAGTGATCCCGGGGTTGCTGGTGCCTCTGCCGGGGCAGAAGTTCGATGGCTCGGTGGGAGGTTCTGGGGCCTTTCGGAGAGCATCGTCGGGAGCCTGACCCCCCGCATCGGAGGTGAAACCGAGCTACAGGCTGTCGATTTAATCTGCACGGCACAGAATGCGCAGTCCGAGGACTCTGAACCAGATTACGAGGGTCTCCCACAGGGAGCGTCCACCAGCACCCACATGTTGGCTGGAGCTGTGGCCGGGATCATGGAGCACTGTCTCATGTTCCCCATCGACTGCGTTAAGGTAGCCTCGCTCACTCTGTAGCTAGCTAGCTAGCTCACCTACAGTATTTTTTTTTTTTTTCCTGTGAATGCTGGGTGTTTTCGTGAATGCTGTCTGGCGGTTGTAGTCTGAGGGTTTTGTCCGTATAGTCATGGGGGCATGTTAGCATAGCTCATTAGCCTGCTGTGGGGACAAGGTCAGTTAGCCTCGCACATCCTTATTAGCTCACACATTAGCATGCTGCTGAATCCTGTGCAAATACCGTTAGCTGTTGGGTAGTTTATGCCCCCATTTGACTTAGCGCGGTCATGCAGTAGTTACTCCTCCACCCACCAAGTCTGGGTGTTGTTAACTCAACTAAAAGCTGCCAAAGCTGAGTTGGACGGAGCTGGTGTTATGTAACGACTGCACGTTTCACGTTTTTGCCAGTCGGAAACACTTCTATTCAAACAACATTGTCTGATGAGGAAAAAAAGTCATGCAAACACATTGCAGTTCATTCCCGGAAGTGAAGTTGCTGACAAAAGTAAACTGCAAATATTTGCTTTTATTCCAAGATCTTAAGAGAGATTAAAAAGATCTAGAGCAAAGGTGTCAAACTCGATCAAAGAGGAGGCCACAACTAAAAATTAAGAACCAATCGAGGGTCAAACAGATTAGCACTTACTGAAAAAAACAGTCATAAATTGACCGCATTTTTGACAGCAGCATCATAACAAGTGTCCCATGACATCTCATAGAATGCAGAACAGATCAGGCAGAGAGGGGGGAAAACAAGAAAATTACCATCATGTTAAAGACACATCAGCATTACTGCTTCATATCCTTCCTTTGTAGCAGTTTAACTGAATCACTTCCGATGAAAACATTTTTGAGCAGTCAAGGGAAGTATAAAATTAGCACTGTCATCATCAGCAACAAGCAAAACTAGAATCTTATAGCTGTGATCAGTAACGGGGAACACATGCACACATTTCAGACACAAGGAGCTTATCTTAAAGGGAAAAGTCCAAAAATAACATCTGTAAGTTTGCTGTTGATGTAAAAGAATCAGAATCAGAATGAGATTTATTGCCATTGTTCATGTACAGTAGTACACAAACTAGGAATTTGTCTCGGTGCAATGCTGTAACATTAAACATGGAGTAGCACTAAAGATAAAAATAAAAAACTATGCATGCAATAAAAGGAAGAATATGAATAAGTAATACTAATCTATGCGATTTTTAAATATATTAACAAGCAGCAGGTATTGTGGAGTTCCACATAGTGCAGTCAGTAGTGCAAAAAGAAAACAGTGATAATTGTCATGAGTCCGGTTGAGCTGCTGTACGTAGTGCACGAGAGTCTAATAAGTCACTTAGTGTTCAGCAGTCTGATGGCAGAGGGGAAGAAGCTGTTCATGTAGCGGGAGGTTTTAGTCTGAATGGACCGAAGTCTTCTGCCTGAGGGGAGGGGGGCAAACAGAGCGTGTCCAGGGTGTGAAGGGTCGGCGAATCCCACACATATTCAGCCTTCCTATTTTCATATACTAGTATCTATAGTTTTTTACTATAAATACATGTAGACTGATAAATATAAACTATTGTATCTTGCCAGTCTAGGTTGGCAGAGTATTCTGGGTTTTGTAGTATCTCCAGTGAGTGTATGTGCTATGGAATGTACTAGTAGGACAGTAGCACATTATGAAATGTTTACATTTAATGAACCATTCTTTTACATAACATTATGAACAACCTGATGTTTTTAAAAGAAAAACAAGTGCAATTTCAACAATATTATGCCTCAGTTAATCAATAGATATGTGCATTACAACTTACACATCACAGTGGGTCTACAAAGGCACAAAACATTAAGTCACAGACTCACAGGTATCTGGAACTCAAAAATATAATATTTCACTTTATGCTAAAAA
The DNA here is from genome assembly GCA_020510985.1 of Pholidichthys leucotaenia. Lineage (NCBI taxonomy): Eukaryota > Metazoa > Chordata > Actinopteri > Cichliformes > Pholidichthyidae > Pholidichthys > Pholidichthys leucotaenia. The sequence goes on along the minus strand of CM035841.1, from coordinate 332,351,316 downwards.
CAACTTGTAACAATCTAGAAATTATTTTAAATTTACATGCATTTTCATATCTGTCACCAATCCTAATCAATCCTAATCTGCTGAACTGACTTACCACACTATACAAACAAAAGTAGCAGCTATTACGGTAGAAAGTTATCCCCCTGACTTGTAAATGTACAAAATTTATACATAAAAATTCTCTCAGTTTCGTTGCATTGTTTATTAGCAATGGAATGACAATAAAGGCACTTTGACTTTGAAAAATCTGTAAAGGTTGTGTGCAATAGGACATGCACATTGCTTCCCTCTGCTCCTTAATTCTGAGTAGGGCTGCACCTAAAGATTATTTTAGTTGTCGACTAATCTAACAACTATTTTTTTCGACTAGTCGCATTTATTTTTCTCATGTCCACATCTCTGCTTCTTGTTAGGGCTGCATATTTTACCTCAGCCACCGTTTAATACCTTTTAACGTTCAGTCTCCTGTGGGCGGGAGGCATTTAAATGCCGTTTTGTCTCAGCTGGACACAGTGTAACACAGTGTAGCTAATATTCAGAATGAGAGCTAATATTAACGAAGATGAAAAAGCAATAGCAACTCCTGCAATTCAGTCACTGCATTCAACACGTTAGCCATGACAGCTCAACCCTCAGCAACCAGAGAGCTTATTGTCAAACAGGTAAACTAATATTAACAGCACATACTAACATTATTGTCATTTTTCTAAAGCTTGAAACAGTTGGCCATTGAAAATAAGCGGCGCTAACTTTCTTTACTCGCTAAAAAATACGCAGCAGACGGTGATGTGGCTCCCGGGACACCCTGTGAATTAAAGCTAAAATGTCCGTATTTTAGCCTGGCTCGTTAGCTGGTAAGGTAGGTTCTGCAGCCAGTTAGACACGGAGCACACATTAATACCTTCACAGCAGTGGGTCTTTATTCTCCTTTCTCTGCGTTGGAGAGACACATACAGCCGCTTCGTGCTTAAAGTCTGTAACAACCGCAAAAACACAACACAACACATGCTTGGCCATGCTGTGCTCCTCTTCTTCTTCACTGGAAATTGTTCATGCATAGCCGAACAACAGAGGCGCAACTGCCCTCAGCAGTTTCGGTCGTGCATTGCAGTTCCGGTTAAATGGAGCTTGCTCCTGCTGGTTACAGCTGAACCGTGGCATGCATATAAACTTTATAATTAAACGATTTGGTGACAATAAAAATATTTGTCAACAAATTTTTATTGTTGACGTTATCAATAACGTCGACTAATCGTTTCAGCCCTAATGCTGAGTCTAGTGTTGTGTCTGCTATTCTTTATAAAGCAGTGCGACTCCAGTGTACAAATTGGGAATTAGGGATGGGCATAATTTACCGATTAACCGATAATTGATCATTAAGAATTTCACCGAGGAAGTTCATTTTCGTCGACAAACCGTTTTTTTTTTTTTTTTTAAACAATCCGAGGTTATTAAGGCCTAGTGCACGGCCGTCCTCAAACAATGCAATGGCAAAATTTGGGCACCAGGGGGCAACATTACACCATCGCCGTACCCTGGCGTGCCTCCGTTGATACATGCGGGCTTCCGTAGGGCGATCGCCAAATCATGAGGCGGTTACGGTTACGGCGAAGTGTTGCGTGGGACCATTTCAATTTAAAAAATGACCAGGTGTACTGCAATCACTGCAATGCAGCATACAAATATACCTCATCGACAGGGTCCATGGAACACCCTTATTACGCGAAGAAACCGCCAACAGTGGTTGCGCGCTGAGTAATGGCGGTCGTGAAGATTCTTTTTTTTTTTCAGAAACTTTATTGAGAAGGTCATGAACATTCGGTGTACACACGTCGAGGGAAGCTGCAGGAGGTGGCGTAGTGCCTCGACGGGAAGACTATTTCGCACAAAATGGCACAAGAGAACAGCAAAAAGTTCCACGCGGCTAGACTAAGCAATACGAGCGATAGAGCAATGAATGCGGTCTTCGTTTGTTGGGTGGCCGCTCGGCAGGGAGAGAGAGCTGGGTAAAACGTCTCGGCCAATCAGCTTGCGGGGTGAAACGTCTCGGCCAATCAGCTTGCGGGGTGAAACGTCTCGGCCAATCAGCTTGCGAGATTCTCGAGCCGAGCAAACACGAGAACAGAGAGAGAGAGATTTGAGAGAGAGAGGTAGATTTGAGATGTGCGGCTCTCCGTGCCCTCCGTGCTGATACCTGATGTTCTAATTTAGTCTACCTACCTAAAAATGTTAATGATTAACCGATTATTAATCATTAATTCTCCCGGCGATCGGTGAAGAAAATTTCACCGAATGCCCATCCCTATTGGGAATAGCAATTACTTCATTGAAAAATGGCAGCATATGGTTTCACACTTCGCAAATTCATCCCGTGAGCCAGATTGGACCCTCTGGCGGGCCAGTTTTGGCCTGTGGGCCGTATATTTGACACCCCTGCCAGAGAGTAAATTAGAAAGCAGCCTTGTAAGCTTGTCCCCCCCTGTTTTTTAAAGGAGTTTTCTACATTTACTGGAAGATTATGTAAGGAGGTGTGGCCTTTTGCTCCAAGAGCTCAGATGTAGCCTTCTTCTGGTGTTTGTAATGGTCACTGCATACCTGGCATAGGGACAGTGTAGTGCAGCATTGTTGTGTTGTCAGGTTCAACTGTCCATCCATCCATCTTCTACCACTTTTCCGGAGGTCTGGGTCGCGGAGGCAGCAGTTCAAGCAGAGAAGCCCAGACTTCCCTCTCCCCCGCCACCTGCTCCAGCTCTTCAGAGAGGATACCAAGGCATTTCCAGACCAGCTGGGAGACATAGTCTCTCCAGCGAGTCCTGGGTTTGTCCCGGGGTCTTCTCCCAGAGGGACATGCCCGAAACACCTCAAGTGGGAGGCATCCTCATCAGATGCCCATACAACCTCAACTGGCTCCTTTCAGTGTGGAGGAGCAGCGGTTCTACTCTGAGCCTCTCCAGGATGACTGAGCTCCTCACCCTATCTCTAAGGGTAAGTCCAGCAATCCTACGAAGAAAGCTCATTTCAACTGCTTTTATCCACGATCTTGTTCTTTCGGTCATTGCCCAAAGCTCGTGACCATAGGTGAGGGTAGGAACATAGATTGACTGGTAAATCGACAGCTTTGAATTAGAGCTTAGCTCCCTCTTCACCACAACAGACCGGTACAACATCTGCATCACTGCAGATGCTGCTCTGATCCGTCTGTCAATCTCTCGCTCCATTCTCCCCTCACTCGTGAATAAGGCCCCAAGATACTTAAACTCCTCCACTTAGGGCAGGAGCCTGTCCCCAACCCAGAGAGGACAGTCCACCTTTTTCTGGCTGAGGACCATGGACTCAGAGGTACTGATTCTCATCCCAGCCGCTTCACACTTGGCTGCAAACAGTCCCAGTAAGACCTGTAGGTCATTGCTGGATGAAGCCAATAGGACAACATCATCTGCAAACAACAGAGATGATGAGAGCCTGTGGTCACCAAGCATGACACCCTCCGTTCCCTGGCTGTGCCTAGAAATCCTGTTCATAAAAATTGTGAACAAGATCGGTGACAAAGGGCAGCCCTGGCGGAGTCCAGCTCTCACTGGGAATGAGTCCAGCCTAGTGTTGGTAATACAAACCAAACTCTCACAACGGTTGTACAGAGACCAGATAGCTTGTAACAACAAGGCCGATACCCCATACTCCCAAAGCACCCCCCACAAAAAAACACGAGGGATGCGGTCAAATGCCTTTTCCAAGTCCACAAAACACCTGTAAACTGGTTGGGCAAACTCCCATGAACCCTCGAGGATTCTCAAGAGGGTAAAGAGCTGGTCCGATGTGCCACGGCCAGGACAAAAACCACATTGCTCCTCCTGAATCTGAGGTTCGACCAACAGCTGGGCTCTCCTCTCCAGTACCTTGACATAGACCTTCCCAGGGAAGCTGAGGAGTGTGATCCCTCTAAAGTTGGAGCACACCCTCCGGTCCCCTTTTTTGAAGAGAAGAACCACCACCCCAGTTTGCCATGCCAAAGGCACTGCCCCTGACCTCCAGTGTTGCAGAGGCGTGTCAACCATGACAGCCCTACAGCATTCAGGGCCTTGAGGTACTTGGGGCAAATCTCGTCCACCCCCAGGGCCCGGCCACCAAAGAGATTTTTAACCACCTTGGCGACCTTAGCCCCTGTGATAGGCGAATCATCCCCCTTGTCCACAAACCCTGCTTCCTCTGTGGAAGGCATATCAGTGGGATTGAGGAGATCCTTTAAATATTCCTTTCACCTCCCGACGATATCCCCAGTCGAAGTCCGCAGTGCCCCATCCGCACCATACACAGTGTGGACAGGGAGCTGCTTCCCCCTCCTGAGCCGGCCGGCAGTTTGCTAGAATCTCTTCGAGGCCGACCAAAGGTCTTTTTTCATGGCCTCACTGAACTCCTCCCATACCCAAGTTTTTGCTTCAGCAACCACCTGAGCTGCACTCCGCTTGGACTACCAGTACACCTCAGCTGCTTCGGGAGTCCTACAAGCCAACCAAGCTCGATAGGACTCCTTCTTCAGCTTAATGGCCCCCCTCACCACTGATGTCCACCACTTGGTTCAGGGGTTGCCACCACGAGATGTCCCGACCACCTTGCGGCCGCTGCTCTGAGCAGCTGCTTCAACAATGGAGGTGGAGAACATAGCCCATTCAGACTCCATGTCTCCAGACTCCCTCAGAATGTGGTTGAAGTCCTTCCGGAGGTGGGAGTTGAAGACCTCCCGGACAGGGGTCTCAGCCAGACGTTCCCAGCACACCCTCACTATACGTTTGGGTCTACCAGCTCTGAATGGCATCCTCCCTTGCCTCGGATCCAACTCAACTCACCATCAGTTGATAGCTCTGCACCTCTCTTTACCCGAGTGGCCAAGACATACGGTCGCAGGTCTGATGACGCAATAACAAAATCGATCATCGACCTGCGACCTAGGGTGTCCTGGTGCCAGGTTCACATATGGACACCCTTATGCTTGAACATGGTGTTCGTTATGGACAAACTGTGGTTAGCACAGAAGTCCAATAACTGAACACCACTCGGGTTCAGATCGAGCAGGCCATTCCTCCCAGTCACCCCCCCTCCAGGTTTCACTGTTATTGCCCATGTGCGCATTGAAGTCCCCCAGTAGGACATTGGAGTCTCCAGGAGGAGCACCCTCCAGCACCCCAGTCAGAGACTCCAAAAAGGGTGGGTACTCTGAACCATCATTTGGTGCATAGGCACAAATGATGGTCAGGACCCATTTCCCAACCTGTTGGCACAGGGAAACAACCCTTTTGTCCACCGGGAAAAAAAACTCCAATATTGAGGCAGCAAGGTGGGGGGATACAAGAATACCCACCCCTGCTCGTCGCCTCTCGCCCGGGGAAACTCCAGAGTAGGCCAACCTCCAGCCCCTCTCTAGGAGACTGGTTCCAGAACCGGAGCTGTGTGTGTTGAGTGTGAGGCCGACTATACCTAGCCAGTATCTCTCAACCTCATACACCAGCTCAGGCTCCTTCCAAGCCAGAGAGGTGACATTCCACGTCCCAAAAGCTAGTTTAGGAAGCTTGGGATCAGACTGCCAGGGTCTCCGCCTTTGACCGCCACCTGATCCACATAGCACCATGCGCCCATGGTCCCTCCTGCAGGTGGTGAGCCCACTGGAGGACGGACCCATGTAACTCCTTCGGGCTAAGCCTGGCCGGGTCCCATGAGCGGAAACCCAGCCACCAGATGCTAGCCATCAAGCCCCTGGCTCCAGGGTGGGGCCCCAGTAACCCTATACCGGGCGGGGTACACTGGATCCTTGTTCTAGCATTCATCATGAGAGTCTGTTGGATCATTCTTAGTCTGGCCCTTCACCCAGGACCAGTTTCAGTCCCTCCAGGATTTTGCGATGTTGTGATTGCACCAATTCACGCAAAATCAACCAATCAGTGCAACTATTGCACGACCTTGCAACTTTGTCCAGTCACTGCAACTTCCCTGAAATTTTGGCCAATCCTTGTCAACTTCCCCCAATTTCATCAATCAACTTTGTCTAACTGGCGCTGAAACGCTCAGTGTAACCATTCAAATGCATCGTTGCACCGCGTTCACTTCCATGTTTACAGTGAGTAGTGAATTTATAGTTTACAGTGAGTAACGGAACACATCTGCAAACAGAGTGTGTGATTTAAAAAAAAAAAAACACTCACCCATGAGGTTTTCAACACCGTCCCTTCCTCCGTCTCCCCCAGCCTGCCCGTGGACGCCTCGCCACGTCTCCGTCCTGATCGCGTGTGCGAAGCGCAGGGTTTGTGTTGAAAAACATGCGCCTGCCCAAAAGCACCCCGTCGTGGGAGTGCACGTGAGGAGAGTATACTACATTACAGCGAGTGTTTGAACATCTTTAGAGGTAAAATCATTACTACATTTGGTCAATAAGTTTTAAAACTGAATCTCCATTGTGGACGGACAAACGCACCCACCCATCCCCCCTCCCCCTCGCTGTCCCGTTGTAAATGAAAGATAGTGTGTGTGTGTGTGTGTGTGTGTGTGTGTGTGTAGCCCGACATGCAGCAAACAGACAGGTAGGCATGGAAAAAGAGAATATGCTTTGTATTTTTTTTTTAAACACAGATTCCAATAGCCAATACAGTGCAACAGAATAATTTATTTTTTCTTCTCCGCTCGGTACCGAGTAGTTGGGAACTGTAGGGAGTTTTCAAATAAAGGTGCTGCCAATAATTTTCAAATCTATACTCACCAGAAATTTTACCACCACGCCAAGGAGATATGAATTTAATCAGAAAATTATATGAAGCAGTGACTTTCCGCAAGCACTGATCTGTGTGGAGTTTTCATGTTCTCCCCGTGTCTGCGTGGGTTTACTCCAGGATTTCTCCGGTTTCCTCCCACATGCCAAAAACATGCAAGTTAGGTTAATTGGCATCAAACTGGGGATTCTAAATTGTCCTTAGGTATAAATGTGAGAGTGAATGGTTGTCTGTCTCTCTGTGTTGGCCCTGCGATGGACTGGCGATCTGTTCAGGGTGTACCCTGCCTCTCGCCCAAAGATGCTGGGATAGGCTCCAGCCCCCCCACGACCTGAAAAAAAAAAAAAAAAAAAAGGATTAAGCGGAAGAAGATGGATGAATGGACTTTCCGCAACTGCGCACACGAACAATACGCGTGGCCGTCATCCGCGCGGAGTTTAGAAGCGCCTCACCCACGCAAGTTTTCCAGTCAGTCAGCAGGCAGTGTCTCGCTAAGCGCAACTCTCCGACAGAAACATGAGTTTGTTAAAGTACTTAAAACGCGGAAAAAAATCAGAAAAGGTATGGAACCACTGGAGGCATTTATCATGGTTTTAACCTGCTGGAAATGGGAGCAATAATGGAAGAGTCGCTTAGCTAAAGGCTGCTTCATGCTACACTTCTGCTGTCCGCGTACTCATAACCAGAAACCACGTGTGACGAAATTTACGTCATCGTCTCCACTCTGCTAGTGTCCGCGGTGCTCGACAGCGACGACCGCATGCATCCCAGATTCTGTGACCGCGCTGCGTGTCCACGACCTGAACGCGTTGAAAAGCACATGTGCAAGACTGAACGTCCCATTCATGAGGTGGCGATGTCGGCACAGCATACATCAATAGACGAAGAAGACAACGAGGTGGCGGAAAACGAGAATAAAAACATATATGACTCATACATACATACTTTCTTTCACAGCGGCAGCAGCATCTTTGTGGAAAAGGAGTGAAAACCGGGAAGTCAAACAGCAGAAATGGACTCTTATTTGAAGAGAAACTTTGTGAAGAAGTCCGCTGTTTCTTTGTTGGCGAAAATCGTGGCGCCTTGGCGCTACCTGTCAGGTGGGAGTGAAACTACAAATGAGGGTTGTGCGCATGCATCAACCGCTTGGCCTGGATAGATGAAAAAAGTGAGCATGAGCAGCGCCATGTGCATGCCGATGTCATATTGTAAGTGGACCCCCTGAAATATGGACCCGGGGTCCATACTCCGTTATGGAATATGGACCCCTGGGTCCATATTCCGCTGTGGAATATGGACCCCTCCTATTGAAAACGGACCCCCATTTTTATAGAAGCACCTGGACATTTTTTACTATTGATGTACAAACATGAAGATTAGACATCCAGTAAGTTTAATACATACATGAACACAGTTGACAGGGTTAGGGTTAGGGGAAGCAGCATCACAACAAGGGTTAGGGTTAGGGTTGGGGGGGTCCATTTTCAATAGGGGGGGGGTCCATATTCCATAGCAGAATATGGACCCCCGGGTCCATATTCTATGGGGGTCCATTTACAATCTGACACCGGGCTTGTCCAAAGCGTACGCGGACCACAGCGGACTAGAGGGAAATGTAGCGTGAAGCAGGCTTAAGAGATGTGGTTAGAATTCATATGCAGCCGGCTTCATATGAAGGGAAAGGCGGGGGGGACTGATGAATTGCTGAGGATATATTTCACCAGCCACTACAATATTAAGTTATGTTCTGTAGGAATTGCAGGAATGAAGAGACTGGCAATTTCTCTCTTTTCTCACATGAGCAGGCGTGCCGTTTTTATTCTCCAGCGGCAGTGACAAAAAGCAACAGCTAAAAATGCTAGCTCTCTTTTCACGCTAAACTGAGGTTGTTCAGCGGCTGCCTAGAGAGGTGCCTGATGAGAACGCCTGAGAGCACAACTATAACTGCCTAAACAGATCATTCTGTACACGAACACATATTGTGGTGAATTATGTCTTTAGAGTCCGCTACAGTTCCCTATTATGTACGTGGCAGGTTAAGATGACCGAAATTCACGAAGTCTGTGACTTTAATCTGTCAGCAGCCTTCAGACAAACTAAACGTGCCAACATTTGATTTCAAAATAAGGGAGGTTTTTCCTGCTGTCTGGGTGGTGAGGAGATTTCGGGGGGGAAAAAAAACCCCTATAAATATAAAGAAATATTATAATAGAAATAACGGCATCCTTGGTCATTTAAGTTAATTTATTTCATTAAATACAGTTTTATTAATATTTTTTCTTTGTAATCAGTTAAATTATCGTTCTGTTCTGACTGCAAAATTATAGTCAAAAATGTAAATTGCTATAAGGAAAAAGTAAAAAAAAAATTACAACGGTCTGTTTCAAATTTATCTAAAACCCCCCCAGTAATTTTATTTTAAAAAACAGACAAAAATTAGTCATAAAATAATCCACAAATTTATAATAAAGTTTCAAATGTACAAGAAAATCAATTTTACGAGAGGTAAATTTACAGAGAAAAGTAGAAAACTATAAGAAAATTGCTATAAATTTTTGAGAAAAACCTCAAACCTTCAAGACTGAAGTCATTACTCATGTTTTTAAGTGGGTGCTCTTTGTACCCTCAACTCAACTAGAAATTTTTGGTTGTCTACTTTTAATTATTAATTTCAAAGCACTGCTTTTACATGAGTGGAATTTCTGGTTACTATACCCACCTGATCATATAATTTAAGTGTGTATGAGTACATTACTATTATGAATGTTTCTTTTCCTTCCCTACTCTCTCAATGGAAAAAAAGAAACACTATAATAAAAATACACATTTTTGTCATTTATGTACACCATGACAAAAATATCCTGCAGGACAGAACATGACACTTGATATTTTCTAACCTGTTTGTATACCACCATAGACAGAGAGAGAACCTGAATTAGACAGAGCTCAGAGAGGGCAAGATGAGACAGAAGAGAGGAGCCAAGGAGAGGAAATGTTCAGGCAGAGGAAGGAGAGAAGGATAACACCTCTAAAAAGTCTAAACCCAGGATGTCTGGGTGGGACCCCAACTGGTCCAATATTCAAGCCTCGGTTGTGCAATACTTCAGATGGTAAGTTCCATATGCAACGTTACTGTGTAAAATTTTAAAAAGAAATAAATAGTATAAAATTAACATATTCCGGTATGTTTACTGCCAAAATATGTTGCCACCACGCCATCGTCTTTCAGCCAGAGGAAACACTGCGTGATGTGCGAAATCAAGTCTCCTGTACAAACTGAGCATAATCTACAATGGGAACTACTAGGAATTTGTATTTGGAAATATGCTCATTTTATTCCTTTTATTTTTATTTGATGCACAGTCGCTGCCCTTTGATTTAAAACTTTCCCCTTCACTAAACCAGTTTTTTTTTTCCTACACAAGCTTCATACTTAAGTGATTGTAGTGTAATTATAGTTCAGAACAGGCAGTCATCCCTTCATTCATGCATCCTAAATCCTAGTAATTTGCTGTGGATCTAGAAAAGTGTGGCCCATTTGTAGGTTTGTCAGGATACACACAGTACTGATCATATGAAAAGAAACTTCAGTCAGTAGTAAATAAAGCCCAAAGCACTTTTTTCTTCTAGTGGTGGAGAAGGTTGTTATTGTGTTTTAAAGGTTGCATTATTAAGGTCATTGCTTTCTAGTTATGAAAGCACAGGCTATAGATAAACACAGCATACCTACAGCTGGCAAGGACTCCACAAGTGTGCGTATCAACCACAAATTAATGTGGACCAGAGTACTTAGATTACAGCGTCTCTTTACTCATGCAGAGAGAGAAAGTGTGTGTTTGTTATGAGTTTGTGTGCCACATATTTATACTGCTGTTCTTTTAAGTCCCTACGATTACACTGGGTCATGCTTGCATTTTTCTAGTGCTGTAGTGTACAGTACATGCATGCAGCAGTGCAGTTTAAATTTGTCCAATTGGCTGGAAGTTTGGTATTTAGGGGATTACAGGGGATTACAGTCCCGCGGAGATGGTTATGCTCAGCCAGTCCATCCCCACGCAACCCTCCAGAGATATCAAATAGCAGCTGGATAAAACCCTGACCCCTACACTTGTCTTTTAGATATGTGTGTATGTGTCTTATTTATCATATACCTTTGTGTGTTAGCTTGAAGAGAGAAAGGGGTGTTTCAGGGTCAGTCGTTAAAGAGGCTTAAAGGAAGTCAGCGTATGTCCCATTGTGACCCTTGAGCATGTAACAGTGTACTTCCTTCTATTCAAATATGCACAAACTCCAAGATGCAATTCCCTCATTTATTTTCGTTGCATTCTTTTCAAATACATTCTTTCTACACAGATGCCGTGCATGGAGTAGCTTAATGTTATTAGTGCATTGCCCGTAGAACGCAAGTATTCCTGTCTGAAACAGGTATCCCAGTCAGGCTTTCCAGGCCCAAATGTAGGCTGTGTTTGAAAGTGGAATACAGAGAGGTGTAGCCTATATGTAGGCAATCACATGTTAGACTCTGACAAATATAAAAGGGAGTAAATGGAACTAAGAATTATTTGACTGTGTGAATATTAATTACAGAATACTTAATTATTGAAAATGAATGGGACATCAATATGAGCGGCTATTTCAGATCCCTTGTTTATTTGTCAGATCACTGATCTGTCTGATCTTTTATCACTTATATTCAAGATAATAGTGTATCTTGCACTTTGAGGAACGGGAGTTGTTCAGTCACAATTATTTTAGTTTCTATCACTGTTCAGTGATGGAGTTCAGTGTAATATTGAATTTCAAAGATTCAAGATTCAGAGATTATATTTGTGAATACTGCTATATGTACAGGACATACAGGAGGATTGAAATGGTGTTTCTCTCTCTCTCTCGTCAGTGGTGTGCACAATATAAAAAAGGAATAAGGCTGGAAAAACAGCAACAAGTCTATGTACAGTAATGCTACCTGTAGTGCAAGTGGCGACAGAAGAGAGACCCAGACCTCCCGTAGTGCAGATAAACAATGAAAGCCAGCAATCCTATATACAGAAAAGTAGAGCAGTAATACTCGTTGCAAGTTTGATGCAGTAGTGTAGGTGCAGACAGTGACACATTGAACCGCACATGATCAATATTGCAATAACAGACAGCAGCTGATATAGCATTTGTGCAAATGGTTGCAGTAAAGTGCAGAGACATAACAGCAGCAAATGCTTTCTTCTGTGTATTGTCAATTAACTCATGCAGTACTGTGCAATATGACAAAAAAAATCATGTGATATGTCATCTTATCACGATAATTATGTATGTATGTATGTGTGTATATATATATATACCTAAATCTCACAATAGGCATTTTCTGTAAATTCTACAGTTTAATCACATAAAAAAAGACAATCTCTTTTTGTATACTTTTTTACGTGTACCATCTTCCCTCATAATTTTGCAGTGTTGTTATAAAATAGTTTTTTAATGTGCATTTGAGACTTGATTCTCATAAATTTCAGGTTTTTCTTCTAAATCATACATGAATAAAAAGTAAACATCAATAAGTTAAATATTTCCTGAGCCGGAGGAGGAAAGCATAACATAAAAAAAGTGAAAATTATCCATGGCTGTGACCTACAGATATAAATTAGCTGTTAGTTTAAATCAGTGAAAATGTAAGTGTAGACCTGCAGCCTTCCTTTCTGGCCTGATTTAACCTGTTTGCTTCTTAGTAAAAATATTTCAGATTGGTCATGATCTGAAAATCAAAGACACAAAAGGTAAAGTAATAAAATATATGCGATGACTTTAACTTTATTCATTGTCACTACTTGACTAATTGAAATGATTAGAAATCAAATAAATTACATTAAGAGCCAACTTGCTCCTCCAACCAGTTTTAAATTATTAATTTTTTTATTTTGCTTATATGTGCCACCATCATGCACTTCTGCAGCTTTAATAAAAAACATTTCAGACAAAACTAAGAAACTCAGCTGTAATTTAAACCAAAAAAATAAAAATAAAAAAAATGATGGTCTGCTACAGTGTCCAGTTAGCACAACTTAGCATCGCCATTTACATTTTCTAATTAGACATGGTGTTAACATTATTTACCTCCTATTAAAACGAGGTTAGCAAACTATGCTCTCTGACGCAGCACGATGGAAAACAGTCCCACATGCCTGGCCAGCAGGAGTAGCCGCTATCTGAACCGGTAGTTTGGAGTTAGCATTAGCATCCACCGGACTGAAGCCTAGCCAGCCACGACACACCTGCTCCGCTGTGCGCACTGCAGAGAGACGGGGTGCTGACATGTAGTGGTGAGGAGCTTTACTGAATAAACGGCAGTATGTGCATTTTAAATAACGGTATAAACAGTAGAGTATTATATGAAACAATAGACGTTTTTATATCATCCAATATATATCGTCATATCGCACGGCTCTACAGTACTACAACAGGACACATTTACAAATATTTGAGACCCATTGTAGTGCATCAGTTTCTATTTTAGCAATATTTTGTTATTAAAAGGTTTTTTTTAAAACTGTAATCAGCCAAATTAACTACAAAACACCCAACATTATCATACACAGCAGAAGGACCCGTTTGACTGCAACCGTTGCATCAGTGCTGCCCATTTGTCAGTAAATATTTAATTAAAAATGATTTATTTCATTATTTGGGCATTTTTGTGTCCTGCGTTTGGTCGTTAAGTCATTCAGGCCATTTTGCTCCACAATCATCGTGGTATTATTAAGTTTTTAATTTTTAGATACTCGCGTGGCAGGGGGGACTCGCGGTCCTGCAAAGTACAGTGGCACCACACAGGTGAAGCAGAAGCAGGGACTCCCATCTACCACTGACTGGGCAGGCTGGGCGGGCCTCCCTGCGAAGGACCGTGGTCTGCTGCTTCTCCCAGCATGTTCTGTGTTGGATACACCGGTGTTCTTTGTCAGACCCAGGTCCCTGCTGACGCTTCGCCCAGTCTGCTCACACACCTCATGTTCTCCACATATGCCAAATTATCTTTTAGACCTATGCAATCACAGCAACTTTATGGTATAATTTCTTAAGCATTAAATCTTCAGTATTATCTTATTCTAGTCAAATTTGTCGCTTTGGTTACTGATGCCACGATGCCGTGTATTATCCAATCGGTACGGAGTCAGTCCAAAACCACCTACATTTCTAGAAGCCAGAGCATGAGGAAACACAGCAGTGGCTAAACTTTTATTGATAAAAATTACATATTTTGACTGAACAACTCCATACTTGGGGATGCACACCCTTGTAACCTCAGTAAAAGCACTTATAAAATCTTAGGTCAGTCTGACAAACGCTTCTTGAGATATGCGTGGATAACACACACACACACACACACACACACACACACACACACAGATTCCTTGCATTTATAGATATTCTGTTATATCAAAGTCAGGTTAAAGCCAGTAAAAACTGCTTGAATCTGTGCCTAGTTCGAATTTGATATTTTATGAAGTGTGTGGACGATGCTGACCACCTTGTCATACTCCTTCACCTTTTTTTTTTTTTCCCAGACACGAATGCAGAGCCTCCAACCCGATCCTGCAGCCCGCTACAGGAATGTGATGCACGCTCTTTGGCGAATCGTGGCCACCGAGGGAGTGTTCCGGCCCTTGAGAGGCTTGAATGCGACAGCACTAGGGGCGGGACCGGCCCACGCACTCTACTTTGCCACCTATGAGAAACTCAAAAAGACTCTAAGCGATGTCATTCATCCAGGGGCTAACAGTCATTTGGCTAATGGTACCATAAAGCTTGCACTTGCAGTATATGTTAATATACACAGATCATGCATACCAAATTTAACTTAAAAATCACTGTAAAATTGGTTCTTAAACAACGGTTGTCAAACACCCAGCAACGTCTCTCTGAAGCTTCTGATTTGGCCTAACCTGACTTGCCGAAAAAAGTCCATAAAATTGGAGAAGGCCTTGTCACAGTTATGCAAATTAGGAAGTGCTATGGCTGTCTTGTTTGGGTCACGTGAAAATAGGATCACCTTTACTAAAAACAGCCATATTTCACAGTGTGGAAGCCTTGTTATCAGTGTCAATCTTTCTCTTATTTTTTATTCTCTCTACTCTCTCTCTTCTTTCCTTTCCAGTTTAGTGGGAGGCTGGGTAAGTTGTCTTTCTCCAGCCACATGAGCTGTTCCACCACTTTTTTTTTTTTTTTTGGCCCATTTGACATAGGACATGAACAGCCAAAAGAAGCTTAAGGTTTCATTTTGATGATAGGACAGTTGACAGTGACATCCACTAGGGGTCTCTCTTTGCTCAGGTTTCGCCGCCTCAGTGCAAATAGGAGTGATTTGACTGGATTTTGCACCAGTTTGGCCTCAAAAATGCATTCAGATTTAAACATGATGCCTGCAGTGTTAAAAAAAAAAAACGTAATGTGGAGAATAAATTTAAACAATTTAATGGTTGTGGTGCAAGTGTGAAATTGCACCCTCTTCTCACTCCCTTTCCCGCTGTGACTACCCTGCTGTGTGGTAACGTCTGAGCTGTGCTTGTTTCAGGAGCCGCTGGGTGTGTGGCCACACTGCTTCACGACGCTGTCATGAATCCAGCTGAAGGTAACGTTTTGCTGCATGATGCAACACTATCAGAATTGGTATCGACACATTTTTTTTCCCCTTCTCAAAACAAGAGTCTTTAGTTTGAGTGTTGAAAGTCAAGCGGTGCTACACCTGGGCCGCGTGTTGGCCTCAGCTCTGTAGCCTCACTTACTCACTCCACCTGCCCAGACATGTCAGTAGAAGGACACTGGTCTGAGTCCTTGTGCACAGCTGTTAGAATGGGTGCAGCTGTCTGAGCAAGTGCTTACAACACTTGCTGCATCCATGTGTTTATTGCTAAAACTGTATTCATTCAGATTGTTTCACTGCACCCGATAGCTTACTAATTTCTTTTTTTCTTTCCCCTGTTTTTCACCTTTTCTCTGGTGACCCTTGGCACCTTTGGCCTGCTCCTACCTGACTGCCTGATTCGCCACAAGTTGTGAAGCAGCGCATGCAGATGTATAATTCGCCCTACCGTAGCGTGTTGGACTGTGTACGCGCCGTGTGGCAGACAGAGGGCCCCGCTGCATTTTACCGCAGCTACACCACCCAGCTCACCATGAACGTGCCCTTCCAGGCGCTCCATTTCATGACCTACGAGTACCTGCAAGAGCTGTTAAACCCCCACAGACAGTACAACCCTTCATCCCACATGCTGTCCGGAGCCTTGGCGGGGGCCATCGCAGCCGCGACCACCACACCCCTGGATGTCTGCAAGACCCTACTCAACACCCAGGAGGCCCTGGCGCTCAGCTCCCTCCCTACTAGCCAAGGCCACCGCAGCCAAGGCCAAGGAGCCCACAGACATATCACAGGCTTGGCCCATGCCTTCCGGACGGTTTACAGGCTGGGCGGCCTGCGGGGCTTCTTCAAGGGAGTCCAGGCGAGGGTCATCTACCAGATGCCCTCCACAGCCATCAGCTGGTCAGTCTATGAGTTCTTCAAGTATGGACTCACCAAACACCAGCACACCAAGAGGAGACGCAGCACATAGAGGCAGAGATGTAGAAATTTTGTTCTGCCCTCCCTGTGAGGACAAATGAATGCACATATAGAGTCAGATTAAAAATCAACCTCAGATGTTCTATCTTTCAGACATAGCAGCTAAGAAAGATATCATCCAGTTTAGTTTGAGTAGTTACATTTCTTCAAGATTATGGGTTGATCCATAGGGGCACTATAGTGATAGTTATTATGGAAATTACTTCAAGGAAAATGAAGGGCTTTTCAAGTGTTGGCTGGAACATTAGTCAGCAGAGGGCAGTAGTGTTACTTTAACGCTGACACTAGGAACCATTTTTCAGACTTTCACCCACTGATAGTTTGAATTCATTAGCTCTG
Organism: Pholidichthys leucotaenia; assembly: GCA_020510985.1. Lineage (NCBI taxonomy): Eukaryota > Metazoa > Chordata > Actinopteri > Cichliformes > Pholidichthyidae > Pholidichthys > Pholidichthys leucotaenia. Next base: position 332,334,618 of record CM035841.1, on the reverse strand, counting down.
TGCTCAATAAGGCATTTTTTAAAATCACCTTGAAAAGAGTTTGGCATCCTAAGAAACTTATAGCAAGAGTGTTTTGTTGTTGATCCAGCACACATAATTCATCTTTGACTTTGTGCAGACATTCTTTTAAAACTCAGCCACCACATTGACTGAAAGTGCAGAGTCCATATTTTATATACTGATTAACTGAAATGCATAACTTAAAATGTTACACAGGTTGACAAAGAACGCCATAGTTGGGACGGGTTGATTGTGCCTTTTGATTTTGGCAGTTAAAATAAATGATTTCAATTAATCTTTATGAAATTGCACAAAGACATGTATATTTTCATTCTTCTGATATACATAAATTGTATGTTTTAATTTATTTCTAAGAATTCTGAAGAATTTCATTCATTTCCACAGCACATTTGTCTGCCCATCACCCAGAGTGCCCCTGTTTGGCACAGTGTACACAGGGCAGCGTCAAGATTTTTGTTCATTTATTGTTTTCACGTTTGGGCCGTCGGCAAATGTTGCGTAAAGAAGAGTGTGGCCAAAAATAATTTTTACTCAATCTCAAGTGGTTCTATGTCCCACAAGATGGATGTTGAGTACATTTGAATGGAAGGTGTCATCCTTGCTGATTGATGTCTGATTGTTTCTGACACTGATTTGCACTTGTTGAATAAAGCCTCAACAGTTTGGCTCTACTAACTGGTCAGTGGAAGGCGGGAGCCCTGCCGTCTCTAAACGTTTCAGTGTTTTGTCCTGTTTATTTTCAGTTTTGAAGTGGATGTGTGGAAAAACGTCAGCATTATGTGGATGAAAAGAAGGCCCTGCTCTAAGTAACATTTGTGCTTTGAGAAACGCCCCCTGACTTTCAGCGTGTTGTGGGTGCTTATTTTTCGTCCAGCACAGGTACAGTTGTTTAGACTTGAGCACAGGTGCAGATTTAAACTTTGACCTCCTGAAGAGTGAAAACACAACTTGAACTTGTGGCCACATGATGCTTTGGAATTCAAAAGATAATCATATGAGGGGAATCTGGTTTCTGCTTGGTAAAGGATTGGTGTTATGGAATAAGCCAAAAGCAGCCATGGTTGTAAGACTTATCACACAGTCATTTACACCATGATCAAGAGAAAATGAGTCGCTATCCCATCATAACGTAATAGTTTTTCATTGTCAGATTGGTTTAAAAACAATTGAGCTGTTATGATAGTGAATATGTCTTCTGTTCAACATTCTGGTTAAATAATATTCATCACTCTTCAGGTTAGTGGCCAATTAAGTAAATTCTTTTACTGATTTCTACAGGTTTATTTAAAAAAAAAAAAATCATATACTACTTCTGAATTATTTCTGACGTTTTAGTAAAATGTGCTACATGCCTCATAAGTGGAATTTTTAATGATTGTTCATTGTTACCGGTTTAGGAAGGCTGACCCATTCCGTTAATGTTGACCGCATTTAATTTTCTGTCATCCGTCTTTGGCAGTTGACACCCACAACTTATCTTAAGGGTCTCATTAAGGCATGACAGTGTTATTCCCCGTTAATCCTAATATTAACAAATAATTATTATTACTGGAAAGGGATTTCTCAGACCCTCCCACCACTGCCTATTTTATTAGGAAAAATAACTCAGGATTCCAAAAGTTAAATGCATTTATTGATGCATTTTTCATGATGGTGTGATATAAAGTTAATGTTTAACATTATTCAGTAATGCATATAAAAAGTATTAGGACATTCGACAGCAATTGTCAGTGTGCCAGAATCAAACATAATTAATGCACTAATTTTTTTTTTACCTTTAAAGTCTGGAACAAACTTCATAATTTCATACTCCCTGAGAAAGGCAAATTCCTATGAAGTCTTTGGGTATTTTTGTCTTTGAACGCTGACTCTTGCAGCCACGAGGCTTCAGCTGGTGGCAGATGACCACGCCAGGAAGAAATTGTGACCTGATTAATAATATAATACAGTAAAAATAATACAACCCCTGGCAAATATGGAATCACCACTCTTGGAGGATATTCAGTTGTTTAATTTTGTAAAAATAAAACTAATCTCATACATGTCACAAAACAATTTTTATTCAGATTGCCAACCTTCTGGCTTCAAGAAACTTTTTTTTATTTAAAGCATGACCTAGTTGGTAGAGCATCTGCCCAATAACCAGAAGGTCGTGGGTTCAAGTCCAGGATGGGTCACACCAAAGACCATATAAAAATGGTACTTCCTGCCTTCTAGCTTGATGCTCAGCATAATAGAATGGAGGAAGGTAAGTTGGTTATTCCACAGTCACAGGGTTGCTGCTGTGCCAGTTCCGAGCCCAGATAAATGTGCAGGGTTGCGTCAGGAAAAGCATTCAGCGTAAAAATCCTTGCCAAATCAACATGTGGATCATCATCACAATATCAGGTGATGATGCACTGTGGTGAGCCCAAAAGGGAGCAGCCAAAAGGCAAAGAAGATGATCAAGCAGAGGAAAATATGGAATCACTCAAATCTGAGGAAAATCTTATCAAGGGACTCAATCACCCTGTAATTTGCAGTTCTAAAACAAACATCAAAATAAATCTAATTGGTCTACCTATTAATACACCGGTTGGGTACTAGGTAACACAAGTACTGCACTGGTTGTGTACTAAGTAATACACCAGTGTGTTACTAGGTACTACACTGGTGTATTACTAGGTAATACACTGGTTGTGTACTAGGTACTACACTGATGTAGTAGCACGGTGGGGGCAGGACAAGGGGCAGCACGGTGGTGCAGTGGTTAGCACTGTTGCCTTACAGCTAGAAGGTTACTGGTTCGAATCCCCAGGCTGGCAGGGGTTGGAACCTTTCTGTGTGGAGTTTGCATGTTCTCCCTGTGCTGCGTGGGTTTACTCCGGGGGCTCCTGTTTCCTCCCACAATCCAAAGACATGCATGTTAGGTTAATTGGCTGCTCTAAATTGTCCCTAGATATGTTTCCTATAGGCCCTTAGAATAGACGGTTAGCACTAGTGAAAGCGCTTTGAGTGGTCTTTGTGACTAGAAAAGCGCTATGTAAGTGTAGGGTAGTTAGTAGTGATGTGTTACTAGGTAATACACCAGTGTGTTACTAGGTACTACACCAGTGTGTTGCTAGGTAAAACACCGGTGTGTTGCTAGGTAATACACCGGTGTGTTACTAGGTACTTCACTGGTACATGTATTACCTTGTACACAACCAGTGTAGTACCTAGTAATACACTGGTGTATTGCTAGGTACTACACTGGTTGTGTACAAGGTAATACACCATTGTGTTACTAGGTACTACACTGGTTGTGTACTAGGTAATACACCAGTGTGTTACTAGGTAATACACTGGTTGTGTACAAAGTAATACACCAGTGTGTTACTAGGTAATACACCGGTGTGTTACCGTACACCAGTGTGTTACTAGGTAATACACTGGTGTGTTACTAGGTAATACACTGGTGTGTTACTAGATACTACATTGGTGTGTTACTAGGTACTACACTGGTGTGTTACCGTACACCGGTGTGTTACTAGGTAATACACTGGTGTGTTACTAGATACTACATTGGTGTGTTACTAGGTACTACACTGGTGTGTTACTAGGTAATACACCGGTGTGTTACTAGGTAATACACTGGTTGTGTACAAGGTGATACACCAGTGTGTTACTAGGTACTACACTGGTGTGTTACTAGGTAATACACCGGTGTGTTACCGTACACCGGTGTGTTACTAGGTAATACACTGGTGTGTTACTAGGTACTACATTGGTGTGTTACTAGGTACTGCACTGATGTGCTACTAGGTACTACACCAGTAATTCACGGACTGTGTTATAAAGTGTTACCCAACTTTCTTTGATTCTTTTTTTTAATGTTAAAGCCAGAAGGTTGGCATTTTGATTAAAAATAGTTTTGGGACATGTCTGAGATTAGTTTACTTTTTTTAGGCCAAATTAAACAATTGAATGTACATCCTCCAGGAGTGGTGATTCCATAGTTTCTTACCAAGGGTTGTAAAGGAAGATTGATTTTTAAATTACAACAAAACTCAGAATCTATCTGTGGATTGTAAGACTGGTAAACCTATTCAACACACATGCTCAGATTTCTATTTTGGGGGACTATGCATCTAAAAATATGAAACTACACAAAAAAGCAAAATCCGTTAGTGAGAATACAGTGTGGATGCATGAGTTGCACAGAAGCAGTTTCCATGCTATTGGTGATGAGTGACAGCTCTCTACACACACATACACACACAAACCAGGCTCATCGGGCAGGCACCTGTACAAACAGGCAGTGTTAATAAACTCTTTCTGCTACTTGTTCTATTCAATATACATCGTGGTCTGTCACAGTTTATGATTGTGTTTTTCTGTCTGGTGCATATCATCATTTCTCACCATTTTTGTTTCACTGAATAGAAATCTTTAATTTCAGGTTTTTTATGAGCAGAGGAATAGTTGCTATAGTACACTCGCTGGGGGAGTAGATGATGTCTGTTGTCCTTCTGTTTGTGTGGGGGAGTGCAGACGAGCAGCGGGCCTGTCTGCTCCAAATCTCAACATGCTGGGAGGAATAAACTATTTAGTCTGGTTATTTGCCCCTCTATTACTTACTCTGTTAGTATTTCAGAGTGTGTGCATGTAAGGGTGTATGTATGGATTTCAACAAAGATGTACAAGAGTATATATGATATCTATTAATTGTAAATCTGTGTAGTAAGTTTGTCTGTCCTCGCAGCTCTCTGTTCTCTTCATTTGTCAGCAGCAGTCATAGAGGTAAATGGCCTGTGGAATGGGCTGCCTGTACAGTCTTTATGTTTCAATCAGTCACAATGCATAAGCACAAATGTCAAGCTCTTCTGGTTCAGTTGTGATCTAGGTGTAAGGGATGCTGTGAACACTGACTCGAGAATGCATTAAAATACACACACACACACAACTAAAACTGAATTAAGGAACAGAAAATACAGCAAAATATGTTTAATACATTTCTTTAACCATTTCCACAGGTGAGTCTTATGACTAACTCTATGTAGGCTGTGGCTCAGGCAACAGAAGAACAGAAATTGTTTTAAATATTCTGAATAATTGTAGGTGGATGGGTGAGTGTGTCTACAAAGTTATTGTAGCTCTTTGAAAGCCATAAAAGCAATTCATTGTTGCAAGGAGTACTAGCACAGTGCATAGTGCATGTTCATGTTGAATTAATAAAGTAAATGTAACTGACAGTTTTACATGAAAGCAAAATAATAAAGGAAGAATAAAAAAGAAACTGAAAATCAAATGAAAGACATCTGGGCATTTCTTTGTTCAATTGTCACTCCAAACATCTTTTCTTTAGAGACGCAAACAGAAGTGGTGTCTGGACATGTGGCTGCTCCAGACAGTGAAGCATGCAGGTTGTGGATCGATGGCAGGGCTGCTGATTTATGCAACGGGACCATAACTGCAAGGTAGGCAAGGGTTTCTATATCAAGAAGAAAACTTCATCATATGACCTGATCTCCTCAGACAGATCATGATGAGTGGGGCTGTGCCCCAAGGATAGAAGAAATGACTTTAGAGTGGCTGTAAAATTTTTCCATATGACAACTTTTTGAAGCTCAGTGAGAGAAATGCAAGGGTATGCACAGGTGGTATTAAAGAAAATGGCAGTAATAACTTTTTTTTTTCCAGGAAACACAAAATTCAAAACATGCATTACAGCTTACTTGTCATCAGCATTTTTTACATAAAGACAACATGAACTGGTTAATGAGCAGACCTACTTACTCAAAGGTATATGGGAAGGCTGAGTATAAGAGAACTAGGGGGAAAAAGTTGCAAAACTGGAACTGGCAACAAACTTACTTCCCACCTTACTTAAACATCAGTTATCCACAACTCTGACCATCTCAAAAGAGCATTGTCCTTCTGGTCATATTGGACAAGATTTCATTACAGCAGCTATGCTCTTTAAACAGGGAATCTACTATTACAATTAATCTTTGTAACTAGATAGATAAGGATAGAGAATAATGTTCTTGTTCTTTTAGGTTTGATTGGCGGTTGGCAACCAGCTTACAGGTGCATGACCGCCACTGACTTGATTATCATCACTCTATATCTTTGTATAAGGAGCTCTGAACAACTCCTTATGTGTGAAAAAACTATCCATCCTTGGACTGTGTCCTTGGCGGCAGCGTCAACCCATACGTGTTACAACTCCAGTGTTTACATACAGTAATGAGTGTGAGTGCTGTTTGTTAAAGTGTGTGCTTCAGTTGCTGCTGGCCTGTAAGCAAAAGCTGCAAAAGGTTTCTCGTGAATATCTTCTTCCAGTGCCATCTTGTTTTACTTTAAAATAAGTAAAAGCAAATACATTCTTGTATTTTCAGAGCCATAGTTCACCCTGTGGCTAACACATAAGGTAATAAGTCATATCTCCAAAATTAATTGAATGACATTATGGCTATTTCATGTCCCCATTGTAATAGGTGGGGGTGGGGGGGAAATCAATACACCGTAATATTGCAATACTTTGTGCTGACAATAGAGGGTATGCAAATGATGTCACGGAACAGAATTCATGGCAGTTACAAAACACTGAGTGGCAAAAATGAGTGGCAGCATTAGGGTGTATGGAGTAAAACCTAAAATACACACAGTATTCAGTCACAGCAGTACACAGAGTGCCAGCTTGCATTGCAGAGAGCTAATCTTATCATTCCATCTTGCATTAATTGATAAAAAATAGATAAATAAATAATTAAAAGCTCAGAATTAGTTCTTATGTGTGCTTTTACCCACACATCACTACAGTCATGTAAACAATGTGGTATTAACATCTAAAGTTAAAAAAGGAACTCTGTACTGCTGTGACTATATAGTGTGGGATTTTTATGTTTTACTGCATACAAACTAAAGTTGCCAAATGTGGTTGCCACTCAGAGCTGGGTAACGCTGTATGAATTCCCAATCGTACGACAATTTGTACAGCATGTGTAAGGTGCTCATAAAGCGAAAGTATGTCATTCGCGCAACATTTGTGCCGACAAAATGTGCTGAAAGCCATAAGGTCTCCCTACCAGCAACTTGAAAGTGCCATGAGTTGCACAGAAATTTTTGTAAGATGGCAATAAGCATGCTGTAGGAAGATCCCAAGGCATCCTTACAAAGAACGAAAGAACTCTAGGGCCATCGTACAACAGAAAAGCACCTCATGTCATATTCCGGCCCCTAAGGGGTAGGAAGACAAACTCAGGCGCTGGATACACTTGTGACATTTATTAAAGGAAAGAACAAAAGTCCAAAAACTGTGCAAAAATACAAAAATATAAATAATGGAGAACTTGCAGCTGGCGTCCCTCAGCCGACATCGCCCAGCGGATGCAGGAGTAGAACAGGTGAGCAGTCCAAATGAAAGTACGGCTAGACAATCAAGTTGATAATTAATAGCACAGCAATCAGTGAATGAACAGAAGAAGACTAAATACGGGCAGATAACAATGTGAATGAGCACAGGTGTGGGTGCGTCTGAGCGAGGGGACAGAAAGAATCATAATGATAATTGGGATCAGCTGATGATGATGAGAGGGAGGCAAACCACACTGGGAGGTGACAGAGCACGCCCCTGCAGGGCTTCACGCCCTTGACAGCTGTCAACAGTAAAAAAGGACTAAACTGGATATAAGGAATGACAATGACAAGTCAAGGTGTAATTACAGATCAGTACAGAAAAAATAAAACATAAACACAAGCAGAAAAATGACAATTGGAACAATCATGCAAAAAGGACATATGTGCAACATATAAGTGAACAGACAGAAAATGCCATGAAACTGAATCTGGAAATCTCCAGCCCTCAGTTCATGACACCTCAGTTCTCAAGAATGCCTCAAGTTGCTCTTGCAAGCTGAATGGCAGCCATAAGAAACTATGCACCCCTCCACGAATGTCTGCGAACTCCAGAATTCGTAGGAACTGGGAGATTCTTACAAACCCATCAATCATAAGGATCTTTGTAACAGTAGCTTTACTTATTTAGATAACAAAGTAGTAAAAGTCAATTGACTTTTCAGTCCATAGTTTACAAACCCATCAATCATAAGGATCTTTATAACAGTAGCTTTACTTATTTAGGTAACAAAGTAGTAAAAGTCAACTGACTTTTCAGTCCATAGATGGTGCTAAATCCTCACCGTCTGATTAGGTCAGCACAGCAAAGGAGAGACTCCTGAGATCTGGAAATCTCCAGCCCTCGGTTCACAACAGAGCCCCCCTCTCAAGGGTTGGGTCCCACACACCCCAGGATAACACCAAAAGAAAAAGACCCCCCCCCCCCCCAGCAGGAACCACAACAATCTACCCAGGGTGGGTGGGTGGGGGGGGGGGAAGCAGGCCAGGAAGGAACAAAACAATCCTGCTGAGGACCCACACCAGAAAACACAGAATAAAGACCCCCGGCCCATGGAGCTCTAAAGTTCAGGGGGCTGCCCAAAGTCCCAGGCCCGGCAGACGGCAAAGTGAACCAGGTCAGGTGGCCTGCAAAAGTCCCAGGCCAGCTGGACGGCCAGGTGTGTTACGACCTCTCGTGTGCCATTACGCAGCACACAAAGGGAGGAATGGGAAGCCCATGCACAGAAGTAGTTTCGTGCATTTTATTAAACATAAACCCCGATATAGTCCAGTAAACAGTCACACAATAAACAGAGAGTTGATATGATTGAACTTGAGGCCGCCAGACATACAGGGACACCAACTGGATGCTCAGCAGCCCGAGGGAGGGAATGCCTAGTGCCACAGAACTGCTGTCAGCACGAGGAGAAAGGCAAACATAAACTTACGGCTGGAACGATCCAGGGCCATCCGTGCATTCCGGTGGATGAAAATGAGGCAGGAACAGCCGCTCACACCAAATAACTAACAACAGTCATGTAGTGTAATAGAAGACTAATTTAGTCAGGCTGAAAGTAACCGTAGGGAATGATAGCTTGCATACACAGAGGTACACGCTGCTGTGTTTAGGGCAATGCTCCAACGATCTCTTCTCACTCAAACTGAACTTAAGTAGTCACAATACTAATGAGGGAAGAGACCGCCGGTGTGAAGGAGCGTGTGCTGGACAATTGAAACCATGTGTGCATGAGTGAGTGTCTGAGCATGTAAATAGATGTGAATGAGGTGCGTGTGTATGTGTGTGAGACATCAATAATAAGGAACAGCTGGTGATACTGACAGGAGGAGGAGGCGTGCCCAGTCTGTCAGGGAGCGAGGACCCAAAGGGCTCCCTGCAGCGCCTGATGGAAAACAAATAGTGAAGTGGGCCAAAATAGTCACAGGGTCAGAACTGGATTTGGGACCACCAAACCCAGGTTCATGACAGAGCACCCCCACCCCCACCCCCCTCATGGGGTGGAATCTAAACACCCAAGTACCACCAGCAGAAAACCCCCCAAAAACCACAACAAAGACCCCCCCCCCCTCCCAGAGACAAACAATACCCAGGGTGGGAGGTGGGGGAAAACAGGTTAGGAGGGAAGCAACAAGTGAATACTACAAAAAATAGCATACAAATATAGTAAAGTGAACCTCTTAACAGTCCCCCACATAGGACACTAACCCCACTCCCCAGGAGTCCAAAGTTCAGGAGGTCGACCAGCATACCAGGCCCCAGGCATGGCGAGGGGTGACTGACCGGGTGGAGTCCGAAGCCCAGCAGGTGGCCCACTGAACAGCATCAGGTGGCCTGCCAGGACCGATGGACCACCCGACCCGAAGGCCAAATCTCTCGGGTTGCCGACCAGCATAGTGGAGCCACCAGGACCAGAGGGAGAGGCAAAGAGGTAGCCTACCCACCGGGGAACTTAGAGGTAGGTGGCCAGGCCGAGGGATAGGAGCCCCCCTGCCCTCTGAGGCTTGGAGCAGGGGGACTGTAACACCCGCGATCGTCCCAGTCTGGGACATGGCTGCACCGGCAGTGGACTCTGGCTGGAGCTCTGCTGCACCGGCGGTGGGCCCTGGCTGGAGCTCTGCTGCACCAGCGGTGGACCCCAGCTGGAGCTCTGCTGCACCGGCAGTGGGCTCCAGCTGAAGCTCTGCTGCACCGGCGGTGGACTCCAGCTTGAGCTCCGTTGCACCTGCTTTGGTCCCCATCGGGGGCCTCATTGCTCCCGAGGTTGCCTCCCCAGTGAGGGAGGTAGGATTCCTCACAAACCCCAGCGCTGAACCCCGATCCTCGACGTCCTCTGGAGGGACTGGCTGCTCTCCAGTGACCCTAGCAAGGAGCTCCGAACCTGGAGGGAGAGAGAAAGAGACTGAGTCAGGGTCACTGACAGCGGCAGAGCCCGGTGAGGTGGCCCTAAGAGCTGCTGCGAGCTGCCACGGGCTCTCCTCACCATGAATCGGGCAGTGTGACTTCAACATAGATATAGGAGACATAATGGAGCACACTTGCCTGAACTCGGGCTCCACCACCATCCAGGACTCTGGCGAACTGGGGTGCATGGGTTCCATCGGCCCGCCAGGTGCTGCACCCACGTTGACCTCTTCCGGGGCGGCTGGGCTCATGTCGCCGTCATCTGTGGACATCCCAGGTTGCGGCGTCTCCTCTCCGGCAACCCTAGGAAGGAGCTTGGACAAGACAGGAGAGGAAAGACGGTTAGGGTCACTGGCAGCAGTGGAGCCCGGTGAGGGGAGTCCGGACGCAGCTGAGGGCTACACCCAACTCTCCCCCCCCAAGAGCCAGACAAGATCTCTCAACAACTGACAAGAGAATTACAGGAGAGATTACTTGCCTGTACTCGAGCTCCACCACCGTCCAGAACTACGATGATGCCAATGATGACGTCCTGGACCCAGTCGGCTGGAGGTCTGGTCCGGAGGGTGACTCTGCTGCGGCGGCCCCCGCAGCAGGCGTGATGGTGGTTACAGTCTCAGTGCCCCCGTGTGCCGTCTTCCACGCCACCGGCTCATCTGGTGTGGCAGCTGGGGATTGCCTTACCGCTGGCCCTGGAACAGGACTTTCCAGGGCCTCAGGTTCCTCCCCCCCCTTGGGCAACCTGGTTCTGGAGCCGGCGGACTCGCAAGGCACACATAGAGGGTTTGGAGAGGTCAGATGATGAGCTACCATATGCCACTGGAGTGGAGCACTCAGTGGACTGCAAACCCTGAGACTCCTGACCAGGGAACAGGCAGAATTGTTCATCAACAGTGAAAGTTAAATGAAGGACTTGCCTGTTCTCCTGGCTCTGGATGTCCCCAGCGGCCTCCGAGGCATCTCCTCTCCTCTCTGAATGTTCCGCCTCGATCAGGCGGTCGATTAGGGTGAGCAAACCCAATCTCTCCTCCTCTGTCATCAAACCCGTGGATTTGGCGGCCCCCGGTCCAGAGGATGGAGCAGTCACGGCCCGTGAAGCGCGTTCTCATTCCTCTCTCTCACGGTGCTTCTCCTCGATCCGGCGGTCTATCTGGTCGAGCAAAGCTAGTCTCTCTTCCTCCCTCTCACGGCGCTCTTCCTCAATCCAGTAGTCTATCTGAGCAAGCAGGGACTGTCTATCCTCCTCCGTCATCACATCAGGGGACGGAGCTTGCCCAGGCTCAAGGGATGACGCAGGAATGGGAGAGCTGCGAGAGGAGAGTGTCTTCCTCCGCCGTGAGCGCTTCTTCCAGCGGTAGGATGGCTCTGACATCAGGGAAGCCCATTCTGACTCCGCGTCTGGTGGGGCAAAGAGGAAGGAGAGGATATCATCCACCCTCGGAACTATCCAGAGGTCGGGATGACGTTGCATGATGTCTTCAGCTGTGAGCCACGTCAGCCAAACGTCCTTGGGGAGACTGTAGCCACCGAGCGGAAAAGAGCGCCTGTTCCAGCAAGTCCTGTGCTCTCAGCTCCTCTTCCGCCCAGACCACCATGTTGTAGCTTGCGAAAAAAAAGGTTAAAGGGTGAAAAGGAAAAGAAAAAACACATCTACTCTGCTGGGTTTTCTTTTGCTCGCCGGAGCATTTTGTTATGACCCCTTGTGCGTCATTACGCAGCGCACAGATGGAGGAATGGGAAACCCATGCGCAGAAGTTGTTTCTTGCATTTTATTAAACATAAACCCCGATATAGTCCAGTAAACAGTCACGCAATAAACAGAAAGTTGATATGATTGAACTTGAGGCCACCAGACATACAGGGACACCACCTGGATGCTCAGCAGCCCGAGGGAAGGAATGCCTAGTGCCACAGAACTGCTGTCGTCACAAGGAGAAAGGCAAACATAAACTTACGGCTGGAGCAAACCAGGGCCGTCCATGCAGTCCGGTGGATGAAAATGAGGCAGGAACAGCTGCTCACACCAAATAACTAACAACAGTCACGTAGCGTAAGAGAAGACTAATTTAGTCAGGCTGAAAGTAACCATAGGGAATGATAGCTTGCATACACAGAGGTACACGCTGCTGTGTTTAGGGCAATGCTCCAGCGATCTCTTCTCACTCAAACTGAACTTAAGTAGTCACAATACTAATGAGGGAAGAGACCGCCGGTGTGAAGGAGCGTGTGCTGGACAATTGAAACCATGTGTGCATGAGTGAGTGTCTGAGCATGTGAATAGATGTGAATGAGGTGTGTGTGTATGTGTGTGAGACACCAATAATAAGGAACAGCTGGTGATACTGACAGGAGGAGGAGGCGTGCCTGAGCTGTCAGGGAGCGAGAACCCAAAGGGCTCCCTGAAGTGCCTGATGGAAAACAAATAGTGAAACAGGCCAAAATAGCCACGGGGTCAGAACTGGGTTTGGGACCACCAAACCCAGGCTCATGACAAGGTGGTATGAGTCAGGTGGCCTGCCGGAGAACATGGACCACCCGAGCCGGCAGCTCAGTTTCTCTGGCGGCCGGCCCGAGCGCTTCAGCCACCTGAACAGAAGAGGCGGCCTGGGAGGCAGCTCCCCCACAGTGAGACCCACAAAAAATGAGGAGAGCCGAGGAGGGGGAACACTGATGTCATCAGGCAGAGCGTGAAGGAGGACCCCGACGGCGTCAGGCTGAGGATCTGCAGCACCTGCGGTGGCTCCGGACTGGAGCTCAGTAGCACCCGTGGTGGCTCCGGGCTGGAGCTCAGTAGCACCCGCGGTGGCTCTGGGCTGGACCACTGCAGCACCTTCGGTGGCTCCGGGCTGGAGCACTGCAGCACCTTCGGTGGCTCCGGGCTGGAGCACTGCAGCACCCTTGATGGCTCCAGGCTGGAGCACTGCAGCACCCTTGGTGGAGCCCGGTTGGGCCAACGTTGCACCCTCAGTGGACCCGGACTGGGCCAACATTGCACCCTCGGTGGGCCCCAGGCTTGGGCACGGTGCCCATGTCAGACCCAAACTGGAGCACAGCACCCACATTGGGCTGATGCAGGGGCGCAGCACCCACGTTGGTCCCCGGCCGGAACGTAGCACCCACAGAGATCCAGACCGAGGAGGAACCCAGATGACGGCCTCGGCCAGAGGTGGAGCTGCACCCACGTAGGTCCTGGGCTGGGACGGAACACCTGCGACGGCCTCCTCAGCAGTGAAGACTGGATCTTGAACAACATCGGGCGGTACGCCTGGACCCACGGAGACCTCTGGTTGCGTTGGATCATCTCTGGTGACCCTGAGAAGAAGCTCAGAGGACATAGATAGAGAGAAGGGGGTCAGGGTCACCAGCAGCAGTGGATCCCGGTGAGGCGAGCTCGCACCTGGCTCTCCTCACCAAGAGTCAAGCAAGATTGTTCTAAAACTGAGAGAAGGAAGGAAAAAGGGAGCACTTGCCAGAGCTCGAGCTCCACCGCCGTCCAGGACTCCAACGATCCAGATGATGGCAACGCTTCGGGCTCGGCCCTAGGGAGGCCCAGCTCCGCTGCTGACTCTGCTGCGGCAGCCCCCACAGCAGGCATGATGGTGTTTGCAGTCATGGTGCCCCCAGATGAAGTAATCCATGCTGGTGGCTCTTCCAGCGTGGCACCTGGGGGTCGGCTCCGTGCTGGCCCTGGGTTTGGATCCTCCAGGGCCATGGGTTCCTCCATTGTCCGATGGCTTGATTCTGGGGCCTGCAGACACTCAAGAACAATTAGAGGACACACGGCGAGGACAGGTGAGGAACAATTGGCTGCTCTTCTTCTTCTGGCTTTCAGAGAGAGCAGACGCTTTTCTCCTCCTCTCCTTCTCCCTCCTCCCTTGACTGATCCCAGCTTGCTCGTGTCCTGTCTGTGTCGCTCGTCTTCTGGCTGAATCTTGATCCAAACGGAAAAGTATGGATTTGGTAAGCTGGGCTTTAAACACAATTGACACCGTCTTTTCAAATAGAAAATCTGGCCCGGGGGAGCCCAACTGTCCTGCAGGCACTACAGCTGCGGGTTATGTAAGAGACACATATAATTGGAAACTTATGTGTCTGTGTGACCTTTTGATTGAAGATGTGGAAGACATCTATCTGTTTGGCATTGTGATCTCAGGATTTCTGCTGATTGGCTGTGGAGTGGTCCTGGTGTATCGAAAATTAAAGAAGATGGAAAGAGCTAATCAAAATGCTGACCCAGCGAAGCTCCTTCATCAATTTGACCAGTTGGGGAGGGCTCTGATTGCGGCTAATGGCGAACTGAATAAGAAGATTGGTTACATCTCGGAGTCGCTAGGAGCTCTCCAGGAAAGGATTTAAAGCCTGGAAATGTATGGAAATTAAGAAGCACAGAATCGCATGAGAGATGAAAAATTCTATGCTCTGAGTGAACTGTGCCTATTAGACCTTGATTCGGCGCCCCGAAGATTACATTCCTCCTGGATGAAGATAAGGCAGAAGAGAGTTTTGGCTTGCTTATCCCTAACATAAACATCTGGTGCGCAGTAATCTGATCTCTCAAGGACAGCATTATGTGCCCAGCATGGAGTTTACCATCGGACATGCACTGAGAGAATGAACTCTCACGGACATGCTATCTGTGTTTTGAGGACACTAAAGACATAACATCTAAACATTGCCAGGGAGGTTTTTTGCTGTCACCAGTAACTGATACATACACTGCATACAACATTACATGACTGATACACATACACTGACACACACACACTCACACTGTCTCTCTCAACCTTGCTGCTCTGTTATTGTGAGATCTGTATTGTCTGCTAATTGTGCATTAGAGGGTTTTTTTCTATGTAATCACAATTTTGCTCATACGAGCTTTATTTTGATAAACTATGTTTTTTCTCTCTGCCCAATGTGTCATCTTCCCCCCCATCCCCCTCTTTACCCTCACTGTATGACAGGCGCCTTGCGTGGCTGCCGCGTCATTGGGAAGCGCTTATTGAGCGCGCCCAATGTCAAGTCAAATTCCTCGTATGTTTACATGTAAACATGCTTGGCAATAAAGCTCATTCTGATTCTGATTCTGATTCTGATTCTGTGGGTGGGGAGAGCTCAGAAGACTGCATTCCCAGAGCCTCCCTATCAGGGATCAGGAAAGACATATCATCAGGGAATGAAATTGAGTGAAATGTTACTTGCCTGTTCTGCTAGTGAACGATGTTGACTGCTGCCGCTGGAATGGCGTCATCCCTCTACATGTCTGTGGTGAGAGTGGACCCCTCTGAGGGGTATGGAGGAGCCGCTCTTGCTATCACGGAGGGAGGCGTAGCCGGAGGAATAGTGAAGGACCTCTTGTCAGCAGGAGGACACTCCAAGATGACGGAGGTTGCAGCAACGATGGGCGAAGATTGGGCTGGCGAGACAGCCGACGAAAAAAGGAGAGAATGAGGTTCCGCTGCTGGAGTTATCAGGCTCGGTGTCAGAGAAGAGGCTGGCAAAGAGGCGGGAGGATTCCTCCGGCGATCTGTGGCTTGATGATGCTGTCACCGTGGAACTGGCGACGTGCGTGCTGGAGCTGGAGGGGAGTCGGGCGAAGCCTGAAGGGAGAATATGGCACAGAGTATGTCTATAGCCTCCGGGTGATTCCACAGGCTGGGGAATGCCTTCATCACCCGCACTGCGCCGTCCCAACTCTTTTGGACCATCTCAAGAGAACAGGAGGCCTGCGTTAACGACCAAAAGTCCTCCAAAAAACTCACCGCCCGCCGCTCCACGTCATCTAGGTCGGACATGGTGAGCTCCAACACACCGGTGGGTGAAAAAGCACAAAAATGGAAAAAAAAAAAAAGCCTGAATGTTCAGCTGAGTCTTATTTTTGACTGCACTATTCTGTCAAATTCTGGCCCCTACGGGGCAGGAAGACAGACTCAGACACTGGATACACTTGTGACATTTATTAAAGGAAAGAACAAAAGTCCAAAAACTGTGCAAAAATACAAAAATATAAATAATGGAGAACTTGCAGCTGGCGTCCCTGGGCCGGCATCGCCCAGCAGACGCGGGAGTAGAACAGGTGAGCAATCCGAATGAAAGTACGGATAGACAATCAAGTTGACAATTAATAGTGCAGCAATCAGTGAACGAACAGAAGAAGACTAAATACAGGCAGATAACAATGTGAATGAGTACAAGTGTGAGTGCATCTGAGCAAGGGGACGGAGAGAATCATAATGATAATTGGGATCAGCTGATGATGATGAGAGGGAGGCAAACCACACTGGGAGGTGACAGGGTACGCCCCTGCAGGGCTCCACGCCGTTGACAGTTGTCAACAGTAAAAAAGGACTAAATTGGATATAAGGAATAACAATGACAAGTCAAGGTGTAATTATAGATCAGTACAGAAAAAATAAAACAAACACAAGCAGAAAAATGACAATTGGAACAATCATGCAAAAAGGACGTATGTGCAACATATAAGTGAACAGACAGAAAATGCCATGAAACTGAATCTGGAAATCTCCAGCCCTCAGTTCATGACACCTCAGTTCTCAAGAATGCCTCAAGTTGCTCTTGCAAGCTGAATGGCAGCCATAAGAAACTATGCACCCCTCCACGAATGTCTGCGAACTCCAGAATTCGTAGGAACTGGGAGATTCTTACAAACCCATCAATCATAAGGATCTTTGTAACAGTAGCTTTACTTATTTAGATAACAAAGTAGTAAAAGTCAATTGACTTTTCAGTCCATAGTTTACAAACCCATCAATCATAAGGATCTTTATAACAGTAGCTTTACTTATTTAGGTAACAAAGTAGTAAAAGTCAACTGACTTTTCAGTCCATAGATGGTGCTAAATCCTCACCGTCTGATTAGGTCAGCACAGCAAAGGAGAGACTCCTGAGATCTGGGAGTAGAACAAGACAAAGACCGGGATGGGAAATCGCAATATACAGACGTGGACAAAATTGTTGGTACCCCTCTGTTAATGAAAGAAAAACCCACAATGGTCAGAGAAATAACTTGAATCTGACAAAAGTGGTAATAAATAAAAATTCTATGAAAATTAACCAGTGAAAATCGGATATTGCTTTTGAATTGTGGTTCAACAGAATTATTTTAAAAAACAAACTGACATGGCTGTTTGACCCAGGAGACAGACACTGACACGAGTAGACTGTTTCGACAATTATTTATTAAATCAGGCGTGTGAAGTGTGTGAAGGTGTGAGTGAGTGTGATGCTGAGGAACCGCTGGGGCTGAGTGAGTCCTGCCGCCACCTGGCAACCCTAGAACACACAAGCACAGATGAATTAGTGCTGTTCGCAGTACAGAGATGTAACAACGAGTACTGCTTACTTGAAGGTGGTGCTGGAGGACTTCTACTGGCTCTGCGGCTCACAGCGGCTCGGTGTGGGTGACACTTGGTGCTGTGAAGAGGTGGAGGAGTTCCGAGGAGGAGGAGTGGCTCCGTTATTCGGGGAGACAAGTCCGCCGCCAGGGAGGTCCACCTGTGCACAGGGGATAACACTTTGACAAGGTGAGTTAATCTGGCTCTTACGTGAAGAAGCTTGGTGAGACTGCGTCGTGGATGCTCTGACGAGAGGATGAGTCCGTGACACGTTGCGTGGCGAAGTAGGCAGACGACTCCGTGCTGAGCCATCAGTGACGCCGGCTTTTAAGGTCCGCTGATGATTGGCGGCAGGTGTGTGCGCAGCCGAGGCTGATGACGGCCCGGCGGCCGCCATGACACAAACTCATGAAACAGGCCTGGACAAAAATGATGTACCCTTAACTTAATATTTTGTTGCACAACCTTTTGAGGCAATCACTGCAATCAAACAATTTCTGTAACTGTCAATGAGACTTCTGCACCTCTCAGCAGGTATTTTGGCCCACTCCTCATGAGCAAACTACTCCAGTTGTCTCAGGTTTGAAGGGTGCCTTCTCCAGACGGCATGTTTCAGCTCCTTCCACAGATGTTCAATAGGATTTAGATCAGGGCTCAGAGAAGGCCACTTTAGAATAGTCCAATGTTTCGCTCTTAGCCATTCTTGGGTGTTTTTAGCTGTGTTTTGGGTCATTATCCTGTTGCAAGACCCATGACCTGCGACTGAGACCAAGCTGTCTGACACTGGGCAGCACATTTCTCTCTAGAATACCTTGATAGTCTTGAGATTTCATTGTACCCTGCACAGATTCAAGACACCCTGTGCCAGATGCAGCAAAGCAGCCCCAGAACATAACAGAACCTCCTCCGTGTTTCACAGTAGGGACAGTGTTCTTTTCTTGGTATGCTTCATTTTTGCGTCTGTGAACATAGAGCTAATGTGCCTTGCCAAAAAGTTCCAGATTTGTCTCGTCTGTCCATAGGACATTCTCCCAGAAGCTTTGTGGCTTATCAACATGCAGTTTGGCAAATTCCAGTCTGGCTTTTTTATGATTTGTTTTCAACAGTGGTGTCCTCCTTGGTCGTCTCCCATGAAGTCCACTTTGGCTCAAACAACGACGGATGGTGTGATCTGACTCTGATGTACCTTGACCTTTGAGTTCACCATGAATGTGTTTAGAGGTTGTTCTGGGCTCTTTTGTTACCATTCATATTATCCGTCTCCTCCTGCGGCCACGTCCAGAGAGGTTGGCTACTGTCCCGTGGATCTTAAATTTCTGAATAATATGTGCAACTGTAGTCACAGGGACATCAAGCTGCTTGGAGCTGGTCTTATAGCCTTTACCTTTAACATGCTTGTCTATAATTTTCTTTCTAATCTCCTGAGACAACTCTTTCCTTTGCTTCCTCTGGTCCATGTTTAGTGTGACACACACCATGTCACCAAACAGCGCAGTGACTACTTGTCACCCTTTAAATAGGCTGACTGACTGATTACAAGTTTGTAGACACTTGTGATGTTAATTAGAGGACACATCTTGGTTGAACATGTCCCTATGGTCACATTATTTTCAATCTTTTCTAGGGGTACCATCATTTTTGTTCAGGCCTGTTTCATGAGTTTGTTTTTTAAAATAATTCTGTTGAACCACAATTCAAAAGCATTGTCTTATTTTCATTGGTTAATTTTCATAGAATTTTTTATTTATTACCACTTTTGTCAGATTCAAGTTATTTCTGTGACCATTGTGGGTTTTTCTTTCATTAACAGAGGGGTACCAACAATTTTGTCCACATCTGTATCTTACTACAATACTCAGCGTATCAAAAAATCATGATAATATCACACCACGGTCCAAGAATGATATTATATTTTATGGCCACTGGTGATTCACACCCCTAGTGATATGCATCATAAGCTCCACCAAACTCATGCATATGTTCCCTTGTGTACTGGTGTAAGCCTGTGTTTTGGAAACCAAAGCCTGCAGTTAAAGGCCCTACAGCAAGCACCTGTGGAAGTTTTGTTTTTTTAACTTAGGAATGTGAATGCCTGAAGGATGAAGGTTACCCACGACATTTCTTCCTTAGTCACTCATCTTCTTTCCACTCTTCATTTTTATCACTTTTTTATTGTTCTCTTGTCAGATCTGTCTCTCCATATATTAAACCAAATCTTTATAGGACCACTCAGCATGAATGATAAGAGGTTATGGCATGATGTCAGATTTTTCTTTTTCATCCGTACAAGCAGAGAATGGATGAGGTGTGATTAAAGCCCCTTTATCTAACAGACACATTCAGGTTTTGATCTCACGGTCTCCAGGGGTGCTAGTGGATAAAGAAGCTGCTGTCATGATCCTTCTGGCTTCAGTACTCCCTCCAAATATTGGCAAATTTGAGAAGAATAATATGCCAAGAAAAGGAGGGACAGCAGATGGCAAGATGCTATTACAAAACTAGGACGTATTTTGCTGCATGAAATTTGTATTTTAATAGCAAAATGTGATACAAATACAGTTGGTGCTTTTTGTTTAGATTCTTTTTAATTACTGAATTTCTGAGAGGCCACTTTGCATTTTTTGCTATCTGGTATGTTAATGTTATTTCTAATCAGCACCAAGTTTTCCTTCGCTAAAGTGATTCCACAATCTTGAAGCTGTCATCTCACTTCTGAGTATTCACCCGCTGGAGTGTACAAGGATTAGATATATGGAAACTGCAGTAGCATTTCTTAAACTTATCAGTCAAATAAAGATTTTTTTTTAAACAGAAATAACAGGGAAAACTTAAAAGAAATTTAAAAAAAAATCAATCATTTAAATAGGCAACTTGTTCAGTAACACCAAAAAAGCTTTCTCTTCACTAAAAAGGACACAAAGTTTTGAAAGATTCATAGGCTTTAACACATATTCACTCTGATATTCAGGTCTGCAGGTCTGGAAAAACACACTAAACTAAACTTGACAATAACTAAGAAGACAAATAACTAAATGTAACAAACCCTGGGAAACCGATAAGTCAGAGATCATAGGAATAATCCAAGATATCCAAAACATAACATAAAGACACTGTGAGGTGGGGAAAGACAGTATAAGACTTATAGGGAACTGACAAATACGGGTGCGAGGAATCAAAAGCATTGAACAAAACAAAATAGGAATTCAAGTTTCAGTGGTGAGAAACAGTGCCCCTTCCTGATTTCTCATTTTTTTGTATGTTTGTGACGCTTAAATGTTTCAGATCATCAAACTAATTTAAATATTAGACAAAGATAACACAAGTAAACACAAAATACAGTTTTTAAATGAAGGTGTTTATTATGAAGGGTAAAAAAAATCCGAACCTACCCTGTGTGAAAAAGTGACCCCCCCGCCCCCCGTTAAAACATAAATTAACTGTGGTTTATCACGTCTTTGGAAAGCTGAGTTCAATTTCTCTAGCCACACCCAGGCCTGATTACTGCCACACTTGTTCTCAATCAAGAAATTGTGGAGAAAGGAAGCAGGCAAGGCAACGAGCTAGATGACACAGAAACTTTATTCTTTCTCCAATATAAAGTACAGCAAAAGAGAATCCTGGGTCTCTGTGCATTCCTCTTGTATATTTTTAATACCATGCATTGAGACCCGGAACTTCCGACCATCATACATTGTGTTTAGAACAAAGCCTGTGTGGCACATTAACATGACATAACGCCGGCACCGCTCTCACACCCTTCTTCTTCCAGCAGCTCCAGCATTTACTCCTCTCGCTGGGGGGGGGGGGGGGGGCAATAGTGCTTACTCTCCCATCTGATACCCCCCGGTGACACCTCCATTGTCTCCCCCCTTCCCCAGCTGCCGGGTGGAGAAGTCTCACTCCATGTCCCCACACCCTTCCCCCGAACACCCAGAAAGGGCACTAACCCCCCCCCCCCCCGTCGTTTGGGCTTGAACCGACACCCATAGTGGCTGTAGCAGGGGGTCGCCGATCCAGTCGAACCGCCCTGCTGGCGGGGTGTACAGGAGGGCACATCAGTCTGTGGATGGAAAATGGGTGGGGGGGACACATCAGCTTTGCAAGTGCAGGTCCCTGCCGAGAGCTCATCAACTTGAGGAGCCACCAACGGTGGGCGTCTGTGCCGGGGAGCTTGGGCCAACACCACCTGCTCGTCTGCCAACACAAAAGCGGGCTTCAGTTTGTCGATGCAGACAGTCTCCCGATGCCCCCCCAAGTCTAACACAAAATGCTTCGCGCCAGGTTCCAACACCCTGAACGGTCCATTGTATGGTGGACACACCGGGGTCCGGTGCGTATCGTGCCTGACAAAAACAAAACTGTAATTCTGCAAGCTTTTTGGGACGAAGGTGCAGGGAAAACAATGGCGGGCCAGTCCCAGTTTGTTAAAAGTCTCCATACTGTGCAAAAATTGCATAGGCGGATCAGCCTCGGGTGCGGAGTTTTCTGGTAAAAACTCTCCGGGGATCCGCAGCAGCTGAGAAAAAACGAGTTCTGCCGGGGAGGCTGTCAAATCCTCCTCAGGTGTGGAGCGCAACCCTAAAAGAACCCAGGGCAGGCGGTCGACTCAATTTGCATCTGTGAGCGAAGCTCTGAGAGCTGCTTTAAGTGACCTATGAAAATGCTCGCATAACCTGTTAGCCTGGGGGTTGTACGCGGTAGTGCGGTGAATTTTAACCCCCCAGGCTCTGGGCCATTGCGGACCAGAGTTCCGAAACGAATTGTGGACCCCTGTTGAAAGTGATGTCCAATGGGGATCCAAACCGTACAACCCAAGCTGACAAAAATGGCTGAATTATATGGCTGAACAATGGCTGAACAATGGCTGAATTACAACAGTTCTGCAAAGATGAGTGGGCCAAAATTCCTCCACAGCGCTGTAAAAGACTCATTGCTAGTTACTGCAAATGCTTGATTGCAGTCGTTGCTGCTAAGGGTGGCCCAACCAGCTATTAGATTTAGGGGGCAATTGTGGGGAGCGTGAAATGAAGAAGCTGAATAGTTTCATAATTCAGATTTTATTCTTGAAGTCCTCTTCTTGCAATCTGTTTCACCAGCTTCATGATTCATGGGATGTTACCAGAATCATTATTGTCTGTTGTGTTGGTACCAGTCATTAAAGATAAAGCTGGCAAGCTGTGTAGCCTGGATAATTACAGACCCATAGCTTTAGCCAATATAATATCTAAAGTACTGGAAAAAATCATGTTTGAAAAATTAAATGTATTCATCAAATCTACTGATCATCAATTTGGATTCAAACCCCATCATGGAACAGATCTGTGCATATATGCCTTAAAAGAAATTATAAATAAGTACAGAAATCAAAATTCTTCAGTTTTTCTGTGCTTTATTGACGCCTCCAAGGCGTTTGATCGTGTTAATCACAGGATACTGTTTAGGAAAATGATTGACAGGGGGGTGCCCAAGTACTTAGTACGTATCCTGATTTACTGGTACGCACATCAGAAGATGCTGGTGAAATGGGGGAAGAGTCATTCATCACCATTTGGTGTGAGCAGTGGTGTCAGACAGGGCAGTATATTGTCCCCTATTCTATTTAATCTTTACATGGATGAGTTGTCAAAGCAACTGAATGCCTGTAAAACTGGGTGTTTAATAGGGAATAAGTTATTGAATCATTTTATGTATGCTGATGATCTAGTTATTCTCAGTCCAAGTAGTGCTGGTCTTCAGGAGTTATTAAGAGTGTGTAGTGCTTATGGAGAGGAAAATGACATAAAATATAATACAAATAAGAGTTGTGTGCTGATCTGCCGCACTAAAGAAGATTTATTAATGAAATTCCCTGTCTTTGAATTGGCAGGCAGGGAATTAATTGTCAGGGATAAAATTAAATATCTGGGACATGTTATTAATGATAGAATGACTGATGATGACGATATTTTCAGACAACGCTGCAAAATCTACATGCAAGCAAATATTCTTGCACGCAGATTTGGTTTTTGTTCAGATGAGGTGAAACTGGTTCTTTTTAAAACCTATTGTACACCTTTATACACTGCTCATTTATGGATAAATTATAGGAAACTAAGTATGCAGAAATTACAGGTTGCCTACAATGATGCCTTAAGAATTTTACTTAAAAAGCCTCGATGGTGCAGTGCCTCCGAGTTATTTGTCTCATCACGTGTAAATACTCTGCATGCAGTAATAAGGAATTTTATGTATAAATTCATCTGTCGGCTTGATGTATCTAGAAATGAAATCATTCAAGTCATGTCTAGCATTAAGCTCAGTTCTATTCGCTGTCAGTCACAGTTTAGAAGGCACTGGTACAGTAGTCTTTTTAAGTCTTTTTAAAGTCTGTACTGTCTTTGTACTTCTTTAAGCAGTTATGTCTTAGTGTTTCTTGTAACTTTTTGATTGTTTCAACTGTCTTGTTTTTTTACTTTACTTGTTTATTTTTCTCTTGATGGACCTTGAGTCTGGAATAAAGTCTTTGATTGATTGATTGATTGATTGATCACATCCCCATCAAATCTCTCAGAAAACACAAGAGGCTGAACGCAGTCAGGACCTCTCTATTTATACCAGTGACAACAAAGACTTAATCACACATCCTTGTTACATCCCCCTCTTGCCTCTAACCCCCCTCTGTGTCCTCCAGTCTCCCACCTGGCCCCAGGGGGTCAGGAAGTCCTTTCAGGCCTCTGCCGCCGCGTCTCCATGTCCAGGTGTTCTCCGCAGGCGGTCCAGGCCCATTGTCCTCTTCTAGGGCGTGAGGTCAGCCACGTATGTAATCTCAAACGTGTCTTTGCGCTTACACATATGCAGGTATGAATATATAAGCCACAGCCCCCCCCCCCCCACAAACGCCGAAGAATGGACCATACATTCGGGTTTCCAAAAAAAAGAAAAAAATTATACAGGATGGCATGAATGGCATAACCATACTACATGCTCACATTAAAAAGAAAATTCAGGAACCACATCAACAGCACAGCCTACACAGCATGATCACATTAACATCTCAGTGATAACTCTCACAGCATAGTCTATACCACCTGATCAAAAATTTCAGTGATAACACCAACAGCATAGCTTATACCACATGATTCCATCAAACATCAGTCTGTACGTCGTCTGGGTTTCAACCGTCTTCCGAATCTGCTGTACGCAGGTTTCGCCGTCTCAGCGGCGCTGTCCTGCAAGGAATCTGCACTCTGAGGAAGAGAATGGTTATCTGACCCCTGCGGGGGTGCCGAGACGTGGTCCCTGGGGGGTCTACCACGCCAAGGTGCTCTCGCCACCCGTACAGACTCATCGTTCATCACAAAAGCAGGCTTAAGTCTGTCAATACTGACTGTCTCTTTCCTGTCTCCTAAATCTAGCACAAACTGCTTATCACCAGTTTCCAGCACTCTA
The DNA here is from genome assembly GCA_020510985.1 of Pholidichthys leucotaenia. Lineage (NCBI taxonomy): Eukaryota > Metazoa > Chordata > Actinopteri > Cichliformes > Pholidichthyidae > Pholidichthys > Pholidichthys leucotaenia. The sequence continues at coordinate 332,309,535 of CM035841.1, read as the reverse complement.
AATGGTCCATCATATGGTGGTCGGAGAGTCGGTTTTAAAGCATCGTGTCTAACAAAAATGAACTCGGCATTCTTTAAAGCCTGGGGAACAAAAACCCGCGGGAAAGTGTGACGAACGGGGCCCGGGAGCATGTCTGCTTCCGCGCCGCTTAGCGGCCTCAGAGCTGGGAGGCGCTCCGGCCCTGGATGCTCTGGTGAGAACTCACCGGGCAGCCTGAGGGGTTGTGCAAACACTAACTCTGCTGGGGAGGCATTCAGATCCTCCTTGGGCGCAGAACGCAACCCCAATAAGATCCAGGGTAGTTTGTTTACCCAATCTCCATCCGTAAGCGACGCTCTGAGGGCTGCTTTCAACGACCTATGAAAACGCTCGCATAAACCATTAGCCTGGGGGTGATACGCAGTAGTGCGATGGATTGTTGTCCCCAAGCTGCTGGCCATCGCCGACCAAAGCTCGGAGACAAACTGAGGTCCCCTGTCTGACATAATGTCCGACGGAACCCCAAAACGCGCTACCCAGGCCGTTAAAAAAACTCGAGCCACCTCTGCAGCCGTGGTTGAAGTTAGAGGAACCACTTCCGGCCAACGTGTGGTTCGGTCCACCATTGTCAAAAGATGTGTGAACCCCTGCGACGACGGTAGGGGGCCCACGAGGTCGACATGCATGTGGTCGAACCTCCTGGCCGGGATTTGGAACGGTTCTAACGGAGCTTTTGTGTGTTTATGGATTTTGGCCCGCTGGCAGGCCATGCAGGTTTTTGCCCACTCTTTCACGTGCTTGCGCAGGCTCGGCCAAACAAACTTCTCTGCCACCATTTTCACAGACGCGCGCACTCCCGGGTGCGCGAGAGAGTGAACCAAGTCAAAAACGCGGCGGCGCCACGCGGCCGGGACTACCGGGCGTGGTCGCCCCGTGGATACGTCACAGATTAAGGGGGGCATACCGGTTTGCAAACACCTGCTCTCCAGCCTTAACCCTGTTGGTCCAGACTGGAGCGCGCGCACGTCCGCATCTGTACCCTGCTCTGCCGCCATAGCTGCGTAATCGATCCCCACGTGAACTGGGGCTGCGCGTGCTCCCACGCTGTCATTTTGTCCTGCGGCTGCGGGAGCATGCTCCACACCCGCGCGCACCGGTGCTGTGAATGCGCGGGAGAGGCAGTCTGCCACTACGTTGAGTTTACCCGCTACGTGTTGAATATCAGTAGTAAACTCCGAAATCGCGGCCAGTTGCCTCTGCTGCCGACCTGACCAAGGCTCTGAAACTTTAGACATCGCAAAAGTGAGTGGTTTATGGTCGACAAACGCAGTGAAACGCCAACCTTCCAGCCAGAACTGGAAATGGCAGGTGGCCAAATGGAGCGCTAACAGCTCTCTGTCAAAAGTGCTGTATTTGCGCTCGGTATCATTTAAGGATTTGCTAAAAAACACCAGTGGTTGCCAGACCCCGGCGACGTGCTGTTCCACGACCGCCCCTATGGCAACATCTGATGCGTCGGTAGTAAGGGCTATGCGGGCCGAAGGGTCTGGATGAGCGAGCAGCATGGCGTCAGCCAGGGCTTTTTTTACCTCCGCGAATGCGCGCTCCCGCTCCGGGGACCACTCGGCCGGATTGGAGGGTTTTTGTTTTTTGAGCGCAGCGTATAATGGTTGCATGAGCTGCGCTGCGCAGGGTAGAAAACGGTTATAAAAATTTACCATCCCCAAAAACTCCTGTAATGATTTGACCGTTTGTGGGCGGGGAAAATCTGCCACTGCGCGCACCTTGTCCGGTAACGGGATCGCCCCTTCTGGGGAGACGCGGTGCCCCAAAAAATCGATCTGCGCCACGCCAAACTGGCACTTGGCCGGATTAATTATTAACCCATGCTCCCCCAACCTCCGAAAAATGGTAATGAGGTGTTTTTCGTGTTCCTTCTCTGAAGAACTAGTGACTAAAATGTTGTCGAGGTAGACAAACACGAAGTGTAGGTCTCGCAGCACAGCATCCATCATGCGCTGGAATGTTTGTGCGGCGCCTTTGAGGCCAAAAGGTATGCGCAAAAATTCAAAAAGTCTGAAAGGGGTTATTACCGCTGTTTTTGGGATATCTTCGGGCTGGACTGGCACCTGATGGTAACCGCGGTCCAGGTCTATTTTAGAAAAAATGCGCGCCCCCGCCAGATGCACCGAGAAATCTTGAATGTGCGGAATTGGGTAGCGGTCATGCGCCGTGGCGTTATTTAGCCTGCGGTAGTCGCCGCAAGGTCTCCAGGAGCCATCAGCTTTAGGGACCATATGTAGTGGCGAAGCCCATGGGCTGTTCGAACGGCAAATAATGCCCAGCTTTTCCAGGCTGGCGAACTCTTCGCGCGCAATGGAGAGTTTAGCCGCATCTAAACGCCGAGCTTTAGCGAAGACGGGGGGGCCCACTGTAGTGATAAAATGCTCCACCCCGTGTTTCGCAACTGTTGCCGAAAAAGTAGGAATGGTGAGCGCTGGGAACCGGGTGAGGAGTGTGTTAAACTTACCCCCTGCTGTGGCGACGTTGGTCTGCACTGGTGGCGGTGACACTCGAGCTGCACAGGGGATAGAATCAAAAGACAATGCATTTACTAAGCGTCTGTTGGCAAGAGCAACTAGCAAATTATGTGAACACAGAAAATCAGCACCTAACATGTTGAAGCTCACTGCCTCTATGATGAAGGTCCATTCATAAGCGCGGCCGTGTAAAGACAGAGACAAAGTCCTTTCTCCGTAGGTGTTGATGCTCGAGCCGTTCGCCGCAGTTGCCCCGTCGCCGCGGGGGCCAGCCACCCGGTCAGCGTAGGTCGGGGTGATGAAGCTCACCTGAGCCCCGGTGTCTATGAGGAAGTGCCGCCCGGAGCTCTCGTCCTTGATGTAAAGTAGCTTATTTGCCTCGCTGAGAGCCGAAGCTGCTACCGGTTCTCGGCTTTGAAGTTTCCCGAGCTCTTGTAACTGCACGACGGCACACACCTGCGTGCCTTCTCTGCGAAACGCCAGTGATAAAAACAGAGGCCATCTCCTCCGCTGCGTTGTGGCCGCGCCACTGCCATGGTGGGTGGGTACAGCCCGGTCGTCTCCGGCTCCTCGTTACCCGGGGTCGCTGCTCTGAGATCTGCCGCTGCAGCTGTGGTCGCCTGCTCGCCGTAGGAGTTGAGGAGCCGCTACGCCTCCCGGGCCATCGCACGGAAATCCCGCTGAGTTTCACCACGCATGTTGGACAGAGTCCCTCTCGTGTGCGTCGGGAGGTTGCTGAGGAAGATTTGTTTGAAGAGGAAGTTGTTGTTGTCTGACTCTCTCAAGTGAAGCATGTCTTCCATCAGGGTGATTGGTCTGCGCCCTCCTTGGCCGTACATAGCGATGAGCCTCTTGGCCCTCTCTTCGGCTGAGGGCGCGAAACACTCGATGAGGGCAGCCTTCAACTCGCCGTATTTGTCGTCGGCGGGCGGCTGCTGTACCACGCTCCGCACGCATCCCGTAGTGCGGGGGTCGAGCTTGGCGATGACGTGGTAGAACTTAGTGTTGTCCGCCGTTATTCCTGCGAGCGCGAACTGCGCCTCGGCATGGAGGAACCACGAGTTCGGGTCATTCTGCCAGAACTCCGGTAGTTTGATGGCGACGGCGCTCACTCGGGCCGTCTCCGACGAGTCTGCCTCGAGGGTCTCCCTTTCGCCCATTATTCTCACGTACTGGTCACCAATGTGGGGAGCGTGAAATGAAGAAGCTGAATAGTTTCATAATTCAGATTTTATTCTTGAAGTCACATCCCCATCAAATCTCTCAGAAAACATAAGAGGCTGAACGCAGTCAGGACCTCTCTATTTATACCAGTGACAACAAAGATTTAATCACACATCCTTGTTACATCCCCCTCTTGCCTCTAACCCCCCTCCGTGTCCTCCAGTCTCCCACCTGGCCCCAGAGGGTCAGGAAGTCCTTTCAGGCCTCTGCCGCCGCGTCTCCATGTCCAGGTGTTCTCCGCAGGCGGTCCAGGCCCATTGTCCTCTTCTAGGGCGTGAGGTCAGCCACGTATGTAATCTCAAACGTGTCTTTGCGCTTACACATATGCAGGTATGAATATATAAGCCACAGCAATCACTTTTTCACACAGGGCCATGTAGGTTTGGATTTTTTACCCTTAATCATAAACGCCTTCATTTAAAAAGTGCATTTTGTGTTACTTGTGTTATCTTTGTCTAATAGTTAAATTTGTTTGATGATCTGAAACATTTAAGTTTGATAAACATATAAAAAACTAGAAAAGCACTCGGAGAGCGCAGACCTCCGCCAAGCGGCACAGTTCCGCCCATACAGTGTTTGTGTGTACGTTTTCAGATTCCTTGACCATGAAAACGTATGACTAGCAATTGGATTGACAATGATAGGATTAGCGGTTCAGTAGTTATTCACGAAAATGGCATTTTCCGTAACGGCGGCGACAGTTCCCCCCATACAGTGTTTGTGTGTACGTTTTGAGATTCCTTGACCATGAAAACATATGACTAGCAATAGCACGGTGATTCTCCACATCCTCTGTGTTATCTCCCTGCCTTTTTTTCTTTCTCATGCACTCTGCACTGTGTTGCCTCCTGTGTTTCACACTTTTAGACTTTGAACGAGGCATGACTGGCAACATCGAGCAGATCTTCTTTTAAAAAAAAAAAAAACCATAACCTCCTGGCAGAGGTAATAAGAAAAAAAATCAATTAAAAAAAAAACAAAAAACTAAGCTCCACGAGCTTCAATAGCATCTGGGGATAGCCCTTGCCTGAGTCGCTGCATTTCTTCTCTCGCTGCAGCACGGTGATTCTTTGCATCCTGTGTGTTGAAAATGGCCCTATCTCACAATGTTAAAGAATCGTTTAAAAAATTCCTGGATCCAGACGGTGATCCGGATCATCCCCAAAATTTAATCAGTTCTTCCTTGTACCATTTCCAACAACGCCTGAAAGTTTCATCGAAATCCGTCCAAAACTTTTTGAGTTATCTTGCTAACCAACAGACAGGACAAACAGACAAACCCCGCAAAAACATAACCTCCTGGCTTGCGGCCTGGCGGAGGGTAATGAAAAATCAGGAAGGGGGCAAACACTTTTCACACCCACTGTATGTTAAACTAATCAAAACAGGGAGTGTTATAAAATAAACCTAAGACCCAGGAACTAAACTAATACAAGAAATACTTCAGAATAACTAGGATCTGGAGAACCTAACAAGAATACCATATGACATATATCAGTGTACACAAGGAATCCTCATTACAAATACCAGGTCTTTATCTTCCTTTTAATGTTCTTTTTAGATTTTTTTTTTTAATTGAGACAAGTGATTGCTAATTATTAATTCAGATATGACCTTTCATAAGAACCCAACCCCACCTCAGTCCCTATGATATTACTAAATTGGTAATAATTTTCTAACCTTATTAACATTAGCTTTACTATTTATCCTGTGATTACTTATCCATCCATCATTGTGATTAGTACTGCAGTGATGAAAAAAGAGAGTCTATAGTTATTTATTGCCCTCATCATATAAAGTCAGCTGCTGTCAGATCATATATAGTATTTAGACTGTAATTTTGTAATCATTTTAACAGCAAGTGATTATAAATACAGTGGTGTGAAAAAGTGTTTGCCCCCTTCCTGATTTCTCATTTTTTTTGTGTTTGTCACACTTAAGATAAGATAAGCTAAGATAAGCCTTTATTAGTCCCACAATGGGGAAATTCCAGGATTGCAACAGCACAGGGATAGCAACACTCAGAGCAATGATTTAGAAGATAAGAAAATAAGAGCAGTGAATATACATATGTACACATAAATATATAAATATATATATATACACAGTGCGGAGCATTGTAGCTAGATGGACTAAACAGCATAACCGTCTATTTAGTTGCCCTACATGGTATGAATATGTACCCATACATATTGTCACCCTCCATAGCGACTGATGTTGTCCTAGTTGTATACTGGAGGGGACCATTTGTGTAAGTCTGTTGCGTGTTTTGCATTCATACTATTAGGGTCGTCACATTTTTTTTGCTATCTCTGCGAGCAGCCCTGCTTCTGTTATAAAGTCTGACAGCCGTAGTAGGAAGGACCTGCGAAACCTCTCGGTCGCGCATCTAGGATGATGTAGTCTACTGCTAAATGAGCTCCTCAGTGCGTTCAGTATGTCCTGCATAGGGTGGGACTCGGACTCCAGCAGAGATGACAGTTTTAGCCACCATCCTTCTCTCTCCTATCTCCTCCACTGGGTCAAGGTGCTGCCCCAGGACAGACCTAGCTTTCCTTGATTAGTTTGTTCAGTCTCATCCTATCGGCTGCTGTAATGCCGTTGCCCCAGCAGACCACTCCAAAAGTGATGGCTGATGCCACCACCGTGTCATAGAATGTCTTCAAGAGCACTCCTTGTACACCAAAAGACCTGAGCCTCCTCAGTAGGAACAGCCTGCGCCGTCCCTTCTTGTAGAGTGCGTCGGTATTGTGTGACCAGTCTAGTTTATTGTTCAGATGAACACCCAGGTACTTGTAGGATGTCACCATCTCAATGTCTGTTCCCTGGATGTTCACTGGTGCTGTGAGGGGTTGTCCTTGCCTGCGGCAGTCCACCACCAGCCTCCTTAGTTTTCCTCGCGTTGAACTGGAGGCAGTTCCGAATGGCACCAGTCCACGAAGTCCTGGATAAGTCCTCTGTACTCAGCTTCATCTCCGTTGGAGATGAGGCCGACGATCACAGAGTCTCAGAGAACTTCTGTAGATGGCAGTGTGTTGTGTTGTGTGAGAAGTCCGCAGTATAAAGGGTGAACAGGAAGGGAGCCAAAACCGTTCCCTGGGGGGCCCCTGTGCTGCCGATGATCGTGTCCGACACACAATCCCAGGTTCTCACAAACTGCGGCCTGTTAGTGAGGTAGTCCAGGATCCATGATGACAGGTGCTGGTCCACCCCTGCGCACAGCAGCTTGTCCTTCAGGATCATCGGTTGGATGGTGTTGAAAGCACTGGAGAAATCAAAGAACATGATCCTCACCGCATTCCCGGGCTTCTCCAGGTGGTACAGGGAACGGTGAAGGAGGAAGATCACTGCATCCTCCACCCAATGCCATGCTGGTAGGCGAACTGGAGTGGATCCATCGCTGGCCCCACCAGGGGGCGGAGGTGAACAAGGAGCAATCTCTCCAGGGTCTTCAGCATGTGAGACATCAGGGCCACTGGTCTGTAGCTATTCAGGTCTTTGGGGTGGGAAGTCTTTGGTACAGGTACCAGACAAGATGTTTTCCACAACTGTGGTACCCTCCCCAGCTTCAGGTTCAGGTTGAAGATGTGCTCCACAATCCCACACAGCTGGTCTGCACAGAACTTGAGGAGCTTCGCGCTGATGCTGTCCTGTCACGAGGCCTTCCTCGCCTTAATCTTCCTCAGCTCCGTCCTCACCTGGGTCTTAGTGAGGGTCAGGTTGGGGGGCTGTGTGCTGGGAGTGGGGGGTTGTTGGTGGAGTGGGGTGTGGATAGCAGGTCTTGATGACTTTAGAGGCAGCAGTGGTTGGTGTGCAGTTGGGGGGGGGGAGGGCGAGTTGGTCAAACCTCTTAAAAACAGGTTCAGATTGTTCGCCCACTCCCTGCCCCCTGTGGCCTGGGAGGAGGTATTCTGGAGCCCAGAGATGGTTTTAAGTTTTCTCCAGATACCCGCTGAGTCTCTCTGTTTGCAGCTTGTCCCTCCATCTACTTCCTGAAGCTGTCCTTGCCTTCTCTGATCTTCCTCCTCTGCTCCTTCTGTACGGACTTCAGCATCTCCCTGTTCCCCGACCTGAAGACACCTCTTCTTCTCTCTCAGAAGTGTTTTATCTCAGGGTTGATCCAGGGTTTGCTGTTCGAGCAACACCGTATTGTCTTGGTGGGTACGGTGTTGTCCCACTCAGAAGTTGATGTTGTCTGTGATGGTGTGAGTGAGGCCATTGAATGTCCTCACCATGTGGATCGCAGAGCTGCTCCCAGGCAGTGGTTTCAAGACAGTCCTTTAGAGCGTCCATTGCCTCCTCAGACCATATCGTCACCGTGCGGATGACCAGAGGTTGTCTGTGTACTAGGGGTTTGTACACCAGCAGGAGATGAACCAAGTTGTGATCCGATCTCCTGAGTGGGGGGAGTGGTAATGAGGTGTATGCCTCCTTAGTGTTAGCATAGAATAAGTCCAGTGTTTTATTGTCTCTAGTGTGGCATGTGACATACTGGGTGAATGTGAACAGAATGGGGGACAGTGAAATATGGTTGAAATCACCGGAGATGAGGAGAAGAGCATCTGGGTGTTCTGTCAGCAGCCTGCCAGTTACTGAGTGAATGACGTCACGCGCTGTCCCAGCGTTCGCCATCGGATTTGCATAAATAACAATGCAGATCACGTGTGAGTGTTCCCTCGGGAGATAGGTAGGCTGCATGCTAACAGCTAGCAACTCAATGTCTTTGCTGCAGTGATGTTGTTTAACCGTGATATGTTCCGGTCTGCACCAGCTGTTAAATGTTTCAGATCATTAAACAAATTTAAATATTAGACAAAGATAACACAAGTAAACACAAAATGCAGTTTTAAAATGAGGGTGTTTATTATGAAGGGTAAAAAAAAATCCAAACCTGCATGGCTGTGTGTGAAAAAGTGATTGTCCCCCATTAAGGCAAGGCAGTAAGGCGGAGGACAAAAAATATAAGGTACAGACCCTCCCTTCCATCTGTTGTCATGGGAAATGTACGGTCGATACTGGGAAAGTTAGATGAGCTAGCGGCTATCTCCCGTTATGATAGCACTTACCGGGAGTGCTCTCTCCTTTTGTTTACTGAGACGTGGCTAACTGAACTAGCAGCAGATGCTAACATTGAGCTGGAGGGTTTTCACATGATACGAGCTGACCGAACACCAGAGAGTGGCAAAGCAAGGGGCGGTGGAGTGATAATGTATGTTAACAACAACTGGTGCAGACCGGGACATATCACTGTTAAACAACGACACTGCAGCAAAGACATTGAGTTGCTAGCTGTTAGCATGAGGCTACATATCTCCCGAGAGAACACTCACACGTGATCTGCATTGTTGTTTATGCAAATCCGACGGCGAACGCTGGGACAGCGCGTGACGTCATCCATTCAGTAACCAGCAGGCTGCAGACAGAACACCCAGATGCTCTTCTCCTCATCTCAGGCGATTTCAACCACGTTTCACTGTCTCCCATTCTGCCCACTTTCACCCAGTATGTCACATGCCACACTAGAGACAATAAAACACTGGATTTATTCTACGCAAACACTAAGGAGGCATACACCTCATCACAACTCCCCCACTTGGGAGATCGGATCACAACTTGGTTCATCTCCGGCCGGTGTACAAACCCTAGTGCACAGACAACCTCCGGCCATGCACACTGTGGAGTTATGGTCTGAGGAGACAATGGACACTCTAAAGGACTGTTTTGAAGCCACTGCCTGGAAGCAGCTCTGCGATCCACATGGTGAGGACATCGATGGCCTCATTCACACCTTCACGGGCTACCTCAGCTTCTGTGTGGACAAATCCGTTCCCACCAAGACCATACGGCGTCACTCAAACAACAAACCCTGGATCAACCCTGAGATAAAAACACTTCTGAGAGAGAAGAAGAGGATCTTCAGGTCGGGGAACAGGGAGATGCTGAAGTCCGTACAGAGGGAGCTGAGGAGAAAGATCAGAGAAGGCAAGGACAGCTTCAGGAAGAAGATGGAGGACAAGCTGCAACAGAGTGACATCAGCGGGGTCTGGAGAAACCTCAAACCATCTCGGGGCTCCAGAATACCTCCCCCCAGGCCACGGGGGGCAGGGAGTGGGCGAACAACCTGAATCTGTTTTTCAATAGATTTGACCAACCGCCCTCCCCCCGTCTGCACAACAACCACTGCTGCCTCTAAGAAATCAAGTCCTGCTGCCCACTCCCCACTCCACCGACACCCCCCCCCACTCCCAGACACACAGCCCCCCATCCTGACCCTGACCAAGACCCAGGTGAGGACGGAGCTGAGGAAGATCAAGGCGAGGAAGGCGTCGGGACCGGACGGCATCAGCGCAAAGCTCCTCAAGTCCTGTGCAGACCAGCTGTGTGGGATTGTGACGTATATCTTCAACATGAGCCTGAAACTGGGGAGGGTACCACAGCTGTGGAAAACATCTTGTGTGGTACCTGTACCAAAAACTTCCCACCCCAAAGACCTGAACAGCTACAGACCAGTGGCCTTGACGTCCCACTTGATGAAGACCCTGGAGAGACTGCTCCTTGCTCATCTCCGCCCCCTGGTGGAACCAGCGATGGATCCACTCAGTTCGCCTACCAGCATGGCATTGGGGTGGAGGATGCGGTGATCTTCCTCCTTCACCGTTCTCTGTCCCACCTGGAGAAGCCCGGGAATATGGTGAGGATCATGTTCTTTGACTTCTCCAGTGCTTTCAACACCATCCAACCGATGATCCTGAAGGACAAGCTGCTGCGCGCAGGGGTGGACCAGCACCTGTCATCATGGATCCTGGACTACCTCACGAACCGGCCTCAGTTTGTGAGAACCCGGGACTGTGTTTTCCGACACGATCATCAGTAGCACGGGGGCCCCCCAGGGAACGGTGCTGGCTCCCTTCCTGTTCACTCTTTATACTGCAGACTTCTCACACAACACAACACATTGCCATCTACAGAAGTTCTCTGATGACTCTGCCATCGTTGTCTCATCTCCAACGAGATGAAGCTGAGTACAGAGGGCTTATCCAGGACTTTGTGGACTGGTGCCATCGGAACTGCCTCCAGATCAACGCGAGGAAAACTAAGGAGCTGGTGGTGGACTGCCGCAGGCATGGGCAGCCCCTCACAGCACCAGTAAATATACAGGGAACAGACATCGAGATGGTGGCATCCTATAAGTACCTGGGTATCATCTGAACAATAAACTAGACTGGTCACACAATACTGACGCACTCTACAAGAAGGGACAGCGCAGGCTGTTCCTGCTGAGGAGACTCAGGTCTTTTGGTGTACAAGGGGCGCTGCTGAAGTCATTCTATGACACGGTGGTGGCATCAGCCATCACTTTTGGAGTGGTCTGCTGGGGCAGTGGCATTACTGCAGCCGATAGGAAGAGACTGAACAAACTGATTAAGAAAGCTAGCTCTGTCCTGGGGCAGCGCCTTGATCCGATGGAGGAGATAGGAGAGAGAAGGACGGTGGCTAAACTGTCATCTCTGCTGGAGTCCGAGTTCCACCCTATGCAGGACATACTGGATGCACTGAGGAGCTCATTTAGCAGCAGACTACATCATCCCAGGTGCACAACCGAGAGGTTTCGTAGGTCCTTCCTACCAACGGCTGTCAGACTGTACAACCTAAGCAGGGCTGCTCGCAGAGATAGCAAAAAGACGTAACAAACTAATAGGGGTTTTTTTGAATGCAAAAGATGCAATAGACTTACACAATGGTCCTCTCTGGCATACAACTAGGAACATACCGGTCGCTATGGAGGGTGAGAATATGTATGGGCACATAATCATACCATGTAGGATAACTAAGTAGACGGTTATGCTGTTTCATCCCACCTAGCAACAATGCTCTGCACTGTGTGTGTTTATATATTTACATATTTATTCCATCTAGCTACAATGCTCCGCACTGTGTTTTTATATATCTACATATTATTCCATCTAGCTACATTGCTCCGCACTGTGTGTGTTTATATACTTGCATATTTATTCCACCTAGCTGCAATGCTCCGTACTGTGGGTGTTTATATATTTACATATTTATTCCATCTAGCTACAATGCTCTGCACTGTGTGTTCATATATTCATATATTTATTCCATCCAGCTACAATGCTCTGCACTGTGTGTCTGTGTGTGTGTGTGTATATATATATTTTATAGTAATATGTACATATGTATATTAGCTGCTCTTGCTTGCTTGTTTTTTTTTCTTGCCTTCTGATTGTTGCTCTGAGTGTTGCTATCCCTGTGCTGTTGCAATCCTGGAATTTCCCCGTTGTGGGACTAATAAAGGCTTATCTTATCTTATCTTATCTTATCTTAAAACACAAACTAACTGTGGTTTATCTCATCTTTGGAAAGCTGAGTTCAATTTCTCTAGCCACACCCAGGCCTGATTATTGTCACACATGTTCTCAATCAAGAAATCACTTGATTAGGCCCTGCCTGACAAAGTGAAGTAGACCAAAAGCTCCTCAAAAGCTAGACATCATGCTGCGATCCAAAGAAATTCAAGAACAAATGAGAAACAAAGTAATTGAGATCTATCAGTCTGGAAAAGGTTATAAAGCCATTTCTAAAGCTTTGGAACTCCAGCAAACCACAGTGAGGGCCATTATCCACAAATGGCAAAAACATGGAACAGTGGTGAACCTTCCCAGGAGTGGCCGGCCGACCAAAATTACCCCAATAGCGCAGCGATGACTTATCCAAGAGGTCACAAAAGACCCCACAACAACATCCAAAGAACTGCAGGCCTCACTTACCTCAGTTAAGGTCAGTGTTCATGATTCCACCATAAGAAAGAGATTGGGCAAAAATGGCCTGCATGGCAGAGTTCCAAGACAAAAACCACCGCTGAGCAAAAAGAACATAAAGGCGTGTCTCAGTTTTGCCAGAAAACATCTTGATAATCCCCAAGACTTTTGGGAAAATATTCTGTGGACTGACGAGACAAAAGTTGAACTTTTTGGAAGGTGTGTGTCCCATTATATCTGGTGTAAAAGTAACACAGCATTTCAGAAAAGGAACATCATACCAACAGCAAAATATGGTGGTGGTAGTGTGAAGGTCTGGGGCTGTTTTGTTGCTTCAGGACCTGGAAGACTTGCCGTGGAAAATGGAACCATGAATTCTGCTGTCGACCAAAAAATCCTGAAGGAGAATGTCCAGCCATCTGATCGTGACTTCAAGCTGAAGCGCACTTGGGTTCTGCAGCAGGACAATGATCCAAAACACACCAGCAAGTCCACCTCTGAATGGCTTAAGAAAAACAAAATGAAGACTTTGGAGTGGCCTAGTCAAAGTCCTGACCTGAATCTGATTGAGATGCTGTGGCATGACCTTAAAAAGGCGGTTCATGCTCGAAAACCCTCCAGTGTAGTTGAATTACAACAATTCTGCAAAGATAAGTGGGCCAAAATTCCTCCACAGCGCTGTAAAAGACTCGTTGCCAGTTTTCCCAAACGCTTGATTGCAGTTGTTACAGCTAAGGGTGGTCCAACCAGTTATTAGGTTTAGAGGGCAATCACTTTTTCACACAGGGTCATGTAGGTTTGGATTTTTTTTACCCTTAATAATAAACACCTTCATTTAAAAAGTGCATTTTGTGTTTACTTGTGTTATCTTTGACTAATATTTAAATTTGTTTGATGATCTGAAATTTAAGTTTGACAAACATACAAAAAATGAGAAATCAGGAAGGGGGCAAACACTTTTTCACACCACTGTATATGATGAAGATGATAAACAGTTTTTGATAGATTTTTTTCTTCTTTTTTTCTATTTTTACTTGTGTAATCTGTTGTTGTATTTGTACTCATAATAATAAAGAAGGAAAAAACTGAAAATAGCTACAGTACATCAGGCTGAATTGTTAGGCACAGCAAAGAGAATTCAAGATAACAGACAATTCACCAAACTAATGACAAGATCATCACCTCACTCTGCCAGTTGTGGCTTGAATGTCTAAATGTCTTAAATGCTATGAAGAGTTTCAATGTGGGGGAGATACGGCTTCTGTCATCACTTATGAGAAGAAGCTGGGGAGGAGAAAATTTTCCCACCACCGCTACGGATACAAGACCATTATTAGCAGAACATACTGTGGAACACATACACACTCAAGGATAGAGTATTTTTTCTCTGTGGGAGAAATCTGCAAACAAAGAGCAAACAGCTGTTTTAATTATTAGCGCTTAAATGTGGTGCAAAGACTCAAAACAACATGGACATGTTGTGGGTGGCTTTGGTGTGCATATTAGTCTGAAACAGGATCCTCCTCACTTCTCATGCTATAAAAGAATACCATGCAAGACTTGCAGTGAATAGAAAGCTCCCTGATAAATCCAAGTGTTTATAGTAAAATGCCATTGCTAATGAGCCAGAAGAGGGAGAGGCGGGCAATGGAAACTGATATTTTCAGATGAGATGCCAAAGCTAAGGTGTGATGATAAGAAATAAAATATTAATTCTGTGCTTTTAAAAAAGAGCCAGTAAGTCTTTGTGTCCATCGATTAGACATTGTTGCCTAAGGAGGGAGTGAAAAACTCATGCAATTTTAGGATCAAAGCACATATGCACGCACACATACAAACCCTTGGGCTTTTGGAAGTCTGCAGCATTGTAACAAACTGCTGCAGGTGTCCAGCATGTTCACTCTTTTGCACTTCAATCTGCCTCAAAAATGTGACAAATTCCCTCAAAAGGTACACTGCGAGGTCATAAAATCTTCTAACAAACTCTTTAGGGAGGTACACAAACATGCACGCATCCAACATATGTGCGCGTGCAGAAGCCCTCCCGGCAGCTAACACTGGGACCAAAACTGAAGTCATCTGTCAGTGGAGTGGAAGTGGCATGCACTAGAATCCTTGCAATGAACACGTGTGCGTGTGCCGCAGCAACACAGGTGCAGTCAGGGACACGGAGGGAGTAACAGGCCTCCTGCCCTTTGAACTTGATCTTAAAAAGAAAGCTGTTTCTGCTTCCTGTCAAATAAGCTTAAGCTGTTATGCCTCCGAGCTCTCGTCAGCACAAACTGGTCTGGCAAAAACTCTAAGCCTTTCATTCATTCAACAAAAGCTCCTCAAACCAATTCAGAGATTTAATTTGCCTACTTGGGGAAGAACTGAATATTGAATGTCAGCACTGCTCTTTTGATTAATATTTGAATTAACTTTTGCATAAACCAAAGATCATAATGCTCTTAACGTCAGCCTTTTGTGTACATCAAGGATAACTTGAGGTTTGTCAGTTACTTTGTGTATGTGTCTAAGTGTAGATTATTTGTGTGGTCAAATAAAGTTACTGATTATAATGTTGGGTAAAAAAAAAATTAAAAGATATGCCTGCGAAGTGAAACCAAGTTTTAATCTAAAATTGCCTGAGAAAGTGGACAGTATAGCATAGAACATAGAGCCCATAGGCAATGATGACAACTAAAAAATGACACCTGTTCTCAGAAAAACAAAGTAATGATGAGAGTCTCCTTCACTAGAAGTGAAGACCAGGAAGAGAAGGGAGGAGGGAAGTTTGAGAGTCCCTAAGTGGAGACTGAGTAGTTCCTTTATCAGCCTGCTGATAGGAGACGTCTGTGTGTTCCTTGTCTCTGCTTATCACCGCTAATTAAAACATTTGGATTCCACTGGCCAAATGTGGAGGAGTGTGTGTCTGTCTGAGCATGTGTGTGGGAGACAGGAGAGCAGAGAGGAGTCAAGGGAAGGAAATGCTGCCATTTGGAAGACTTCCTGTCCATCTATGGACTGAAGGGCCTTAGCACCTACTCACCTGACCAACTAAACGTACAGCTATTTCAGATGCTGACAGACACATTGGGCGTAGGCTTCTTGTATATTCAATTCAATTCAATTCAATTCAGTTCAATTCAATTCAGCTTTATTTATATAGTGCCACATCACAACAGAAGTCATCTCATAGCGCTACCAAATGCAGGGAAAACCCCACAATTTCTGAAAGACCCAGCAATCAGATGATCCCCTGTGAGTAAGCACTTCGCAATGGTGGAGAGGAAAAACTCCCATTTAACAGGAAGAAACCTCTAGCAGAACCAGGCTCAGGGAGGGGCAGTTATCTGCTGAGACTGGCTGGGGGTGAGGGGATAGAGAGGATGAAGAGAACAGACATAACTAGAAAAGCACTCGGAGAGCGCAGACCTCCGCCAAGGCAGCTCAGTCCCCTATGCTGTGATCTACTCAAAAATGTAATTGCTGGACTTTGAAAAGTCCTACATTTATTTTACCTATATTTTCAGATTCCTTGACCATCAAAACATACCTTTAGCAATTGGATTCACGTTGATACCTTTATTAGTTCAGTAGTTATTGACAAAAATCACTTTTTTGGTAATGGCGGTTTTCTTCTGGATATAGCTCTATAGCGTTTGAAGATACAACAAATCCATTGGTACGCTACTGATTCCACAGTGTCTTGGATATATTTTGGTGTTTGTTGTAGGTTTATATCTTAATTTGTTACCTTACAGTGATGAAAATTCCAAAGATCCCCTATTATTTGCTGTTCTGGATCACAGTATCCGGATTTTTGCAGGATCCGGATAACTCTTTGATATTTCCTAGAACCTATTGGGATCTTATCCTGTATTTTTTTGGCAAGCGTCCTGACCATTTATTGTGGAGTTATATACACATAGGCTAAAAATGGCCCTATGTCGCAATGATAAAGAATCCTTTTAAAAATTCCTGGATCCAGACAGTGATGCAGATCACTCCCAAAATGTAATCATTTCTTCCTTGTCTCATTTCGGACTTTTCCTGAAAATTTCGTCAAAATCCATTCATAACTTTTTGAGTTATGCTGGTAACAGACAGACAGACAGACAGACAAACCCCGGTTAAAACATAACCTCCTTGGTGGAGGTAATGAACATGAACAGTGAGAAGCCAAGTACATTATTGGAGGTCAACCGGCAGTCTGAATCTATTAACAGCAGAACAAAAGGGGGGTTAAGAGACACAAGATCCCTCCCTAATCATAGGCTATATTGAAAAGGAAGGATTTTACCCTGTTCTTAAAAACAGAGATAAGATAAGATAAGATAAGATAAGCCTTTATTAGTCCCACAACGGGGAAATTCCAGGATTGCAACAGCACAGGGATAGCAACACTCAGAGCAACAATCAGAAGGCAAGAAAAAAAACAAGCAAGCAAGAGCAGCTAATAAACATATGTACGTATTACTATAAAATATATATATATACACACACACACAGACACACAGTGCAGAGCATTGTAGCTGGATGGAATAAATATATGAATATATGAACACACAGTGCAGAGCATTGTAGCTAGATGGAATAAATATGTAAATATATAAACACCCACAGTACGGAGCATTGCAGCTAGGTGGAATAAATATGCAAGTATATAAACACACACAGTGCGGAGCAATGTAGCTAGATGGAATAATATGTAGATATATAAATATATAAACACACCCAGTGCGGAGCATTGTAGCTAGATGGAATAAATATGCAAATATATAAACACACACAGTGCAGAGCATTGTTGCTAGATGGAATGAAACAGCATAACCGTCTACTTAGTTATCCTACATGGTATGATTATGTGCCCATACATATTCTCACCCTCCATAGCGACCGGTATGTTCCTAGTTGTATGCCGGAGAGGACCATTGTGTAAGTCTATTGCATCTTTTGCATTCAAAAAACTATTAGTTTGTTACGTCTTTTTGCTATCTCTGCGAGCAGCCCTGCTTAGGTTGTACAGTCTGACAGCCGTTGGTAGGAAGGACCTACGAAACCTCTCGGTTGTGCACCTGGGATGATGTAGTCTGCTGCTAAATGAGCTCCTCAGTGCATTCAGTATGTCCTGCATAGGGTGGAACTCGGACTCCAGCAGAGATGACAGTTTAGCCACCGTCCTTCTCTCTCCTATCTCCTCCATCGGATCAAGGCGCTGCCCCAGGACAGAGCTAGCTTTCTTAATCAGTTTGTTCAGTCTCTTCCTATCGGCTGCAGTAATGCCACTGCCCCAGCAGACCACTCCAAAAGTGATGGCTGATGCCACCACCGTGTCATAGAATGACTTCAGCAGCGCCCCTTGTACACCAAAAGACCTGAGTCTCCTCAGCAGGAACAGCCTGCGCTGTCCCTTCTTGTAGAGTGCATCAGTATTGTGTGACCAGTCTAGTTTATTGTTCAGATGAATACCCAGGTACTTATAGGATGCCACCATCTCGATGTCTGTTCCCTGTATATTTACTGGTACTGTGAGGGGCTGCCCATGCCTGCGGCAGTCCACCACCAGCTCCTTAGTTTTCCTCGCGTTGATCTGGAGGCAGTTCCGATGGCACCAGTCCACGAAGTCCTGGATAAGCCCTCTGTACTCAGCTTCATCTCCATTGGAGATGAGGCCAACGATCGCAGAGTCATCAGAGAACTTCTGTAGATGGCAGTGTGTTGTGTTGTGTGAGAAGTCCGCAGTATAAAGAGTGAACAGGAAGGGAGCCAGCACCGTTCCCTGGGGGGGCCCCCGTGCTACTGATGATCGTGTCGGACACACAGTCCCGGGTTCTCACAAACTGAGGCCGGTTCGTGAGGTAGTCCAGGATCCATGATGACAGGTGCTGGTCCACCCCTGCGCGCAGCAGCTTGTCCTTCAGGATCATCGGTTGGATGGTGTTGAAAGCACTGGAGAAGTCAAAGAACATGATCCTCACCATATTCCCGGGCTTCTCCAGGTGGGACAGAGAACGGTGAAGGAGGAAGATCACCGCATCCTCCACCCCAATGCCATGCTGGTAGGCGAACTGGAGTGGATCCATCGCTGGTTCCACCAGGGGGCGGAGGTGAGCAAGGAGCAGTCTCTCCAGGGTCTTCATCAAGTGGGACGTCAAGGCCACCGGTCTGTAGCTGTTCAGGTCTTTGGGGTGGGAAGTTTTTGGTACAGGTACCACACAAGATGTTTTCCACAGCTGTGGTACCCTCCCCAGTTTCAGGCTCATGTTGAAGATATACGTCACAATCCCACACAGCTGGTCTGCACAGGACTTGAGGAGCTTTGCGCTGATGCCGTCCGGTCCCCGGCGCCTTCCTCGCCTTGATCTTCCTCAGCTCCGTCCTCACCTGGGTCCTGGTCAGGGTCAGGATGGGGGGCTGTGTGTTGGGAGTGGGGGGGTGTTGGTGGAGTGGGGAGTGGGCAGCAGGACTTGATTTCTTTAGAGGCAGCAGTGGTTGTTGTGCAGTCAGGGGGGAGGGCGGTTGGTCAAATCTATTGAAAAACAGATTCAGGTTGTTCGCCCACTCCCTGCCCCCTGTGGCCTGGGGGGAGGTATTCTGGAGCCCCGAGATGGTTTTGAGGTTTCTCCAGACCCCGCTGATGTCGCTCTGTTGCAGCTTGTCCTCCATCTTCTTCCTGAAGCTGTCCTTGCCTTCTCTGATCTTTCTCCTCAGCTCCCTCTGTACGGACTTCAGCATCTCCCTGTTCCCTGACCTGAAGATCCTCTTCTTCTCTCTCAGAAGTGTTTTTATCTCAGGGTTGATCCAGGGTTTGTTGTTTGAGTGACGCCGTATGGTCTTGGTGGGAACGGATTTGTCCACACAGAAGCTGAGGTAGCCCGTGAAGGTGTGAATGAGGCCATCGATGTCCTCACCATGTGGATCGCAGAGCTGCTTCCAGGCGGTGGCTTCAAAACAGCCCTTTAGGGTGTCCATTGTCTCCTCAGACCATAACTCCACAGTGTGCATGGCCGGAGGTTGTCTGTGCACTAGGGGTTTGTACACCGGCCGGAGATGAACCAAGTTGTGATCCGATCTCCCGAGTGGGGGGAGTTGTGATGAGGTGTACGCCTCCTTAGTGTTTGCGTAGAATAAATCCAGTGTTTTATTGTCTCTAGTGTGGCATGTGACATACTGGGTGAACGTGGGTAGAATGGGAGACAGTGAAACATGGTTGAAATCGCCTGAGATGAGGAGAAGAGCTTCTGGGTGTTCTGTCTGCAGCCTGCTGGTTACTGAATGGATGACGTCACGTGCTGTCCCAGCGTTCGCCGTCGGATTTGCATAAACAACAATGCAGATCACGTGTGAGTGTTCTCTCGGGAGATATGTAGGCCTCATGCTAACAGCTAGCAACTCAATGTCTTTGCTGCAGTGTCGTTGTTTAACAGTGATATGTCCCGGTCTGCACCAGTTGTTGTTAACATACATTATCACTCCACCGCCCCTAGCCTTGCCACTCTCTGGTGTTCGGTCAGCTCGTATCATGTGAAAACCCTCCAGCTCAATGTTAGCATCTGCTGCTAGTTCAGTTAGCCACGTCTCAGTAAACAAAAGGAGAGAGCACTCCCGGTATGTGCTATCATAACGGGAGATAGCCGCTAGCTCATCTAACTTTCCCAGTATCGACCGTACATTTCCCATGACAACAGATGGAAGGGAGGGTCTGTACCTTATATTTTTTGTCCTCCGCCTTACTCCAGCCCGGCAGCCGCGGCGTTTTCGCCTCAGTTCTCTCGGTATGTCGAGTTTTTCCAATGGGACCGGGTGGCGGTTGAATGCTAGCAGCTGTTCTCTGCTGTATCGTATCCTGCTATAGACAGTGGCTCCGTCCACCGGCTCAGGAGACATTTAGGACGATCTGTGTGTCCGTGATATAAGTGGGGTGAAAAAAAAAGACGGATCAAAAGAGAGAGGAAGGGAAAAAGACTCGGAATCGAGCCGCTGTTGCAAAAGGCAGCCGACTCGTGTGGTGCCGAGAGAAAAAAAAAAAAAAAAAAAAGATCGAGTCTGACTCCCGGACCCAGAGTGGTAACTGGTTCCACAGAGAAGGAGCTTGATAGCAGAAGGCTCTGCCTCCCATTGTACTTTTGGAGATTCTGGGTATTACAAGTAATCCAGCATTTTGGGAGTGTAGTGCTCTGTTAGGATGATAGGGTCATATCAGATCTTTTATATATAAGGGGGCCTGATTATTAAGAGCTTTGAAAGTGAGAAGAAGGATTTTAAACTTAATTCTAAACTCTATGGGAAGCCAATGAAGGGAGGCCAGAACCGGAGAGATATGATCTCTCTTTCTAGAACCAGTTAAAACTCTTGCAGCAGCATTTTGGATCAACTGAAGACTTTTTAAGGATATTTTAGGACAACCTGATAATAACGAGTTACAATAATCTAATCAAGAGCTGACAAAGGCGTGGATCAGTTTCTCAGCATCATTCAGAGACAAGATGCTCCTAATCTTGGCAACATTGCGCAGATGATAGAAGGCAGTCTTAGAAACAAATTTAATATGTGAGTTAAAGAACAGATCTTGATCAAAAATAACTCCAAGGTTCCTCACAGAACTATTCAGAGTGAGAGTAGAGGCATCCAAATTAAGAGTATAATTTGGAAAGGAATTTCTAAGGTTTTTTGGACCAACAAGAATGACTTCAGTCCTATTTGAGTTTAATAGCAGAAAATTACAAGTCATCCAGGCTTTGATTTCCTTAAGACAGGAATCTAACTTGGCTAACTGATACAATCATCGGGCTTCATTGACAGGTATAATTGTGTGTCGTTTGCGTAACAGTGAAAATGTATACAGTGCTTTCTAATGATATTGCCTAACGGAAGCATATATAAACTAAAAAGAGTAGGGCCTAACACAGATCCCTGTGGAACTCTATGACTGAGCTTAAAGTTGGAAAAAAATTCATCATTGATGAGAACAAACTGAAATCTATCGGACAAATAAGATCTAAACCATTGCAGCGAAGTTCCATTTAGTCCAACATAGTGTTCTAATCTATCAAGTAGAATGTCATGATTGGTAGTATGAAAGGCTGCACTAAGATCTAAAAGGACCAGTACAGAAACAAGTCCATTGTCGGATGCGATAAGGAGGTCATTAGTGACCTTCACTAAGGCTGTTTCGGTACTGTGATGGACTCTGAACCCATATTGAAACTCTTCAAATAAACCAAATCCCTGCAAGTGGCCAAACAATTGCGCAGCAACGACTCTAAGATTTTTGAAATGAAAGGCAGGTTAGAGATTGGTCGATAGTTAGCCAAAACTCCTGGATCGAGCGTTGGCTTTTTGAGTAAGGGTTTAATTACAGCAATTTTAAAAGCCTGTGGTACATAACCCAAAGTTAAAGAAGAATTAATTATACAGACATGGACAAAATTATTGGTACCCCTCTCTCAATGAAAGAAAAACCCACAATGGTCACAGAAATAACTTGAATCTGACAAAAGTGGTAATAAATAAAAATTCTATGAAAATAAACCACTGAAAATCAGACAATGCTTTTGAATTGTGGTTCAACATAATTATTTTAAAAAACAAACTCATGAAACAGGCCTGGACAAAAATGATGGTACCCCTAGAAAAGATTTAAATAATGTGACCATAGGGACATGATCAACCAAGATGATGAGGACATTCTCCCAGAAGCTTTGTGGCTTGTCAACATGCAGTTTGGCAAATTCCAGTCTGGCTTTTTTATGATTTGTTTTCAACAGTTGTGTCCTCCTTGGTCGTCTCCCATGAAGTCCACTTTGGCTCAAACAACAACGAATGGTGCGATCTGACACTGATGTACCTTGACCTTGGAGTTCACCATGAATGTGTTTAGAGGTTGTTCTGGGCTCTTTTGTTACCATTCGTATTATCCGTCTCTTCCATTTTTCAAGTTTCCTCCTGCGGCCACATCCAGGGAGGTTGGCTACAGTCCCGTGGATCTTAAATTTCTGAATAATATGTGCAACTGTAGTCACAGGAACATCAAGCTGCTTGGAGATGGTCTTATAGCCTTTACCTTTAACATGCTTGTCTATAATTTTCTTTCTAATCTCCTGAGACAACTCTCTCCTTTGCTTCCTCTGGTCCATGTTTAGTGTGGTACACACCATGTCACCAAACAGCACAGTGACTACTTGTCATCATTTAAATAGGCTGACTGACTGATTACAAGTTTGTAGACACTTGTGATGTTAATTAGAGGACACATCTTGGTTGAACATGTCCCTATGGTCATATTATTTTCAATCTTTTCTAGGGGTACCATCATTTTTGTCCAGGCCTGTTTCATGAGTTTGTTTTTAAAATAATTCTGTTGAACCACAATTCAAAAGCAATGTGTGATTTTCATTGGTTAATCTTCATAGAATTTTTATTTATTACCACTTTTGTCAGATTCAAGTTATTTCTGTGACCATTGTGGGTTTTTCTTTCATTAACAGAGGGATACCAACAATTTTGTCCATGGCTGTAAATTGGTTCTTTGTCAAGCCACCTTATTCTTAGCCCCCATGATGCCTTGCGTGAATTATGGGCACAACTTCCAGTACTACAGGTACATCTCAAAAAATTAGAATATCATGAAAAAGTTCAGTATTTGGTCACTCATTTCAGAAAGTGAAACCCATATACTATATAGATTCATTGCACAGAGAGTGAAATATTTCAAGTGTTTATTTATTTTAATTTTGATGATTATGGCTTACAGCCCATGAAAACCCCAAATTCAGTTTCTCAAAAAAAAAAATAGAATATTACATAAAATTAATTTAAAAAAATAGTTTTTTAAAAGAAATGTTGGCCGACTGAAAAGTATGTCCATGTACACACTCAATACTTGGTCTGGGCTCCATTTGGATTAATTACTGTATCAATGTGGTGTGGCATGGAGGTGATCAGCCTGTGGCACTGCTGAGGTGTTATGAAGGTCCAGGTTGCTTTCATAGTGACCTTCAGCTCGTCTGCATTGTTGGGTCTGGTGTCTCTCATCTTCCTCTTGACAGTACTCCATATTGTCCATATGGAGTATTGACAATATGGTCTATGGTCTATGGTCTACTCCATAGATAGTATCTATGGAGATACTATCTATGGAGTATCTCCACTGATGGAGTATCTATGGAGACATAGTCTCCACAGAGAATCTATGGAGGATTTGTCTGTTTTGTCTGATTTGTCTGTTCCATGACAAATCCACATTCTAAACTAATCTCACAAAATTAGAATATCATGAAAAAGTTCAATATTTTTGGTCACTCATTTTAGAAAGTGAAACCCATATATTATTACCTCCGCCAAGGAGATAATGTTTTTACCTGGGTTTGTTTGTCTGTCTCTCTGTCTGTTACCAACATAAATCAAAAAGTTATGAACGGATTTTGATGAAATTTTCAGGAAAGGTGTGTAATGGCACGGGGAACACATGATTAGATTTTGGTGATGATCTGAGAGTGCATACCTCCACCAAGGGCTTTGTTTGTATTTGTGCAGCAGGATTACACAAAAACTACTGGATGGATTTGGATGAAATTTTCACCAGAGGTGGTTTTTGGGCTAGAGAGGAACCCATTATATTTTGGTGATGATCTAAGAATCCATACCTCAGCCAAGGCTCTTATCTTCTCACAGTGTGTTAGCAACAAATACTCCAAAACTGATGGACAGACTTTGATGCCATTTTCACCACAAGTGGCTATAGGCCTACACACAAACCCATTACATTTTGGAGGTCATCCATGAGAAACGGAAGGAGCCTTGGCAGAGGTATGCGCTCTATGAGTGCTTTTCTAGTATTATTGCTTTGATAGTGACCTTCAGCTCATCTGCATTGTTGGGTCTGGTGCATTTCATCTTCCTCATCTTCCTCTTGTATATTTTTTCATATATTGTATATTTTTTCATATATTTCTGCAAAGTGTGGTTAGTCTGAGTAAATAACTGCATATATTCCTGTATATATTTGCATCCTTTTATAGAAACGTGGACAGACTGTAATTTACTGTACATACTCTGTTGTCATTGAATCCTTATTTAAATCCTCCACCTGAACAACGAGAGCAAGTTTTTAGCCAAAGTCAAATTCCTTGTATGTGTTGTGCATACTTGGCCAATAAAGCTGATTCTGATTCTGATTCTGACAATACTCCATAGATTCTCTATGGGGTTTAGGTCAGGAGAGTCTGCTGGCCAATGAAACACAGTGATGCCATGGTCATCAAACCAGGTTTTGATACTTTCGGCAGTGTGTGGGGGGGTGCCAAGTCCTGCTGGAAAATGAAATCAGCTTCTCCATAAAGCTTGTCAGCACAGGGAAGCATGAAGTGCTCTAAAATTTCCTGGTAGACAACTGTGCTGACTTTGGTCTTGATAAAACACAGTGGACCAACACCAGCAGACGACCTCTGTTCAGATAAAAGTAAATTTTGAATTTCATTTGGAAATCAAAGTCCCAGGGTCTGGATAAAGAGTGGAGAGGCACAGAATCTAAGTTGCTTGAGGTTTAGTGTGACATTTCCACAGTCAGTGATAATTTGAAGAACCACATCATCTGCTGGTGTTGGTCCACTGAGTTTTATCAAGACCAAAGTCAGCACAGTCGTCTACCAGGAAAGTTTAGAGCACTTCATGCTTCCCTTTGCTGACAAGCTTTATGGAGAAGCTGATTTCATTTTCCAGTGGGACTTGCCCCCCCCCACACACACACTGCCAAAAGTATCAAAACCTGGTTTAATGACCATGGCATCACTGTGTTTGATTGGCCAGCAAACTCTCCTGACCTAAACCCCATAGAGAATCTACGGAGTATTGTCAAGAGGAAGATGAGAGACACCAGATCCAACAATGCAGACAAGCTGAAGGTCACTGTCAAAGCAATAATAATATAATATATGGGTTTCACTTTCTGAAATGAGTGACCAAAAATATTCAACATTTTCATGATATTCTAATTTTTTAAGATTAGTTTAGAATGTGGATTTGTCATGGAAATGGGACACTTTTCCTTGTTAAAAAACAATGATTTCTGCATCAAAAATGCGGAAACACAACCTTTTGCACCTCAAAAAGAGTAATATAATCATACTCCTTCCCACAACTATGGAGGGGTAGGAAGATGGCCTTAAACAGTGGCCTCACAGACAGTAGCTCCACTAGTTAACGCTACTGCTTGTCATATCCGGCTCTAGGGAGCCGGGCAATCAGAGCCAGGGACAAGCCAGTGAGTCGAGATGTTTTATTCTGGGTAAGGGATGAGGAGAGCACAGACACTCATACAGACGTACATTCTCAGGCTGCACAGCGCAGGGGTAGGTAGCTCGTACCGGACATGGGGGTAACAAGACGTGCATACTCACAGCGGGATACAAACACCGGAATGCTGCAAGGGGAGTTGAGCCTGACACCAGACGAAGGGGCTTCAGCCTAGCAGTGCTTATGTCGCAGCCCCGAATGATCGAAGCTGCTCCTCTTTATACTCATTAACAGCGCCCCAGCTGATGAGGATTAATTGGCCCCAGCCGTCCCGTGACACTGACAGCTGGGAACCAGCTGAGGCACTGCCCAATGAGAGGCAGGGATAAAAGGAGCATGGGCTGAGCGCCGAGCCGGCGTCTCACCCCATGGTGACAGAGCCTCCCCCTCACGGTCGGGCTCCCGAACGACCAGGAACATCCCAGCCCCCCCCCCCTCCCCACCTAGGGTGGGCGGAAGGGAGGCAGGACCGGAGGGGAAGATGCAAAGGGAAGGACAAAACAAAAAAAAAAAAAAAAAACACAACAATAGACCAATGTAGGGCAGCAGGGCAGAGAAAAAAAAACCCAAATACAATACCCTACAACACAGGGAAAAGGATTAACCCAGAGCACAGTTAGGGAGAAAACTGAGTTAGGACACAGGTAGGGAAAATACCAAATACGACTACAGACAGCATACAAATAACGTATAGATCGGGGCAAAAAAAAGAAAACCAAAAACCCACCAAAAAGGTGGCAGGAATGAATAAAGCAATCACAGAGTATAGTTAAGGGGAACAAAACACACTACTCCATAATGCACCAACAAGACAAAGGTCAGGACAAAAAATGATGAAAAACGCTGTGCATGGATACTAAAGAAAACAAAACACACAGCACTGAATATATAAAAGATCACCTAAAGAAACAGAGGTGACAAGGACAAATGGGTAATAATGAAGTACAGTTAAGTGGGAATGAAACGCATTACTTCAAACAATAACACACAGTCAATGTTAAAGTCGGGGCCAGGGAAGGCCCCCCACGAGGATAATAAGACAGAATGGGGTGATCACAGAGTATGGTTGAACAGGAAACCACACGCATACTCCATGATGCACCGACGAGGCCAAGGCTAAGGTAAGGATGAATGAAAACGCTGAGTAAAGATAAGAAAATGCAATACACAGCGCGATACATAAGGCGAGTCACCAAGAGGAAAAAAAGGTGACAGGGTAACAGGATAACAATACGATAAAAATGCTGAGTATGGTTAAAAAAAAACAACACACAGCACAAAAACATATATTCCCCTAATGGACAAAGAAACTACACCCGAGTGACCTCAATAATAATAAAAGAAGTAAAGGACACCCGAGGAGACGGCAGGCAGAGTCCAAAACGGCCGGAATTGTTCTGGTAATCTCCCCGCCCATTGTCCAGTTGGCAACCCGGGGAAGAGAAATGTTCGGACGGCGAACTCTGGGCCCAGATCCCAGGAATCCAGTCCAACGGCTGCCGAACCAGGCCGCCCAAAGGCAAACAGACCAGTGGGGAGAAACCAGATCGCCGAACCGAAAGTTCTGTGGGTCGGGTCGTCGACCCGCATCACTCAACCACCAGGACCGTTGAGACGGACGAAGGGTCAGAGCGGATCCCGGTGGAAGAGGCTCAGGGGAGAGCCGATGACGAGGGCGGCGGGCCTCAGGGAAACGGCCACCTCCTCACCGGACCTGGACAACACTGGGGCAGCACCCACGTCGGACCCCGATCGGGCCTCAGGCGAACCCACGTTGGACCCCGATCAGGCCTCAGGCGAACCCACGTTGGACCCCGATCGGGTCTCGGGCGAACCCACGTTGGACCCCGATCGGGTCTCGGGCGAACCCACGTTGGACACTGCACCAGAACCGACCTCCAACGTTGAACCCGGACCCTCCAGCACCACGAGGAACAGCAACTCCTCGCCGGTGACCCTGGAAGAAGGCTCAGAAAAGAAAACAGAACCGGGATCAGGATCACCGGCAGCGCCAGAACCCGGCGAGACGAGCTCAGACGCAGCGGGCGGCTGCACCCTGCTCGTCTCCCCTGGAGATAGGCTGAAGTGCTCAAAGATAAAAAGAAAGAAAAGAAAGGAGAGCACTCGCCTGATCTCGGGTTCTGACGCCGTCCAGGACTGCGAAGATCCAGGATCCGTCGTCAGGAGGTCGTTGTCAGGCTCCCATCTAGCCGCGTCGGGCCCCGCAGCCAGCACGATGGTCAGCGCAGCTTGAGATCCCTCCAGCTCAGGTAACCCCGCCGACGACCCACTCGGCGTGAAGCCAGAAGAATCTCATCCCGCTGGACCGAACCGCTCCTCCGTGGAGACCCAGGGACGCTCAGTCGTCGGCGTAGACTCCACGCAGCAGTCAGTCCCCCTCCTCCGTCCGCAATGTAGCTGCGGAACCACAGGCCCTCTCCATATCCCACCACGTTGACCCGGAGCCGGGGACCGCTCGGCGGAGAGAGACACAGAGGATGCGGGATTAGGAATACAGGTTACAGCAGGTGGGGAGAGTTCAGGGAGCTGCGAACCCTGAACTTCTCCTCCAGGGATGTGACAGAGCAAATCATTAAGCAGGTGTGAAAAAACAATGACTTGCCTGCCCCCTGGAGGTTGAGTATCGCCTGCTGTAGTGGATTCTGCTTCTTCCTCTCCCCGCCCGGCGATAACGGAGGACCCCCCGGGAATTCGTCTGAGGATCGCTCGCGTTGTCTCCAGCAGAGAGTTCACCAGGCCGGGATTCCAGGCACACACAGCGGTCAGGAAGCGCGTCGAGGAGGAGGGGGAAACAGCCGGGGTGAGCCAGCCCGAATGTCCAGGAATGACAGCGGGGGAACGAGGCTCAGGGGACGAGGCTGTAGAATCTCCACACTGACGAGGCGAAGGGATGACAGCTGCGTGGGAGGAACGGTCCTGACGATGACCCAGAACTGGATCCGGACGAGGTTCGTGCAGAGGTGACTCGGCGATGTGACGACGACTACTCCCAGGGGACGAAGCGAGGGGGAAACCCAGGATTCGCCGCTCCAGATCGGAGATCGAGACGAGGAAGGCGTCGAGCACGGGAAGGCTTCGTAGCCCTGAAGTCCTCACCATCAATCTCACTGCCGCCGCCACATGCCTGAAGGTGGTGACAGGAAACACAGTAGAGCTCGCGACAGCCACTCGACCCCGGACATAACTGCTGTCAGCTGCGGCTCCTCGAAGGGAATCCCGAGTGACGTGGCGCAGGTCGGGGGAAGTCCTCTGGTTGGCGCGAACTCCCGGACTGGAATGACGGCAGGAACGGGACTCCGAAGCGGGGAAAGACGTCGCCCACTTCGACTCCCTGCCGGGATTTCCATCCACCCCGTGGAGCTTCTCTCGCTGTGTACCTGAAGCGTCTATCCTGGCACTGTCCTCCAGATGGTACAGAGAGTGAGGGTGACAGTCCAGGAGTTCCTCAGCACGGCCCGGATGCCAGCGTCTCGCGTTGGAGGCGTCGTGCAGGGTGAAGAATGTCCCGTCGACAGCCTCCGAGATGGACCTCAGCTCGTCGCCCTGGCGCCGGAAGTGACTCCTGGGAAACGGCATGCTAGCAGCGCTGACACCCGGACAGAAAGGTACATTTCCACAGCGACTCACGGCCGCCGGCAACTCTTCTGGCTGCGACATACTGTCATATCCGGCTCTAGGGAGCCGGGCAATCAGAGCCAGGGACAAGCCAGTGAGTCGAGATGTTTTATTCTGGGTAAGGGATAAGGGATGAGGAGAGCACAGACACTCATACAGACGTACATTCTCAGGCTGCACAGCGCAGGGGTAGGTAGCTCGTACCGGACGTGGGGGTAACAAGACGTGCATACTCACAGCGGGATACAAACACCGGAATGCTGCAAGGGGAGTTGAGGCTGACACCAGACGAAGGGGGCTTCAGCCTAGCAGTGCTTATGTCGCAGCCCCGAATAATCGAAGCTGCTCCTCTTTATACTCATTAACAGCGCCCCAGCTGATGAGGATTAATTGGCCCCAGCCGTCCCGTGACACTGACAGCTGGGAACCAGCTGAGGCACTGCCCAATGAGAGGCAGGGATAAAAGGAGCATGGGCTGAGCGCCGAGCCGGCGTCTCACCCCATGGTGACACTGCTAGGATGCTAACGCTGTAAACAAATAAATTGTTCTGTATAAATTCTTTCTTAAATTGTTAAGCCTTAGGAAGCAAACTGTTACTATTGTTTTATTTATTTTACTTCATGCAGCCTTGCATCTGGTAACATATATAACACGTAAACATCAGATCTGTGACATTAATACAAGAACATACCTAGTGATCTTGTCTTGGTGTCTGTCCTGTGTCTGTACCACCAATCACACCAACAATCCTTTTTGTTTTTTGGTGCATGATCTACTCATTGCTGTTGAAGCCATAGATTTAGCTGTGCTTATTTGTGAGGAGCCTCACCCCAAACAGCAGCAATAAGTACCAGAACTATGCAAAAACATTCAAAAATACAACAAGTGCTGAAATTAGCTGCCACTTGACTGCAAAACATATATGTGGACTATACATTAAGACAAATTTGAAACATTTTTAAAAACACTATTTTAAATGCCCCACTACTCCACTCTTGCTGACTGATTTCAGGGCGCTGCTGTAGAAACGATTATGGGCGCAACTTCCGGTTTTGGCTGAAGTAGTGTTAAATCAGTCAGCAAGAGTGGAGTAGTGGGGCATTTAAAATAGTGTTTTTAAAAGTGTTTTAAATTTGTTGTAATGTATAGTCCACATACCTGTTTTGCAGTCAAGTGGCAAATAATTTCAGCACTTGTAGTTTTTGTATTTTTGAATGTTTTTGCATAGTTCTGGTACTTGCTGCTGTTCGTGGTGTGAGACTCCTAAACCTCAGGTAAATCTGTGCTGGTTTCAACAGCAGTGTGTAGATCATGCATTGAAAATTAAAAAGGACTGTTCGTGTAATCGGTGGTACAGACACAGGACAGACAAGAGCACCAGGTATGTTTTCACTTGTATGAATGTCACTGATCTGGCGTTTATATATGTCACCAGATGTAAGGCTGCATGAAGTAAAATAATAAATAAAAAACTAGTAACAGTTTCCTTCCTAAGGCTTAACAATTTAAGAAAGATATCAAATAGGTGGGGTTTTATTGCATTCATTGCACTGCATTGGAATGATATGGACTTAATATTAGCAGCTTCAGCATGCATTAATGTTTAAATTATCGCAAAATATAGATCAATAAAATTTTGAACAATTGTCAGAAAAGGTCTGTATGTATTAAATTAAATAACAAGCATTCACGGCATGACAGCAGCATGAGCATTTTAATTTGGGGGTAAAACAAACAGCTGCAGCTGTCTGTATTTACCCCGACATTAAAACACCCAAGCACAGTGTTGTGGTTCTTTGTGGATCTGACTAGATTCTACGTCTGCTCTAAAATAAATTTGATTATGTCCAACATATTTTAACAAAATGCAACCGACTTTAGTGTGGTGGAAACATTGATATATCTCAGAGCTTTTATTTGTTTACAGCGTTAGCATCTTAGCAGCAGAGCTAACTAATGGAGCTACTGTTTGCTAGGCCACTTTTTAAGGTCATCTTCTCATCCCTTGATAGTCGTGGGAAGTTGTATGATTATATTACACTTTTTGAGGTGTAAAAGGCCGTGTTCCCACATTTTTGATGCCAAAGTCATTGTTTTTTTAACAAGGAAAAGTGTCCAGTTTCTGTGACAACCCCACTTTCTAAACTAGTACCGGAAGTTGTGCTCATAATTCACACAAGGCATCATAGAGGCTAGGAATAAGGTAGATACAGTAACTTTTTCAGCCAGAAGAGTCACAGGACAATGATTCTTCAGAGGATCAACCCCATCTATCCTGTCTGTAACAGAATGGTGTCACATGGTCTGGGCGTCATCCACGCTCAGACCATATTCCTCCTCAGCCTGGCTCTTACTTTGACAGCGTCTCAGCGGGCCTCCAGCTGTCAAGCTCTATGGGGCGGCTGGAGGCCAATTACCTCTCATCAGCTGAGGCGCTGCCAACTACTATAAAAGGGAGCAGCCCTGATTATTCAGGGCTGTGACAGCGCCCTATTATCCACGCTCTTCTCTGGCGTGGGTAAGGCTGGAACCCCTTCGTCCGGCGCCAGCCCCCCTTTCATCATTCTTCATCGTTTGTAAGTGTGTACTATTGTATGATCGTTTGTGTTTTGGCCCCATGAGGCCCTGTTCCTTGGTTCCGTTTCCTTATTGCCAATAAACAACGCAAACTCACCAGTCAGCCCTTGGCTGTCATTTATGGCTCACAAGAGCCATACGTAACAAATGGTAAAAAAAAAAAAAAAAAAAAATCCTCCTTTTTATGAGAGTTAGCACTATGTATTAGAGACTAGTGTTTTGCTAACCTAGCATTAGCACTAGCTACACTAGCAAAGAAAAGAATGTTTTTCATCTGTAATTTTATTTTTCTGTATTCACCTTATTCCTAGCTCTCATGATGCCTTGCATGAATTATGGTAGCAACTTCCAGTACTAGTTTAGAACATGTGGTTGTCACTGAAATGGGACATTTTTCCTTGTTAAAAAACAATGACTTCTGCATCAAAAATGCAGGAACACGGCCTTTTGCACCTCAAAAACAGTAATATAGTCATATCACTTCCCACGACTATGGAGGGATGAGAAGATGACCTTAAAAAGTGGCCTGGAAGACAGTAGCTCCATTTGTTAGTGCCGCTGCTAAGATGCTAATGCTGTAAACAAATAAAAGGTCTGAGATGTTTCTTTGCACTGCAATAAAGTTGGATGCATTTTGTTAAAAGATGTTGGACATAATCAGATTTACCTCAGAGCAGACGTAGAATCAAGTCAGAGCCACAGCTACAGCTACAGCTGTTCGTTTTACCCCATAATTAAAATGCTCATGCTGCTGTCATGCTCTGAATGCTTGTTATTTAACTTAATATATACAGACCTTTTCTGACAATTATTCAAAATTTTATTGATCTATATTTTGTGATAATTTAAAGATTAATGCATGCTGAAGCTGCTAGTCCATATCGTTCCAAGGCAGTGCAATGAATGCAAAAAACCTCTAAAAACTATTTGATATCTTTCTTAAATCGTTAAGCCTTAGGAAGCAAACTGTTACTATATTTTATTTATTATTTTACTTCATGCAGTCTTCATTCGGGTGATATATACAGTGGGGCAAAAAAGTATTTAGTCAGCCACCAATTGTGCAAGTTCTCCCACTTAAAAGATGAGAGAGGTCTCCAATTTTCGTCATAGGTATACCTCAACTATGAGAGACAAAATGAGAAAAAAAATCCAGAAAATCACATTGAAGGATTTTTAATGAATTAATTGGTAAATTCCTTGGTAAAATAAGTATTTGGTCACCTACAAACAAGCAAGATTTCTGGCTCTCACAGACATGTAACTTCTTCTTTAAGAGGCTCCTCTGTCCTCCACTCGTTACCTGTATTAATGGCACCTGTTTGAACTCATTATCAGAATAAAAGACACCTGTCCACAACCTCAAACAGTCAGACTCCAAACTCCACTATGGCCAAGACCAAAGAGCTGTCAAAGGACACCAGAAACAAAATTGTAGACCTGCACCAGGCTGGGAAGACTGAATCTGCAATAGGTAAGCAGCTTGGTGTGAAGAAATCAACTGTGGGAGCAATTATTAGAAAATGGAAGACGTACAAGACCACTGATAATCTCCCTCGATCTGGGGCTCCATGCAAGATCTCACCCCGTGAGGTCAAAATGATCACGAGAACGGTGAGCAAAAATCCCAGAACCACACGGGGGGACCTAGTGAATGACCTGCAGAGAGCTGGGACCAAAGTAACAAAGGCTACATCAGTAACACACTACGCCGCCAGGGACTCAAATCCTGCAGTGCCAGATGTGTCCCCCTGCTTAAGCCAGTACATGTCCAGGCCCGTCTGAAGTTTGCTAGAGAGCATTTAGATGATCCAGAAGAGGATTGGGAGAATGTCATATGGTCAGATGAAACCAAAATAGAACTTTTTGGTAAAAACTCAGCTTGTTGTGTTTGGAGGAGAAAGGACACCATACCTACTGTGAAGCATGGGGGTGAAAACATCATACTTTGGGGCTGTTTTTCTGCAAAGGGACCAAGACGACTGATCTGTGTAAAGGAAAGAATGAATGGGGCCATGTATTGTGAGATTTTGAGTGAAAACCTCCTTCCATCAGCAAGGGCATTGAAGATGAAACGTGGCTGAGTCTTTCAGCATGACAATGATCCCAAACACACTGCCCGGGCAACGAAGGAGTGGCTTCGTAAGAAGCATTTCAAGGTCCTGGAGTGGCCTAGTCAGTCTCCAGATCTCAACCCCATAGAAAATCTTTGGAGGGAGTTGAAAGTCTGTGTTGCCCAGCGACAGCCCCAAAACATCACTGCTCTAGAGGAGATCTGCATGGAGGAATGGGCCAAAATACCAGCAACAGTGTGTGAAAACCTTGTGAAGACTTACAGAAAATGTTTGACCTCTGTCATTGCCAGCAAAGGGTATATAACAAAGTATTGAGATGAACTTTTGTTATTGACCAAATACTTATTTTACTGAGGAATTTACCAATTAATTCATTAAAAATCCTTCAATGTGATTTTCTGGATTTTTTTTTTTCTCATTTTGTCTCTCATAGTTGAGGTATACCTATGATGAAAATTGGAGACCTCTCTCATCTTTTAATTGGGAGAACTTGCACAATTGGTGGC
Organism: Pholidichthys leucotaenia; assembly: GCA_020510985.1. Taxonomy (NCBI): domain Eukaryota; kingdom Metazoa; phylum Chordata; class Actinopteri; order Cichliformes; family Pholidichthyidae; genus Pholidichthys; species Pholidichthys leucotaenia. The sequence continues at coordinate 332,274,939 of CM035841.1, read as the reverse complement.
TGACTAAATACTTTTTTCCCCACTGTATAACACATAAATGTCAGAGCTGTGACATTCATACAAGTGAAAACATACCTGCTGTGCTCTTGTGTCTGCCCTGCGTCTATACCACCGATCACATCAACAGTCCTTTTTCATTATCAGTGCATGATCTACGCATTGCCGGTGAGAAGCCTCCATATATACAGTCTATGGCACAACCACGAACACCAGCAACAAGTACCAGAACTATGCCAAAACATTCAAAAAATACAAAAACTACAAGTGCTGAAATTAGCTGCCACTTGAGTGCAAAACATGTATGTGGACTATACATTAAAATGAATTTGAAAAACTTTTAAAAATGCTTTTTTTAAATGCCCCTGCTGCTGCACTCTTGCTAACTGATTTAACCCTACTTCAGCCAAAACCGGAAGTCCCATCCATAATCTTTCCTACAGCGGCACCCCCAGAAATAAGGTGGATAGATCAGGATAGGTGCATCATACTTTCATTTTTCAAGATTGTCTAAGATTGTCTTGACTACACTTGAGTTAAATTTAACAGGTGGTGTCACGTCATTGTCAGTATGAGACATGTGGAGACCTGCCAGAAGTTTAAACATAATTTTAAACAGATTTAAGGAAATTAAATCTTCATTTTTTACAAAGAAAATTTAAATATCACTCAAACATACACTCTTTATATATTCCGAAAAAGTAGGGAATAATGTGGCAGTCTTTCACAGGTCTTCTGGCTGGTGTGTTGATTGCTGAACACCATTAAAACATAAGCTGAGTTTTAGATTATGCTCTGAACGTTTCAAAAATCATTAAGATTGTTTAAATGAATTAATAACACAGAGGTGGAGGATATACAAACTGTACTCCAGTAAAAGTAGAATTACCTTAAGATAGTAATTAGTCAAAGTCATGATTATAGTCTCATCGATTTGAATTTTTTTCACCATTAATTTTCCCCTTTAATTCCCCCATTGTGGGACTAATAAAGGTTTGTCTAATCATATCTGGAACCTTTTGCTGCTAAATTTTCAACTTTCTCATAAATTTCAATTTGTCTTGTAAATTTAAGAATTTCTAAATTTGTGAAATTTTACTCAAATTTTAGACTTCTTATGAGTTTGCAAGTTTTGGTTTCATAAACTTTCAGTTTGTATAAATTTGTATTTGAGATAAAATTGACTTTTTCCCCCACATAAATTTACAACTTTTTTTCTGGTAGATTTGTGAGTTTACTCTCACCAACAGTTAATTTTTTTCTTCAATGTCATTTAAGTATCCTAGATGTACTACTCTAATATAACCCAAATATCTTATAAATGAAAAGTACACAATTACAGGTTGCACAGAGTAAAATGATTAATGATGCAGTTATTAATAGTAAGGTCAAATATTACAGTACATTTTTCAAAAACAGTGAAAGTAACAGATTAAACAAAATGCTTTTCAGTAAAAATATAAGTTCTTGTTCATAATTCTACTCAAGTAAGTGTACAAGGTATCCTGCAGAACAAGTACTTGGTAAAGTTTTTCCTGAAAAAATTACTTGTGTAAATGTAACTTTATTCTCACCTCTGAAAATTCAAATAGCTCTATAGTTCCACAAATTAAATGATTTGTACGGGTATGGGAGAGGGTTAACACATTAATAAAGCAGTGATGTATGACTACATAACCACTACAGTAGATTTGGAGTACTAAAATGTCTTACAACACACACTTCAACAGGTTCAGGATAGATGTGGAGAGCTGCTTGAAGATCCACGGTGGATGATTCTTCATCCATGACATAATGTCCGGCTCAGGAAACACGCACGCAGGCTCAGGGAAGGTTTAATAGCTTTATTCAGCAAGCAGGTGTGTATGGATGGATGTATGAGGTATGGGTATGTGATGCGGGTGAACACCGATGCACAGGAAACAGAGCAGTACGCCATACAGCCAGGCAACCCTATGGAGAGAGCAGAGGACAAGGGTAAAGGGCACCACACCAAGACAGGTACAATGAGCGATGTGCGGCTTACTTGTAGGTGACAGGTGGCTGGCGTTGGCCAAGGGAGAAGCCCGGGAGACAGCGTCCTGCTGAGCTAGTGACGACGATGAGGGAAGGGATGGCGATGACGGGGTTATCCGCCGCCAAGGAATCCACCTGTGCACAGGGGAGAAGACTTGCAAGAGATAAGGAGAATGATGCTTACGTGGAAGCGTAGTTCAGCTGACGTGGAGAGACGATCCAGCTGGGATTTACCAATTTACCAATTTACCAATTAATTCATTAAAAATCCTTCAATGTGATTTTCTGGATTTTTTTTTTTTTCTCATTTTGTCTCTCATAGTTGAGGTATACCTATGATGAAAATTGGAGACCTCTCTCATCTTTTAAGTGGGAGAACTTGCACAATTGGTGGCTGACTAAATACTTTTTTGCCCTACTGTATGCACATACTTTTCTTAGTTGTTCGTATCTTGGGTTTTGTAAAGTTTAAGTCTCCTCTCAAATTATAATCATTGTCTCTTTTTTAAATATTTTTTGTATATTAGTTGGGAGTTGATTATTAATTGCCCTGTACATGACTTGTGCTGTCTTAAATTTAACTAAATCGATGAACTTTATGACATGTGACTTTAAAAACAACAAATTGGTATGGTCTCTATGTCCTACATTATTTATTATCCTTATAGCTCTTTTTTGTAATGTGCATATTGACTGTAGGTTGGTCTTGTAGGTGTTTCCCCAGACTTCTACACAGTAGTTAAGATAAGGTAGAAACAGTGAATTGTACAGTAAGAACAATGATTTATAGTCCAAGATGTGTCTTGTCTTCCCCAGTATGCCTATACATTTTGTCAACTTGGCCTGGATGTGACTGATGTGAGGTTTCCAGCAGATTTTATTGGCTAGCGTCACCCCCAGAAACTTATTTTCCTGTACTGTTTCTATTCTGGTATCATCTATCGTTACCATTATTTCATGATTTATTTTATAATTTCCAAACAACATAATCTTTTTTTTTCAGATTTAGAGATCATTTATTTTGTTCAACCACTGCGTTAACCTTTTCATTTCAGTTGTGACCACCTCTAAAACCTGCTGCAAATTCTCACCAGTGCAAAGGATATTTGTGTCATCCGCAAACAAAATAAATTTCGGAATTTTTGATACTTGGCATATGTCATTTATATACAAGATAAAGAGTTTGGGTCCCAAAACTGACCCCTGGGGCACACCACAAGGGATGTCCATGAAGGGTGATTTGTGCTCACCAATTTGTACAAATTGTTGTCTGTTACTTAAATAACTTTCCACCCAACTCAGTCCGACCCCTCTTATCCCATACCTTTCCAGTTTCCTTAGTAGAATTCTGTGGTCAGCGGTGTCAAAAGCTTTCTTTAAATCTATAAATACTCCTACAGCAAACTTTTTTTTTTTATCTATACAACTAGTAATTTCTTCAATAAGTTCGATCAGTGCCAAAGATGTAGATTTATCTGCTCTAAAACCATACTGGCTGTCTGTAAGGAGGTTGTGTTTTTCAATGAAATCATCCAGTCTCTTAGTGAAGATTTTTTCAAATATTTTGGAGAATTGTGAGAGTAAAGAGACCGGCCTGTAATTTGTGAAATAATGACTGTCTCCTGTTTTGTATAGTGGTATTACTTTTGCTATTTTCATTTTGTTTGGAAATTTACCAGTTTGAAATGACAGGTTACAGATGTGGGTGAGTGGTTTAACAATTCCTTCAATTACTTTTTTCACTATTATCGTGTCAATTTCATTCCAGTCCGCTGATTTTTTGTTCTTAAATTTACTCACAGTCTTGATAATTTCCTTTTCAGTAACTGCACCCAAAAAGATTGTGTTTGGATTTCTATCTTCTATTTCATTTACAGAACCACTGTTGTTTGTTTCTGGAGTCACTATTGATTTTGCTAATTCAGGACCAACGTTTACAAAAAAATTTATTGAAACCACTAACCACATCCTCCATATTATTTATCAAATTGCCATTTTCAATAAAATATTCTGGATAATTAGCATTCTTAGGTTGATTACTAATAATCCCATTGAGTACTTGCCATATTCCTCTTAAGTTATTTTTATTATCCTCTAATATTCTGTTGTAGTATTCTTTCTTACAAGTCCTCATTATATTAGTAAGCTTATTTTTATATCTTTTATATTTGATCTCAGCCTCCACCATTCTGCACTTAATGAATTGTTTATATAATGTATTCTTCTTTTTACATGCATTTAGTAACCCCTTGGTGACCCAGTGATTATTTTTGTTTTGTTGTCTGTCACTGTATTGTTTTATAGGACAGTTTTTATTGTACAATGATTGAAATAGAATTGAAATTCGGATAACTCACCTGGAATTGTTTAGTAGAAGGAGTCTTTGTCTAATTTGACCTTGTTGTTATATTATACAGTTTCTTTAACCTGTACTGTATTATCCGAAATAAATAAATTCATTCATTCATTCATTCATTCATTCATTCAAAAAATATTTGTAAAAATTTATCATATGCTTTATTTATATCATTTTCATCATAAACTATCTTCCAGTCTTGTATTAATAATTCCTTTGCCAGTAAATACATAGATTCTTCAGTTCTTATTCTTTTATATTTAATATTTTTGGTATACTTTTTCTTCCTATAATCACATTGATAGACAACAAAAATTGGCAGGTGGTCACTGATATCATTCAATAAAAGCCCACTCCTGATATTATTTTCCATAATGTTTGTGAATATGTTATCTATTAGTGTGGCACTGTGTGACGGGATTCTGCTAGGTCCGGTAATTGTTGGATGTAAGCCCATACTGTACATTCCATCCATCCATCCATCTTCTACCACTTTTCTGGAGGTCCGGGTCACAGAGGCAGCAGTTCAAGCAGAGAAGCCCAGACTTCCCTCTCCCCAGCCACCTGCTCCAGCTCTTCAGAGAGGATACCAAGGCGTTCCCAGACCAGCTGGGAGACAAAGTCTCTCCACCGAGTCCTGGGTCTGCCCCGGGGTCTCCTCCCAGTGGGACGTGCCTGAAACACCTCAAGTGGGAGGCGTCCAGTGTGGAGAGTGTTGGAAATGAGGAGGCAGGTTTACGAACAGACGAAGTTTATTAACACTCTCTCATCAGTCATACACATAAAAAGCATCAAACAGCCAAGCCAGGTTTCTCCTTAAAAACCCAACAGATCATTTCACATCTGCATGACATTTCACATCACACTGCATGACATCTAACCCCACAATACATTTCCCTTAAACCCCCAGCCCTCTCTTCCTGCTGTACATTGTGTTGATAAATTCTTCTGTCAAACTATGTTGTTTTGAATTCATAAGATCTATACTGAAATCCCCACAGATGAACATACCTTTATGAGTTAGTTTTGCATACATTTTTTCCATCCAGTCCTTAAATAAGTCAATGTTTGATCCAGGTGTTCTATATACACAGCTCACTACTATATTCTTCACATTGTTCAGACAGATTTCTATTGTAATACATTCAAATAAATCATCCACAGTTACTGACAAATTTTCAACAACCTTGTATTGCAAGCTCTTGTCAACATAAATTGCAACTCCTCCTCCTTTTTCACTTTTCTATTTATATAATTTAATTCTTAGTCATCCATGGTAAAATCCACTCCTTTCTCTTCACTGAGCCACGTCTCTGATATTGCCACAACATTGAATGGCTCTTTAAACTGACGTAAATAATTTTTAATGTTATTAAAGTTGGCATAGAGACTTCTGCTGTTGAAGTGGATCATAGAAATATTGAAATCAGATGTGGCCATTGTGTTAAACTGTTCATCCGTGTAGTAACTACAGTCATTATTGATGGAGCTAAATAAATTATTATCAGGGTCTATGTTATATTCTACGTCCTGTGGGTTGTGATCTGTATATTCAAAAACTTTCAGTTCCTGTTGTTCCTGTTTGTTAATCTTTTGTTTCATGTTGTTAAATGTCCTGATGCAGATGAGTATAATCCTTCAGTGTCCTACAGTTGCCTCTTGTTGCTGTCAACTCCAGTTCATAATATTTATTGATATTTGTCCAGTTCCATAATATTACAGATGTTAATGACCTTGGCTTCTTCAGGTGATCCATTTAATTTTATGTATATTTTACAGTTTGATGTCCAGGTGTTTTGAATCTTTTTCTGCTTTCTCAGGTATCTTGCTTTTCTGGCTATTTCTGTGTTTTCTTTTGTAAGGTGCTCGTTTATGTAAATGTTCATTCCTTTCAGTTTCCTACCTTGTTTTAGCAGCGCAGTCACAAACCTCATGATCACAGCCGGTTTGTTGCTGTTTTTCCTGGGCAGAGGGTGGCAGGTCTCAGTGGTGTTACAGTCCAGCTGGATTCGTTTGGACTGCATGAAGGCCGCCACTTGTTGCTCCATGGATTCGTCTTCCAGCGCGTTGAGCCTCCCTCCGCTGTCCGCGGCCACCGCCCGAGCGTACGATCGGGGTTTAATGTGGAGCCCACTGATGATCACGTCGTTCACCCGAGTGTTCTACTCCAGGTCCGACACTCTGCTCTCCAGATACGCCAGCCTCTTGTCCTTCTCGGCGTTCTGGATCCGCAGCGCTTTCACCTCCTCGAGCAGGCCCAGGATGTTTTGTTGCTGCAGTTTAACAGCAGAAATCTCTTCAGCCAAGAAGTTGAACGATTTTTTAATATCGTCCACCTCCTCAGTCTGCTGAGCTTTCTTGGGACCCATGATCCCGGACGATGTACGTTGATTCAGGCTCTGTGATCGTAGATCGTAGAAAAGAAAACACGTGGGAGAAGTCCCTTTGTTCTCCCGGAGTGTGAGGGGACTGATGAATTGCTTCACCAGCCACTACAATATTAAGTTATGAGACTGGCAATTTCTCTCTTTTTTCTCACGAGCAGGCATACCGTTTTTATTCTCCAGCAGCAGTGACGAAGCAAGAGCTAAAAATGCTAGCCTAAACTGAGTTTTAAAGGAAGATAGCAAAAAACGAACTGGGAGCCTTTACCTGTGTGTCCTCACCTTACATGCCACAACCAGAAGTTCAAGGGTTAGGGGTCATATTCATAATGTTGTTATTTTTACAGTGGAATGCTAGGAGCTTACTGGCTAATGGACAGGAGTTCAAGCATTTCATTAAAGAATTGGTTGTAAAACCGGATGTGGCTTGTGTGCAAGAAACATGGTTGAAACTAAACTTGGACTTTATGATACATGGATATACAGTACTGAGAAGAGAGAGAACCACAGGGGGAGGGGGAGGTTGTGCTACTTTCATCAGACAAGGAATACCATTCGGAATATACTGGAGAGAGGAGATGAGCAGGAATATATAGTGGTTGAACTGTGGGGAAAAGGACAGGCAGTGGTCAAAATCAATTACTATAATCCATGTAAAAGGTTGGATTTGGACATTTTACTGAGGATACCAGGACAAAACAGACACAGGGTGGTAAAGTGTGCAGATTTTAATGCTCACAGTTCAGTTGGGGGGTGGGGGGCTCAAGTACTGATGCTAATGAAAAGAGAAGACTTGATGGACAATAGTAGTTTGGTCTGTATGAATGACGGTTGGGGAAACTAGAATTAACATAGCTACAGGGACTGAATCTGCCTTGGATATTACATTAGTTTCTAAGTCATTGACAGGTATAACAGGGTGGGAAGTTTGTACAAGGACGACTATGGGTAGTGATCATTATCCAGTGTCTTGCTCACTGGGTGAGAGAGTGGAAAGAAGGCTAGGAGGTGGAATCCCAAGGTGGATATTTGGAAAAGCAGATTTGGGTAAATTTCAGGAACTGAGTGAGGAAAAGATAACAAAATGGATAGACTGGGAGACGTAGATGAACTGAATAGGCAGTTTACTTCAGCACTGGTTATGGTAGCAAATGAAACTATACCAAAAAGTAATAGAAGGGGTAACAGAAAATTGGTTCCATGGTGGACAGAGGAATGTCATCAGGCTATAAAAGACAGGAATAGGGCTTTCAGGTTACTTAAAAGACCACATGACATGCATTACTTGATCCAGTATAAGAAACCCCAGGCAGTGGTAAGGAGAGCAATACGTCAGGCTAAGAGGGAAAGTTGGAGGCATTTCTGCAGCAAAACTGGAAGAACACCAGTGGGAGAAGTATGGGGAATGATAAAGAGAATGGGAGGAGACAGAAGAGAATGGGAATATCCAGTAATAACCAATGGTGAGGAAACAGCAGTGTCTGATAAGGAGAAAGCAGAGGTTATGGCAAAAGCATTCCCAAATATACACAGTACAGAAAGTCTGTCAGAGGAAGGGAGAAGGAGAAGGAAGAGAACATTAACTTTGCAGCCAGGTGCGCTAAATAGAAGGGAGAGTACAGCAGACCATTTACGCTAGCAGAAATGGTAAAAGCTATTAAAAAATCAAAACCAACTTCTCCGGGGAAAGATAAGATTTCTTGTGTCATGTTGAAACACTTAGGGGAAGGTGTACTCTTGAAGCTGCTATACCTTTACAACAGGGTGTGGGAGGAGGGCAGGTTACCGAGTGCTTGGAAAGAAGCAGTAGTGATTCCAGTCCAAAAACCAGGCAAGGATCCCAGCAAGCCTACCAGTTACAGACCCATAGCACTGACGTCAAATATATGCAAGATAACGGAAAGGATGATAACGGAAAGGTTAACATATAAACTTGAGAAGGCAGGAATGCTGACAGACTACCAAAGCAGGTTCAGAAAAGGGAGAAACACTATGGATGCAATATTAAGGTTAGAAACAAATAAAAAAGGCTCAGGCTAAGAGTCAGTTATTGCAGTATTTTTTGATATTGAAAATGCTGATGATATGATGTGGAAGGAGGGCTTGCTACTTAAACTGTGTAAGATGGGGACTGGTGGAAGAATGTATAACTAACTGGGTTTAGAGCTGTGCAATATGACCAAAATTTCATATCATGATATAAGTAATCTTATTTGATGACAACGATATATATATACTGTATATCGTTGTCGATATATATATATCGCTGATAACATTATATATATATATATAGAATTTATATTTATTGGTTTATATATGAACAACGAGAGCAAGTTTTTAGCCAAAGTCAAATTCCTTGTATGTGTTGTGCATACTTGGCCAATAAAGCTGATTCTGATTCTGATTCTGATTCTGATATGATGACCAATAAAAAGGACCATCTCTTTTTCTACATTTTTAAATTACATACTGAAAAAAATCTATTGTACAAATTCATCTATCATTAATTTTATGCATTTTTCCCCTCTTAATTTTGCAGTCTTGTTATAAAACTGTTTTTAAATGTGCATTTGAAATTACTTCAATTTAATTCATTATCGCTACTTGACTAATTTAAAATTATTAGAAACCAAGTTACAGAAAGAGCCAGTTTGTTCCTCCTGTTATGATCTGTGTCACGAGCCGAGCTGGCTTGGCTTTCCCCAGCTCGGTCTCGATCTCTCTGTGGGTTTTGGTTTTACTGGTTATGTGCATTTTTGTGTTTTCTGGTATTGATTTCCATATCCTTAGCCTGACCGGCAGCTGTTAGCCAGCATCAGTGACCTACTTTCTCTCACACTGCTGACAGTCTGTCGGTTCAGCCATGCCCCCTCGCTCTCCCTCTGTATTCCATCAGCTGTTTCCAGCACCCGGTAATTATCCTTCCCGCGACTCGCCCAGTGTTCCCAATTTGCCACGCCAGCAGTGTTTGTTCATAAGTAGTTCTTTGCGAGACAAATGCCGCTGGACCATTATGCGCATTAGATGGTTGTTTTCCGCTGTCTAACCGTCACGTCTCCAAAGGACTGTTTTTGTGTGTGCTCGCTGGGAGACTGGAATTACTTGGACTGCCCCTACACTGTGAGTAAACTGTTTGCATTTCTGTGCGTAGTTGTGCTGCTACGCTTTTCGTAGCGTTTCCCCCTGTGCGGCACAACTACTACGCTTTGGCTGTCGCCCAGTTGTATCCCTCTGTGTTTGTTGGGTGTCCTGGAGGACTCTCAGTTTAACCTGAGCTGTCTTGTCTCCTGTGTATTCACCCTTGTGTTAATAAATGTGTGTTTGATGTTAACCCAGCACGTAAATCCATTTGTCCTTTTCTCTTCCTCTGTGTGCTATTGAAAAGCGCATGGAGAGTTTATGACAGAATGGTCCAACCGGCAAAAAGGATTTAGCGGATTCGCCAACACATCCCTTTTTCCCCTTTTGTATAGTGCTTGTTGGGACTGACCTGGTTGAGATGTCGTGGGGACAGTGTTATCCAATGAGTCTCGGCTGGGAACGCTGCCGAGCACTTGTGGACATTTATCGGCCTGATATTTACGGCAAGCAGCTATTCCACCCCTGCGGATGTCTTGTGGTATGTCAAGCTGGGGGAGGCAGAGGTTTGGCAATGCCCTCAGCTCTCTGAACATCCCGAGGGAGCTGAACGGATTTCCCAGTTGGCAGCACTCCGACACGAGTATGGCAAGAGGGAGAGGAAATCCCCGAAGAAGACCGGGCTTGCGCCAAGGGGAGGGCGCTCCCAGGACGCCGATGAGACTGTTCCCCCCCAGGTCTGCGCTCCCGCTCACACCAAACCCAACTCAGCAAACAAAGGACAGTGTCGTTCCACGTGGAAGCGCCGGGAGAAGCCCTCTCCTCCGTCAGCTGCCATCATCCTTCCGGTAGCTGTGAGGTCCGCTGAGGTCATCCCGGGAACACCCACCTCCATTGCCACGGAGATGGCTCCTCCTCCACCCGTTGAAGAGGACCGAATCACCGTGGACACAGAGAGGAATGACAGCCTGCCAGCTACAGCAGTTAACATCAAAGGCCGGGATGACAGGCAAGTGTTTTTTCTTTCTACTCATCATGACAATAACAAACCTTGTCTGCCTCCCGGGAAAGGGGCCCAGTTACAGCAGTCCGCTGGGCTTCCCCAACCAGCTGCAGCTAACAACTCTTTTCCTACCCTCTCTGTGTCTCCTCCTTTAATTCCTGAGTGCCTGCAGGTCCAAGAACCGAGCCGCCAGATGGTGGAGGAGCCGGTGGTTTCGGACGATTCCTTCCTGGAGCCAGCACTGAGAGGTCCCCTTGCGGCCATGCCGGTGGACGAAGAGTGGTTGGCTATGCTCGCCGCGCTCAACCTCCGGGTCGAAGAGGAACGTCATGAGAGGGAGGTCCGTGGACGCGTTTCCCCGGCGGTGAGGGTCTCACCTCCTACGCCTACCCAACCCCCGAATTCACCATCAGATGAGGAGTGGGCGAATCTGCTCGCCGCAGTCAACAGCTGGGTTGAGGAGGAGCGTCAGAGGACCAGGACGGCTAACACCATCTCGCCAGCTAGGAGACACCGGGAGAATCCCTCATCGCCTTCCGCAGCCCTCTGCCCTCCAGCTGCCGTGAATTCCGCTGAGCTCACCCCGGTAACGCCCACCTCCGTCGTCATGGAGACGGCTCCTCCACAAGCTTTCAAAGGGACCCACGTCACCACTGACACGGAGAGAGATGACTGTCTGCCACCCGCAGCTGGAGACAACAAGGACCGGGATGACAGGCAAGTATTTTTTCATTGTAAACCATCTAATAACACTGATATATAATATATACATATTATATATGTATATACAGTATACTGTATATGTATATATATATAGTATTATATAATAACACTGATAATATATTTAAAAATTGCATAGATTAGTATTACTTATTCATATTCTACCTTTTATTGCATGCATAGTTTTTTATCTTTAGTGCTACTCCATGTTTAATGTTGCAGCATTGCACCGAGACAAATTCCTGGTTTGTGTGCTACATGAACAATGGCAATAAATCTCATTCTGATTCTGATTCTGATTCTGAATCTTGCCTGTCTCCCGAGGGAGAGGCCCAGTTTAAGCAGTCCGCTGGGTCCTCTCCTCCAGCTGCATATATTAATTCATTTTCCCCCCTCTTCATGTCTCCAATTGTCCCTGAGGACCTGTCGGCCCAAAGTCAGGGCCATCAGATGGTGGAGGAGCCAGTGACTTTGGAAGAGTCCTGGAGAAGTCCCCCTGCAACCATGCCAGAGGAATCCTTGGCGTTGGAGCTGCTGCAGGAGGACAATGGGACTGCAATCACCATCTTGCCAGCTGCGGAGGCATCTGCGGCGGATTGGGAGCTTGAGCTGGACCTCTTGGAGGCCGGGCCTGAGCATTCATCACCAGGATTGACGTAGTCCTGGACAACGGTGGAGCTTGAGCTCAGGTAAGTACTCTCTCTGGTTTTTCTGGTCACAGTGTTAGAGAGATCTTGTCTGGCTCTAGGTGGGGAGAGCCAGGCAGAATGCATAGCCGCGTCTGAGTTTCCCTTGCCAGGCTCCACCGCTGCCGGCGACCCTAACGACCCTGTTTCTTCTCCTGCTCCTGAGCCATTTTTTAGGGTCACCGGAGAGGAACAACCATCTCCAGGGGTCCACATGGAGCCGGTCTCAGCGCCTGATGATGTCGTGTGTCCAGTTCCCCTGAGGTCTGAGGTCGTCGTGTGGTCTCCTCTGCAGGCCGTGCTGCCGTGGGTCCATCAGGCTGGCTTTGGACCCACGTGGGGGCTGCGCCCCAGGATTAGCCTGACATGGGTGCTGCGCTCCTGCCCACACCCATCATGGACACCACGCTCCGGGTCGGGGTCCACTGTGGGTGCAGCTGAGCTTCAGCCGGAGGTCACCACGGGTGCAGCTGAGCCTCAGCCGGAAGTCACCGTGGGTGCAGCTGAGCCTCAGCCAGAGATCACCGCGGGTGCTGCAGAACCTCAGCCGGAGGTCACCATGGGTGCAGCAAGGCTCCCGCTGGAGTCCATTGTGGGTGCAGCGGAGCCAGCCCGGTCGGGGGCCACCGAGGGCACTGCGGATCACCATAAGGACGCTGTGGTCCCCTTCTCCTCCCGGTCCTATGCCATGGGGGTTTCCTCCCTTCGGTCCGGTCACCCACCAGTGAGCTTCCTGGTAGGCAGACCGCCTCCTGCCTCACCCCGTCAGCCCTGGTGGATCAACAACGCTGGCCGACCACCTGAGGGACTGAGTCTCTGGGCCAGATGGCCCGTGTTCTCTGGCAGTCCACCAGACTGGGTTCGCTGAACTGCCTGCTGGGCCTGGGACTCAGGGCGGCCTCCCAAGCCGCTATGGCTTTGGACTTGGGGGGGTTAATTGTGGACCCTGGGTGGGGTATTGTATTCCTTCCTTCCTGTTCCCCCTACCTCCCACTCGGGTTCGTGTTGTTTGTTGTTGTTGCTTCTGTTGGGGGTGGGTGGGGGGGGTCGTCTTGATGTTACCTTGGGTGTCTGGGAATCCACCCCTTAAAGGGGGGGCTCTGTCACGAGCCGAGCCGGATTGGCTTTCCCGGCACGGTTTCGATCTCTCTGTGGGTTTTGGTTTTTACTGGTTATGTGCATTTTTGTGTTTTCTGGTATTGATTTCTATATCCTTAGCCACTGCCGGACCGGCAGCTGTTAGCCAGCATCAGTGACTTACTTTCTCTCACGCTGCTGACAGTCTGTCAGTCCAACCACACCCCCCACTCTCCCTCTGTATTCTCTAAGCTGTTTCCAGCACCCGGTAATTATCCTTCCTGCACCTTGCCCAGGTGTTCCCAATTTGCCACGCCAGTGGTGTTTGTTCATAAGCAGCTATTTGCGAGACAAACGCCGCTGGACCATTATACGCGTTAGATGGTTGTTTTCCGCTGTCTAACCGTCACGTCTCCAAAGGACTGCTTTTGTGTGTGCTCACTGGGAGACTGGAATTACTCGGACTGCCCCTACACTGTGAGTAAACTGTCTGCGTTTCTGTGTGTAGTTGTGCTGCTACGCTTTCCATAGCGTTCCCCCCTGTGCGGCACAACTACTACGCTTTGGCTGTCGCCCAGTTGTATCTCTCTGTGTTTGTTGGGCGTCCTGGAGAACTCTCAGTTTAACCTGAGCTAGCTTGTCTCCTGTGTATTCACCCTTGTGTTAATAAATGTGTGTTTGGTGTTAACCCAGCACGTAAATCCATTTGTCCTTTTCTCCTCCTCCATGCGCAATTGAAAAGCGCACGGGGAGTTTATGACAATCTGGTGAGCGCACTCCCCCTCCCGTTCTGTGGGAGGGTCCCCGGCTCCTCAGGTAATCAATACACCTGGGTGAGTGGATGCACCTGCTTTCTCTTCACTGCCAGCGCTTTAAAAGGACCAGTCTGTGAACGCTCCAGTGCTAGCTCGTTGGGTATACTGCCATAAAGAATTAAGTAAGTAAAGTTTTAATTATCTTGGAATCCAGTCAATGACCTGTCTCTCTCTTTCTCCTTCTCAGATTGCTGCCATCTCTGCAGTGTCCCCGGGGGTTCATTGTGTGCTCACCTGCTCCTTCATTATTGTCTTCTCTCCTGATCGCCTACTCCACCCGGTCGGACATCTCATCAGCTCTACTCATCCGCTGCTTCCATCCCCACTCATCCTTGCCTTCCTGGGTTCCCCGTCAGGCTCTCTGCTCTCACTCGTAAAAGTTTTTTCCATTATGTTTCATTATTACCTGCCTCCCTCCTCGCTCTAATCTACTCTCATCTCCCTCCTTACAGGCTAGGCTCTCCTCTGGCGAGTGAGGTGTTGTTTCCGCTAATTTTGCTCCAACTCTTTTCAATAAAATTGTGTATAAACTTTGCCTCTCTGCTTTGTGTGCATTCCCTGGTGTAGCATCTTGCACGTGAGCTGATATTTATTGTAGTCGTGACAGAACGAGCCAGCCATGAATTAGGTTCAGCAGGTGCTACATCAGCGGAACACTCCATCCTTTTCCACCTCGACATTACAGAGAGGCAGGTAGCCGTGCTGACTGAACAGCTGCAGACCATTATGCAGCAGGTGAGCACGGTCACCAAACACCTTAGTCACATGTCTTGTTCGGGCCCTCTCCCTCTGCCTGCCAATCTAGTTTCTTCTACCATCTGCCAAACCACCTCCGTTCCTTCACCTGCCCCGTATGCAGGGGAGATGGGAAAATGTAAGGAGTTTTTGTGTCAGGTTCAGCTGTATCTGCGGCAGGTGGGCGGGGAGTACCCGGACAACACATCATGACCCTCCTGCTACGAGACCGAGCCCTCAGCTGGGCTCAGTCTATTTTAGATAGCGTGGAGGGCCCTCATTACACTTTTGATAGATTTATTAGCAAGTTTTCCCGGGCTTTTGATCGCTTGGAGGGTGAGAGCAACATCATGAGTCGTGTTTTGTCACTCCGCCAGGGTAGTCAGTCAGCAGCCGATTACTCTGTGGAGTTTCGGGTTGTCGTGGCAGATTCTGGTTGGAATGACGTTTCCTTGAGAAGCGCCTTCCTCCAGGGTCTCAATTCCCAACCATCACGACGACCTGGCAATTCATGCTGCTCCCTCCTCCCTGGATGAGCTTATCGATCAAGCCATTAGTTCGGATAATCGCTACCGCAAGCACACAAAGGGGCAGAAGGCCTCCTCCAGCCCACCCGTCTCGCGCATGTTCTCCCTGGCTACTGGCATAGGCGAGACTGACTCCTCCTCTGAAGCTATGGTGCTTGGCTGAGTCCGACTGACTCAGGAGGAGCACCAGCGACGGAGGAGAGCCGGTGCTTGCATGTATTGTGGCTCCCTTGAGCACAAAATATTTAATTGCCACCTTAAACCAAAAAGACGCGGCCCGTCAGTAGCCATGGAGGGTCTGATGGGAGGGAACTCTATGCATCCCCCCGGTAGCTTTTCCACTCCGGCCCTCATTCAGCTGCCAGGGGTTGAGAGGAGGGTTTCGGCATTAATCGATTCAGGGGCAGAGCAAAATTTCATCTCTTTGCGGCTCATGCAGAAAATTGGCATTCTCACAACTAAACTGCCGGCTTCACTAAACGTTGCGGTACTATCTGGGAGTTGTGCAGCATTTATTAGTGAGCGCACAGCGCTGATTCCAATCCTTCTATCTGAGAACCACCGGGAGACCATTTCATTCTTTATTCTCCCTAGTTCATCCTCCCCAGTGGTTCTGGGGTATCTGTGGCTCCAGAAGCATAACCCTATCATCAATTGGGCACAAAATTCCATCTCTTCCTGGAACCCGTTCTGTTTAGCATCCTGCCTCTGCTCGGCCAAGTGTTCACCGTCTCTTTCCATCTCCTCTCCTCCGGTGGAGCCGCCGGATCTCAGCCTCATACCCAAGGTCTACCATGACCTTGGGGAAGTCTTTAGCAAGTCAAGAGCCCTTTCTTTGCCTCCTCACCACTCTTATGACCGTGCTATCGACCTCCTCCCGGGTGCGCGGTTGCCATCCAGCCGGGTCTACAGCCTTTCTGGACTAGAGAGGGAGGTGATGGAAAGTTATATAAAGGACTCCTTGAATGCTGGTCTAATTCAGCCCTCCTCGGCTCCTCTTGGGGTAGGGTTTTTCTTTGTCGGAAAGAAGGATGGATCTCTGCGGCCGTGCATAGATTTCTGTGAGTTAAATGCCATTACCGTCAAAGATAAATACCCTTTGCCCCTGATCAACTCTGCGTTCGAGCTCCTTCAGCGCGTGCGGGTGTTTACTAAATTGGATCTGAGTAACATGTATCATTTAGTCCACATTCACGAGGGGGATGAATGGAAGGCAGCATTTAAAACACACCTGGGGCAGTTTGAATATCTTGTGATGCCCTTTGGGCTCACCAACGTCCCCGCCGTCTTCCAGCAAATGATTAATGACACCCTGCACAATATAGTTAATCAATTCGTTTTTGTCTACCTTGATGATATTTTGATTTTTTTCACGCACGCCAGAGGAGCACTCAGTCCATGTCAGGGCCGTGTTACAGCGGCTCCTGGAAAACCAGCTCTTTGTGAAGGCTGAAAGGTGCGAATTTTCCACCAGCTCCACTTCCTTCCTGGGCTTTATTGTTGCTGAGGGAGAGCTGAGGGCCAATCCGGCCAAGATGAAGGCTGTGCTTGATTGGCCAGTCCTGTAAGGAACTTCAACGCTTCCTAGGATATATTAATTTCTGCCATCGTTTCATGAGAAATTACAGTGGGGAAGCACAGCCTTTTACGCAGCTGACGTCGGTCAAGGTGCCTTTCACCTGGTCCAAGGCAGCAGAAGGGGCCTTCTTTAAACTGAAGAGCCTATTTTCCAATACTCCCAACTTGGCCCAGGTTGACCCTCAGCTGCAATTCATTGTAGAGGTGGACGTTTCTGATTCGGGGGTGGGCGCTGCCCTCTCGCAGTTCTCGACCTCCGATCAGAAGCTCCACCCATGCACGTATTTCTCTCGGCGGCTCACACCGGCCAAGAGGAACAACAACGTAGGGGACTGGGCGCTCTTGGCTATTAAATTGGCTCTGGAGGAGTGGAGGCACTGGCTGGAGGGAGCAGTTCATCCTATCATTGTGTGGACCGACCATAAAAATTTAGAATATCTTCAGTCGGCTCGCCAATTAAATGCCCAGCAGGCCCATTGGGCCTTATTCTTTATTAGATTTAATCTTACCATCACCTATAGGCCGGGCTCTCGCAATATTAAACCTGACGCTCTCTCCCGCCAGTTTACCTCTGTCCACTCAGCCCCTCATTCCCCTCATGGATCGTCACCTTAGTACACCTTCAGTGTACCCCGCCCGGTATGGGGTTACCGAGGCCCCACCCTGGAGCCAGGCCTGGGCGAAGGGCTCGATGGCTAGCGTCTGGTGGCCAGGTTTCCACCCATGGGACCCAGCCGGGCTCAGCCCAAAGGAGTTACATGGGTCCGCCATCCAGTGGGCTCACCACCTGCAGGAGGGATCATGGGGGTCCGGTGCTATGTGGATCAGATGGCAGTAAAAGGTGGAGACCTTGGCGGTCTGATCCCAAGCTTTCTAAACTGGCTTTTGGTACATAAAATGTCACCTCTCTGGTGGGGAAGGAGCCTGAGCTGGTGCATGAGGTTGAGAGATACTGGCTAGATATAGTCGGCCTCACCTCAACACACAGCTCCAGTTCCGGAACCAGTCTCCTGGAAAGGGGCTGGAGCTTGGCCTTCTCTGGAGTTGCCCCAGGTGAGAGGTGATGAGCAGGGGTGGATATTCTTGTATCCCCCCACCCTGCTGCCCCTATATTGGAGTTTTGCCGGTGGACGAAAGGGTTGCTTCTCTGCGCCTTTGGGTTGGGAAACGGGTCCTGACCATCATTTGTGCCTATGCACCAAATGATGTTTCAGAGTACCCACCCTTTTTGGAGTCTCTGACTGGGGTGCCGGAGGGTGCTCCTCTTGGAGACTCCATTGTCCTACTGGGGGACTTCAATGCGCACGTGGGCAATGACAGTGAAACCTGGAAGGGGGTGATTGGGAGGAATGACCTGCCCGATCTGAACCCGAGTGGTGTTCAGTTATTGGACTTCTGTGCTAACCACAGTTTGTCCGTAACGAACACCATGTTCAAGCATAAGGGTGTCCATATGTGCACCTGACACCAGGACACCCTAGGTCGCAGGTCGATGATCGATTTTGTTATTGTGTCATCAGACCTGCGACCGTATGTCTTGGACACTTGGGTAAAGAGAGGTGCAGAGCTGTCAACTGATCACCACCTGGTCAGGAGTTGGATCCGATGGCAGGGGAGGATGCCATTCAGAGCTGGTAGACCCAAACGTATAGTGAAGGTGTGCTGGGAACGTCTGGCTGAGGCCCCTGTCCGGGAGGTCTTCAACTCCCACCTCCGGAAGAACTTCAACCACATTCCGAGGGAGTCTGAAAACATGGAGTCTGAATGGGCCATGTTCTACACCTCCATTGTTGAAGCAGTGGCCCAGAGCTGCAGCTGCAAGGTTGCCGGGGTATCTCGTGGTGGCAACCCCCGAACCAAGTGGTGGACACTAGTGGTGAGGGGGGCCATTAAGCTGAAGAAGGAGTCCTATCAGGCTTGGTTGACTTGTGGGACTCCCGAAGCATGGTGTACCAGCAGGCCAAATGGCTTGCAGCTCGGGTGGTTGCTGAAGCAAAAACTATGGGAGGAGTTTGGTGAGGCCATGGAACAAGACTTTCGGTTGCCTCGAAGAGATTCTGGCAAACTGTCCACCGGCTCAGGAGGGGGAAGCAGCTCCCTGTCCACACTGTGTATGGTGTGGATGGGGCGCTGTTGACTTCGACTGGGGATATCGTCGGGCGGTGGAAGGAATACTTTGAGGATCTCCTCAATCCCACTGATACGCCTTCCACAGAGGAAGCAGGGCTTGTGGGCGAGGGAGACGACTCGCCTATCACAGGGGCTGAGGTCACCAAGGTGGTTAAAAATCTCTTTGGTGGCCGGGCCTCAGGGGTGGACGAGATTCGCCCTGAGTACCTCAAGGCCCTAGATCAGGGGTGTCCAACCATGTGCCATGGAGAGCCAAGACCCTGCAGGTTTACTCTTCTACCCAGTCTCTTCAGCAGGTGTTTTCACTTATCAGCAATCAGTGGGAAGAAGTTCACTGAAATCTGCTGTTGAAGACACTGGTTGGAGGTAAAACCTGCAGGGTCTTGGCTCTCCATGGCACATGGTTGGACACCCCTGCCCTAGATGTTGTAGGGCTGTCATGGTTGACACGCCTCTGCAACATTGCATGGAGGTCAGAGGCAGTGCCTTTGACATGGCAAACCGGGGTGGTGGTTCCTCTCTTCAAAAAAGGGGAATAGAGGGTGTGCTCCAACTTTAGAGGGATCACACTCCTCAGCCTCCCTGGGAAGGTCTATGCCAAGGTACTGGAGAGGAGAGTCCGGACGTTGGTCGAACCTCGGATTCAGGAGGAGCTATGTGGTTTTCGTCCTGGCCATGGTACATCGGACCAGCTCTTTACCCTCTCGAGAATTCTCGAGGATTCGTGGGAGTTTGCCCAACCAGTTTACATGTGTTTTGTGGACTTGGAGAAGGCATTCGTCCGCGTCCCTCATGTTTTTTTGTGGGGGGGTGCTTCGGGAGTATGGGGTATTGGGCTTGTTATTACGAGCTATTTGGTCTCTGCACGACCATTGTGAGAGTTTGGTTCTTATTGCCAACACTTGATCAGACTCATTCCCAGTGAGTTGGACTCCGCCAGGGCTGCCCTTTGTCACCGATCCTGTTCATAATTTTTATAGACAGGATTTCTAGGCGCAGCCAGGGAACAGAGGGTGTCATGCTCGGTGACCACAGGATCTCATCTCTGTTGTTTGCAGATGATGTTGTCCTGTTGGCTTCATCCAGCAATGGCCTACAGTTCTTGCTGGGACGGTTTGCCGCTGAGTGTGAAGTGGCTGGGATGAGAATCAGTACCTCCAAGTCTGAGTCCATGGTCCTCAGCCGGAAAAAGGTGGCCTGTCCTCTCCGGGTTGGGGACAGGCTCCTGCCCTAAGTGGAGGAGTTTAAGTATCGTGGGGTCTTATTCACGAGTGAGGGGAGAATAGAGTAAGAGACTGACAGACGGATCGGAGCAGCCTCTGCAGTGATGCAGATGTTGTACCAGTCTGTTGTGGTGAAGAGGGAGCTAAGCTCTAATTCAAAGCTGTCGATTTACCAGTCAATCTATGTTCCTACCCTCATCTATGGTCATGAGCTTTGGGTAATGACCGAAAGAACGAGATCGTGGATATAAGCAGCTGAAATGAGCTTTCTTCGTAGGATTGCTGGACTTACCCTTAGAGATAGGGTGAGGAGCTCAGTCATCCAGGAGAGGCTCAAAGTAGAACTGCTGCTCCTCCACACTGAAAGAAGCCAGTTGAGGTGGTATGGGCATCTGATTAGGATGCCTCCTGGAAGCCTCCCACTTGACGTGTTTCGGGCACATCCCTCTGGGAGGAGACCCCGGAACAGACCCAGGACTCACTGGAGAGACTATGTCTCCCAGCTGGTCTGGAAATGCCTTGGTATCCTCTCTGAAGGGCTGGAGCAGGTGGCTGGGGAGAGGGAAGTCTGGGCTTCTCTGCTTGAACTGCTGCCTCTGCAACCTGGACCTCCGGAAAAGCGGTAGAAGATGGATGGATGGATGGATGGATGGATGGATGGATGGATGGATGGATGGCATTCAGCCCCCTCCTCCCTCCCCCAACCCATTCTGCTCCCCTCATGTATCTTAGGTCCTCTTGCCTGGGAGATCAAGCAGAGGGTCTGACAGGCCCAGGCCACTGAGCCCAAACCCGAGGGAGGACCTGAGGATCAACTGCTTGTTCCACCCGGCCTCAGCAGTGAAGTTATCTGGTGGGGTCATACTAGTCATTTTGCCTGTCACATAGGGGTTTCCCGGAACATCGACTTCATTCAGCGGGTGTTCTGGCCCACGCTGTGGACGGACATCCAGGATTATGTTAAAGCATGTCAAGTATGCACCAGAAATAAACCTGGCTCCTCTCCTCCCGCCGGTCTGCTTCATCCCCTCTCGATTCCCAGCCGCCCCTGGTTACATGTAGCTCTGGACTTCATCACTGGACTTCCCCCCTCTAATGGTAACACCGTCATCCTCACCATTGTCAACCGATTTTCTAAGGCCATTCATTTAGTACCCCTCCCCAAACTGCCCTCCGCTTCAGAGACTGCCAGCCTTTTCACCAACCACGTCATCCACCTTCACGGCATTCCCTTGGACATTGTGTCTGACCAGAGGCCACGATTCATAGCTCAAAAGTGGAAGTCTTTTTACGGTACCCTGGGCACCTCGGTCAGCCTGTCATCTGGATACCACCCTCAGAGCAACGGGCAGGCTGAGTGCACCAACCAATCCCTGGAGGCCGCCCTCAGATGTGTGGCATCCTGCAACCCATCTACATGGAGCACTCATCTGACTTTGGTGGAGTACGCCCACAACTCTGCAGTTTCATCGGCTATGGGATTAACACCCTTTGGGGCATCTATGGGGTACACCCCCCCATTGCCCGTGGTGGAGAGGGAGGTTTGCCGTGCCATCTGTGGAAGGCTACCCGCACTGCACTCTGCCGTTCCACTGAACAGAACCGACAGTACGCAGACCGCAGGCGGGCTCCAGCACCCAGATACACGGTTGGGCAGAAGGTGTGGCTGTTGGCGGACCAGGTGCCTCTTAAAACGGAATCTCGTAAGCTGTCACCTCGGTTCCTGGGGCCGTTTTCCATCCCAAATCATCAGTGATGTGACAGTCTGCCTGGAGCTTCCGCCAACTCTCCGTATCCATCTGACCTTCCACGTATCCAAGATCAAGCCCCTCTCCGCCAGTTCTCTTTGTCCCCCCCAAAGCCTCCTCCTCCCCCTCGGCTCCTCGACGGTCAGACCACCTACACCGTTCAGAGAATTCTGGATGTTCACTGTCGGGGCTGGGGGCTGCAATACTTGGTCCACTGGAAGGGCTACGGACCTGAAGAAAGGTCATGGATTCCCTTGCCGTACTTCCATGTCGAGGGGATGGTCCAGGCCTGTCACAGAGTCCATCTCAGCAAGACTGGTGGGCAGCCAGGAGGCATCCCTTGAGGGGAGATTACTGTTATGATCTGGTGAACGCACTCCCCCTCCTGTCCTGTGGGAGGGTCCACGGCTCCGCAGTTAATCAATACACCTGTGTGGGTGGACGTACCTGCTGTATCTTTGCTGCCAGCGCTTTAAAAGGACCACTCTGTGAACACTCCAGTGCTGGCTCGTTGGGTATACTGCCATAAAGAATTAAGTAAGTAAAGTTTTAATTGTCTCGGAACCCAGTCAATGACCTGTCTCTCTCTTTCTCCTTCTCAGGTTGCTGCCATCTCTGCGATGTGTCCCCAGGGGTTCGTTGTGCGCTCACCTGCTCCTTCATCATTGTCTTCTCTCCTGATCACCTATTCCACCTGGTCGGACATCTCATCAGCCCTACTCATCCACAGCTTCCATCCCCATTCATCCGTGCCTTCCTGGGTTCCCCATTAGGCTCTCTGCTCTCACTCGTAAGAGTATTTTCCTTATGATTCATTATTACCTGCCTCCCTCCTTACAGACTGGGCTCTCCTCTGGCGAGTGAGGTGTTGTTTCCACTAATTTTGCTCCAACTCTTTTCAATAAAATTGTGTATAAACTTTGCCCCTCTGCGTTGTGTGCATTCCCTGGTGTAGCATCTTGCACGTGAGCTGATAATTATTGTAATCATGACACCTCCAACACGTTTTAATTTATTTATTATTTATTTAGTGTGTATGCGGCCGCGATCATGCACTTTTGCAGCTTTAGTAATATTTTTTCAGACAAAATTAAGAAACTCGGAAGTGATTTGGGAAGCTTGGGCACCCCCAAGTCCAAATCCATGGTCCTCATCAGGAAAAAGGTGAATTGTCCTCTCTGGGTTGGGGACAAGCTCCTACCCCAAGTAGAGGAGTTTAAGTACCTTGGGGTCTTATTCACAAGTGAGGGGAGAATGGAGAGAGAGATTGACAGATGGATCGGAGCAGCATCTGCAGTGATTCGGACGTTGTACCTGTCACGCCGCGCCATTCATCAGCGGCGCCACCTGCTCACGCACCTGCTACTCGTCAGCGGCGAAGGATAAAAGCCGCCTCGCCCTGAGCTTCGGCCTGAAGCCGTAGACTTCATTTTCCTTGCATGGACTTCTACCACATTCTCTTCAGCATCCTCTTTACCTTTAAGAAGTTCACTTACCTCATCTCTCCAGTCTGCTCCCCTGTGCACAGGTGGATTCCTCGGCGGCGGACAACCCCGTCCCTCGTCTCTCCTCGCTGCTGCACCGAGCCCTGCAGGTGGCTGTCTCCCGGGCTTCCATCCTTGAAGCGCCAGTCATCTGCCCAAACAAGTAAGCTTCTCTCCCTCGCCTATTCTCCTCCTGTGTTGGTGTGTGCTCATCACCCTGTGTCCAATTTCTCCCATAGGGTTGCCGGCTGAACGGTCTCCTGCCTCTGGGTCCGAAGCAGACGCCACCACCAACACATTAACATTCCGCAGACACGCACCCAAACATCCCTGTTGTTAATAAACAGTTTGAACTACTCTGAGCCTGTGTGTGTGCGTCTCCTGAGCCGAACGTTATGTCAGTACGGCTTCAGCAGAGCGGCTCGGCGGACGGCGGGCTCGCACACCGGTTTACCATCCTCGAGGCTCGGGTGGATCAGATTGTTTATCAGCAACAGGTGGTTCTTAATCAATTATTGGAACTGACTAACCGATTGAACCGCTTGGATCCCCAACAGCCGTTCCTCCCGACTCGCCAGGGTGGCGCGGCTCCTGCTGTTCCAGCGGCCGTCCAGCCGGCTCCAGTGGCACCGGTTCGGCTCACGCCGATTCCGACCCCCGCCCGCTTTAGCGGTAAGCTCGGCGGAGCGCGGGGGTTTATTATGCAGTGTGAGTCCGTGTTCCACCGTGTGCCCGGAGATTTTCCCTCGGATCACAGTCGAATTGGTTACATAGGGAATCTTCTGGAGGGGCGTGCGTTAACCTGGACCTACGCCGTAATGGCAAGGCCCAGTTATGCCACCCTCACCTATGACCAATTCGTGAGGCGCTTTCTGGAGGTCTTTGACCACTCACAAACCGAAACGGTCCAGGTCGATCGGCTTCTCGCTCTCCAGCAGGGAAGCCGGTCGGCAGCGGACCACTCGGTCGACTTCCGGGTAGCAGCGGAGGAATTGGGCTGGGAGGAACGCTCCCTCTGTGGCCTGTTCCTCCGCAGCCTCAATAGTGATCTGAGGGATGAACTGGCTGGTCGGGATATCCCTGGGACGCTAGCGGAGCTGACATCCTTAGTGATAAGTTTGGATAACAGGCTGCGCGAGCGCTCCTCGGGGCGGAGGTCTTCTTCTTCTCGCCCTCGTGGAGCCTCGCCGCACCTGTTCCAAGCTCGCCCCCTGGCGGCGCCGCCAGCATCGCGCCCCGAGGAGTCGGAGCCGATGGTGACGGGCTGGACTAAACTTTCCCCTGTGGAGAAACAACGCCGCCGTGAGTTGGGCCTCTGCATGTATTGCGGAGGCGACCAACACACCGTGGAGCGTTGTCCACGGAAAGCCAGTCGGTGGGGTCCGCGAGTCACTGTTGGAAGCCTCGCGGATGTCAATCGGTTAGGATCTCTTACCCAATTGAAGCTGCCCATCCGTTTCTGCCATAACCCTACTGGGCACCTCACCCACGCACTGGTGGATTCGGGCGCAGAAGGCAGCTTCATTTCACAAAGCCTGGCAACCCGATTGGGCATCCGCTGCCAGGCACTCAACACTCCCATCTCCCTGATCCACCTCTCCCGTGCCACCCTCGGGAGAGTGACACATCAAACTGTTCCCCTACCGGTCATCATCTCGGGAAACCACCGGGAGGAGATGACCTTTTACGTCCTTCCCAACTCTGTGTCGCCCGTCATCCTGGGGTATCCCTGGCTCCGCCTTCACAATCCGGTCCTGGATTGGAAATCAGCTGGGATCTCGGCATGGAGTACGTTCTGTATGGGCACCTGCCTTCAGTCCGCTGCCTGCTCTCCGTCCGCTCCTCCCCCTGCGACGGACGCTGCACCCCCGGACCTGTCTCTGGTGCCCCCAGAATTTCACGACCTGGGTATGGTGTTCAGCAAAGCGAAAGCTATGTCTCTTCCCCCTCATCGGCCCTATGACTGCGCCATCAACCTCCGCCAGGGGGCTCCCTTACCTTCTGGTCGCCTTTACAGCCTGTCTGCGCCGGAGAAGGAGACGATGAACGCCTACCTGAAGGAATCATTAAGTGCTGGGATTATCCGCCCATCATCGTCACCCGTGGGGGCAGGGTTCTTCTTCGTGGGGAAAAAGGATGGGTCCCTCCGCCCTTGTATCGACTACCGGGCCCTCAATAATATCACGGAGAGGGACCGTTACACCCTGCCTCTCATGGACACTGCTTTCCACTCCCTCCAGGGGGCGACCTGGTTCACCAAGCTGGACCTACGCAGCGCTTACCACCTCGTCCGGATCCGGGAGGGAGATGAGTGGAAAACGGCCTTCCGTACCCCGAACGGCCACTTTGAATATCTGGTGATGCCGTTCGGGTTGACCAACGCTCCTGCAGTCTTCCAGCGCCTCATTAATGACGTCCTCCGGGACTTCATTGGCCTTTTCGTGTTCGTCTACCTGGACGATATCCTCATCTTCTCCAAGTCCAGGGATGAGCACCAGGTCCACGTGAGGCGGGTCCTCCAAAGGCTGCTGGAGAACCGTCTGTACGTTAAGGCAGAAAAGTGTGAATTTTACGCCAGGAGTACGTCCTTCCTGGGGTTCATCATCGCCCACGATAAGGTGCTCCCCGACCCAGAGAAGGTAAAGGCGGTGGTGGAATGGCCTACACCTGCATCCCGGAAGCAGGTGCAGCAATTTGTTGGCTTCGCCAATTTCTACCGCCGCTTTGTTCCCAACTTCAGTGCCATCGTTGGACCACTGACCCGCCTCACGTCCCCGAAGGTCCCGTTCCGGTGGACCGAAGAGGTCGCTGCCGCCTTTGAGGCGCTGAAGGCGGAATTCTCCTCCTCCCGGGTCCTTCGCCAGGTCGACCCCGCGCTGCAGTGCATTGTAGAGGTAGACGCCTCGGACACGGGAGTGGGAGCAGTGCTGTCCCAGCGGTCACCGGACGATGGCGCCAAGCGACCGTGCGCCTTCTTCTCCCGGCGCTTGTCCCCGGCGGAGAGAAACTATGATGTGGGGGACAGAGAGCTCTTGGCCATCAAGCTCGCCCTGCAGGAGTGGCGCCACTGGTTGGAGGGGGCAAGCCTGCCGTTTGTGGTCCTCACGGACCACAAGAACCTGGAATACTTACGGTCTGCCAAGCGCCTGAACGCCCGCCAGGCGCGCTGGTCCCTGTTCTTCGCCAGGTTCCAATTTTCCATCACCTTCAGGCCTGGCTCTAAGAACGTCCTGCCTGACGCCCTCTCCAGGCAGTTCGCCCCCGTGGAGTCGGAGGAGGCGCCCCACTCCATCCTGCCCAGGTCGTGCGTCGTGGGAGCCATCTCGTGGGACATTGAGAGCAAGATCCGGAAGGCACAGGAGGTGGAACCTGACCCTGGCGGCGGACCGGAGGGGAGGCTGTTCGTGCCATCCGCGGTCCGAGGAGAGGTCATCCACTGGCTCCACACCTCCAAGCTCACCTGTCACCCTGGCACCTCCCGGATGATAGATCTCCTCCAACGGTCCTTTTGGTGGCCAGGCCTGCGGAGGGATGCAGCCCGCTACGCCCGGGCTTGCCCAATCTGTGCCACCTGCAAGTCGGGAAATGCCCCTCCAGCGGGTCTGCTCCAGCCCCTGCCCATCCCTGGCAGGCCCTGGTCGCACATCGCTCTGGATTTCGTCACCGGACTCCCCATCTCCAACTCCTATGACACCATCCTGACCATCGTGGACCGCTTCTCCAAGGCCGTGCACTTCGTCCCCCTGCGAGGCCTCCCTACTGCCCTGGAGACGGCGGACCTCCTCGTCCAACACGTGGTCAGGCTGCATGGGATTCCGGTGGACGTGGTCTCGGACCGGGGCCCCCAGTTTTCATCTGAGGTTTGGAGGTCTTTCTGCAACGCCATCGGAGCCAAGGTGAGCCTCTCCTCTGGCCATCACCCCCAATCCAACGGGCAGTGTGAGAGGACCAACCAGGAGCTGGAGGCTGCGCTCCGCTGTGTGTCCAGATCCAAACCCGCGTCCTGGAGCAACCATCTTGCCTGGGTTGAATATGCCCACAACACCGCTCGCTCTTCTGCTACAGGGATGTCCCCCTTCAAAGCGTCCCTGGGTTACGACCCCCCGCTGTTTCCGGAGCAGGAGAGTGAGGTAACTGTCCCGTCAGTTAGGGCCCATCTCAGGCAGTTCCGCTCCACCTGGGCTGCCGCGCGCCATGCGCTATTGCGCACAGCGGAGCGCAACAGGACTGTGGCGGACCGGCGTAGGAGACCTGCCCCGGCGTACAGAGTTGGGCAGCTTGTTTACATTTCCACCCAGGACGTCACTCTAAAAGGCGAGAGGAGAAAGCTGGCACAGCGCTTCATGGGTCCCTACCCCATCACCCGGATCATCAACCCGGTGGCTGTGCGCGTGGCTATTCCCCCCTCCCTCCGCATTCATCCTACTTTCCACGTGTCGAAGGTGAAACTGGCGGTTACTGACCCCCTTTGCCCTCCTCCTGCAGCGCAACCCGCGCCCCGGATGATTGGTGGCCATCCGGCCTGGTCCGCCTCCTCCATCCTGGACTCCCGGCGCCGGGGTCGTGGGTTGCAATACTTGGTGGACTGGGAGGGCTATGGGCCCGAGCATCGACAGTGGGTGCCCCCGTCGTTTGTGTTGGACCCATCGCTCATCGCGGACTTCCACCGAGCGCACCCGGATAAGCCATCGCCAGGAGGCGCTGCTAGAGGGGGGAGTACTGTCACGCCGCGCCATTCATCAGCGGCGCCACCTGCTCACGCACCTGCTACTCGTCAGCGGCGAAGGATAAAAGCCGCCTCGCCCTGAGCTTCGGCCTGAAGCCGTAGACTTCATTTTCCTTGCATGGACTTCTACCACATTCTCTTCAGCATCCTCTTTACCGGTAAGAAGTTCACTTACCTCATCTCTCCAGTCTGCTCCCCTGTGCACAGGTGGATTCCTCGGCGGCGGACAACCCCGTCCCTCGTCTCTCCTCGCTGCTGCACCGAGCCCTGCAGGTGGCTGTCTCCCGGGCTTCCATCCTTGAAGCGCCAGTCATCTGCCCAAACAAGTAAGCTTCTCTCCCTCGCCTATTCTCCTCCTGTGTTGGTGTGTGCTCATCACCCTGTGTCCAATTTCTCCCATAGGGTTGCCGGCTGAACGGTCTCCTGCCTCTGGGTCCGAAGCAGACGCCACCACCAACACATTAACATTCCGCAGACACGCACCCAAACATCCCTGTTGTTAATAAACAGTTTGAACTACTCTGAGCCTGTGTGTGTGCGTCTCCTGAGCCGAACGTTATGTCAGTACCATTCTGTTGTGGTGAAGAGGGAGCTGAGCTCTAAGACAAAGCTGTCGATTTACTGGTCAATCTACATTCCTACCCTCAACTATGGTCATGAGCTTTGGATAATGACTGAAAGAACGCGATTGCAGATACAAGTGGCTGAAAGGAGCTTTCTCCGCAGGACTGCTGGACTCACCCTTAGAGATAGGGTGAGGAGCTCAGTCATCTGAGGTTCAGAGTAGAACCACTGCTCCTCCACATTGAAAGGAGCCAGTTGAGGTGGTTTGGGCATCTGATGCCATCAGATGCCCTGGCATCCTGACATGGATGCCAGGAGGCATCCATGTCAGGATGCCTCCTGGACACCTCCCACTTGAGGTGTTTCATGCATTTTCCACTGGGAGGAGACCCCGGGGCAGACCCAGGACTCGCTGGAGAGACTATGTCTCCCAACTGGTCTGGGAACGCCTTGGTATCCTCTCTGAAGAGCTAGAGCAGGTGGCTGGGGAGAGGGATGTCTGAGCTTCTCTGCTTGAACTGCTGCCTCTGCGATCGGGACCTCCGGAAAAACAGTAGAAGATGGATAGATGGATGGATGGATAGATGGATGGAAGTGATTTAAACCAGAATGATGGTCTGATACACTATAATGTTTCCTATTAGCGACAAGATAGCATCGTCATTTAGCATTTGCTGTTTTATAATTAGAGAGAGATGGTGTTTACGTTACTTACCTCCAATTAAAATGAGATTAGAGGACTATCCTCTCTGACGCAGCATGGTGGGGAAAAAGTCCCACATCCCTGGCACAAAAGTTGCAGCTTCACAGAAGTAGTGGCAAAACATTAGCTTGCTGTTAGCTGCTGTGACGCTAAACACTGGAACCCACCTGGCACACGGCTTGGGAGAGGTGGGGGGGTGACAAGTAGAAACGGGGTATGTGTCCCGATATAAACGATACAGTTTTATATGAAACAGTAGACCTTTTTTTTTAAATCGCGTCACTGATATATGTCATCATATCGCACAGCCCTAACTGGGTTAAAGATTTTCTTTTTGGCAGGAAGATCCAAGTATGCATTGGGGTGGATATGTCTCATCAGTAGGCTTACACGGTGGATAATGGTACTCCTCAAGGCAGTCATCAGCCTGTTGCTTTTTACCATTATGATAAATTATGTTTTCGCAAAAGTACCAGCTGATGTTGGAAGATCACTGTCTGCTGACGATGGAGCATTATGGAAAAGAGGAAGAAATGTGGAGTATGCTATTGGGAAATTACAGCGAGCAACTGATGAGCTGGTGGAATGGGGATATGATTGGGGCTGTAAATTCTGAGTGGAAAAGACTCAAACAGTTTTTTCACTAGGAAAAGAGAGAGGGATGAAACTAAGGATGTATATGGAGGAGTTGGGCAGTGTTGGAAAATTCAAGTTTTTAGGAGTAGTGTTTGATAGCCACTTAACATGGGCAGGACATATAAAGAAAATAGAAGACAAATGTAAAAAGTAATAAATGTGATGAGGTGTTTGACAGGGATCGATTGGGGAGCTAGCTGCTCAACATTAAAACGGTTGTACTTAGTCTTAATAAGATCTGTGTTCGATTATGGCCGCATTGCTTATGGGTCAGCAGCCAACTCTTCATTAAAGACACTAGATATGATTCAGGCTCAGGCTCTGAGAATCTGTTATGGAGCTTTCAGAACATAACCTGTACCTGCTTTACAGGTAGAAATGAGAGAGATGCTGTTGAAGCTTAGCAGGACGCAGCTAATGGCAAATTACTGGGCTAATTTGCAAGGGCATGGTGAGAATAATCTTACAAAAGGAGTGTTGGGGGAATGCTGGGAGGATAGGTAGGGTCAGAGGGACAACTTCAGTTGTGTAGGAAATAAGATAGCAAAGTGTTTTGGTGTGTTTGGGATGACAGTGAGTCCGACAGTTACATACTGTATCTGACAGTGGCTCCTTAGGTGTTAGTATGGCCTGATATAGACTGGCACCTGCTAGAGTTAAAAAGGAAAGGAAAGGGCATATCTGATTTGGTAATTGAGTTTTATCACCACATCATGAAGGTGTATTGTAACTATATACTGATATACACGAATGGTGCAAAACAACCTGAAACTGGGGCGACAGGATTTGGGGTGGTAGTACCGGGGAAAGGTATAGGAATAAACAGAACAACTGATAAATTAAGGGTTTACACGGTGGAGATGGTGGCAATTTTGGTAGCATTACAGTGGGTGTAAACAAATAAGCAGAGCAAGGTGTTAATTTGTTCAGACTCCTCATCAGTTCTTACAAATATTAGGTCATTTCATTCAAGCAGCTGACAGGATAATGTCTATGAAGTTCTTCAGTCACTCTCCAGAATAAAAAATGCAGGAAACCAGGTAAAATTTGTGTGGGTCCCAGCTCATGTAGGTATCAGGAGAAACGAGGAGGCTGACGAGTTGGCAAAGAGAGCATTACAAAAAGACACAATAGAAGTGCATGTTAGTATTAGCAAGGCAGAGGTGAAAACTGTAATTTGGGAAAAAGTCACACAGCTTTGGCAAGAGAGGTGGGATAGTGAGGGGAGAGGTAGGCACCTATTTCAACTTCAGAAAAGTGTTAAAGGGATGAGAGTGGGATGTGGCGACAGGAGAAAGGAAACTGATGACAAGGTTGAGGTTGGGGCACTATGGGTTAAACAAAACAGTGAGATTACTAGGGAAGCATCAGACAGGTTTGTGTGAAAGGTGCTCTGAAGAGGAGTCGGTGGAACATGTTCTTTTAAGGTGCAAAGGGTATGACGCACAGAGAGCAGTACTACAGTCACTACTAGTCAGCACAGACAGGCTGGCAGAAAGCTGCAGCCCGGCTTTAACAGCCTTCAACAGATCCCACATCAGGACGTTTGAAGAAAGGACGGTGACTGTATGTTTGCATGGACGCAATTACTAGTGGGACTTTGTGGTAGCTGCATGTTCGGTTCCCATCTTAAATGCTGATTTTCTGTGCGCTTACAGTCTCCTTGTTGATGTTGCCAACAGACGTTTAGTGGACACTGTATCTTTTTCCTCCTTGCCCTGCATAGCTCGGGGAGTTGGGCCACCAACACATGCTAATGTTTTAGCTCCAGCGTTTGCTGTCCGAGTTCCCAGCACTCATGGTGCCCACTTTTTCCGCAATAGTAACCAAGCACAGGGTCGAGAATTTTATCACCAAGAAAGGTCCTCCTGTTTTTGCACACCCTCGCCACCTGGATGCAGCTAAACTAGCCATCGCATGCAAGGAGTTTGCTAACTTAGAATGCTTAGGCATCATTAAGCACTCCAACAGTCCTTGGGCATCCCCACTGCACATGGTGCCCAAGTCCGATGGGTCGTGGCAGCCGTGCAGCGATTTTTGACGCTTGAACAACGCCACGGAACATGACCATTATCCCATCCCGCACATCCAGGATTCTTCCGTGCACCTGGCTGGGAAGCACATTTTCTCAAAAGTGGATCTGGTCTGTGGTTACCACCAGGTCCCGGTTCGCACAGAGGACGTTCCCAAAATGGCGGTAATAACTCCCTTCGGTCTTTTCGAGTTTTTACGCATGCCGTTCGGGTTAAAGGCCGCAGCACAAACTTTCCAAAGGATGATGGATGCAGTGCTCTGTGACTTGCTGTTCATTTTCGTCTACTTAGACGGCATTTTGGTGGCTAGCGCATCAGAGGAGGAGCACCTTGCCTATCTCAAACAAGTTTTTCAACGGTTGGAAGCGCACGGGCTGATTGTTAATCTGACAAAGTGTCAGTTCGGGCTGCCGGTAATCAACTTCTTGGGCCATCGCATCTCGCCAGAGGGCGCAATCCTGTTGCCGGATAAGATACGTGCAGTGTCAGATTTTCCACGCCCACAGACCATGAGGGCGCTGCAGGAATTTTTGGGGATGATCAGTTTTTACAATCACTTCCTCCCCCACGCAGCCCAGCTGCTGTAACTGCTGTACGGTACGCTAAAAAAGAAGAAACTCACGGATAGCATCGACTGGACCCCCAATTGTCTCCAGGCTTTCACAGGCACCAAAATGGCACTCACCAACGCGGCTTTGCTGGCCCACCCATCCACATCAGCATGAATAGCCCTCACCACAGATGCATCAGATGTCGCAGTAGGAGCCATCGTGGAACGGTACGTCTCTGGTTAGTGGCAGCTCCTCACCTTTTTTAGCCGTACTTTGTGCGACAATGAGTGTAAGTATAGCACTTTCAACAGGGAGTTTTTGGCTCTCCACCTGGCTACTCATCATTTTCAGCTCTGGCTCAAAGGTCATGAATTCACTGCGTTTGTCGATCACAAACCATTGACCTGCACGATGTCCAAAGTCTCAGAACTGTGGTCGGCTCGGCAACAATGGCACTAAGCGACAATTTCTGAGTTCACGACCAACATCCAACACATAGTCGGTAAATTTAACATTGTGGCGGACTGCCTGTCACACACGCTGGTCTCTCCAGTCTACGTGGGTATCAATTTTTCCAAAATGGCCGCAGATCAAACCAGGGATGCAGACATTTGCACGCTCCAGTCCGCAGCTACCAGATTAAAACTGGAGAGCAAGGTGGTACAAGAATGGTGCTCCCCCTTGCTCTGTGATGTCTCCACTGGCCGCCCCCGCCCGGTGGTTCCGAGCTCTTGGTGCCACCGCATTTTTGAGTCCGTCCACTCCCTTTCACATCCCGGCGTGCGAGCTTTGGTTAAACTGGTTGGGTCCAAATTTGTCTGGCCTCACTTATGCAGGGATGTGAAAGAATGGGCCACAGCATGGGTCACGTGCCAGTGGGCTAAGGTGCACAAGCACACCAAAGCCCCCCTCGAGGCTTTTCAAATTCCGGCCAGGAGGTTTGACTATGTACACGTGGATTTAGTGGGTCCCCTTCTGCCATCGCAGGGGTTCACACACCCTTTAACAATCGTGGACCGCACTACGCATTGGCTGGAGGCAGTTCCAGTGAGTTCTACCATGTCTGCCGAGGTAGCCTGCGCGTTTTTGTTGGCTTGGGTCGTGCATCTTTTTTCTGGGGCAGAGGCTGGCAGCGTCCCGGGACCGGCGCACCATTGTTTTCCCCGCACTTTCGTTCCAAAACATTTGGAAAACACCAAATTCATTTTCGTGAGGCACGACGCCCACAGAACACCGCTATGTCCACCGATTGTTCTGTTGTGCAGCTGGCGGCTGAACCTGGCTCTCCTCAGCAAGAGCTAGACAAGATCTCTCCAACAACAAAGTCAAAGGTGAGCACTTGCCTGATCTCAAGCTCCACCGCTGTCCAGGACTCCGTCGATCCAGGCGATGGTTTCTCAGGCCCAGCCCTCTGGAGGTCTAGCTCGAACTCTGCTGTGGCAGCCCCCTGCTGCTGTCCTGGGACCCCCCAGTGACATGACCCACGCAGGTGACTCACCCAACATGGACACAGGAGGTCGACTGCCTGCTGGTGCTGGATCCTGTTCTGCTGAGGCCAGGGAGAGATAAGAGGTATACTTTAATTCATCTTACTGTCGCCACTAATTAGTTTTGATAGCAACCACGCCCCCTTTGACCCTGACCTCACCCCCTTTGACCTAACCTGACCCTGACCCCACCCCCGTGACCTCGTATAATGAGGTTGTCAATTAAAATGCTTTGAACTTCTCATCAAATTGAGTGAAATTGACAGCTCTATTGTTCATATAGGGTTAGGGTCATAATGGGGTTATGCATAATTAGGTTGGGGTTTTTTTAATGATGACAAGAAGTCTTTGACAGATTGTGATTTTAATCTATTGTTCATATAGGGTTAGGGTCATAATGAGGTTATGCGTAATTAGGTTTTTTTTAATGATGACATGAAGTCAACACCCACACACGCACACACACGCACACAATGATCGATCACAATACATTTTTATATGCTTCAGAGACTTCCGCTTAATGAGCACATTTCTGATATTTTACCAGCGGACCCATTCACCTAACTCTTCCTTCACACACTGCTGCGGACATCGGACACAATGACTGGGGCCATAATGATCGATCACAATACATTTTTATATGCTTCAGAGACTTCCACTTAATGAGCACATTTTTGCAAAACCTTATAATATGCAAAAGATATTTTACCAGCGGACACACACACACACACACACACAATAATCGATCACAATACATTTTTGTATGCTTCAGAGACTTCCACTTAATGAGCACATTTCTGATATTTTACCAGCGGACACACACACACACACACACACACACACACACACACACACACACACACACACACACACACACACATGCGCCCATAATGATCGATCACAATACAATACATTTTTGTACGCTTCAGAGACTTTGGACTTAATGAGCACACGGCCTTAAACATCATCCACCCAATTCTTCCCTCACACACACACACACACACACACACACACACACACACACACACACACTGTCCCTCGAAACAGCTGGGTCAGGGGTGAAATGTATTGAGGTTAAAGAGAAACATAGGCTAAATCATGGGGGGAAAATAAGCTTTTGAATCATTAAATATAGTTTTGATGGCTATCCCAGAGATTTTCTTGTAATGAAATGACGCAAGTGGATAATTTTACAAAGTTGGCCATTGCAGGACTTTTTAACAGAGTATACGGGGGGGGGAATAATTATTGATCCCTTGCTGAATGTGTAATTTTACCCCCTTACAAAGAAATGAACAGTCCATAATTTTGTTAAAGTAGGTGTTATTTTAACAGAGAGAGACAGAAGATCAACAAAAAAATCCAGAAAAAAGTATCAAATAAGGGTTATAAATTAATTTGCATTTAATCAAGGGAAATAAGTATTTGACCCCCAAATCATGACATATATTTTTTGCAGCAAAATAGAAGACAAGGCCTAAGGAACAACAAAACTCTCAACTATTTATCCATTTCTTGAATAATTTGGATGAAAAAAGAAGTATTCCATATTTGAGTAAATGGAACAGATTTATTTCGTTCTTACAATCACAGCTAAAGTTAGACAAAAAAACCTTCGATATTGTAAAAATTTGTTTTGTACAACATACACTGGTGTTCCTGTATGTGCAATCTAGCATAACGTTGTCCATATTGTGCCATACACAATTATGCTTTTTCTGTTGACAAAAACTGTTTTCAATGGTTACATGAAGATAAAACTGTGTTCCTCAAATTGAAATGTACAAATTTCACGTATTTATTTCACTCGTCTGCTTTATTTTCATGCAAACATGGTTCAACATGATCCATGTGGTTAAAACCTTCACTAGTTTTCTCAAAAAGAAACATCTGAAACAAGTATGTCTTTGGAAGAATTACAAAAAAAACATTTTGTTTAGATGTATAGATGTATAGTCAGCTATGTTACACAAAACACATCACATTTTTTAGGCTAAAGTGATTTACAAACAACAAAACTAAAACTTTGTTGATTGGAGACGGTAGAAACTACTTTTGTTACATGTATACCTGTTTGCATAAGACCATTTTTGACTGACTCGTGATTAATCCGTAAGTACATGTCTGAAGTACATTTATATATTTGAAGAAAGAATTATTAACTTCCTCATTTTTTGTAACATGCCAGTGCAGTTGTACTAGACATTATTTATACATATTGTAATGTTTGGGTTCTCTGTCTGTTCTGGGGGAGATTGTGGGGGTAGGGCTGTGTGGAAGGGAGAGAGCATGAGGAGGAGGAGGAGGAGGAGGGGTGGGAGAGACACAGAAGTTTTTCTTGTTGCTTTTTTGACGTCTTGTTAAGAATAAAGGTCTTAATTCAGCAACCTCTTCGTGTTTTTGTTTTTTTTTTACAACGCGTCTGGTGGACGGTACGATATATTAAATACCTGATATAAGTTTTGTAATCTCCCAACGCTCATGGTTTTCATCAAGTGCTTGTGTAGGCCTATACCAGGGATGATGCAGTCAAACTTATAAAGCATCATTTTAGTCTATCACATTGCTACGGTTAGTATTTTACATTTTGTTTTCATGCCTGCAATCTTTTTGTAGTTAATCAGAGGTGATGGTAGAAAATACATGTTGATGTTTAATAAATTTACCACAAGCAGTTTATACGCTGTACTGTTACACACAATTATATTGTTTGTATTGACACGCTTCAGTTTTTTCTATTTGTTTGGATGCTTACAGAATTGTTTCATGTAAGTATTTATTTAATTCTCCTGCTTGTTGTATTCAACCAAAGTTGCTTCAATCTGATTAACGTGAAAAAAACACAAGTACACCAGAATCTTACTCGATTAGTTTACTTTTTCACACAACCTTTTTGTCATAGTCACAGTAAATTATTTCCCGACACATTCAGGCTCAGAGAAAAACACAAACTGGATTCTGAAAATACTGGTTTAACTAGTACAAGCTTTAAACAACTAAAAATGAACGCTTTAACGGATCAACATTTTGGCTCTCCACCAAATGCTACTACTGTGGCTAATATCATTGTGTACTTGAAATGACGCCGAAGACTAAAGGTACTGTGCGGAAGATTTGGAAACTTTGGCTTTTAGTGATTTACCGTGGCAAATTCTAATTAAAAAATACTTTATCTTTTTCTGAGTTTCTAAGTCGGACTTTTAAAAAACTTTTAATAAAGCATTTGACATGCTAGATCATGCCATTTTACCATCTACATTAGAAAAATGCGGTATAAGAACCCACCTATCTACTCGACAAACGCAGGGTCATTCTATCCAATGAACGGACAGGGAGAGTCCTTCCCCATAACGGTCTACAGACGGGTCCCTACTATCGACCAATGAAACTACAAGGATGGAGCGAGTGAAAATTGTATAAATAAGTAGCCCGAAATCGGAAAAAGGAAACAAACTTCGGGAAAAAGACAGAAAAAAAAACTCCACCATGACTAAGAGGCCGAGCAATTTTCATCTGATCAGTGAGATGCCCGTCTCCACCTTGCTACAGAGCACTCCAGGATTAGCGCTGAAAAAGAGAATGAAAGAGAAACTACCATCACCTCTGATTAACCACAAAAACGTTGCAGGCATGAAAACAAAATGTAAAATACTAACGGTAGCAATGTGATAGATTAAAATGATGCTTTATAAGTTTGACTGCATCGTCCCTGGTATGCACAAGCACTTGATGAAAACCATGAGTGTTTGGAGATTACAAAACTTATATCAGGTATTTAATATATTGTACCGTCCACCAGACGCGTAGTAAAAAAAAAAAAAAAAACACGAAGAGGTTGCCAATTTAAGACCTTTATTCTTAACAGGACGCCAAAAAAGCA
The DNA here is from genome assembly GCA_020510985.1 of Pholidichthys leucotaenia. Taxonomy (NCBI): domain Eukaryota; kingdom Metazoa; phylum Chordata; class Actinopteri; order Cichliformes; family Pholidichthyidae; genus Pholidichthys; species Pholidichthys leucotaenia. Next base: position 332,236,802 of record CM035841.1, on the reverse strand, counting down.
ACAAGAAAAACTTCTGTGTCTCTCCCACCCTTCCTCCTCCTCCTCCTCCTCCTCCTCCTCCTCCTCCTCCTCCTCATGCTCTCTCCCTTCCATACAGCCCTACCCCCACAACCTCCCCCAGAACAGACAGAGAACCCAAACGTTACAATACGTATAAATAATGTCTAGTACAACTGCACTGGCATGTTACAAAAAATGAAGAAGTTAATAATTCTTTCTTCAAATATATAAATGTACTTCAGACATATATTTACGGATTAATCACGAGTCAGTCAAAAATGGTCTTATGCAAACAGGTATACGTATAACAAAAGTAGTTTTTACCGCCTCCAGTCAACAAAGTTTTAGTTTTGTTGTTTGTAAATCACTTTAGCCTAAAAATTGTGATGTGTTTTGTGTAACATAGCTGACTATACAAACTAAACAAAATGTTTTTTTGTAATTCTTCCAAAGACAAATTTGTTTCAGATGCTTCTTTTTGAGAAAACTAGTGAAGGTTTTAACCACATGGATCATGTTGAAATAAATACGTGAAATTTGTACATTTCAATTTAAGGAACACAGTTTTATCTTCATGTAACCATTTTAAAACAGTTTTTGTCAAAAAGAGACAAAAACTCTTTTTGAACAGAGTCCAAAGTCTCTGAAGCGTACAAAAATGTATTGTATTGTGATCGATCATTATGGGTGCATGTGTGTGTGTGTGTGTGTGTGTGTGTGTGTGTGTGTGTGTGTGTGTGTGTGTGTTCGTGGGTCCGCTGGTAAAATATCAGAAATGTGCTCATTAAGTGGAAGTCTCTGAAGCATACAAAAATGTATTGTCATCGATCATTGTGTGCGTGTGTGTGTGGGGGGGGGGGGGGGGTCTGCTGGTAAAATATCTCTTGCATGTTGTAAGGTTTTGCAAAAATGTGCTCATTAAGTGGAAGTCTCTGAAGCATATAAAAATGTATTGTGATCGATCATTATGGTCCCAGTCATTGTGTCCGATGTCCGCAGTGGTGGGTGAGGGAAGAGTTAGGTGAATGGGTCCACTGGTAAAATATCAGAAATGTGCTCATTAAGTGGAAGTCTCTGAAGCATATAAAAATGTATTGTGATCGATCATTGTGTGTGTGTGTGTGTGTGTGTGTGTGTGTGTGTGTGTGTGTGTGTGTGTGTGTTGGACAATCTGTCAAGACTTCATGTCATCATTGAAAACACCTAATTACGCATAACCCCATTATGATCCTAACCCTATATGAACAATAGATTAAAATCACAATGTGTCAAAGACTTCTTGTCATCATTTAAAAAAAAAACCTAATTACGCATAACCCCATTATGACCCTAACCCTATATGAACAATAGAGCTGTCAATTTCACTCAATTTGATGGGAAGTTCAAAGCATTTTAATTGGCAACCTCATTATGTGAGGTCACGGGGCGGGGTCAGGGTCAGGTCAGGTCAAAGAGGGAGGGGTCAGGGTCAAAGGGGGCGTGGCACCTGTCAAAACTAATTAGAGCTGATAATAAGATGAATTAAAGTATACCTCTTACCTCTCTCCAGGGGATGCTCCATCGTTGGCACAGGCTTCAGCTCAGTCACAGCGCTCTCCCTCCATCCAGACTGTGGCTGTGGGGCTGGAACCAGGCTCTCCAGAGCCGCAGGCTCCTCCATCCTCCGGTGGCTCGACCCTGCAGCCAGAGGACACTCAGGGGGGAAAGGAGGAGACACGAAGAGAGCAAGTGAACAGTCTAGAGCTGCAGCAGATGGTGAGGACTCAGAGGACTGCCTAATCTGAGCCCCACCATCAGGAGTCAGGCAAGATAATTTATGCTTGATTGAATGAGGGGGAAAAAAAACACTTGCCTGAACTCCAGGGCTGTGACGTCTTCTGCCGCAGCAGGTTAGGAATCAGACCTCTCTGTGACTTCAGTAGAAGAGGGCCTCCCAGGGAACTCTTGAGGAGCCGCCCCTGCATCCACAGCAACAGGCGGAACAGGGAGGAAGCAGCCGACCTCTCAGCAGCGGGAGAGAACATCGAGGAGAAGCAGGAAACAGCAGATGCAGAGAAGGAGGAAGCCGACGATTCAGCCGGAGAGGAAAAACACAGAGAGGGCACTGCTGTGGGAGTCTTCTGCCTCAGCAAAGGGCAGACTGCTGCCTGAGAGGCGGGGGTATTCCTCCGGCGGCGGCGTGGAGCAGATGGAGCAGGAGTAGAAATAGGCAAACTAGAGGTGGAGCAGGGTGTTTGCCTCCGAGCGCGCTTCCGTGGAGCGCGCTTCAGCGGAGCACGCTTCTACGTCGTCTTTGGGCTCACTGGAGGTGGCCCCCACGTCAGCCAGGGGAAAGGCTGCTGCAGGACGGAGATCGTAACCAGCAGCTCCGTGAACTGGGGGAACTTCCACAACCCAGGGTACGTCTCAATGATAGCGGTCGCCGAATCCACCTTCTCTCAGATTTTCTTTGGGCTGTGGGAGGCGGGGGCTTCATCCACAAAGCCCTGGATGAATTTGGCGGCCCACCAATCTCCCTTTGATTGTCAGAGGTTGGCGTGCTGGGGACACAATGAGCTCCACGAACAGGTCAGTGAAACAAAAAAAAACCCAACAACCCACATACCACAGCAGCTGGGTCTCTTACTGGCCTCAGTCTTCTGTCATGAATTGCCCCTCGGGGCAGAGAAGAAGACCTACACACTAACTGTGAGTTTGTGAGCTTTATTGAAAACAACAAAATACAAAGTCCAAAAGAGTGTTCAAACACAAAATCCAAAAAGACAAGCAAAGTAAATTTACAAATACCCCACCAGAACAAGGGCTGGGTTCTGGTGGAGATGAGGGTAGAGAGCTTAAGACTGTGGCAACGAGAGATGAAAATAACCGCCCTTAAATAGGGTCAGAAACAAATCACACAAGTAATGGCAGGTGTGGGTCACATGAGTGGGCAGAAGGTAACAATGATTAATAATTTGGACCCTCTGGAAGCAATGAGAGGGGAGCGACCGGAGCTGACAGCTGACAGGGGCAATGCCCATGCAGAGCAAAAACCCGGAAAATGCCACTGACAGCTGTCAACCCAGAGGGAGAACGCAACAGTAAGGAATATAAAGAATAAAATATCAACAAATGCAGACTGAGAAATAAATACAACCTAATACAAAATAAGAGAGTAGCAAAACTATGACATAAACAGGAAAATAAGAAACAGTACAAGAAATACAAAAGGCACAAAATACAATGAATATGTAAATATAGAGAAAAGGCCATGAGACTGAGCATGGCAGAAACCTCCAGTGCTCAGCTCATGACAACACTGGAGGGTTTTCAAGCATGAACCACCTTTTTAAGGTCATGCCACAGCATCTCAATTGGATTCAGGTCAGGACTTTGACTAAGCCACTCCAAAGTCTTCATTTTGTTTTTCTTAAGCCATTCAGAGGTAAATTTGCTGGTGTGTTTAGGATCATTGTCCTGCTGCAAAACCCAAGTGTGCTTCAGCTTGAGGTCACAAACAGATGGCCAGACATTCTCCTTCAGGATTTTTTTGGTAGACAGCAGAATTCATGGTTCCATTTACCACAACAAGTCTTCCACATTGTGAAGCAGCAAAACAGCCCCAGACCATCACACTACCACCACCATATTTTACTATTGGTATGATGTTCCTTTTCTGAAATGCTGTGTTACTTTTTACGCTGGATGTAATGGGACACACACCTTCCAAAAAGTTCAACTTTCGTCTCGTCAGTCCACAGAGTATTTTCCCAAAAGTCTTGGGGATCATCTAGGTGTTTTCTGGCAAAATTGAGACAAGCCTTTATGTTCTTTTTGCTCAGCAGTGGTTTTCGTCTTGGAACTCTGCCATGTAGGCCATTTTTGCCCAGTCTCTTTCTTATGGTGGAGTCATGAACACTGACCTTAACTGAGGCAAGTGAGGCACTGTAGTTTTTTGGATGTTGTTGTGGGATCTTTTGTGACCTCTTGGATGAGTCGTCGCTGTGCTGTTGGGGTAATTTTGGTCGGCCGGCTACTCCTGGGAAGGTTCACCACTGTTCCATGTTTTCTCCATTTGTGGATAATGGCTCTCACTGTGGTTCACTGGAGTCCCAAAGCTTTAGAAATGGCTTTACAACCTTTTTCAGACTGATAGATCTCAATTACTTTGTTTCTCATTTGTTCCTGAATTTCTTTGGATCACAGCATGATGTCTAGCATTTGAGGATCTTTTGGTCTACTTCACTTTGTCAGACAGGTCATATTTAAGTGATTTCTTGATTGAGAACAGGTATGACAGTAATCAGGCCTGAGTGTGACTGGAGAAACTGAACTCAGCTTTCCAAAGATGTGATAAACCACAGTTAATTTATGTTTAACAAGGGAGGCAATCACTTTTCCACACAGGGCCATGTAAGTTTGGATTTTTTTTTTTTACCCTTCATAATAAACACCTTCATTTAAAAACTGCATTTTGTGTTTACTTGTGTTGTCTTTGTGTAATACTTAAATTTGTTTGATGATCTGAAACATTTAAGTGTGACAAACATACAAAAAAATGAGAAATCAGGAAGGGGACCAACACTTTTTCACACCCCTATATAGATAGATAGATAGATAGATAGATAGATAGATAGATAGATAGATAGATAGATAGATATACGCATGTACTGTATATACGCATGCATGTGTGAAAAAGATGTGAAAAAGTTCTTAACCTGAAGTTGAAATTTTTAATTTTAGAGACTATTTACTTATTGACTTACTCTCAAGTAGCCATTTGATGAACTGCGGTAATTTATCACTTCTGTGTTGGCTTGATGTAGTGTCATCACCATAGACTGCTTAACAGAAACTTTTAGTTCAATATGTTGGACTCCTGATGGACACAACATATGTACATGTATAAACACACACAATTAAGACTAGATCTTTGCTACTTCTTTAAAAATGACTGCTCTTTAGAGGTTCTGGGTAAGCTCATTTCTCTATCCTTTCTAATCCTCACCATGACCCCTGCTCCTGCTCTTCTAAACACAGAGGTAGGATCACTGCAGTTCTTTACACAGAGAATACTCCAACCTGGTAGGTGCAACAACTTCTACGTTCTGCATTTTGATTTGATTAAAGCTGAAAAAACAATTTCTGTATACACATTTGTAAAAATTACAGTAAATATTGCCACAAGCACCATCAGTGGGTTCCAAGCTGTATAGATACTTAAAGGTTTTGTACTGTTTACAGCATTTAAAACCCAAGATGTCATAAACCTCGGATTTTAAAATGTAGTGAAAATGCATGTTGCACTTCAGTTGTTGTTCAGAAAAGTAAAGGTGCGTTCAGACCAAATGCGAACCGGCAAATTGTCGTGCAGCATGATTACATTTTAACTCAATGTAAACATATGACTTCATCACCTGAGCGAGTTGCAGATGGGCAGAGTTGCCTTTATAACTTCTGCAGCTGCTGTGGAAATCCCCAAAATATTGTCAGGTTTACGTTATCCGACGGGGCTGTCACCTGAAAAAATTGTCTCTGCCTCCAAAATTTCACCTGGATGATAGTTGTTTACATTGCTACCCTGCTAGCCTTGTTAGCACATCCATGGCAGGAGCCCATGGGTAAATAACTCTGACATTCCGATTCAGTTGCAGAGCTCCCGGTCCATCTCTATGCAGCTGAGTGGCAGTCTCATTTTCAAGCTAGTTTACTCTCCAGTGTTGATACTTTTACTCCGGTGATGGCAGAATCTCAAGGTCATTACTAACTAGCGCTATCCCTTGGACACAAATGCGTGTCTTCCACATGTTTACATTTGCACAGTGTTTGGTCTGAACACACCCTGAGGTATTTGAAACCACTGCCAGCATATTATATTGATGCCTTAACTCACCAAACCACATTACTCTTTCAGGTGACTGTCTTACTTCCTGAACAAAAATTGTTCCACTACAAGAGATAAAACCTTTAGACATTTCTCTCAAAGATGATTTGTGGGATACACTAAGAACAGAAATGAATGAAATTTGGTGTGCTTCCAAAGGATGTAGTTGTGGATGCAAAGGTAAGGTTTCATCAAGTTTTGACGACTACATCAAAAGGTACAAGCTTAAGAGAAACTATACAACTTAATTGGCCTGTAAAATCAAAATGGATTGGCATTTGTTGATTATGTTTACAACTATTCATTATCAGTATCTTTAGATGATGCAAGCTAAGCAAGTGTTCTGGATGAAAGACCTTTGAGGAGTTAATTTTACCTTCACTTGCATATTTTGAAAATATGCTGCAGAAGGTTTCATTGTTAGAGCATAAGACTGGTGGAGAAAAGTTGTTGAAAATTTCATAGATTAGAATGATGGAAGAATTTTGAGTCTAGGCCCAGTCCTTCTTGAGATATTTGTAAAAAAAAAAAAAAAAAAAAATCAAAGCTTTATTCTCATGCCACCTATGGGTACAGTAACTTATTTTTGGGTCTGTGTGGATTGGAGGGAATTTCTGAACTGCTTCATGTTTCTTCGCCTTACGGTTTTTGCTAGCAATACACATTTAGTGGCTGTGTTTCTTGGAATTCTAATAAAAACACATTTACAACACAAATAAGGAAAGAAAAACAAATGCTGTGAAAAGAATGATTCCACATTCATGCAGTCAAACTGAACAGTAAGGTTCTGATTGGATAAAATTTGTTCAAATCAGAGAGAAAGGTGTGATGTCTAATTCCCCTTGAAACCAGGGGGCTTGTGAGTGTTAATGTGGTGTCCTTGTGATGGATGTGTCTTTCCCAGGGGGAGTCAGTGTCTTTTAGCTTTACTGTAAATGTTTACATTCTTACATACACAGATGCTATCAGCTAATAGTTTCTGAGACCGGCCTAAAGAGTCCTCTGGGTAGAATTATTTGCAGTGTGTGTGTGTGCTCGCATGCATATGTGTTTATGTCTGTGTGTGTCAGGATAGTTAGAAATAGCGAGAGCAGGTCAAAGGAAAATTCATCTGTATTTAAACAGAGGCATTAACCATGACCCCTCTCTTTCCTGAGTCCTGCCCTGTGTCTTCTTGAGGGCTAGTGCATTAACAGCGGCAAAAACACTGCCACTGCTGCTCCATCTCTTTCCCCAAAGCAAAACATTTAGTCTTTTCTGATGGCCGAATCAACAACTGGCAGTTTGAATCACTCTGGACAGACTCGTGAGACTCAAGCCTCTCCCAGTCTGTGTCGTGTGAGCTCTAAATCCTTCCATTAGACGCGGCAGACTCAGTGCCAGCAGTTGTTATGTGAAGATGGCATTGTTAAACCAACAAGGCCCTTGAGAAAATAATTCCTGTTGCAATAGGCACATCGGAAGTGCATGTTTAATTGCTGCTCATGAGCCTTGTGAGAATGCTCTGCCAAAAGATCTGTATCTTAAAAGTGCAGCCAACCATGGCTTAGGTGAGTACTACCAATCCTGTTACTAAGTACAGAAGCTACCCCACCCAGAAGGCATTCCTTTGCAGAAACATAAAAGACAACAGGAAATTACCTGTTTCCACTAGCATTATTAAGTACTATTTAAGTTGTTGTTTAAATACTTTTAAGTTGTAGAATCCGTTGATGGTTGTTTAAAGAGACTGACAAACATTTTGGTCTCACTCTTTCTCTCTTTATGAGACTCTTCATGGGCAGAAACAAAATAAAGCAGTTGAAAAATGTTTACATACTTTGGCATTGCATTTTGAGTGATGCTTGATGGCTCACTGCACTTCTGGCTGGAGCACATTCCCCCACAGAGACAGTTACTGAAGTGGCTTGGCCATGACCTGCAAGGAATTAAGTTGGTGATCATCGAGAGCCTAAGTCACGCCCCCTGTACTTCCACATATCATCATCATCATCATCATTTCACTACTATAAATTCAAGAAATCTCTGTCTGTCACGATCATAGGACATCATAGGACGGCCTATGGTGTCCGCCTGATGTCCTGTGAAGTTCCTATGATGTCGGTGTTCATAGGACCGTTTACTTGATGTCTATATGATGTCACATAAACCGAACTCTATATGACGTCAGATAAACCATAAGGCTGCTGTTCCTATGATCTCAGAAGAATGTCTGTATGACGTCATACAGAGCGCAGGAATCGCTAAAAGACAGACACATAGACAAAGGTAAGTAACATAACACAGAACAGTAACAAGCAGGAGAAGAAGTAACAAGCAGGGGCAAACAGAGACGCCAGGGCATGGTTACAGAAAGCGGCATGGCCGGGGCTGCACAGATAATCACACACAGGGGACCATCATCATCATCATCATAGCAGTCTGTCGCGGGCGACAATGACTGTTTCATTTACGTCTGATCAGATTCCTCTACGCAGCTCTGTCCCCCGCCCTCTGCTACCGGGAACTCCCGACCCTGCAAACCCGGGCAACGTCCGAGCCAGTATGAGTCGCTTTCTGACTGACCATTTCATGAAACTGCTTGAAAAGTATTTGAGTACCGCTAGCTTTTGCTGGACTAGCGGCACATTCTTGGCAGATAGAGGTATTATCAGTAGCAAGGACAGGCCAAGACAAACTGACTCCAGTATCTGTTGCAGTGACTGACCAGATGATAGGTTTGTTTATCTCTGCTCTTTGTGTAGTGCATGTCACAATGCACCGACTGGCAAAAGTCCACCACAGAGTGATTAATTTGCATGCAATTTTACTTAACTTATTGGCTTATCCGGCATGGCTTGGTTGTCAACGGGAGGAGTAGGGCAAGCAGGGGCAAGGTGGCACCGCTCGCCGGGCCCCCGGGGCAGGGTTATGGCAGAGCAGGGGAGTAATGATATTGATGGTGATGATAAGAAAACGACATGGCCGGGGCTGCACAGATAATCACACATACGGGACCAGAGGGCAGACAAGACCAAGGCAGTAATGATAATGATGATGACGATAATAATATGGGCTGGGATGCATGCCCTGGAGACAAGGAATATCACTCTATATATAATTCAAGAAATCTCTGTCACGATGTGATGGGAAGACATTTAAACCAGGATCAAATGCAGGCATCATAGGACTCGCTTTGCCATCATCAAAGATCATAGGACATAGGACATCTTCAAAGATCAAACGCAGGCATGACTCACGATCATAGGGCTCCCTATGACATCATCAATGATCATAGGACTCACTATGACACCATTAAAGATCAAAGGCAGGCATCACTGAATGAGTGCTGAAATGCTTGATTACACCATTGCTTACACTTGCTTTCTAAGGGCATGCAGAAATACTTGCTTATACTTGGTTTCTATGGGCATGCACGGGCATGTACAGGTATGTACTAGTAGGACCTTAAATCGAGAAAAAAAATTCCATTGAAATGAATGGCGAGAGAGAAATTATTTTTCAAACCTGATCAAATTTTGCCACGAGTTACACATACGATATTTGTTAGTTTAAAAGATAATTTTCCACATAAATAATGGTGTAGGTTGTTGTCTAACTGGTAAAGTATAAGGTTGTAAAAATATGTACTAAACTGAAAGACTACAAACACAGACTCACATAAGTTACGTCATCGTTTTCAATGCACCCAGGGGGAAGTAACCCAGCTGCAGCTCTCAAAATACATTTGTGTTGTTTTTCCCCTCTTTGCATCATTCTCTCATCAGTCAAAACACAGGAGGTTGTGGTGGCACAACGGGAGATCTTACTCCCACCCAGCGGCTTTGGGAATAGGGGGAAGGGGGTGAAAAATGGTAATGCAGGAGAAGAAAGGAGAAGATGCAAAGGCAGGTGCCAGAGCGCCGGGGGGGAGAAATCTATGTGAAGCTGTGCCTTCACACCTGGGATGCCAGGTGTTAATGTATTGTGTTGTGATGTGCTCTGTTGTAATGTATGTACTCCTGGTGCCAAGGAAGAGAGTGTAAGGTTGTATTCACACCAGGATAGTCCGGGAGTCTTGGTTCGACTCGGTGGGGGATGGGGAGAATTTTCACACCTTTGTTTGGTTCGGTTTGCATTCACACAGCACTTCACTCAAGTGGACCAAAGTGCTTGGACAACGTCACACAGTTACAACAGCTGCTCATTTGTGGCACTGTAGCTGAAGCCACCACTAATCAGGAAGAAAAAATCTCGGTGAAGAAGAGAAATTCAGCTCATCAATTGGCCAGGACCGGTGTTATGCCAAGAATTTCTCGCTTGCCAAGAATTGCATCCCATGTACCAAAACTATAAAATATAACACTACAGCCAGGCTTGTAACCATTTGTGCATTTTTAGAAGTATCGATTATACATTTTTAGAAGTAAAATTTGTTATTAACTCTTGTAAATTATATTTAAATTATGTTTATGCGACGATGGGATGCAATTCTCAGCAAGCGAGCAATTCTCAGCATAACACCATTCCCTTCAGTAAGGTGTATATGTGCCACAAACTAATAAAAATGAAAAGCCCCACTGTCTGTATAAACCCCCTTGCCATCATGTCACTAAAAGTTTTAAAAACATCGGTATTCTTGTGTGCAGCCACAAGCAGCTGAGAAATCTGGTTCTCAGACCAAATATCTATCAGAGCCTGCATCTCCTCCTCACTCGTCACTACTCCAAGTCCAAGAGACATTTTTACCTCCGCCAAGGAGGTTATGTCCTAATTGCCTAACTGTGTGTATAGTGTGTGTCATTAGTATCCATTAGTATTAGGTGTGTTATTACGTTATTAGTATGTTGTGTACTTATTATCTTGGCATTCGTTCGGAGAGCAGAATAACAATTTCATTGCTCAGGAAATGTTGCATTTCTTAACTGTGCAGATGATAATAAAGTCTTTGAATCTTTGAATCTTGAATCTTGAAACAGACAGTGAAAATGGGTTTCATTTTTTGTGGCAGCAATGTGTTTGAGTGTTGAAATGATATTGACTGAAAGTCTGGGAGTATTTAAAAGACTGCTAAGCAAGGAGAAAAATAACTTGAAACTGGCAATGTTTTACAGATGTCATGAACAAACTTTTTAAGCAACACTGTGGCCTCCTGGCCAGTAGGTGTCATACAGTATCTCACAAAAGTGAGTAAACCTATCACATTTTTACCTCCGCCAAGGAGGTAATGTTTTTACCGGGGTTTGTCTGTCTGTCTGTCTGTTACCAACATAACTCAAAAAGTTATGAACGGATTTTGACAAAATTTTCAGGAAAGGTGTGTAATGGCACAGGGAACAGATGATTAGATTTTGGTGATGATCTGAGAGTGCATAACTCCACCAAGGGCTTTGTTTGTATTTGTGCAGCAGGAGTACACAAAAACTACTGGATGGATTTGGATGAAATTTTCACCAGAGGTGGTTCTTGGCCTAGAGAGGAACCCATTACATTTTGGTGATGATCTGGGAATGCATACCTCAGCCAAGGCTCTTCTCACAGTGTGTCAGCCACAATACTCCAAAACTAATGGACAGACTTTGATGCAATTTTCACCACAAGTGGCTCTAGGCCTACACACAAACCCATTACATTTTGGAGGTGATCCATGAGAGACTGAAGGAGCCTTGACGGAGGTATGCGCTCTCTGAGTGCTTTTCTAGTTTACCCATGGATTCCTACCACGGACATGCCTCCAGGAAACACACATCAAGTTTTCAACAGAGACAACTTTTTCAGGTGAGTGGGAACTTCGCCTGTCTGTATCTCACCCAGACGCTGAATTCATGTCTTTTCATGTATTTACATTGAGTTATAATGTAATCGTGCTGTGTGAAAAAATCATCCGTTCGCATTTGATGTGAAGGCACCTTTACAGTAAATGTCACTTTCTCTTCTCACTGTGTGTTGCTGTGGTTACATAAATGCAGAAGAGCACGTCTGCCCTTTGATCAGCTGGATAGTCCGTTTGCATTCACACGGCAAGCGAAGTGCACCAGACTGCATTTGCAAGTGAACCGAGACCCCCCTCCCCTTTTCAGGGGAACCAGAGTTTGCTTGTTTGGTGCTGCACCAGAGTTCCAGGTGCATTCAGATGGCGCCAAACGAACCAAACTATCCACGGAATACACACTTTGGTCCTTTAGTCCGGACCAAACAGTGGCAGAGTGAATGCGCCCTAAGCTGTGTAAAAGGTTCACTTTGGCACCCGGAGTTCAGTCTGACTTGAGGAGAGAGGAATAAAGTCTGTCTGCAATGCTCGTATCTCATCTTGTCAATCCTCTACATTGGTGACCCTTGAGACGTGAAAATGGAAGACGGACTGAGCACCTCCGTGGGAACATCCGCGCTAGGGTTTCCCCCCCTCTACATTCGCCGTAGCGGTCAAACTCCTGGACTTTTGGCTCCACGACCCGGCTGCCTGATTCATTCAAGTGGAAGCACAGTTCGCCCTCCATGGAGTCCACTGATGACACGAAGTACCATTATGTGGTGGCTTAGCTTGACTCGCGCTCCACTCAGTGAGCCATGAGCCTGTTCCGAGCCCCCCCCCAGCCCAGGGAAAGTACGACGCTCTCAAGCAGCTGCTGCTGCGGCGTTACACCCTCTCCACCGGAGAGAGAGCAGAGAAGCTCCTCTCCCACCCGGACTTAAGGGGCGGATCGGCTGTGGAGCTTATGGAAAGTATGCTGGCTTTGCTGGGTGCAGATGACGGATCTTTCCTCTTCGCCCATCTCTTCCTGAGGAAACTGCCGATTTCAGCACGGACGATTTTGGCCAACTCACCACTGCTGGCTGCCAGGGACCACCACTCACTGGCGGAGGAAGCGGATCGCATTATCCTGGTGAGCAGGAGTTTCGGAGTCCAGGCGGTGAGACCGGGATCTTTGGAGGAGCACAGCGAGGCTGAGGAGCTGAAGTTTGTGGCCGGGAGAGCCACTTGAGGATGCCGGAACGGGACGGTGTGTTTTTACCATCAATGTTTTGGCGCTGACGGGCAGCACTGTCTCCCGCCGTGCTGCTTCAAGATTCCGGAGAAACAGGCCAGCCAGCGGTCAGTAGTGGCTACGACCGCTAGCAACAGGGAGAAGCTGCTTTTCATAGAGGACACACGTTCCAGGAGATGGTTATTGGTGGACTCGGGCTCCCAAAAGAGTCTAATTTTGCCAGTAAGCGCTGATAGGCTGGCAGAAGGCTGTGGCCCATCACTAACGGCTGCCAACGGATCCCCCATCAAGATTTTTGGAGAAAAGTCGGTGACTGTGTGTTTGCATAGACGCAACTACAAGTGGGACTTTGTGGTAGCTGCTTGTTTAGTTCCTATCTTAGGTGCTGATTTTCTGTGTTCTTTTGGTCTCCTTGTCAATGTTGCTAACAGACGTTTAGTGGATGCTGTGTCTTTTGCCTCACTGCCTTGTATGGCTCGGGGAGCTGGGCCACCAACACATGCAAATATTTTAGCCTCAGAGGACGTGTATCAACGTTTGCTTCCCGAGTTTCCCACGCTCACGGTGCACACCTTTTCCGCTACTGTGACCAAGCATGGGGTCAAGCATTTCATCACTACTAAGGGCCCACCAGTTTTTGCGCATCCATGCCGCCTGGCCATGGCTAAGCTAGCCATCGCGCAGGAAGAGTTTGCTAACTTGGAACGTCTAGGGATCGTTAGGTGCTCCAATAGTCCTTGGGCGTCCCCGCTGCACATGGTGCCCAAGTCCGATGGTTTGTGGCAGCCATGTAGTGATTTCTGTCACCTGTACAATGTCACTGAACAAGACCGCTACCCCCTCCCACACATCCAAGATTTTTCAGTGCGCCTGGCCGGGATGCACATTTTTTTCTAAAGTGGATCTGGGCCGCAGTTACCACCCAGTCCTGGTTCATGCCAAGGATGTCCCAAAAATGGCGGTGATAACACCTTTCAGCCTCTTTGAGTTTTTACACAAGCTGTTCAGGTTAAAGAGCGCAGCCCAAACTTTTCAGAGGATGATAGACGCGGTCCTCCACGACTTACTGTTTGTTTTCGTCTACTTAGATGACATTGTGGTGGCTAGCACGTCAGAGGAGGAGCACCTCGCCCATCTGAAGCAAGTTTTCCATTGGTTGGAAGCACACGGGCTGAGAGTTAATCCAGCGAAGTGTCAGTTCGGGCTGCCAGTGATCGATTTATTAGGCCTCTGCATCTCACCGGAGGGCACGGTTCCACTGCCAGATAAGGTACGAGCGGTGTCAGATTTTCTGCCTCCGCAGACCGTGAGGGCGCTGCAGAAATTTCTGGGGATGGTCAATTTTTACAACCTTTTCATTCTCCGGGCAGCTCAGCTGCTGCAACCACTATACTGTGCGCTCAAGAAAAAGAAACCCGCGGATAGCGTCGACTGGACCCCTAATCGGGTCCAGGTGTTTACAGACGCCAAAACGGCGCTCGCTAATACGCTTACACAAGGATGTGAAGGAGTGGGTGGCGCCGTGCGTTGTGTGCCAGTGGTCTAAGGTTCAGAGGCACACCAAAGCCCCGCTCGAATCTTTCCAGATTCCAAGCAGACAGTTCGACCACGTACACGTGGATTTGAAGGGCCCCCTTCCGCCGTTGCAGGGTTTCACACACCTTCCAGCAACAGTGGACCGCACCACGCGTTGGCCAGAGGCTGTTCCGCTGGCTTCCACAACATCTGCCGATGTGGCCCGCGCATTTTTGTCATCCTGGGTCACACGTTTCAGTTCCCCATCAGACATCACCTCCAACAGGGGTCGCCAGTTTGTTTCAGAATTCTGGTCCGTGATGGCCAAGAGCCTGGGGGTCAAAATCCACCACACCACTGCGTACAACCCGCAGGCTAATGGTTTATGTGAGAGGTTTCACAGGTTGCTTAATGCAGTGCTCAGAGCCTCGTTAATGGATGCAAATTGGGTTGACTACCTGCCTCGGGTCTTACTGGGGTTGCGCGCAGCACCCAAGGAAGTTTTGGCAGCTTCCCCGGCAGAGCTCGTTTTTTGTCAACTATTGTGGATCCCAGGTGAATTTTTACCGGAAAGTCCCGCACCCGATACCAACTCGTCCATGCGCATTTTCCGGGGCAGAGGCTGGCAGCATTCTGGGGCCTGCGCACCACTGTTTTCCCCGCACTTTTGTTCCAGAGCGTTTGGAGAACACCGAATTTGTTTTCATTAGACACAACACACACAGAACCCCGCTGCGTCCACCTTACGACAGCCCGTTCAAAGTTTTGGAAACGGGGGCAAAACATTTTGTGTTAAATTTTGGGGGGCATAAGGAAACCATCTGCATAGACAGGCTTAAGCCCACTTATGTGTTGGCAGATGAGCAGGTGGTACTGGCCCAGGCTCCCCGGCGTGGATGCCCGCCTGCGGTGGGTCCGCAGGGTTGTGTTCCCCCTTCAGAGAACTGTTTGCAGGAGACCAAATTTTTCCCCACCCCACCCTTACCCCCTCCAGAGGACTGTCCACCAGGAACTGAGTCTTTCTCCTATCCACCTCGACAGGAAGACACTTTGGTCGGCCCGACGGCTCCATGTTACAGCCGTTACAGGCGATTGCTCAAGCCCAAGGTGCCAGAGGGTTAAGGCCCCTTCTGGGTGTTGGGGGGGGCACAATGGGAGGTCTTACTCCCACCCAGTGTCTTGGGGAATAGAAGGAAGGGGGTGAGAAATGGAAATGTGGGAGAAGAAAGGAGAAGATGCAAAGGTAGGCGCCAGAGTGCCAGGGGGGAGAAAACTATGTGAAGATGTACCTTCACACCTGGGATGCCAGGTGTGAATGTATTGTGTTGTGATGTGCTCTGCTGTAATGTATGTACTCCTGGTGCCAAGGAAGAGAGTATAAGCTGTATAAAAGGTTCACTTTGGCACCCAGAGTTCAGTCTGACTTGAGGAGAGAGGAATAAAGTCTGTGTCTGCAATGCTCCTTATCTCCTCTTGTCAATCCTCTACAAGGTGAGCTTTGAGAGAGGAACTCTTGTAATCATGTTTGGTGACATGTATAGTCTCAGACAATTGGGGATGTAGTCCACTCAATGATTTCACAAAAGCTAAATATTACTCTTTTATTATACAACAACCAACAACTTTAATTATGTGGAAAATTCTTTTAAATTGCCAAACATCATATGTGTAACTTGTGACGAAATTTGATCAGGATCAAAAGCTAATTTCTTTCTTTCCAATCACTCCAATGGAGATTTTTTTCTGATTTATGGTCCCATATGTGGAAGTAGAGAGGGCATAACTTAGGTTCTCTATAAAAAGCTTTGCAAATAGGAACTCACACACCGGTTGCTAAATTTGCACATTACTTACTTGTACAGTATACATAGTCTCACCCTGTCTGATGTCCATATCATCTCTGCTGCTAATTATCATGCACAGTCTACTGGTATTATCATTATAGAGAAATTCTCACACTGGGTGCTAATTTGCAATTTGTATACTGCTCATTTGCACACTGTACATAGGCTTATGCCATCTCAAGTTCATATCATCTCTGATATCAATATACCACTGTCCACTATACTCATCCAGTGAACTTTCAATTCCACTCTTCTTGTTTCCTCCAGTTTGACTGCTTTAACTGCTTTAGTGTCCTAATTATCTAACTGTGTGTATAGTGTGTGTCATTAGTATCCATTAGTATTAGGTGTGTTATTACGTTATTAGTATATTGTGTACTTATTATCTTGGCATTCGTTCGGAGAGCAGAGTAACAATTTCATTGCTCAGGAAATGTTGCATTTCTTAACTGTGCAGATGATAATAAAGTCTTTGAATCTTTGAATCTTGAATCTTGAAACAGACAGTGAAAATGGGTTTCATATTTTGTGGCAGCAATGTGTTTGAGTGTTGAAATGATATTGACTGAAAGTCTGGGAGTATTTAAAAGACTGCTAAGCAAGGAGAAAAATAACTTGAAACTGGCAATGTTTTACAGAGTCATGAACAAACTTTTTAAGCAACACTGTGGCCTCCTGGCCAGTAGGTGTCATACAGTATCTCACAAAAGTGAGTAAACCTATCACATTTTTACCTCCACCAAGGAGGTAATGTTTATACCGGGGTTTGTCTGTCTGGTTGTCATAGCCAGGAGCGGCACTGGGGTTAAGCTCCCAGTGCTCATAAAATGCTCCTTATGGCGTGCGTCTCGAAAAGCCTCTGACAACTAAGTCCAACTCCTAGCCTGCCTGTGTGGTTTAGTCTCTAAGCCCGGCGGAACTGCTTTTACTAATAGGAGAAGGGGCGAGGGCGGATCTCTGGCGCCTTAAAACCAGATGCTTCGGGTAGCTGGTGGCTCGTCAACCTGGGAAGGTAGCCCATCTAGGGGAAGATAAACCCTGATTTCAAACCTCTGCTGCCTTGCGGCATACCCGGTCACGGGAAAGGCTTCGGGAGTCAACCCTGAGGAAAAATCCAGAGTCGGAGCCCCTAAGGCAGTTCTATGTTGTGCTCAACATTGTTCTGGCAGCTCCTGCAACGGCGCTGGTGCCAAACTGTAGCAGCCCTGCTGTTCCTTTGGATTCATCAGTGACGTGGAGAGGGGGGACATGCTGCATGGGCAACATCTTGTCCTCCATATCTTCCTGCCCAGGCTTGAATCCTACCAACGCCCAACGCTGGAAGGTAGAACACCGGATCACTGGAGAGGACACTCCAGCTTCGCCTTTGGCGTAGACAAAACACGGGGAATGACAGTTACCGGTTATAAGCCACTGCTCAATTGGCGTAGAGCGTGGCGCCAGGGGTTGTTCCCGACGGTGGGAGGGATCATCAGATCTCACTGGACAGCTACCGCCCGCCTCAAGCTGGGCAGCCCCCAGCCAATAAGGTGTTGTCCCGCCACAGCTTGCTTTCCTCATTGGGTGCATGGGGATAAGGAGAAATCCAAACAGCAGGCTGAGAACCTTTGCACCAGGCAAGACAATAAAACAAAAGAGACCAACTCTAAAACTGGGAACTTGGAACGTCCGCACTATGATGACAGGACTCGCTGCTAACCTCAAGGACATCAACGACACCAGGAAGACTGCCATCATCAATAATGAGCTGAAGAGACTGGGAGTGGATATCGCCACTCTCCAGGAAACACGGTTAGCTGATGCAGGCACACTGAGAGAGAAGGACTCACCATCTACCGCACAGCCTTGGCTACCTTTGGGAGGAAGACCTCGAAGTCACAGGACTGGTTTGATGCCAAGTTGACCGAGATGACCCCCGTCATTGAAGCCAAGCGCTCAGCACTTGCTGAGTACAAGAAGTACCCAAACGAGAAGAATCTCCAGATTCTCAGGGCTGCGAGAAGCAAAGTTCAGCAGACTGCTCGGCACTGTGCCAACGAGTACTGGACTCAGCTCAGCCAAGACATTCAAACCGCTGCCATAACAGGGAACATCCGTGGTATGTACGATGGCATCAAGAAAGCACTTGGTCCGGCTCAGAGCAAGACGGCCCCCCTCAAATCTTCCACTGGGGAGATGATCACAGAGAAGAACAAGCAGATGGAGAGATGGGTGGAACACTACTCCGACCTCTACTCTAGACAGAACACCGTGACAACCGTCAGCCCTTGATGCCATCGACTGCCTGCCATCCATGGACGAACTTGACGCCGAGCCAACCATCGACGAACTCAGTAAGGCCATTGATAGCTTGGCCGCTGGCAAGGCACCCGGCAACGACGGCATACCCCCTGACCTGATCAAGCACTGCAAGACCGCCCTACTGCTGCCATTGCATGACGTCCTCTGCCAGTGCTGGAAGGAAGGTGCCGTACCACAGGACATGAGGGACGCCAAGATCATCACCCTCTACAAAAACAAAGGGGAGAGAAGTGACTGCAACAACTACAGGGGGCATTTCCCTCCTCAGCGTTGTTGGCAAAGTCTACGCACGAGTTGTTCTCGTTCGTCTACAGAAGCTTGCCGAACGTGTCTACCCCGAGTCTCAGTGTGGCTTCCGCACTGAGCGATCGACGGTAGACATGATATTCTCCATCCGCCAACTCCAGGAGAAATGCAGAGAACAGAACATGCCTCTGTACGTCGCCTTCATCGACCTCACCAAAGCGTTCGATCTGGTCAGCAGAGAGGGCCTTTTCAAGATCCTGCCAAAGATAGGATGCCCACCAAAGTTGCAAAGCCTCATCGAATCGTTTCACACCAACATGCAGGGGATAGTGCAGCACGATGGCAACGTCTCAGAGCCATTCAACATATGCAGCGGAGTGAAACAGGGCTGTGTACTTGCGCCAACCCTCTTTGGGATTTTCTTTGCTATGCTCCTGAGGCATGCCTTCAGCACAGCAACAGAGGGAATCTACCTGCACACAAGATCTGACGGCAGGCTTTTCAACCTCGCCCGCCTGAAAGCCAGAACCAAAGTACGCGAGGCTCTAATCAGAGACATGCTGTTCGCAGACGACGCTGCAGTCGCAACCCACACACAGCAGGAGCTTCAGACCCTGATGGACCGCTTCTCCCAGGCATGCAAGGACTTCGGGCTTACCATCAGCCTGAAGAAGACTAACGTCTTGGCGCAAGGCACGGAAGCACCACCAACCATCACCATTGATGACTACAAGCTGGAGGTCGTGAATCAGTTCACGTACCTGGGGTCCACGATCAGCAACAACCTCTCCCTTGATACAGAGATCAACAAGAGGATTGGAAAATCAGCCTTCACACTCGCTCGCCTCACCACACGAGTGTGGGAGAATCCCAAACTCTCTGTCAAGACGAAGATGGCAGTGTACAACGCCTGCGTCATCAGCACACTGCTCTATGGGAGTGAGACGTGGACAACATACGCCCGGCAGGAAAAGAGACTGAACTCCTTCCACTTGCGCTGCATTCGCCACATCCTGGACATATCCTGGCAGGACAAAGTGCCCAACACAGAAGTTCTGTCCCGCGCCGGCCTTCCCTCCATGTTCACTCTACTCAGGCAGCGCAGGCTCCGCTGGCTAGGCCACGTTCACCGTATGGAGGATGGCAGAATCCCCAAAGACGTCCTCTATGGAGAACTGGCAACTGGCAGGAGAGACGTTGGCCGCCCACAGCTGCGCTTTAGAGACGTCTGCAAGAGAGACATGAAGGCCCTGGATATCAACACAGAGCGCTGGGAGGACCTTGCAACAGACCGCTCCAAATGGAGAGGCACCCTGACCAGACAGCTCAAGGCGGGTGAAGAGAGACTGACTGCTGCAGCAGATGAAAAAAGGACCCGCAGGAAGAACCGCCACAGACCCAGCAGCACGGAGACCACCCACAAGTGTGACCTGTGTGACAGGGACTGTCATTCGCGCATCGGCCTGTTCAGCCACAGGCGGTGCTGTTCCAGCAGAGTAGACGTTTAGGATTCTCTTCCATGGTCATCATAGACCGACGGAGGCCGACGATATGTCTGTCTGTCTGTCTGTTTGTCTGTTACCAACATAACTCAAAAAGTTATAAACGGATTTTGACAAAATTTTCAGGAAAGGTGTGTAATGGCATGGGGAACAGATGATTAGATTTTGGTGATGATCTGAGAGTGCATACCTCCACCAAGGGCTTTGTTTGTATTTGTGCAGCAGGATTACACAAAAACTACTGGATGGATTTGGATGAAATTTCCCCCAGAGGTGGTTCTTGGGCTAGAGAGGAACCCATTATATTTTGGTGATGATCTGAGAACGCATACCTCAGCCAAGGCTCTTATCTTCTCACAGTGTGTTAGCAACAATACTCCAAAACTGATGGACAGACTTTGATGCAATTTTCACCACAAGTGGCTATAGGCCTGCACACAAACCCATTACATTTTGGAGGTGATCCATGAGAAACGGAAGGAGCCGCGGACTGGATTTGGGCTCGGGGGTGGGGGTGAAACCATGGCAGTTATGGGCCAAACGCCAGGTTGAGGAGCACCAGGGACGGCTGCGTGTTATGGCCAGACGGGAGGATACTTCTCCCCAGCTGTCGGACGGTTCATGGGGGCACCCGAACGAGCTGCGGCGTGCCTGGGAAGAGACTATGGTGGGCCTGGATGAGTGAAATATTCGATGGTGAGGAAGAGGAGGCCCACCGATGCCAAGACGACTTGCTGCAGCCTAGGAGGCAGGCCGCTTCCAGGGGCAGACTGATGAAAGGACAGTCCAAGGAGTCCACGGGCTTATCTATCCTCCAGCCGATTTGTATATAGGTTGACTGTTGCATGTGTATTCATGTGTGTTATATTCTGATGGTTGGATTCTAATTTGATATGTATATAAGTTCATGGGAATTAATTTGATGCTATGTTTAGTTTTATTCATTTTTGTGTGACTGTGTTAGGCCATTGCTTAGTTAATTTTAGCGTGTGACTTGGGTTCAAATTGGGGTGGGTCCAAATTGTGTGTGTGGGTTTTGGCTTTTGTGAAGGAGGGGTAGAATGTTGTGTATAGTTTAGACTTTTATTTGTGAGGTACGGGTGGCGGCGGAACCGGTGGAACCTACAGTCTCAATTTTTGGATGATTACAAGTCAGATACAGCATGCCAATCAATGTTAAAGAAAGTGATAAAGTGATCCAGAATCTGCATCCTGATGCAGATCACCTCCAAAATCTAATGGGCTCATCCATAGCCCAAGGGCCACCTCTGCAGAAAATTTGATCACAGTCCTTCCAATGGTTTTTGTGCAATCCTTCTAAAAAAACATATAAACAGACAAACGTGAAAATATTACCTCACTGGCAGAGGTAATTGGAAAAGCACACAGAGAGTGCATACCTCCACCAAGGCTCCTTCTGTCCTTCATGGATCACCTCCAAAAAGGAAAGGGGTCGTGTGTAAGCCACAAGCCAGTTCTGGTGAAAATTGCAGCAAAGTCTATCCAGTAGTTTTGGAGGATTCTTGTGAACACACTGTTCAGTTTAGTTTATTGGTTTAATTTGTCAGAGACCATGTACAAAAAAAAACATTAATCACAGGGTAAAGATGCTCTACCAGATTATAGCGTTCTCACTCATTTCCATCTGTAGTCCCTGAGGCAGGCAAGAAGATTTAAAATAAAAACAGGGTATATAGAAAGCAATTCAGGTCGGATTTCAGAATCTGTTGTCCTGAAACAAGCAGGGCATAAGTTTAAAAGGTATGAAGATAAGAGAACAGCACACATAAAAAACAATTTAAGAGTACAATTTCAAATCCCATTTAAGGGAGAGAGTCAATGCTGGCAGGCTTGATTACTTAAAATCCATTTTTTAGTCTCTGTGGAAAAGTCTCTGTAATTTGTTCTGGTCTTCAAAGCAGTGGGCAGCTTGTTCCATTCCGTTATAGCCTTGTATGAGAATGCTGATTGTCCAAAAGCAGTTTTACGTAAGGGGATGCAGCAATACCACCTAGAGGAAGTCCTTATTATTCTGGTATTTTGTTCAAAAGTTAGGTACACAAAAGTCTTAAGAGTTGGGGGTGCAGAACCATGGATAATTTTTAAAAAACAACCATATATTTGCATACATGATCAACACACTGGGAGCGACCAGATAGATATGATTTTAACCAGCTAAGGGTATTCATGGACAGTTTATATCCTGATAGTTTAGAAAGAGGGACGGCGTGATTGACAGTATCAAAGGCTTTACCCAAGTCGATAAAGATGGCTCCTACCACCACACCTTTGTCCAGATTTTCTTTAATCATTTCAATAAAGTAACAACATGCAGTCTCCATTGAGTGGTTCGGCCTGAAACCAAACTGCAAGGAATACAGCAGCTGGGCAGATTCAAGATGTTCTACCAGTTGGTCTACTACCACCTTTTCAATGGCTTTTGACAAAACAGGAAACTTCTCGGCCTATAATTACTAATTTCCTGTTTGTCTCGGGTTTTGTGGATGAGGGTTACAATGGCAGGTTTCAATGCATCAGGAAAGATATTTTCATGTATTGATTGATTGATCAGTTCTGTAACTGGAATTATTAAAGTATCTTTATGTTTTTTCAAGAATACAGTGTCTAGTCCATGAATATCCTTAGCTCTGGAACTTGATAGAGATGATAAAATTTTGGTAAGCTTTACTTCATTTGTGGGTTTAAGGTTTAGATCAGTTTCATGATTATTTTAATTTGGTGTAATGTTTGCGTAAAATTTAGACCCAGTTCTTGTACCGATTTGATAAAATGCTTGTTAAAATTGCTGACTATATCTAAAGCTATCTGAGTGATGTTTTCCATTCAAATTGAGTTGTATGACTTCATTTTTTTTTTTTTTGCATTTTTTCCTGTGAGTTTATCAATACATTTCCAGAGGTTTTTGTTGTTCCCTTTTGCATTTTTGATTATGTCTAAAAAGAAATATGCTTTTGCTTTATGGAGCTGTATGGTGACTTCATTTCTGAGGCTTTTAAAAATAAGTCTATCTGTACTTAAATCAGTTTTTAGCCATTTTAAGAGCTAAATCCATTTTTTTCATGAGATTCCATAATTTTTCATTTAGCCAAGGCTGTGAGAAGATAAGCACCTTGGCAGAGGTATGCATTCTTGGATAATCACCAAAATGTAATGGGTTCCTCTAAAGCCCAAGGACCACCTCTGGTGAAAATTTCATCCAAATCCATCCAGTAGTTTTTGTTTAATTCTGCTGCGCAAATACAAACAAGGTCCTTGGTAGAGGTATGCACTCTCAGATCATCGCCAAAATTTAATGGGTTCATCCTTAGCCCAAGGACTACCTCTGGTGAAAATTTTTATCAAAATCCATACTGTAGTTTTTGCATAATCCTGCAAACAAACAAACAAACAGACAAACCACCCTGAAAACATAACCTCCTTGGCAGAGGTAACCAGTACCGTATTTTTCGGACTATAAGGCGCACTTAAAATCCTTTAATTTTCTCAAAAATCGACAGTGCGCCTTATAATCCGGTGCACCTTATGTATTAATTTTGGTTGTTGTGCTTACTGACCTCGAACCGATTTTATGTGGTACACGGTGCTCAAAAATCTGCCAAAATGTTTTAGTACGACTTTGGTAAGCTACGAAGCCGCACCGCTTGATGGATTGTCAGAGCATTACGGCTACCGTAGTCAGGAGCCTCACGGAGTAATATGTGCTTCAATATAATATTACGGTGTGTGTATAAGGACCCCAAAATGGCACCTGTTAAGAGACATGCTTACGAAGCAGATTTTAAACTCAAGGCTACCAGTCACACAGTAGTACATGGGAATAGAGCAGCTGCGAGAGAATTCAACATTAATGAATCAGTGGTACGGAAGTGGAGGAAGCAAGAAAATGACCTGCGCCAAGTAAAGAAGACCAAACAGAGTTTCCGAGGGAACAAAGCGAGATAGCCACAGTTAGACGACAAAATTGAACAGTGGGTTATTGAACAGAGAACAGCAGGTAGAAGCGTCTCTACAGTCTCTATTCGACTCAAGCCAACAGCGGTAGCACGTGACATGAAGATCAACGACTTTTGAGGAGGTCCTTCTTGGTGCTTCCGTTTTATGAAAAGGTGTAATCTCTCCATCCGCACGAGAACTACCATCTCGCAGCAACTGCCAAAGGATTATGAAGAAAAGCTGGCCATTTTCTGCACCTACTGCAAGAACAAAATTACTGTAAAGAAGATCCGGCCAGAACACATCACCAACATGGACGAGGTCCCCTCACCTTTGACATCCCCGTGAACCGTACTGTCAAGAAAACAGGGACCAGTACGGTATCTATACGCACCACAGGGAACGAGAAGTCATCCTTCACTGTAGTTCTCGGCTGCCAGGCTAATGGCCAGAAACTACCACCCATGGTCATTTTCAAGAGGAAGACTCTCCCAAAAGAAAAGTTTCCGGCCGGCGCCATCATCAAGGCTAACCCAAAAGGCTGGATGGGCAAGGAGAAGATGAGTGAGAGGCTGAGAGAAGTTTACGTCAAGAGACCGGATGGCTTTTTCCACAAATCTCCGTCCCTATTGATCTGCGACTCCATGCGCGCCCATCTCACTGATACTGTCAAAACCCAAGTGAAGCAAACTAATTCGGAGCTTGCCATCATTCCGGGTGGATTAACCAAAGAACTCCAACCGTTAGATATTGGTGTCAACAGGTCGTTCAAAGTTAAATTGCAAGCTGCGTGGGAGCATTGGATGACAGAAGGCGAACACACATTCACCAAGACAGGGAGGCAACGCCGGGCAAGTTACGCCACTATCTGCCAATGGATCGTGGATGCCTGGGCTAAGGTATCAGTCTCAAGTGTTGTCCGAGCTTTCACAAAGGCCGGAATCATCACTGAACAGCTAAATAACAGCAACGAGACTGACTCGGATAATGACAAGAGGGATCTGAGCATGCTTGATGCCGAAATCGCCCAACTGTTAAACTCAGACACTGAAGATGAAGAGTTTGATGTATTTGTGGAAGAGGAATGAACTGAAAAAGTGAGTGTATTGTTTTGTATTTTATGTGTTACAACTGAACAATGTTGAGAGTTATTGTGAATAAGTTGAATAAAGTTTGACTTATCTGACCGTTTTGTTTCGCTTAATGCGCCTTATAATCCGGTGCGCCTTATGTATTAAAATAGACCATCAAATAGACCGTTCATTGATATTGCGCCTTATAATCCGGTGCGCCTTATTGGACAGTAGTATGATCCTTTGCTTTTAGAGTCTCTGCACATTTCGCAGCACCTGGCAGCCTGCTCGCAGGTGTTGTCAAATAACCCTCAGCTGCTAACTAGGGCTGCAACTAAAGATTATTTTAGTTGTCGACTAATCTAACGACTATTTTTTTCAACTAGTTGACTAGTCGTGTTTATTTTCCTCTTGTCCACCATCTCTGCTTCTTGTTAGGGCTGCATATTTTACCTCAGCCGCTGTTTAATACCTCTTAACATTCCATCTCCTGTGGGCGGGAGGCATTTAAATGTCATTTTGTCAGCTGGAAACAGTGTAACACAATGTAACTAATATTCAGAATGAGGGCTAATATCAACGAAGATGAAAACGCAATAGCGACTCCTACAATTCAGTCACTGCATTCAACATGTTAGTCATGACAGCTCAACTCTCAGCAACCAGATAGCTTATTGTCAAACAGGTAAACTACAGCACATACTAACAGTATTGTCATTTTTCTAAAGCTTGAAACAGTTGGCCATTGAAAATAAGTGGCGCTAACTTTCTTTACTCGCTAAAACTTACCCAGCAGACGGTGATGTGGCTCCTAGGACTCCTTGTGAATTAATGCTAAAACGTCCATATTTTAGCCTGGCTCGTTAGCTGGTAACAGGTTTTACTCTAGGTAGGTTCTGCAGCCAGTTAGACACAGAGCACATGTTAATACCTTCACAACAGTGGGTCATTATTCTCCTTTCTCTGCATTGGAGAGACGCATACAGCCACTTCACGCTTAAACTATGTAACAACCGCGAAAATAACCGGGAGTTCAGGAGAGGCCAGAGCCTCTGAAGAAAGGGAGGGTGTGAGAAGCGGGTCTGGCGTTATGTGAATGTATTGTAGCAAGACATGCTCTGTGACATGTGTTTCAATGTTATGTTCATGTGTGTGTATGTCTTGCAGTCTGAATGTTAATGTGTTCACCCTGAGTGCTGGAGGCGGGAATTAAAGAGTATAAAGGAGTTCACTAAGGCACTCAGGCTTCGGAGTTTTTACCGTACTTGATATTGGAGGAGAAAATAAAGTTTGTGTGTCGTTCAGCTTGTTGCCTCGTCTGCTTTCTTCCTCCACATTGGTGACCCTAAGGCATGCCATGGAGAAAGAGCCGAGCACCACCCCGGAGACTACCTGGAGGGAGAGCACCAGCGCCATGTGCACTGTCTCAGTCAAGCTCCCAGACTTCTGGCTTCACAACCCGACCGCGTGGTTCCTGCACATAGAAGCCCAGTTCGCACTCCGCGGGATAACAACAGACAACACAAAATATTACTATGTTGTCACTGAGTTGGATGCGCACGCCACGCAACAGGTGACGAGCCTGCTCCAGGAGCCGCCGGCCCAGGAGAAATATGAGGCACTCAAGCAGATGCTACTCCAGCGCTATACCCTGTCTGACAGTGAGAGGGCAGAGAGACTCGTAACAAATTCAGAGTTAGGTGACAGATCAGCCGTGGAACTCATGGAGAGCATGTTGGCGCTGAGGGGGAAGAATGATGAATCTTTCCTGTTTGCCCACTTGTTCCTCAGGAACCTACCTGCTACAGCAAGGCGATCCTGGCCAACTTGCCGCTGCTGGCAACCAAGGACTATGGCACCCTGGCGCAGGAAGTGGGCAGCATCATTTTAGCGACCAGAGCTCTCAGCAGGCATGTAGTGGTGCCAGCATCCATGAGGGACTCCAGCGAGATGGAGGAGCCGTTGGTGGTAGTCGGGACAGAAGCCAAAGGATGCAAGAACGGGGCGATCTGTTCCTATCATCACAATTTTTGCACAGATGCCCAATGCTGTCTGCCCCCGTGTCAATTCAAGAAGTCGGGAGGACGGTGCGGCCAGCAGACAGTAGCAGCTGCAACCATAGGCGACAGGAACAAGCTGCTTTATATCACGGACACACGTTCAAGGAGATGGTTTTTGGTGGACTCTGGCTCCCAGAAGAGCCTCATCCTGCCAATCAGCGCGAACAGGTCGGCAGGAGGCAGCAGTCCCGAGCTCAAGGCCACCAACAGATCCACCATCAGGGTTTGGCAAACGGACGCTGACAATACTGTATGCTTACACGGACACAATTATCAGTGGGACTTTGTTGTAGCTGCATGTTCTGCCCCCATTTTAGGCGCAGATTTTTTATGTGCTTATGGGTTGTTAGTCGATGTTGCCAATAGACGATTAGTGGACGCTGTCACTTTCACTTCACTGCCCTGCACAGCTCGGGGAGCGGAGTCAGCAACACTGGCTAACGTTATAGCTCCAGGGGCAAATACCAGCAATTACTTGCACAGAACCCAGCACTGATGGTCCTGACTTTTTCAGCTATGGTAACGAAATACGGGGTTGAACATTTCATAACTACTAAAGGCCTGCCGGTGTTCGCGTGACCTCAGCGCCTGGACGCGGTTAAACTGGCCAGTGCGCACGAGGTGTTTGCCAACTTAGAGCAGTTGGGCATCGTCAGGCGCTCCAACAGTCCGTGGGCATCCCCGCTACACATGGTGCCTTAGGCCAAAGGGTCGTGGCAACCGTGCAGCGATTTCCAGTGCTTGAACACCACAGAACACGATCGTTATCCCATTCCTCACATCCAGGATTTTTCCATGCACCTGGCCGGGATGCATGTTTTTTCGAAAGTGGATCTGGTCCGTGATTACCACCAGGTCCTGATGCATGCGGAAGATGTTCCTAAAACAGTGGTAATAACTCCTTTCAGCCTTTTTGAGTTTTTATACATGCCGTTCTGATTAAAAGGCGTGGCACAGACCTTCCAGAGAATGATGGACGCAGTACTCCATGAGTTGTTCTTCATTTTTGTCTACTTAGACAACATTCTGGTGGCTAGTGCGTCCAAGGAGGAGCACATCGCCTATCTCAGGACGGTCTTCCAGAGGTTGGAAGCGCACGGGCTTATAGTGAACCCAGCAAAGTGCCAGTTCGGTGTGCCAGTGATCGATTTTTTGGGCTTCTGCATAGCCCGATTCCGCTACCAGATAAGGTGCGCGCCGTGTCGGATTTCCCGTGTCTGCAGACCGTGAGGGCCCTACAGGAGTTTTTGGGAATGGTCAATTTTTCGTTTGCCTCCCCAGTCTACATGGGAATAGATTTCCCTGGCATGGCCATGGAGCAAGCCGGGGACACGGACATTTGCGCGCTCCCGTCTGCGCCTACTGGGTTAAAGCTGGAGAGCAGGATGGTGTGAGAAGGGTGCCCTCTCTTGCTCTGCGACGTCTCCACCAGTCGCCCATGCCCGGTGGTTCCAAACTCTTGGCGCCGCCGCATTTTTGAGTCAGTCCACTCCCTTTCGCATCCAGGCGTGTGCGCTTCGGTTAAACTGGTGGGGGCAAAATTTCTCTGGCTGCGCTTGCGCAAGGACGTGAAAGAGTGGGCTGCAGCATGCACCACGTGCCAGCGGGCCAAGGTGCACAAGCATACCAGAGACCCCCTCGAGCCATTCCAGGAGGTTCCAGGAGGCCAGGAGGTTTGACCACATCCATGTGGATTTGGTGGGACCCTCTCGCCGTTGCAAGGTTTCCTGCACATTTTGACAATCGTGGACCACACCACGAGCTGACCTGAAGTGGTCCTGCTGGCTTCCACCACGTCCACAGGAGTGGCTCGCACTTTTTTGTCAGCTTGGGTTGCATGGTTCAGATCCCCATCAGACATCACTTCCAACAGGGGTCCACAATTTGTTTTGGAACTCTGGTCCGCGATGGCCCAGAGCCTGGGAGTCAAAATTCTCTGCACTACCGCGTACAACCCCCAGGCTAACGGGTTATGTGAGTGTTTTCATAGGTCGCTTAAGGCAGCACTCAGAGTTTCGCTCACGGAGGCAAATTGGGTTGACCGCCTGCCCTGGGTTCTTTTAGGATTGTGCTCTGCACCTAAGGAGGACCTGGCAGCCTCCCTGGAAGAACTTGTTTTTTCTCAGCCACTGCGGATCCCTGTGGAGTTTTTACCGGAAAACCCCATGCCCAGGGCCGATCCACCCACGCAATTTTTGCACAGTACGGAGGCTTTTAACTTGCCAGGCCAGGCCCACCATTGTTTTCCCCCCACGATTGTACCAAAAAGCTTACAGAAGGCCAGTTTTGTTTTTGTCAGGCACAATGCGCACCAGACCCTGCTGCACCCACCGTACGATGGACCGTTCAGGGTGCTGGAACCTGGGGCAAAGCATTTTCTGTTAGACTTGGGGGAGGGGCATAGGGAGACCATCTGCATCGACAGACTGAAGCCCGCTTTTGTGTTGGCAGACAAGCAGGTGGTGTTGGCCCAAGCTCCCCAGCGTGGATGCCCACCGTTGGTGGCTCTGCAAGTTGGTGTTTCCTCGGTAGAAACCTGTGCTTGCGAAGCTAACATGTTTTCCCCTCCACCCTTTTTCCCTCCACAGACTGACGTGCCCTCCTGTACACCTTGCCAACAGGATGTTTCGATTGGATTGGCAACCCCCCGCTACAGCCACTATGGGCGCCGGCTCAAGCCCAAAGGACAGGGGGTTAGTGCCCTTTCTGGGTGTTCGAGAGGGGGGCTGTGTGGTGGCACTGTGTGGGGAAGTTCTCCACCCAGAGTAGGGAGCCGGGGGAAGAGGGAATAATGGACTGAAGGAGGAAGTGGTACCAGGGGGTCTCAGACGGGACAGAAATGACTATTCGTCCCCCGGGGAGTTCAGGAGATGCCAGAGCCGCTGAAGGAGGAGAGGGTGTGAGAAGCGGGTCTGGCGTTATGTGAATGTATTGTAGCAAGACATGCTCTGTGATATGTGTTTCAATGTTATGCTCATGTGTGTCTTGCAGTCTGAATGTTAATGTGTTCACCCTGAGTGCCAGAGGCGAGAATTAAAGAGAATAAAGGAGTTCGCTCAGGCACTCAGGCTTCAGAGTTTTTACCGTACTTGATGTTGGAAGAGAAAATAAAGTTTGTGTGTTGTTCAGCTCGTTGCATCGTCTGCTTTCTTCTTCCACAGTCCCACTGTTGAGTATTTGTCATTGACGGCTTTGCTCATTGTATTATGGTATCAGCTGTACTGTTGCGGCAAACATCTCCATGTCTGTCTGTCTGTCTGTCTGTCTATCTATCTATCTATCTACAGTGATGAGAAAAAGTGTTTGCCCCCTTCCTGATTTCTCGTTTGTTTGTATGTTTGTCACACTTAAATGTTTCAGATCATCAAACAAATTTAAATATTAAACAAAGATAACACAAGTGAAAACAAAATGCAGTTTTTAAATGAAAGTATTTAATATTAAGGGTAAAAAAAAGCCAAACCTACATGGCCCTGTGTGAAAAAGTGATTGCCGCCCCCCCATTAAAACATAAATTAACTGTGGTTTATCACATCTTTGGAAAGCTGAGTTCAATTTCTCTAGCCACACCCAGGCCTGATTACTGCCACACCTCCGATGCCAATGGTGCACATACCTTGTTGGGGTGCAGCGGCTTGCGTGCCTCAGCAACCCCCGGAGCTATGTCAACGGGAGCCTAGTGCTCCCAGAAGGTTCAACCATGTCGAACAGGTCCACGTGGGGTAGAGGCCAGACTAAAGAGTGCACCCTGGTCCTCCAGGTTGGGGGTTGTGCAGCATGTAACAAATCACTCACGTAAAACCCAAGTTTTGTCACAGCAACAAATGTCCCAACGGCGGAACAGGCGGAGAGGAGAGCGAACTCCCAACGGCTGTGAAGGCGGAGGAGGACAGACAGTTGCACGGGAAGAAGGGTCTCGGAAAGCCTTAGCAGGCAACCTTTCTACAGGGTGGACCAAGCTCTCGACAGCCCAGCCATGGAAGGCAGTTGGTCTCGGGGAGGGACCCCCAACAAACGTCCATGGCTGAAGAAGGAGATGCAGGACCCCTGTGGTGCCAGAAACCTCTGCATCACGCATATTCGCTTCATGATGAGTCACACTGATGTTGCACGTGATGGTGCTCGTCCTCTGGGGATCCGCCAGGGAGGAAGAGTGCCAGGCCCTCAGCCTCAAAGGGGCTCACCCTCAGCTACCGGAGGTCACCTCACCTCGTCCTGCACGACCAGGGGACGGGGAACAAGGAATGCTACTGGCCGAAAAGAGACGCCAAAGGAGAGGAACGTCAACATCCTCCAGTGGAACGCAGAAGGAGTCTATAACAAAAAAATATCCCTTGCCGAAAGACTCCACTCAGAAGACATTGATGTAGCCTGCCTACAGGAGACACACCTGAAGGAAAACCAACGCGTCAGTGTTAGGGGATACCAGGTCTTCAGGAAAGACAGAAAAGGAAGAACAAAAGGAGGAGTGGCAATTCTTGTCAAAAACGCCATACCAGCACAAGAGTTTGACATCAGTACCAACAACCAGGCAGAAATCCATGGAGTTCGAATCATGGTTCACAATGAAAGCGTCACGATCTTCAATGTGTACTGCCCCCAAAGCGAGAGCTCTCACTTGACCAAATGGAACTCCCAGACCACCGATGCTTAGTCATCTGTGACTTCAACAGTCACTCAGAGGCATGGGGATACAGTGAAGCAGATAGAACTAAACTACTAAACTAAACTAACCTGCACTTATATAGCGCTTTTCTAGTCACAAAGACCACTCAAAGCGCTTTCATTAATACTAACCCTCTATTCTAAGGGCCTATAGGAAACAGATATCTAGGGACAATTTAGAACAGCCAATTAACCTAACATGCATGTTTTTGGCATGTGGGAGGAAACCGGAGAAATCCCGGAGTAAACCCACGCAACACGGGGAGAACATGCAAACTCCACACAGATCACTGTTGGTCGGGGGCTGGGATCGAACCCACGATCCCCACAATCCCCCGGCCAAGGGTAAACTGTGCTGCCGCAGTGCTAACCACTGCGCCACCGTGCAGCCCGTGCAGCCTAGAAGAGGAGAGGAGGTGGAAGATTGGCAAGTCGAAAACAGTCTTCTGCTAATGAATGGTCCTGATGATCCACCAACGTTCTTCTCCAGGGTATGGCTGAGTAACACCACGCCCGATCTTGCGTTTGCCACCAACGACATGGCCAGGCTGGCAACAAGAATGGTACTTGGCCAGCTCGGGGTAAGTGACCATAAACCTGTGAAGATCGGACTGGACATCAGCTACAAACCACAAGAAGCTAAGACATTCCCCAGGTGGAATTACAAGAAGGCCAACTGGGTGCGCTTCTCAACACTGGTGGACCGGTACTCTGCGGAGATCTGTCACAAGCAGCAGAACCTCAACAAGAAAGTCAGGGTGCTGAACCATGCTATTCTGAAGGCTGCAAATGAATCTATACCTCGGGGAGCCAGAAAGAACTATAGGCCTTACTGGACAGAAGAGCTCCAGCAGCTTGAAGACAGTGTGGCAGAGGCAAGGAAAAAAGTAGAAGCAGATCCTACAGTAGAAAACAACATTGCCCTGAAGGCAGCCACTGCAAAACACAGGCAGACATTTATACAGGAAGCTCGAAAGAGATGGCAAGAAAAGACAGAGCAGCTCAACTTGGACAAGGATGGCAACAAGCTTTGGAAACTGGCTCAAGCCCTCAACGACAAGAACAGCAAAAGCTCACCGATCACAGTACAGACAGATCAAAAACTGCTGACTGGCAAGAAAGCAGCAGACCATTTCATCAACCAGTATGCGAAGACGAGCCATCTTCAGATTCCACCAGAGAGAAGAAAGGTTGTCAGAGGAGC
This sequence comes from Pholidichthys leucotaenia, assembly GCA_020510985.1. NCBI lineage: Eukaryota > Metazoa > Chordata > Actinopteri > Cichliformes > Pholidichthyidae > Pholidichthys > Pholidichthys leucotaenia. Next base: position 332,203,610 of record CM035841.1, on the reverse strand, counting down.
CCAGTGAATTCATCAGAACGCACAGATTGAACCAGTGATGAACTCGCCATTCATTCTCAAGGAGCTGGAGGATGCAATGACAACACTGAAGCTGAACAAAGCCCCTGGGTCTGACAAGATCACAAATGAAATGTTGCTGAACCTTGGCCCAAAAACCAAGAAGAAACTTCTGCAGCTTTTCAACGACAGTTGGAGATCAGGGACTGTGCCTCAGATCTGGAGAGAAGCCACGATGATTCCAGTGCACAAAAAAGGCAAAGATAAGTTGAAGGCTGAAAACTATTGCCCCATAAGCCTTACAAGCTGCATAGGAAAGCTGCTAGAGCGTCTCATCAACACCAGACTCATGTGGCACTTGGAAGGAAAACAACACATTGGCCCAGAGCAAGCAGCCTTCAGGCAGAACCGGTCTACAGAGGACCAAATAACATACATCTCTCAAGCGATAGAAGATGCCTTCCAAGAAAAAAGCACACCCTCACTGTGTGGTTTGACCTAGAAAAGGCGTTTGACAGGGTATGGAAAGACGGCCTCAAGCTGAAACTGCGCCAGTGCGGTATCGCTGGGAGCATGTACAAGTGGATTGCCCAATACCTGCACAACAGAAGAGCCAGAGTCCAGGTCAGATAGTACTCCAGCAAGGAGAAGGTGTTGAGGGAAGGAGTCCCACAAGGAGGAGTGCTCTCCCCAACACTCTTGCTTGTATTCATTAAGGACATCATCCAGAGTTTGCCAAGGAACGTACAAGGTGCCATCTATGCCGATGACCTAGCCCTCTGGTGCAGTGAGGAAAGCATCGTGACTGCAAACTACAGACTGCAGCAAGTTCTCCGGCTGATAGAGGCATGGACCAAGTCATGGCTTGTAAGCTTAAATGAGAGGAAGACTACATACACCGTCTTCACCCTGTCCACCCAACACCAGAAGGTGAAACTGCAGATCAACTCCCATGAGCTCCAGGCTGAATATGCACCCACATACCTCGGGATCACCATGGATCACAGACTGACTTGGAAGAACCAGCTGCACAAGAACCAGGCAAGAGCAAAGATCAGGATGGCCCTAATGAAGAAACTGTCAGGAACAGACTGGGGTGCAGACCAGGGTGTCCTGAAGAATCTCTATGTGGGGAGGATTCGGCCTGTTCTGGAGTATGGCATGGCAGCAACCTCAACAGCTGCCAAACGCAACACTGAGAAGCTGGACAGACTCCAAAACCAAGCCATGCGAATGATGACAGGAGCCATGCGCAGTACCCCTATCAAAGCTCTGGAGACAACAACAGACCTTGCACCACTGGAAGACAGAAGAAACGTCAAGGTACTGACCCAGGCCGCCAAATTCAAAAGACTGGAAAACCATCCCATGAAGGACAGACTGAACAAGCCAACAAAAGGGAGACTTAAGAGATCGAGCTTCATCCACCAGAGCAAGACACTTGAAAGGAGAGACCCAGAACTGATGGACCACATACCCACACCAATACCACCCACAGCATCTGTTCCCTCCTGGAACCGACAGAACTTCCCAGCCATACGCACAGACATATCGGGCATTGGGAAGAAAGGAACACAGTCAGACCAAGAGAGGAAGTCGCTGGCCCTGGAGTTCATTTGGTCTGCCTACCCTAAAGATCAGTGGACTCACATCTACACAGACGGCTCTGCCATGGAAGCAACCAGGAATGGAGGAGGCGGCGTGTACATCAGGTACACTGACGAGGAGACCCACATTCCCATTGCGACTGGAAAGTACTCCACCAATTTCAGGGCTGAGGCAGAGGCCCTGAGAACAGCAGCGGCCCACATCAGGGAACATCAAGACAAGGCACACAAGCGGGTCGTCATCTTCACTGATGCCCTCTCTGTCTTGGATGCACTTCAGGACCCCCGACGCAAAGAACTGAATGAACTCGCCCTCACTCTGTCTCAACTAGCAACACAGGCGAACGTATCACTCCAGTGGATTCCTGCCCACTGTAGAATCTATGGAAATGAGACGGCTGACAGACTTGCTAAGGAGGGTGGGCAGCAAGACCAGGAAGACAGGCAGGTCTCTTACAGTGAGGAGAAAACCATTATTAAGACCCTGTCTCACAAGAAGTGGCAGCAGCAACACCCAAACTTCTGCAAGGATGACAACTACTACAGTCTGAGCAGGGCTGACCAAGTCGTTCTGTTCAGACTCCAAACTGGACATAACAGAATGCATGCTCACATGCACCAGAAACTTAAAGTTGGACAATCGGACAGATGCCCATGTGGTACTGCCCAAATGACCAGCGAACACCTCCTCCAAGACTGCCCAGACCACGCTGCACTCAGACAAGCTACGTGGCCTGACCCCACATCGCTGAACCAAAAGCTGCACGGGGACCTCGGGGACCTCCGCAGGACGGCAGCATTCGTCAGGGCAGCTGGTGTGACCATCTAGCGATTGACGAAGAAGAAGAAGAACTGCCACACCTGTTCTCAATCAAGAAATCACTTAAATAGGACCTACCTGACAAAATGAAGTAGACCAAAAGATCCTCAAAAGCTAGACATCATGCTGCGATCCAAAGAAATTCAGGAACAAATGAGAAACAAAGTAATTGTCATGATTGTGATAAATAATCAGCTCATGTGCACGATGCAGCAACAAAGAAGAGCAATCAAACAACAAACACACATTTGAGATTTTTATTAAATGTCAAATAAATGCACAGGTACAGAAAACAGACAAGAGCTGTGAGTGGAGGAATGAAGTAAGGGGAAAATGGGCTGGCCAAATTATCACTTATGTGAGCTCCAAGGGAGAACCGGCAGGGCCCCAGTGGGGAATAGATGAACCAGCAGGGTGAGGGGAGTGGAGCTGGTGGTGCCTGACCGGGTGGAGGTTGAGTGCCATAGATGGGCGATGATGTGGCAGGAAAGCACGTGCAGTCCCGGAGACACACCCGCACAATGGCAGCAACTTGAAGGGAGAAGAAATTACCCAGGTTAGTAGCGTGACAACCTGTGTGAGTAATGTACTTGCTTGTCCTTAATACGGGCAGTATACCTAGACGAGCCAGCGCTGAGTCACCGTAGGGCGCTTCCTTATAAATGTTGGCTAATGAGAGGGAGCAGGTGCGTCCACTCACTCAGGTGCAATGATGACCTGAGGAGAGATAAACGGGAAGGAGGGGGCGCGGTCTCGCCACCCATGACAGTAATTGAGATCTATCAGTCTGGAAAAGGTTATGAAGCCATTTCTAAAGCTTTGGGATTCCAGCAAACCACAGTGAGAGCCATTATCCACAAATGGCGAAACCATGGAAAAGTGGTGAACCTGCCCAAGAGTGGCCGGCTGACCAAAATTACCCCAACAGCGCAGCGACGCCACCAGCTGCACCTGAGCTCACCTCGCCGGGCTCCACCACTGCCGGTGACCCTGACCCTGTTCCTCTGCCTGTTTGTTCTGAGCCTTCTTCCAGGGTTGCCGGGGAAAATCCACCTTCACTAGATATCTCCGGGGGTTGAGGCTCACCACTTGAGGACATTGTGGGTCCAGCTCCCCCTGCAGAGGCTGTCGCAGGTGCTCTGTCCCAGCCGGGACCTCCGTGGGTGCAGCCCCCCCTCTGCCCGAAGCAGTCATCTGGGTTCCTCCTCCACGGTCCGAGTCTCTGTGGGTGCTGCATCCCGGTCGGGACCCTCGTGGGTGCTGCACCCCAGCTTAAATCCAACATGGGTGCTGCACTCAAGCTTGGGCCCTCCATGAGCGCTACCCCCTAGCCCAGGGTCCACCAAAGGTGCAGCATTGGCTCAGCCCAGGCCCACCAAGGGTGCTGCAGAGCTCCAGCCTGGAGCCACCGTGGGTGCTGCAGAGCTCCAGCCTGGAGCCACCACGGGTGCTGCAGAGCTCCAGCTCGGAGCCACCGTGGGTGCTGCATTGCTCCAGCCCGGAGCCACTGCAGGTGCTGCATTGCTCCAGCCCGGAGCCTCCGCAGGTGCTACTGTCTTTCAGCCCAGGACCACCGAGGGCATCGAGGCCTCTCCTCCACTGCCTGACACCATCATGGTTCCCCCTCCACTGCCAAATGCCGTCATGGGTCCTTCCCCGCCACCAGACACCATCGTGGTTTCCCCCTTTCGGCCCTTCATCCTCTCATTGGGCCTCCCCATGGGGGAGCCACCTCCTGGGTCACCCTTCCGGTCCTGGTGGCTAAAGAACTCAGGCCGACCGCCCGACAGAATGGGCCGCTGGGTTGAGAGGCCCATATTCTCCGGCAGGTCACCCAACTCATTTCACCTTGCCATCTGACTGGCCTGGGACTTCGGCCGGCCACCCGAACAGCCAAATTCTTTGGCCAAGGGGGCCCAGGGGTCTGGTGTAGCATGGGTGTGGGCCCTGAGCAAGCTTCACTTTTTTGCTCCCTCCTAACCTCTTTTTCCCCACCTCCCACCCTGGGACTTTTTGCTGTACCTTTTTCTCTTGGGGGGGGGGAGGGGGGGTTTGGTGCTACCTGGGGATGTCTGGAAACCACCCCTTAAAGGGGGGGGGGCTCTATCATGAGTCTGAGCTCAAATGTTCTCTCTGAGCTCAGACTCAATTTATTTTTGAGTATTGCATATCTGTCATTATTATTTTGTCTGTTTATGTATACAGTATATTTGCGGTTTTTGTCTTTTGTGCCCCCCTCCCTCCAGACACTCTCATTCACTGCTCACAGTCTGCTCTCCTGTCAGCTGTGAGTAGTTATGTATTTAGGTCACCTGCCAGCTCAGCTCCCTCACTTGCCACTCATTTGTGTATCTACTATTTAAGCACTGTCAGTTCACTGTTTCGTTGCGGCAGTATTGCATTGTATGGACTTTATTCCTCCTAACAACTCCTCGTCTCCTCCAGTGCTATTCCAGCTCTGGAGTACCTCTATGTAAGTTACCTTTGTTTGTATTTTATTATCACTTGCACAGTTTTGGAATTTTTGTTCTTTTCTTCTAATAAATGTCACAACTGCAGTTCAGCGCCTGGGTGTGTCTTTCTGCCCCAAAGGGGCGTTCATGACACCAGTGGAGTTGCTCAGTGGCCACAGGTCAGTCTGTGGTTGTACTGGGCACCTTCCTGGTGTGAATGTGTGAGTGTGAACAGGGCGTCCTTGAAAAAGAAAGGTTTCCTCTCAACGGAACTCCCCTGTATAAATAAAGGTTAAATTAAAAAACTATATATATATCTGAAAGCTTCTGACATAAAATCTCATATACAGTCTATACAGTATATTCCACCAATCTGTGCTTAGCTGAGCCTGTAGCTCAGAACAGAGAGCAACTAGTGTCTGTATACTACTGGCATGCTATAGTATATTGAATAAATATACCTGATAGTTAAAAGACAAAGGAGCTTTGCTTATTCTCTATTCCCTCATTTCCACCAAATAAGAACCAGTGCCAGTTCGGTTCTGGTGCTTGTGCCAGTGCTTAACCAGTTCAACTGTAGTGACTCATAAGAACCAGTCGGTTTTCCACCGACATGGAGCTAGTCGGGGATTTTGTCAGGGCTACGTCATTACGTAGTATGAAGCGTCTTTTTGCCACCCCACAGAACACCACAGAAGAAGTAAAAAGAGGAGAAGAAGCAGCAGCTCTAACTTGTCAATATGGAGGAGTTTGTTGTCTCTTTGGGAGTGCTGCTTTTATTATTTCAAACCTGTCTTACCATCCAAAAATAGTTTTATTCTTAATCACAGAGAACGGCGGCTACATTTAAGAAAATTGGTAATTATCAATATTTTAGTTATCAGCCGTTGTTCACTCAAGTCTGTAGCTCAACTAGGTATCATTGACTGCTCTTTTAAACATTATGTTTATATCAATTCTGTAATAAGTAGTGTTACGGAACATTACAAGACAGAGGTTGCCTGTTGTGTCATGCCAAAAAGTGATCAGCTGCCAAAAAAATAATCGCCATGTGCAATATTGTTGTTATGGGGTAGTATACTGTATATTTTATTAGTTAGGTATAATAAAATATATTTAACACTTATGATGCATTTTGAACCCAAAACAAACATAATCTAGGATTAAAAGCAATTAAAATAATGTTGTCACAAGGTTACATGGAAAAATGCATAGAGTTACTGGATCTATACATGTCGATACTGTATAAATATATATTCTATGCACCTCCAAAACAACAAGGTTTTTGCACATAAATATTGCAATCAATTGCAATCTCATAAATTCTATATGTTGTTTTCCAAACTGCAACACTTTGTCCAACACTATAATTTTTCAGATGTGATAAAACCTCAAAACATTTTGACACATTGTAGGTGGACTGAGACCAGGCAGTACACCTTCAACAAGTGGGCACTCCTGGCTCCTGTAGATGGTGATCACTTTTTGACACGACACCAGTTTTCACCACCCAGCTGACTCCATGCAGAAGTGGCTGATGAAACCCTTTTTGGACACAGGCAGACTTACCCCTGAACAACGTTAACCACAACTACCGGATGAGTCGTGCACGTTCAGTTGTGGAAACGGCTTTTGGCGGCTTAAAAGGATGATGGAGGTCCCTCCTGACAAGGAATGACTGCAAACCGGAGCTGAGCAAGAAAATGGTGCTCACCTGTTGCATGCTTGATATTTGTGAGGAACATGGTGACAACTTTGGACTCCCAGACACACATGATCACAGTCAGCCTCCAGTTCAACCACTACCTGACCATACCAGTGTAGAAGGGGATGACATTAGGGCGGCTTTAATGGAGTACTTTAACAGTGGGGAGCACTAACCTGTTTAGTGCCTGTCATATCATTTACAAAATATTACATGTAAGGTAGTGCAAAAGCGTTACTGAATAAAAAAAATTCAGCTGACAATCAGTCCTCAGTGTACTCTGTTTTGAAGTATTTATGGTGTATGTATATATTTTATAGGCACATTTACAGAGTTGTTTAAGGTATACACCTTATGTACTTGTATGTAATCTGCTCTGGTTAAAGTACTGATTAAGTTTTTATTCATGTAGGGGTAACAAGAGACAAAGTCTACAGTGTACAAGTTAAAAGTACTTTCCCCAGAATTGATCTTGTCCAGAGCTGACAGAATGTCATGTGGTTTGTTGTCAAAACAATATAAACTCATTATTTATCATTTTTGAAGCTGGCAACTTGGAACATTTTTCACAGAAAAAAGTGCATAGATTTAAAGTTTGTTGCTGCTTGTTCTTTAGAAAATGTATAAAAGTTGTCAAAAATATGTGAGTAAAGTCTACAAATACCTGATATATTTTCAAATACCTGAAAAAAATTAACTTATGTGCAGTAATTCAGTACTTGTACTTTCAGTTCCAACCGCTATAATGTTATAGTGATTTGCATTGCTATCCTAAATAGTTTTACATTTCATGCATGTGTTTGGTGTGAGGATAACAATTACTTAATGTGGAAGCAGAAAAAAAAAACACTTAAGGAAAGAAAGCTTTTATTTACAAAATGTGCAAAAACTTAAGACTGCTACATATGAAGTATTATGTACCCACAGCCAAAAATATCAGTGCTGTGATAGTTCCTTTTTTTACAGTCCCTCAAGCACGGACACAACACGCCCCATCAGTCCATCAAGGGTATTGGTACTGTTCTCCATCTTCTGGATGCTTTGCAGCAAAGCGGAGGTCAACTGCTCATCCCTCCTGCTCTGCTCCTGCTGTCTCTCATCTGACCTCTCCAGGTAGTCAAGAAGGAGGCCCATGTTTGTGTCCTGCTTCTGTTTCCCTGTTTTAAAGTACAAAAATAAGAAGCAATATAAAATAACCACACATTGAAAAATATAAGAATCGTCAATCCGAGACTGAATGTGTCTATTCAACATCCATTTATTGTTAGTGGCAACACAACATTCAATTCAAGTGTATAATTGGTTTAATTCACTCCCTCCTTTGTGAATGGGTCATGATCTGAACATATATTACCTAATCTGGTCTGACAAGAAGAAGAGGAAGAGCAGGAGGAGGACAAGCTTGGTGCTGGTGTAACGGATGCCAACTAGTACTGTACGGCGTAGAACGTTAGTAAACCTCCCTCCCAAAGCCTTATACAGTATCGGTAGCGCTGAGCTATCGGTCGGACCTTTAGCTCAGCGCGATCGTGCTGTGTCTCCCATGCTCGAACTGTGTAGTTGACTGAGAGGTCGCGGGTTCGTGTCCCGTGTGGGGCGAACTGCGCAGAATGATCTCTGTCACACTGGTGCCGTGAACCCGGCATGGGAGTGAGGTTTAAGGGGGAGAGTGTAACGGATGCCAACTAGTACTGTACGGCGTAGAACGTTAGTAAACCTCCCTCCCAAAGCCTTATACAGTATCGGTAGCGCTGAGCTATCGGTCGGACCTTTAGCTCAGCGCGATCGTGCTGTGTCTCCCATGCTCGAACTGTGTAGTTGACTGAGAGGTCGCGGGTTCGTGTCCCGTGTGGGGCGAACTGCGCAGAATGATCTCTGTCACACTGGCGAAGGTGAGCTGGACACCACAGGTCTGGGTGGTTCTCCCTCATCATCCAGCTGTGATAAATCTGTAAATACAAAAAAAGTGTTTTAGTTTGTGCAGTGTCCAACTTAAGCCTTCCATTAAATGTGCAGACATAGAAGACAGTTTTTTTTTCATTATTAATATTACCAAAGCTTACATGTCTGATTATGGAATAGAAGAATAGGAATAGAGGAATAGAATAGGTTTTATTGTCACTGTACTGTTGTACAGTACAATGACATTGTAGGTGCTCCACCAGATTACTGCGCAATAAAGTAAGAGAGGGATTAGATAAAACAAGGTTTCAGAACACACGATTAAACACACGAGTGAAATTTAAAAAATGGCCCATGATTATGGAAATATTACCAAGATAGTAAAAATGACGACATTATTAGCGTCTTTGGGAGAAAAAGCTCCCACATACAGAACGCAAGGCACCCATTCATTCACAGTAATGATACCACAAAAAAGCGTATTTGGCACTGGATATCTTTATAAAAAAAAGTATTCTGTAAGACGCTAAGATTTTTGTTCTCGTTTTCTCTCAAACGAGCATTTCAAGATATATGGCGATGTCACTAACATCATTTGAGACAACAATAAACAGTATTGATACAAAACAAACATATTTTGCACTGGATAGCTAACAAAGTATTCTGTAAGACGCTAAGATTTTTATTCTAGTTTTCTCAAACGAGCATTTTTTTATGGTGAGGAGAAACGTTTGGTCGTGGTAAAAGCACTGCTAGCTTGTTAGCATAGCTAACGGAAAATTCTATAGGCATAAGAGTGAGTAAAAAAATATCCACATTTTGGTCGTTACATAACAATACAAGCAGATATATATATTCGTTAACTTTTGGCATTTTTAAAGACAATTTAAAATTTAAAATGAACATGGAAAATACAGACTCTCTGCCTCTCTTGACTTCCTCTTACAGTAACACACTTACCAGTAGCGTTTTGAGCAGTTTGTTGTACAGACTCATCCATGGCGGTTGCTGATGGTCCCGGTTGGCTGGCCTATCCCCCAAAACAGTTCATCAGATGAGTGGCCCCCTTCAGCTTATATCGTACGTCTGCTCATGTCCATAGAGCCAGGGACAGAACCAGGAAATGTGTCTCTTCTTCGCTCCAGATCTGTTTGGTTTTGGAATCTATCGCTTGCTCTGCTGTTTGGAATGCAACATGGCGGTCAGTAATGTTTTGAAGCTGGTCAGTTAACCACACCCACAGCAGTGGACATTAACAACATCAACTGGTTCTTAGCGCTGGCCCAGCTAGCAGTTGGGGCCAGGTTAGCACCACTTTTTGAGATCCTGGGACTAGTGCTTAGCCGGTCAAAAACCAAAGAACCGGTGCCAAGTCAGGCTCTGCTCCAGTTAAGCACTGGAACCGTCTTGGTGGAAAAGGCCTATACGTATGTGCAGAAGGAAGATGCTGCGACTCACCTTAACAGCCACCCACATCTTTTTGATGCCACACAGTATTATTAAATATAAAAAATAATTATTCCAGTCCACACTAGTGGATAAGTAATGTTAATCTTTTTGAAAAAGTTGCTGATGTTTTAATTTAAAATGAACATGGAAAATACAGACCCTCTGCCTCTCCTGACTTCCTCTTACAGTAACACACTTCCTCTCTTTCCATGGTGGCCCAAGACCTTGCAGGCTTTCTCTTCCACCTAGTCTCTTCAGCAGGTGTTTTCACTGATCAGCAATCAGTGGAAGAAATTCCATGAAATCACCTGTTGAAGACAATGGGTGGAGATAAATCTTGCAGGGTCTTGGGCCGCCATGGGACATGGTTGGGGACCACTACTCTTTGTTTAGCTAAAGTAAACCAAAGCTATTGTTGCCAATTTATATGTTAGTTAAGTTACTTCCCTTCTGCAGCACTTGGGACACCATGTGGTGTATAGGGCCGGAGCCTATTTCCATTTTTCTGACCCCAGCTCACACAGCTACTGTAAGTAGTGAAGCTACAGTTGGGGGGTCAGTCCTCTGGTACGTGCTGTGTGTTAACTTTCCTTTCCCCATACTATTATGCTGAGCACCAAGTTAGAAGACAGAAAGTACCATTTTTGGTCTTTGGTCTGACCTATGAGGCTTGGACCCAGAACCTCCTGGCTGTGGGGTGGATGCTCTACCACTAAGGCACCACTCTGGTTCTGCCAGTTTATATGTATATTTATCATTTATATGTAATTTAACGCAAAAAAAAATCTCACATCTGATTCTGCAAGGGGACTGCCAGTGTTGTTAACCAATCTGCAGCTTTATTTTCTTTGTTGTTTTAATCTTTAATGAGGACGTTGCTGTGCTCACCAATGGGAGGCAATATCACTGTTCCCTTTAATTCACATGACCCTCACATGACCTCACATGACCCTCCTAAAAATATTCCCACTGCTGTAGCTCACCTTTGTGTGCCTATATGGGACTTTAAATAATTGTGTTTCTTTTGTTCCTTGTGGAAAGTTGCATCAATGTGACATCACACCGACGAGTGCAGAAAAACAAAACATCTAATCTTGTCACAGTAGGCAATGCTGAATAGAACAACTATTCAGCTACACAATGTGAATAATCAGTGCTCATACCACAGAGGTAGAATCCAGCACCTCCACCTTCTACACCTTGTCTGAGTCTTGAATAGAAAATATGTCAATAAAAATAATTCAGCAGTGGCCTTGTGAGTTGGGAAGTCAAAAGACGTGTTGATCCTCCCACCCAGAAACCAGCTGCGCCTTATGCCAACCACTTACAATAACCTGAAGTGCTGTTTTGATGTAAGAGACGGATGAGGTTTGGGATGGTGCCAGAGTGCAGCGCAAGGTGATCATCTCTGCCAAAGCAGCCTGTGCTAGGAAAGTAAGAAGCAGTACATGTTGCACCTCTTTGATGTTAACGCCTCTTTAATGGTGCAGTATTGTAATGAAAATAATGGCTGCTCTTTTATACACAGATCACTTCCTTGCTTTAAACCTTCCAGATCTTTTTTAAGTGTGAGGGGAATATCATCAAAGACATTGCTGGTAGTTATTTGTTGGTTTTGTCCTTCCTGGCTGTCTGTGGCTTCCTATTATGCAACTCAACTCGGGCTGTTAGAATCATTTGGCTGATGAATAGTCAGTTAAGATCTAAGCCAGTGGCACCTTGTATATAAGAATTGTGTTTTTATTTTCCTATCAAGTGTGTTCATTGTATTTACTCCTTTGAGATGAGGGTGTAGTCTTCTCACTGAAGCAAGATTAATGTGCTCTGTCTTGTGCAGCCCGGCTGAATAGAGGTGCATCTCCATGGTCTATTAACCCTCTCTGACACATGCACCAAGCACTATAGAGAGTTCAGCTACTGTATGTGGTCTCTTTAAACACATACAGAAGCACACATTTTTGTCAACCAGCATCAAATATTCACCATAATTACGTGAGACATTCCTGCATGATGCTAAAATATTAAATATTCCCTTTTTTAAATGCAGAAGTGCAGACTAAGAAAACCCAGACTCATTCTTAACACGTTCTTGCAGGTGTTATATTTGGTTTTGTGATCAATAAGTGTGTCCCATAAGCAAAACAAATGCCTTATAAAAGTCAAAATTTCACCAACATTCCCATCTACAGTGAATCTAAAAAAGTCTACACACCCCTGTTCAAATGCCAGGATTTTGTGATGTAAATAAATGAGACCAAGATAAATAATTTCAAAACGTTTTCCACCATTAATGTGACCTATAACCTGTACAACCCAATTGAAAAACCAACTGAAATCTTTTAAGGGGAAAAATAAAATATAAAAAACTTACAATAACCTGGTTGCATAGATATGCACACCCTGTTATAACTGGGGATTCTCTTCCATGGTCATCATAGACCGACGGAGGCCGAGAGAAAGTTATAACTGGGGATGTGGCTGTCTTCAGACTTAACCAGTCACATTCAAACTCATGTTAAATGGGAGTCAGCACACACCTGCTACCATTTAAAGTGCCTCTGATTAACCCCCCAAAAAAGTTCAGCTGTTCTAGTAGTCTTTTCCTGAAAGAATTTGAAAGAATTTCCAAGGCATTAAATATACCATGGAACACAGTGAAGACAGTCATCATCAAGTGGAGAAAATATGGCACAACAGTGACATTACCAAGAACTGGACGTCCCTCCAAAATTGATGAAAAGACAGAAGAAAACTGGTCATGGAGGCTGCCAAGAGGCCAACAGCAACATTGAAGGAGCTGCAGGAATTTCTGGCAAGTACTGGCTGTTTAGTACATGCGACAACAATCTCCCGTCTTCTTCATATTCTGGGCTGTGGGGTAGGGTGGCAAGACAGAAGCCTTATCTTACGAAAAAAAAAAAACAACATCCAAGCCCGGCTACATTTTGCAAAAACACATTTGACATCTCCCAAACGCATGTGGGAAAATGTGTTATGGTCCGATGACACCAAGGTTGAACTTTATGGCCATAATTCCAAAAGATATATTTGGCGCAGACACAACACTGCTCATCACCAAAAGATCACCATACCAACAGTGAAGCATGGTGGTGGCAGCCTCATGCTTTGGGGCTGTTTTTCTTCAGCTGGAACTGGGGCCTTAGTCAAGGTCGAGGATTTTTAATTTTTGATCAAGATCTGTTTTTTAATTCACATATTAACCTCTTGCACTCCGGGATACCGCGGGCGGTCACGTCTCTGCATCCTAGTGCATCCTCGTGCGCACTAGGACGCACACTGTGCGTCTCAGAGCGCACTGAAAAAAAAAAGCTGCATTTCCGTTCTTCCACTACAGACACAGCCACGAACAGAAAGCCAAAGGAGTGCTTTGATTGGTTTAGATTTGATTGACCTCTCATTCGACTAATAAGAGCCTTGAATTGGGTTTCTGAAACCTTGAAGAACCAATGACTGAAAACCTAGCAAGAAGGACCTGTCATATAATGTGATATTTATATGTGGTGTGTCTTTAAGACTGTGGTGACGTCACAGGTCAGAGTTGACCTTCACCGAGTGATATAGATATGAAAATGGCGATGTGTTGATGTTGCCGCCTGTTAATGTTTCCCGCTCCTAGTTTTAAAAGAGAACTTTGTTGAAACCACTATTCGTGTGGACCTCAGTTCTTTACATGGTGTCAGAAGTGCTTGACGGACGCTCTGCTTCAGTAAGATGGCCAAGTTTAATCCCCCGGAAAGTTTTCCTTTTCATCGTCCAAATGAATGGGCGGGCTGGAAAGAGCGCTTTCTGTGTTTCCGGACGGCTATAAAACTGAATAAAGAGGACGGCGAAGTTCAGGTCAGTTCACTGATTTACGCCATGGGCCCCGAAGCTGAAAACATCTTCAAATCATTCTCATTTACTGAGGAAACGGATCAAAAGAAGTTTGACGTTGTGTTAGGAAAATACGACGAGTACTTCTGTCCTAAACGGAACGTGATCCATGAGCGCGCTTGTTTTCACCAGAGGCTGCAGCGGCCTGGTGAGAAAGTGGAAATGTTTATCAGAGCCCTTCATGAGATGTCAGAACACTGTGACTTTGGTGTAAAGAGAGATGAACATATCCGTGACCGAATTGTTGTGGGCATCCTTGATAAAGAGCTGTCACGTAAACTGCAGATGATGGCTGATCTAACGCTTGCCCAAACTGTTCAGACAGTTCGCCAGTCCGAGGAGGTTGTCCTCCAGGTTCACCAGCAGGGGGAAGCACACGCCACGGTGCAGGAGATCCAGGGAAAAGCAGCAGGCAGAGGAAGATCTCCATTTAAACCAAGGAAGGGAAAAAGTGGAGAGCAAAAAGACTCATGGTGTGGAAGATGTGGAAAATTCAAACACAGAGATCCTGAAAAGTGCCCAGCCATGAAGTCAACATGCAACAAGTGTAAAAAGGTGGGTCACTGGGAAAAGAAATGTCACAGTAAATCAGTCAGAGAAGTCACTGAAGAGACAGTTTCCCAGACACCATTTTTTTTGGGCGCAGTCACAAAAACAGACAGAAACAACGACCCATGGACCATACAGCTTACAATTGGAACAACACCAGTCAATTTTAAAATTGATACGGGTGCAGATGCAAACATTATGGGAGAAAAGACATTTAACAAACTAGTTCCTAAGAAGGAATTAGAGCCATCTAATGTCACACTGTGCAGCCCGGGTGGTCAATTGGACTGTATAGGAAAATTTCAAGCCTTCACAGAATACAAAGAAAAACCATATACTTTTCCTGTGTATGTCATCAGTGGCAATAATGCAAACAATTTGCTGGGCAGAGATACAGCAATGTCGATGGGGCTTGTGAAGCGTGTCGAAGAAGTACACAAAGCATTTGGTGAGCATGGAACACTTAAAACAGAACCAGTTAAAATCCTGTTAAAAGAGAATGCTCAGCCATACACAGTGCACACTGCCCGTCGTGTCCCTTTGCCACTTTTGCAGAAGGTTAAAGAGGAATTGCAGCGTATGAAGGAGAATAATGTGATTGAAGCTGTGATTGATCCTACAGATTGGTGCGCGCCAATGGTACCAGTCCCAAGGAAAAATGGAAAAGTGCGGATCTGTGTCGATTTAAAGAGGTTAAATGAAGCTGTACGAAGAGAGAGATATGTTCTTCCTACTGCAGAGGAAATCACTGCAAAACTTAGTGGAGCAACCACATTCACATCATTGGATGCTGCCTCCGGGTTTTGGCAGATTCCTCTCCATCCAGAAAGCAGTAAATTAACAACCTTTATCACACCCTTTGGGAGATATGCATTCAAACGTCTTCCATTTGGGATCACAAGCGCTCCTGAAATTTTTCAGCGCAAAATGACAGAAACCCTCAACGGCCTGGAAGGCGTGGCTATCTACATGGATGACATACTGGTGTACGGCGACACTCCTGAACAGCACGACCAGCGTCTCAGCAAGGTACTGGAAAGGATCGAGTCAGCCGGACTTAAACTGAACAGAGAAAAATGTAAGTTTAGACAAAACAAGCTTCACTTCTTGGGCCAAGAAATTGACAAATCGGGCGTGAGACCCGACCCTGATAAAGTCAAGGCAATCCGCGAGCTCCCTCCACCACAGAACGTGCATGACCTCAAGCGTGTCCTGGGCATGTTTAACTATCTAAGGAAAATAGACACTATAAAGACCTCTACAGCAGCTGACTGTAACCTACAGTTGGTGTTGCGGTACATTAAGTCAGGATGGCCAGAATACATAGGCAATGTCCCAGCAGCTATCAGAGACTATTTTCCCATTAAAAATGAACTGTCTGAATGCGATGGAATTATCACCAGAGGAAGCCGCATGCTGATTCCGGATGTGCTCAGAGCAGACATCTTGGATCGAATACATGATGGACATCAAGGTCTGACAAAATGCAGAGAGCGGGCCTGCACATCTGTGTGGTGGCCTGGCATCTCATCTGAAATCAAACGCAAAGTCCAGTCCTGTCAGGTGTGTCGTGAGATGAGACCAGCTCAGCGAAAAGAGCCTCTCTTGTCAACCCCTCTACCTGATCGACCCTGGAAGAGACTTGCTGTTGACCTGTGTGAGCATAACAAGCACACCTACCTTGTTGTGTCAGACTATTTCTCTCGGTTCCTCGAGATACTTCATCTGCCAGTAACCACTGCTTCTCAGATGATCTTAAAGCTGAATGCAGTGTTCGCGAGGTTTGGTTGTCCAGATGTGGTTGTATCTGACAATGGGCCTCAATTCTCATGCCAAGAATTTAAAAAGTTTGCAAGGGAGTTTGACTTTTTGCACATCACCTCAAGTCCACACAACCCCCAAGGAAACGGACATGCAGAGAGGGGAGTTCAAACAGCAAAAAGAATCTTAAAGCAGCAAGATCCTTTGCTCGCCCTCATGTGCTTTCGATCAACGCCCTGCACCACCACAGGCGTGAGTCCTGCAGAGCTACTTATGGGTCGAAAGATCAAAACAACTCTTCCTACACTCGAAGTGAATCTTCAGCCCCGATGGCCTGATCTGGAAGTCGTCAGGAATAAGGATGCAATGGAGAAACAGAAACAAGCATTCTACTTCAATCAGCGCCATGGAGCTAAACCCCTACCTTCGTTGAAGCCAGGAGATTCAGTCCTCACAAAGCTGGACCATCAGAAATCCTGGAAAACACCCGCTGTTGTCACAGGAGAAAGCAGCACACCTCGCTCCTTTCTTATTGAAACACCCCAGGGAGCAACTTTGCGACGCAACCGCCGTCACTTGCAACATGATCCTGAATCAGCCAGAGAGATACACTCTTCAGCTCCAAATGACCTGCAGCCAGAGATTGTCGATCAGCAGCCTGAAACTGCAGCTGCCGCTGACACTATTTTACCAGAATCCAGTGTCAAACCGCCAGACCCAAAGCAAGGACTGTTGTTTACCCGGTCCGGTAGAATGATTAAACCTGTGCAAAGACTAGATTTGTAGAGAAAAAAAAAAATGAAAAATGAAAAGAGAGAAATTCACGTGTTCACTGTGATAAGTGTGGTTATATGTGGTTCAATAATTAAGCCATGGGCTGTGGGGAAGGGTGAAATGGAAATGGAAAATGTTTGAATTGAAAATTGTTTTGTTCTGAAAAAAAAAAAGCTAAAAAAAGGGGGAGATGTCATATAATGTGATATTTATATGTGGTGTGTCTTTAAGACTGTGGTGACGTCACAGGTCAGAGTCGACCTTCACCGAGTGATATAGATATGAAAATGGCGATGTGTTGATGTTGCCGCCTGTTAATGTTTCCCGCTCCTAGTTTTAAAAGAGAACTTTGTTGAAACCACTATTCGTGTGGACCTCAGTTCTTTACAGGACCCGCCTACCAACGGCTGCGAATACAGCGAGCCAAGTGAAGCAGAGAAGTTCAACGATTGAAAGCGTGCGTGCCGTGTGTAAAATCTGTTTTGTGTAAGCCGCTGTGTGTAACGGTAGCGTTCACCAGTCTTTTTTTATTACTACTGTTCTTATTTGTTTTGAAAAATCGTTCGCCAAAACCGCAATCATGGAAGCGCAAAACAGCAATAATGGAATCATGGTTTGACCGGGTCGCGTGACTAGAACCACGAGTCATAACAAGCGGACCAGCATCATGTTCGTCTGACAATGAGGAACAGATGTTCGCCAGCGGCACTGCTGTTGTGGACAGGTAAGTGTTACAAGCTAAATTATTCTTTATCCCTGAAAACAGTACTCAAAATGACTTTTGACCGATCGGTAAATTACAACTGTGCGTCATCGCCAAATGACGGACCGCGGCGCATGGACCGGACCGTGCGCCACGCTCCTCTGTAGCTGGGGGTGGGGGGGGGGGAGTTGTTATCCTCTACATTGCAGATATTTTAGTACAACTGTGCGTCAGCGCCACATGACGGACCGCGGCGCACGGACCGGACCGTGCGCCGCGCTCCTCTGTAGCGGGGGGAGGGGGGAGTTGTTATCCTCTACATTGCAGATATTTTAGTATAATTTTTATTGCACTGTAGGTTATTTTTTCTTGTAAAAAAAAGCCACACATTTTTTACGTGGCATGCTTCTTTGTGTGTGGGGGGATGGTTTGTTCATTCATTCATTCATGAATGAATAAACAACCCCCCCCACACACACACACACAGCCCTGAGTGTCACCTTTCATTAGAGCCCAAGATCAAGCTTCTATATTGAATCATTCAAAAGTTACAGACGTTTTTCCAAACTCTGCCATTTGGCACAATTTGGCACAGTTCAAAAACGCCTGGGAACAACCTGAGAAAAAAAGTTGTGTAATATATTCATTTTTTGTGGTATTGTTACAAAATTTTGACATCAGCTGGATAACACTTGGTTCTACGTTTCTGTTGCATTTTCCAGCCCGTATCTGACAGCTGTGTGTTATTTGCAAGCATTTGTATCCAAAAAAACACCCAGGCAAACTTTATTTTCTTCAAGTTCAGTATATTTAGATGACTGTTACTCAGTGGCAGGAGCACTTAGAGAGATTATGACTGTTTTGCCAAAAAATTCAAAGTGTTTTCTTTTAAATGAGACCAACCCCACGAAGATGCTGCAAAGGGTTGAAGAACAGCTTTTGATTTACTTTGGGTACGTTATTTTTAGGCATTTTTAGGGAAATTGACCAGAGTGCAAGGGGTTAAACTTGTTTCTAAGACCGCCTTCTATCATTTGCGTAATACAGTGATCCCTCACTTATCGCGGTTAATGGGTTCCAGAACCGACCGCGAAAAGTGAAAAACCGCGAAGTAGCATCACCCCTAATGACGTCACCCATAAATAATACGTACGTTCATTCTCTCACTCTCTCTCTCATATGATACGTGTGTGTGTGTGTGTAAGTGTACATACATACGTAGATGTAAATAAAGTGTACATAAATATGTTTTTAGAACTCTTTTATTCTTATAACAAGATACGTAACTTAAGATGAAGATGATTTACTGCACAGGTTAATGAGAGCTTTACTGCTCCTCAGGTGACGCCTCATCGTCAGGTGGTAGAGGCGCAGCATTGTCGAGGGCAGCTTCCGATAGAGCTGGAGAAGCTGCAGGAGGCGGCGTAGTGGCTCGACGGGAAGACTATTTCGCACAAAATGGCACAAGAGAACAGCAAAAAGTTCCACGCGGCGAGACTAAGCAACACGAGCGATAAAGAGCAATGAATGCGGTCTTCCTTCGTTGCGTGGGCGCTCGGCAGGGAGAGCAGGTGGGTGAAACGTCTCGGCCAATCAGCTTGCGGGGTGAAACGTCTCGGCCAATCAGCTTGCGGGATTTCCGAGCCGAGCCAACACGAGAACAGCGAACAGAGAGGTGGATTTTGAGTTGTGCGGCTCTCCGTGTTGATACCTGATGGTCTAATGTAGTCTCCCTGCCTTCTGTTAGCGCCCGCCCATTATTTCTCAATTTTGAATTTTTGATGAATATTTTTGAAAAATCCGTGATGCAGTGAGGGTGCGAAAGGTGAAGCGCGAAGTAGCGAGGGATCACTGTATTGCCAAGATTAGGAGCATCTTGTCTCAGAGTGATGCTGAGAAACTAATCCACACTTTTGTTAGCTCTAGATTAGATTATTGTAACTCTTTAATATCAGGTTGTCTTAAAACATCTTTAAAAAGTCTTCAGCTGATCCAAAATGCTGCAGCAAGAGTTTTAACAGGTACATGTACTAGAAAGACAGATCACATCTCTTCGGTTCTGGCCTCCCTTCATTGGCTTCCGATAGAATTTAGAATTAAGTTTAAAATCCTTCTTCTCACAAAGCTCTAAATAATAGCCCTAATAATAGCCCCTTTTTATTTAAAAGATCTGATACTACCTTATTATTCTAACAAAGCACTACACTGCCAAAATGTAGGATTACTTGTAATACCTACAGTAGAATCTCCAAAAGTACAATGGGAGGCAGAGCCTTCAGTTATCAAGCTCCTCTCCTTTGGAACCAGTTGCCAGTTTGGATTCAGGAGTCAGACTCGATCTCTGCTTTTAAGAATAGGGTTAAAACCTTCCTTTTTGATATAGCCTATAGTTAGGGTGGGATCATCTGCCCCTGAACCCTCCCTTAGTTATGCTGCTAATAGGTTTAGACAGCTGGGGGACCTCCAACAATGCAATGAGCTTCACTCCTTTCTTCACTCTCAATGAAATATTTTTGCTGGTCATTAACATCCGTTTGTTCTCTCCCATAGATTGACTCCCCGTCGTGCTGTTTGCAGCTGTTCGTCTACATGTCTGTTCTTTTCTTCTTCTTCTCTATCCCCCTCCCCCCCAGCCAGTCACAGCAGATGACTGCCCCTCCCTAAGCCTGGTTCTGCTGGAGGTTTCTTCCTGCTAAAAGAGAGTTTTTCCTCTCCACTGTCACCAAGTGCTTGCTCACAGGGGACCGACTGATTGCTGGAGTTTTTCTGCAATTGTGGGGGTTTCCCCTACAGTTGAAAGTGCTATGAGATGACTGTTGTTGTGGAATGGCACTATATAAATAAAAATTGAATTGAATTGAAGTGAAATGAACAGTTCCAAATACCAGTCAGTGCTGGCACAAAACCTTCAGACTTCTGCTAGAAAGCTGAAGATGAAGAGGAACTTCATCTTTCAGCACAACAATGACCCAAAGCACACATCCAAATCAACAATGGAATGGCTTCACCAGAAGAAGATTGAGGTTTTGGAATGGCCCAGCCCAGAGTCCAGACCTGAATCCGATCAAACATCTGTGGGGTGATCTGAAGACGGCTGTGCACAGGAGATGCCCTCGCAATCTGACAGATTTGGAGTGTTTTTGCAAAGAAGAGTGGGCAAATATTGCCACATCAAAATGTGCCACGCTGATAGACTCCTACCCAAAATGACTGAGTGCTGTAATAAAAACCAAAGGTGCTGCAACAAAGTGATAGTTTAAGGGTGTGCATATTTATGCAAAAAGGTTATTGTACGTTTTTTGTTTTTTTATTTTTCCCCTTAACAGATTTCAGTTTGTTTTTCAATTGAGTTGTACAGGTTATAGGTCACATTAATGGTGGAAAAAGTTTTGAAATGATTTATCTTGTCTCATTTTTTTACATCACAAAAACCTGGCATTTGGACAGGGGTGTGTAGACTTTTTATATCCACTGTACCTTCAGTTGCTGAATTCCTGTGCTTGCTTGGAAGCCTTCAGGAAAAGAGAATATAAATATATAGAATAAATTTAAATTAATAAATTAATAAAGAAGGAATGAGTGAAAGCAAGGTATTAAATCAGAATGTACTGTGTGAAAAAACTTGTAATCGCAATGTAAATAAGATATAATTGAAGTAACACTGCCAAATAACAGTTTTAACCCTTTTTTTTTTTTACCTGTATTGCAGTCTTTAAGGACTATACGGGTGACAAGGGAATTAACCTAAAAAAATGAAAGGATGGAAAAATGAGCAATTCCCTCTCACGTCTCAAAAAATATTATATTATGCACCTTTTTTCACTGGCCACGTCTTTTTTTTTTAAAGTGTTGTCATGAAACTATTAAAGGCAGAAAGTTAATCAATGGTATATTTTATTTTAAATACACAGGAAGGGTGTATAATTTGGTAAAGAAATCCATGGGCGGCAGTGTGATGAGGAGAAAAAAAATCTCAAATGATTACTGATTTTAATGTTTCTCTTTTCTCTGCATTATCACAATAAAAAATATCATATCACTTCAATAAATATATTTATAAAATTGCTTTAGCAACATTAACAATATACAAGGATTTCCTTTTTGGCTTAGAAAAACAAACAGAAAAAACAGGTGCTCATGATTTCTAACCTTGAACATTTTTGTCCCTTGAGGTTAAAGAATGAAATACAAAATGACCAGCCTACCAGCGAATGAATAAAAGATGTCTGTCGTTTTGTTTTGTTTTTATGACAAGTCAGGTTAAATTTTTACCAGTGGTTTTTAATTAAGTATTTTTGCAGCAGTTAAGACTTACAGCCTAGCAAAAATAATAATTTTCTTACAAAAACAAAAAAAAAAAGTCATAGCCGACTCTTAAACCCCTTCAACACCTTGGATTTGGACATTTTAAGAGTCCTGTCGGCTGGAGCAAACAGCTTCAGAGCATCGCTCGGCCAAACATGGTGTCCATGCACCAGGGCTGGTAGCAGTACTGCATGTAGGGGTGATGCTGGTAGCTGTGGTGCAGAGGCGCAGCCGTGGGCGCAGCCGCTCCGCTGCCCTGGTAAAACTGTTTCCGGCTGTCCCTCACCAGCACTTTCACCGCAACTCTCTTGGCTGAGCCGCACGCCGCCAGCTCGGCGGCCGTCTCTCGCCGTTTGGTTTTGTACCTGCGGTTTTGGAACCAGATTTTCACCTGGGTCTCTGTGAGTTTCAGGGCTCCGGCCAGATCGGCCCTCTCCGGGCCCGAAAGGTACCGCTGCAGGCGGAAGCGCCGCTCCAGCTCGTGCACCTGCGCGTGGGAGAAAGCCGACCTGGAGCGCTTCTTGTAGCCGGGCCTGCACCGCTGCTCGGCGTGGCAGCCGCTGAGCTCGGATCCCGCTTCTCCTCCTTCTGCGTCCCCGGCACCTGGCCGAGGTGCGTCCCGCTCCGCGGACCGGCACTCTAAAGCGGCTGAAAGAGATTAAATTGTTATTGTGAGAGGCAGCAATGCGCATGGCCACAAAAACTGGAGCGTCTTTCAACAAGGTGCTGATGGTCATTTCCTCCTATAAGTACAGTCAGGGAATAATGCTTAAGACGAGCCCCAGATGTCAAACAAGTGGTGGAAAAGATGTCACAGAGGTGTGAAATAAAACTACCAAGGATTAATTTAGTTTGCATTGATTGCAGCAGCAGTTCTGACAGATTAAAAGGGGAAATATGGTTCCTATACATGTCTAAATGGCTACTGTGAAACAGGTTTGCATCACGGCAAATTCTTAATGCTTTCAAACATTTTGAAAACTCTTGTTTTGATAACTTGTACAAATAAAGCATAGCTCCTTGTTTCCCCCAACAGTAAATCAAACGGTGACTGAAACGCACCTTCACTGATCTGCGCCTCCTCTTTGGTCTCCTCCGTGTTGGAACCTGCTGGGTGCTTCACGGCAGACACTGCTGGATCAGGAGAAAGTTTTTCTGGCTCTTCAAGCATTCCATGTCCGTCTCGTAGCAACGCATTTACTTTGGCACCGACGCAGGTGCTGCGCCTTGGCGCACGGAGCGCCTCCATCACGGTGCCGGGCTTCCCTCGGACACCATCTCCGGTCAGGATGTCTTTGATGGAAAATGAGGAGAAGTTGAAGGTCATGACTGAAATAAGAGCGCGGATATTTCCTGACTCTCTCGGTGGGATTTACGCGGAGGCATCAAGAGATCAGCCACCGGAAAGCCAGAGTCCTTACTGGTTCTGTCGTTTCTTTAACTGTCTTAATTTAATTGCGGTGAAAAGTCCTGTGTGCTAATGAGCAGCCAGCATCAGGAGCTGTTAAGACTAATAATGCTTTATTCCCAGCAGCAGCTGCGGTAAAGCTCTGATAGGCTCTTCTGTCTGCCCAATCCCTCCTTTGCACCGCCCAGAGACTTTGTAGGAGACTAGATTGTCTTGTTTTAAAAGTCTGCGGGAGCACTTCTCAGCTGAAAGTGGCATTAGTTCGTTTTACTAAATAAATCGGAGCCTGTTTGTGCGTAACAATAACTGCGCTTGACATGAGTCAGACAGGTTTGTTCGTCGGAACTAATGTGTGCTTCATTTTTATATTGCACTTGGTTTTGCGTCACACTCTGGCCCAGTGATCGAGAAGTTTGCTCCAGCTGTTAAATTGTTTGACAAAATTTGTAAATTATTGTGATTCATGGGATTGCCCAGATGGGAATTATAATCGTATAAACGCTGAGGTTCAAATCCTTATTTACTTTGTCTGTCTGCAAAACCCATCATCTTTCAAATAAGAAGAATGGCGCTCCAACATTATTGCTTCAACAGGTGAGTAGCGCCGCCACGTGGGCGCGATTATGGCCGATGGGTCCCGTGGTTGAGCATGCCTTAAAAAAAAAAACATCAATACAATCACGCACACATTATTCAGCTATGGAGCGATCTGCGTTTTCTAGTCTTCTGTGATGATTTGTTTTCTTTTACAGGCTAGCAGGCAGGTTTGTGGGTCCTCTTCAGCTCCAGTGTGTCTAAACCTGCTCTGTCTTTGGATTCCTTCTCTGCAGAATCCACGCGTAAGGTTTGTCAGACAGTAGTGCTGCTGGTGCCAGTTAGGTACACACACCTGTATAGGTACACTTCGCCTAGAGGTCGCTCAAGACAGGAAGGAACCGTTTTTGATGTTGCCACGCTGATTATTTCAGTAGGAAAGAATCTTGTTAATGGAGACATTTTGTGTAGAGATAAGTTGTAACAATAGATGCAAAGCTAACACTTTTACAAAGTTTTCTAAATATGTCAGATGTGTTGCTACTATCCCAATTCACGAAAAGCGGGTGGGTTAGTTACATGTACTCACTACTCAAGTAACTTTCTGACAAAGCTGCACTTTTCTGTGCAGGATGCTTTTTATTCTTTCTTACCTGTGTACTTGTAGCAGAGCCAGTAAAAGCATTGCTACTTGGCTCACCAAGTGAGTCAACCCTCTTGACGACACAGGTAGAGTGCTGGACTCTGGAGCTGGAGGTTGTGGGTTGGAATCCCCTTAAGTGCATTACATTGTTACTTTTGCGTTCATTGTGTTAGGTTTTTCTATCTTCAGTTTTTCTTCTCATCAGAGTTAAATTCATGATTTGTCTGTTCTGGCTCAGGAGGGATTTATATCCGATGTTTATTTCTATAGAATATATTAGAGGATAGGCCTACATATTTGAGTTTTCTAAATGTACTCATCTAAGAAAAGAAGAAAAAATGTGCTTCCATATATAGAAAGTGTAAAAATTTAAAAATTTGCAACAAAAAAGTTGTCCATTTTTGTGGAAAAGGGTAGTAAATATTCAAAAGTTGCTTATTTCAAAGAAATAAATACAACTATGAGGAAAACCTACAAATTTATTTAAACAGCAATAAGGTTAGGCCTACAAGAAAGTTAAAACCTCACAAGAAAATCAAATTTTGGCAGAAAAAAAAAGTAGAAACAGCAAACTCATGCTGAAAAAGTTTGCAAATTGTGAAGAAATGCGTCAAAAATCAGTGAGAGAGAGTAAAGTCGTTTCTCACTAAAGTAGCATCTATTCTTACTCAAGTCATTTGTTTGGTGACATGTATATATGCATCCATTTCATTCATAGGCGCTTATGAGAATTTCACCAAATAAAAACACTGAATCTTAAAATAAGTTTTATTTATGACTCGTGGTCTATTGGGTAACGCTGAGATTTACTCTTTTGCTGAACAGTAGTGTCGTTATTTAGGTTGAAAATCTGCCTTTTCTCACGTCTGACGGGTGGATGGAGGTCAGATGGAAGCTCGTCCCCCCTACCCCCCAGTTTTCTTCCCTATATGCACTTCTCCCTTCTATATTTAGGCTGCGGGTCACTCGTGATCTCCCCGAGTGCTTTCCGTCGCATATCTTGTTTTGGGAAACTCCTCTACGCCTCGCGCACCGCCGGGCAGACCTGCTATCTTTGGAAGCGCGAGATAGCGATCGCACGCGCGTCTGTCAGATGAGCACCAGCGTCCAGGGCGCGTCCTCGGGCATCGCCGTCCTGTCGCCAGCTCTATTTACACTAGCGACCGCGCAGCACTTAAGAGCTGACACCAGGTATGTCCTACCGGCAGCCAGGGGAAGTAGGCGGCCAGGCTATCAGAGGAGACAAACAGGCTGTTTACTTTGTCATTCATCGCCATTAATAGCTTCTCTGCCTTGCAGGTAAAGCTGGTAAAATCCATCTGCGATTAGCGACTTAGGACTGAGGAAAAAAGGGGGAGAATTACCATATAATTACGCACGCTATGCGCATGCTAATAAACTCATTATTATTATTATTATTATTATTATGAGTGGGTGCTATCTAAAAAACCCGTTTATTTATTCCACAGCGTTTATCACTCAGCAGTTATCATCTGCTGTAGCTCATAAGCTTCGATGGCTGCCCAGAATCGTGCCTGTCTGGTTAATGTCCATCTGTGAATCCTGACCGGACATTAGCTCGCCTCTAAAGTCTCCCCGTTTCTGGTTCTTGTCTCACATCGAAGTCTATTCCAAGCTTTCCCACGGAAAAAAATCAGAACAAGCTTTGGCTTAACAAGTGATTTAGAATAACATCTAAAAAAAAAAAAAAAAGCATCGTAAAAATAACAAACACACGCACATACACCAGCACATTTCATCGATTTCGTTTTATTATCAGTGATGGTTTTTATTTTATTAAACAGCGCTCTTATTAATGTTTTCTGGCTTGAAGCGCAACCAGTCAGTTTTACAGTCACACGTAACAGTTTCAGATCAAGTCATATCAAAGCAATACTGTGTAAGATGCATCATGTTGCATTACTGGCTCAGGAAGATTCTGGACGCAGTTATTAAAAGGTTCACTTCATTCTTTATGCAAATGTCGATTCGGTTTCCATTTGTTTTTAATGCACTTTTTAATCTGCATTATAAAGAATGGGCTGCAACTGTCATTCTCCAGCACCTTTAATATGGTTGCTCAGCTTGCCCTTGTTGTTCATGCATCCCAGTGCGTGCGTGGATTTCTTCATATGTCTGTGTTTTAGTTAGAGCGTGCTGCCCTGTACATCCTTGAGTCTGTTCATCCACACAGAAGAGTTTCTTCCAGCAGTTACTGTGCGTAACAACTGCGCTACCAGGCCCTGATCCCCTGCAGGGCTCCTTGGCACGGTGTGACCACGGGTCCTTGGGCAGCCTGGTTTTGCGTCTGTGCGCCGAGCTCTCCAAAATTCATGTTCGCAAATGCGTTTGCGGAAGTGTTGCTCGGAGGAAGAGCCGGTAAACTGGAATAAGTACAAGAGTAAGTGTTGGTGTACACCGAGTTGTTGTAGCTGTAGGCCGGGTAGCCACTGTAGCTGTAAGGGTGTGGCGCTCCGACTGTGTAAGGAGGGTTATAGTTCTGCGATCCAGTCAGACAAGGCCTCCCATCCCGGACGAGCACCGGCACGGCCACCCTCCTTGGCGGCGGTGGCGGATGGTGGTGGTGGTGGTGTCCGGCGATCTCCAGGGTCTTGTCCTGCCGCTGCCGCTTGCACTTGTATCTCCTGTTCTGGAACCAGATTTTGACCTGGGTGGAGGTGAGTTTCAGGGAGCTGGCCAGGTGTTCCCTCTCGGGGGCCGACAGGTACCGCTGCTGCTTGAACCGGCGCTCCAGCTCGAAGACCTGGGCCTGGGAGAAGAGGACGCGGGGTTTCCTCCTGGTCCTCTGCTGCTTGGCGGCCGGCTTCTCCGAGTCTGCAGCCTCAGACTGCAGCGCGCCGCAGCTCTCTGCGTAAAGAGACACGCGTAATTCCTCATTAAGCACGATGAGCAAATTTTAAACGAGCACCGTAATTTGCTAGTCATTCCAGCCAAAAAAATTTTATAATGCATTTTTTTTCTCGAAAGCATAAAAGTTTTGATGGATTTGTTTGAATGCGCCCTTTTTCCTCAATAACAAAATCAAACTTGCAAATTTTGTGTGAAATTTTGTGTGAAGTAAAAAATAAAAAAAAGGTTTATTGGAATTTCCAGAATTTTACAGGCATTTCTGAAGAAATTAAAATTGCTCACTGCAAAAATTACGTATTATTTCTCACCTCATTTGTAACAACACGTGGCAATCAAAGGCAGATCTTATAGGAAATGAAGGAATTTAGATTTGGGATTCAGACGACAATAGAGCAATTCACTTTCCCACTGACAGACATACAGCAATCGGATAAATGATTGCTTTTATCAGTTATAAATGTATAGGCTTCACTAGAATGAATTTTCATTTGGCTCGATCTAAGAACTGGCTGTATTGCTGTTTGGTTGACTTATATGTATTATTAAACATCTGTAAATCAGAATGCAAGCCAGCAATACTTATGTGCATCTGCTTAACAATTATCTTTTTTTAGGCTTCCAATCTGTGATCAGGGTGTGGCTGTTGCAACATAGTAGTATAATTTATTGCTTTTTATGCTGTACACCAATAATATTAACACACTGAAATAATTCTGAACGAATCAAAGATCTTTGATATATTTTTTATTGAAATTTAAAAAATACGAAATTGTACAGCAATAATTCGAAACGTCATACAGTGTTTCTATTTTGTCACTTTTAAATTATTATTATTATTGCTGCTGTTGTTAACTCCTGCAGTTTTGCGCATATCATTATTTGTACAACTCATCTTCCCCACTACTCATTTCGCATTAACACGTTCATATTTTCATATTAGAGCGTGCACTTACTGTTGTGCTCGGCGTGCTCGCTCTCAGCTCGGAACCCGGCAGACTCGCCCCTCGGCGGGTCATCGAACACATCCGCCGGCAGGCCGGTGTCCGCCAGTCGGTCCTGCGCAGCCAGCGTGCCCAGGTACGCCATCCTGTCCTCGCTCTCCGACAGGCAGGAGCTGATGGGACTCGGGCTGTCCCTGCCTGCCAGCATGCAGGACGGCGGCGAATGGCAGCGGAACGACTTGCTTTGCAGCGCGCCTGGCTGCGACAGCGCACCGAGACGGGAGAAAAACTGGAGCTGGTGCTGCTGCTGAGACTGCTGCTGCAGCTCCAACTTCAGAATGTCCTTCACGGAAAAAGGCGTGGAAGACGAAGTTATAACGGGACTAGGGATCATAATGACCGCTGGCAGATGGACGAAGGAGAGAAAATGATCATCAGGCCCAGAGCTGGACCGATTTGTCTCCGTTTGGCGGGCGAAAGAAGTAAATATCCCGTGCGTAAACGTGGGAAATCGGTGGTCTTGGCCGAGTTTTCACGCAGACCCGAGAAGACTGGTTTTGCTTCAGTTGTGACATCCCTCTCCACTCACTGAGCGTCAGTTTGGCTGCGGGGCTGAGAAAGAAAGAGATGTCAATCCAGGGAGAGAGAGAGAGAGAGAGAATCTCCCTCTCACTGATGTTCTTAAGGGGTGGTGGGAGAAGGGAATCAAATTATAACGTATATCAGTGTTTTTAATATTCAGCACTTAATATGACCACACTTATTTATGATTCTCTGTCGATATTCGTTTAATTTAAAGTCGTATTTGACCCTAAAAAAAAAAATCTGTTCAAATCATTCCTTTTGCGTTTAAAAATTTTATCTCAGTTTCCTGCGTTGGCTATCCATGGATAAGATAATCAACCCGGTCTCAGTAAAAATGTATCTAATAAACGTTGTCCACCCCTCTAAAATTGTACATTTGCACTTTAAATAAAAAATAAATAACGTGCCTCGGCACCTATTTACAAGCCGAGTCCCGAGTCCATGAGCAAGCAGAGGCATCTTTTTGTCCAATTTAAAAAAAGTATTGCGACTATTTTCACCCAAAACTCGGCCACTAAATTCAGCAACATCAGCACCTAAAATATGTCTACAATGTCTTGTAAGAACTGAGAAAATGACAGATGTTGAATAATAATGATGATAACAATAATAGTATAATTTAAAAAAAAGAAGAATTTGTCTTTGCTTGTGAGCTAAGGGGCAGCAGTGCTGAAAGGGGACACCTCTTCAGGTCCTCTATCTGTAGCCAAGTGCAGGCGCCAGGCTCTGAGGGCCCATTGCTGTTAAACCGTGTGGAAAGAAAAGAAGGGCATGTAGACTTAATCTCTTCCGCTCACTATCAACAAGACAGCATTTTACCACCTCTTCTGAAGATGCATGTCTTCAAAATGCCCCTTAAAGTGGACTGCTGATGTCCTTCCTATTCAAAAAGGCAATATATAGTCACACACACACGCAGAGCAGGGAAAATAATTATTGAACACATCATTTTTCTCATTAAACGTATTTCTGATGGAGCCATTGACCTGAGATTTTCACCAGATATCAGTAACAACCCAAGTAATCCATACATACAAAGAAATCAAGGCAACTGTGTCCACAAAATAAGTTATATTTAATAAAGTAGAATGACACAGGGAATAAGTATTGATCATGTTTGGTGAAATTCATTTAATATTTAGTAGAAAAGCCTTTGTTGGTGGTAATAACAGCTTCCAGACACCTCCTGCATGGAGAAACTAGGTGCAGGCACTGCTCAGGAGTGATTTTAGCCCATTCTCCCACACAAACTCTCTTCAAATCTTGAAGGTTCCGTGGGTGTCTATGAACTCTGATCTTCAGTTTGTTCCATAGATTTTCAATTGGATTCAGGTCAGCTGACTGACCATTCTAGCAGCTTTATTTTCCTTATCTGGAGGCAGTTGAGAGTTTCCTTGGCTGTGTGTTTGGGATCATTGTCTTGCTGAAATGTCCACCCTCATTTCATCTTCAGCAACTTGGAAGATGGCAACAGATTCTTATCAAGGATGTCTCTGTACATTTGTCCATTCATCTTTCCTTCAATTTAGTTTATTGGTTTATTTGTCAGGGACCATGTACAGGAAAAAAAAAAAAAAACATTAAACACAGGGTAAAGATGCTCTGTACCAGATTATAGCATTCTCACTAATTTCCATCTGTAGTCTCTGAGGCAGGCAGGAAGACATTAAAAGAAAAACAGCATATATAGAAAGCAATTCAGGTTGGGTTTCAGAAACTGTTGGCCCTGAAACAAGCAGGGAGTAAGTTTAAAAGTTACAAAGATAAGAGAGATGGCAGACATAAAAACAATTTAAGAGTGCAATTTCAAATCCCATTTAAGGGGGAGAGTCAATGATGACAGACTTGATTACTTAAAATCTATTTTTTAGTCTCTGTGGACAAGTCTCTGTAATTTGCTCTGTTCTTCAAAGCAGTGGGGAGCTTGTTCTATTCTGCTATAGCTTTGTATGAGAATGCTGATTGTCCAAAAGCAGTTTTACGTAGGGGGATGCAATAATGCCACCTAGAGGACGTCCTTGCTATTCTGGTATTTTGTTCAGAAGTCAGGTACACAAAAGTCTTAAGGGGTGAGGGTGCAGAACCATGGATAATTTTAAAGACCACCTGTATATTTGCATACATGATCATATTTTCAATAACATCTTGTGTCTGGCAAGTATACCACAATGGTGATACTGTCCTGTCTTCTTATCTAGAATTTTGATTGTTTATACAGGGATTTCAAGGGTTTCAGAGTCGTACTATTGGCTTGTGACAGGCATGAGATGCAATAGGAGAAATGTGTCAAAATCATGGCATTCAGAAAGGTTTTTGATCCTTTTAGAGTAAGTGAGTTTCTAATGCAATGCAAGTTTGCAAGGTTATATTTCAGAGTGCGGCTCATCCATTTTATGTGTTTTAAAGCTGAGCGTTGGATCTAATGTGACACCCAAATACTTAAACTCTGTTACATTTTCTGTATTTGCTCCATTTACAGTTATAGTCGGATAGTGCGTATGATTTTGTTTGTTGGTAAAATACATGGTAGCTGTTTTCCCTGTGTTCAGAGTGAGGCATGATTGATTAAGCCATTTTGACACTTTCTCCATTGTTATCATTAACTTGTCAGATGCTTGTTTAGCATCCTTCTGATGTGTGTAGATGACTGTGTCATCAGTGCAGTGGTGGAGTTGTATGACTTCACTTTTTTTGCAGTTTTTTCCTGTGAGCTTATCAATACATTCGCAGAGTTTTTTGTTGTTCCCCTTTGCATTTTTGATTAGGTCTAAGAAGAAATTTGCTTTTGCTTTACAGAGTTGCATGGTGACATTTCTGAGGCTTTTAAAAATCAGTCTCCGTACTTAAATCAGTTTTTAGCAATTTTTTAAGAGCTAAGTCCCTTTTTTCATGAGATTCCACAATTTTTCATTTAACCAAGGTAGATCCTGTTTTCTCTTGTGCTTAGATAGTGTTATTTTATGTTTTGAGATAATTTTTTGGATTGTTAATATCATATTTTCACATCTCTGTTCACAGTTTATTTCATTCCACTTTATGTGCTGTAACTCATTTTCAAATGATTCTATGTTTTTCTTTAATATTTTCCACCATCAGTAGGCTTTTTGTATCGTGATTTTGACAATTTGCGTACTACTAAAGTGAAATTATGGTCAGACATGCCAGTAATTAGATTGTTATGCGTTCAGGTATGTTGATAAAAATCAAATCAAGGAGAGTTTGAGATGAACGGGTTATTCTAGTTGGGTTACTGATCATCTGATGAAAATTGAAACTTATTGGTGATGTCCTTTAATTTCTGTCTGGGTGTTTTACAAAGGCAATTTAAACTGAAATCACCCATGAGTATTAACTCTTTGCTGCCAAACTGTTTCAGTACAATTAAAGAATGTGTCCTTAGAGGATGGAGGTTGATGCATCACAATCAAAGCAAAAGACATTTTAGGTGATAGTACAACTTTAACTCCAACACATTCCAGTGTATTTTCAGCAATGTTAAGTTGTGTACACTGATAACCATCCTTTACATAAATCATGACCCCCCTTCCCCTGCTATCTTTTCTGTCTTGTCTATAGGTATTGTACCCTGGTATATTGAAAACAGCTGGAGGTGTTGTTGGGGTTAACCAGGATTCTGAGAGGCATAGGTAGTCAAGATTTGAATTTGTCAATAGTTGTATTTGTTCTGTTTTAAAGACAATGTGTCATGAATCGTCCCTTACGGCAGGCAGAAGACACCAAACGCTGGAGCTGTGAGTTTGTACATTTAACGACTCAAGATACAAAGCACACAAAACACTACACTTACACATAAGGCAGGATACGGGAGAAAAGGTGTGGGGCTCACATCCGTGTGAAAAACAGGGGAACAGCCAAACTCAGGCTGAGGCGTCCAGACATGCCGAGAGGGAAAAAAACCAAAAGCGAGCCGGACGGAGCTCCTCCACAGAGAGAACTGATAGAAAAGAGTTGACCGCTGCAACGAGACAGCGTTGCACCGGGAGTTAAATAAGTACTGATAATTACAGGAATCAATAACAGATGCAGGTCACAAGAGCAAGGAGTGATTAAACTAACAGCTGACGGCTGTGATGAACCGCAAACTTGAGCTGACAACAGGAGTAAACAATGAGCACTGTCAAAGTAAGGCACAGCAGGATAAGACAAGAGGGAACCAACAACACATATGGAATGATAGCAAAATAAAAAACACCAGGGAATATAAAGGGGAAAAATAAACATCAAAGCAAGGACAAAATAAATACAAAACCCCAGGGATGCAAAAACTGGAAAACTAATATTACAAAAAAAAACTAATATTACAAAACTAATATTAAAAAAGGTGGACTGGAGGAAAAAAGAGCTCATGTCAAACAGGCAGATAATGTCATATACAAAAAATTAAATGCTAAACAGAAGTGAGGAAATACAGAAAAGTAATCAGACTAAATCAGGAGTGTGAGCACAGTTCCCTAACTGTGCTCCACATCATGATACAATGCTCCTGATATTGAGATGACCTCCAAAAAAGCCTTTAGGTTTCATAGTTGGATCCCACAATACCTTGGCATGATTTACAGTTTGAAACAATCTAGTGGTTTGTTGTTTTTCAGCCACAGTTTTCATCCCATACCCATCCCTTTTTGTAACAGTCTTACCAGGCTTATACAGTTTGAGTTTTGTTGTAATAATTTTTCCTGTGTCGATGTCACCGGTATCCCAGGCAACTCCACTGATGCCATTCCCCTTCAGATGGGCCGCAGCCACACCAGCATCTGGGGAGACTTTTCCTGCATTGATATCACTGGTGTGTTTGGAGAACTGACCGACGTCAGCCTCCTCTGGATGGACCGCTGCTGCATTGGTGTCCAGAGAGGCCGGGACGACGTCAGCAGCCAGCCACTGGGCCACGAATCGTCGACACGGTTCGACTCAGCAAACATCCATCGCTGAAAGATCCCCCGCTGCATCGGCATCCAGGGGAGAAAGGCCAAAACCAACATCCAGCCGTTGGGCTCCAAACTGTCGACATGGATCCATTTGATGGACATCCCCTGCTGGAAAAGCCGCCGCTGTGCTGGCGCCCAGGGGGACCAGGTTGGCGCCATCACCTTGCCATTGGGCCACAATTCATCATCCCAATTCCGCCTGGCAGGCCCATCCCGCCAGGTAAGCTGCTGGAGCACCAACATCCTGGGTGTCCAGGTCGGTGCCAACCTCCGTTCGCTGGACACCGTGCTGTTGGCGTGGGTCTGCTGTTGCTGTATTTGTGTTTGGAGGGACCATGTGCTGTGGATTCAACTGTAAACAGTTTAGCTGTTGTTGCTGAGGTAGCCACTTTAGCTGCTGTGCTGGCTGCAGAGGCCAGGTTGGCCAAATTTACTGAAATTGATGTTCTGGTTGTGATATCCAGGTTTTCCAGTTTATTTGCTGTTGTTCGGCTAGCTGTGGCGACCAGGTTGAACAATTTAGCAGTGATTGCAGGGTTGGCTGCGCCGGCCCAAGTCTGCCTATATCATATGCTGAAAAACACCCCCACACCATGATGCTCCCATCTACAAACTTCACTGCTGGCATGGTGTTTTGGGGCTGATGCACAGTGCCATTTCTCCTCCAAACATGCTGTGTGTTGTGGCATCCAAAATGTTCAACTTTGGTCTCATTTGACCAGACTATATTCTCCCAGTATCTTACTGGCTTGCCCAAATGTTGTGCAGCAAACTTTAAATGAGCTTCAACATGCTTTTTCTTCAGCAATGGAGTCTTGTGCGGTGAGTGGGCATAGAGCCCATGTCAGTTGAATGCATTACTTATAGTTTTCTTTGAAACAGCAGTACCTGCTTACTCCAGGTCCATGAGTGGTCATTGGCTCTTGGATAACTCTTCTGATAATTCTTTTGACTCCTCTGTCAGAAATCTTGTGAGGAGCTCCTGATCGTGACCGGTTTATGGTAAAATGATGTTCTTTCCATTTCCAAATGACGGCACCAACAGTGCTCACTGGAACATTCAGCAGTTTAGAAATGTGCCTGTAACCAATGCCATCATTATGTTTTGCAACAATAAGGTTGAGAGAGCTCTTTGCTTCTACCCATTATGAGTTCTTTGTGGTTTGGCAATCTGATATTCACAGACCTTTTTAAAGGCTGTCAGTCAGGACTTAACCAGCTGAAATTAATTTGCACTGATGAGAGGTGGGATGGCATCCTAAATTCTGATGGATTTCAGCTGGTTTCTTGGCTTTCTATGCTTTTTTTGCACCTCTTTTCTTCATATGTTCAATACTTATTCCCTGTGACATTCTGCTTTATTAATTATAACTTGTTTTGTGGGCACAGATGCCTTGATTTCTTTGTATGTATGGATTACTTGGGTTGTTACTGATATCTGGTGAAAATCTCAGGTCAATGGCTCCATCAGAAATATGTTTGAGAAAAATATTGATGTGTTCAGTACTTATTTTCCTCACTGTATGTAGTCTTAAAGACCAGAAATAATTTTTCTGATGTTTTGTAGCTCTTTAAATGTGCCTGGAGTTGAGTGGCATTCATCATCCGGTTCTGCAGGGCACTGTTAACAATGAAGCGGTCATCAGCGTGAGATGTGGCCAAAGGACATTCACTTCTATGCTCTTCTGTGACTCTTCCAGTCTCTCTGTATCTCTGTTGCAACCTGCTGATGGCACTCTGTGACACTCTAAGCTCAGTGGCCACTTTCCTCTGAGAACTTCCTGTTTGAAGCCTCCCAATGGTAAGGTACTGTTGATCAATTGTAAGGTGTACTCTTGGTCTCATGATGTCAAAATGTGAACAGCATGATGAAGAGGACTGTTTAAATACCAATTCTAATTAAACCAGAAAATTTATTGGTCGATTCATGGATCAGACACCTGAATTTTGCTGCTAAGCACCTTGTTAGAGAACAGCAAGTTATGCAAAACGTACTGAAACACTGAACAGTTGGACATGTGCATTCAAAAGGTGTCATGATCAGTAATAACTGACAGCTCACGTGCAGGGAGTGACACCAGAGAAAACACACAATGACACAGAAGTAAACTGAATTTGGATTTTATTAAAGGTGAACTGAACTGAACGGCATTGAACGGCACTGGGTGATAGTACATACAATTATAAAGATAATTTATCATTGGCACCCCCCCCCACAAATCCCGGAATCTTGGAGAAAATCGCGATTTTGAATTTCCCGCCCTGAAAAATCAGACGAATCTGCCGATTAACCGGAAGTGCAGCCAGAGTTCCGCGTGACGTCACGAGTGTGACCCAGTCCTCATGTTTACCATTGCGAGCACGTCGACACTGGTTGTTTTTGGTGCATTTTGTCGTGATAGTCGACTACAAAACACTTCCAACACCTGGGAAGATCTGTTCAGTGGCCAAGGAAAGCTGTCATGGCGACGAAAGAAAAGAAAGGGGGAGGAAAAGCGACCGGGAAGCGATGCGTTTCTAGATATACAGTGATCCCTCACTTATCGCGTTTAATGGGGACCAGAGCCGACCGCGAAAAGTGAAAAACCGTGAAGTAGCGTCACCCCCCCCAAGGGCGTCACAAGCACTATTTTGCACAAAAAGGCACAAGAGAACAGCGAAAAGTGCCACTAAGCAACACAAGCGATAAAGAACAATGAATGCAGTCTTCCTTCGCTGGGTAAAACGTCTCGGCCAATCAGCTTGCGAGGTAAAACGTCTCGGCCAATCAGCTTGCGAGATTCCCGAGCGGTGAAGAGGTGGGCGGAGAGGAGTGGAGCGGTGGTCAGAGAGGTGAATTTTGAGTTGTGCGGGCTCTCCGTGTTGATACCTGATGTTCTAATGTAGTCTCCCTGCCTTCTCCCTGCCTTCTCCCTGCCTTCTCCCTGCCTTCTACCTGCCTTCTACATTAGAACATCAGGTATCAACACGGAGAGCCCGCACAACTCAAAATCCACCTCTCTGACCACCGCTCCACTCCTCTCCGCCCACCTCTTCACCGCTCGGGAATCTCGCAAGCTGATTGGCCGAGACGTTTTACCCAGCTTCGCTCCCTGCCGAGCGCCCATACCCAGCGAAGGAAGACCGCATTCATTGTTCTTTATCGCTCGTGTTGCTTAGTGGCACTTTTCGCTGTTCTCTTGTGCCTTTTTGTGCAAAATAGTGCTTGTGACGCCCTTGGGGGGGGGGGTGATGCTACTTCGCGGTTTTTCACTTTTCGCGGTCGGTTCTGGTCCCCATTAAACGCGATAAGTGAGGTATCACTGTAATAAGTTAGAAAAATGCGGATGGCTTTTTTTCCTTTCTTTTTTATTGTTAATTTTCCTTATCCTGACACCCCAAACATGCCAAAGTAAAGACTCACCATTCTGTATTCAATAAGCGACTCTCCTCCCCATCACTGCTGCGGTCTGAGTCGGTGCCGGAATCCCCCAAAAATTCTGGCTCTAATCTGTACGGTTCGATGCCTCCCTCGCTCTCTTCCTGTTCACTTGACACTCCTGCATCCTCCTCTGTCTCGTCACCAATCCTGAATGCCTCTTCACTCTGAAAACTCTGGTGTTCTTGACTGCTGGAACTGCTATCATCTGCCATTGTTGTTTTGATAAGGGTCACACTCGTGACGTCATGCAGCGTCGTCTGCACTACTTCCGGTTTGTTTGGCACTGCCAGCCAGAGGCAAAAGTTTATCGGCTTATAGCTTGGCCATCGCACGGCCTAAAAATTTCTTTTATGTGTTGAAAAATACAATAGGTAATAAGGAATTAATCTGCTATTCTACTTTTTCGGCAAAAAGGTGGGTTCAGTTCTACTTTAATTCAAAAAGGAAAGCTTCATTAATGAAAGACGTCACTTCGCCAGAGGAAGACCCAGCCTGGAGGGAGCAACAAGAGCAGGTTAGATAAGGAGGGAGACTAAAAAGGGGAAAATAGGACTGCACTCACATGGGGTAAACAGAGAACCCGGCAGTGGAACCCAGCACAAACGGCAAACCAGAAGGAGATGCTGGATGGCAGGAGTAGAGCTGGGTGAGATGTTTGACCAGGTGGAAATGGCTGCTGAAGTGGTGATGATGATGACGAGGCAGGTGAGCTCACAACAACCCCGGAGACGCACCATGGAGATGGTAGCCACCTGTAGAGGAGAAGATGAGAGGAATTAGTAATTTCTCCCAGAGGGATAATATAACTTACTTGCTAGTAGGTAGTATACCCAATAAGCCAGCGCTGAAGCATTGAAGTGAAGGTCCTTTTAAGCGCTGGCGAGGCAGAGGAAGTAGGTGCGTCTCATCACACAGGTGAGGTGATTGCCTGCTGAGTAGGGGAAAGATGAACAGGAAGGGAGAGGGAGAGTGTGCTCACCAGAACATGACAAAAGGTTAGAGAAGGTCAAATTAAGTTCACCTGTAAAGGTTATAGTGCATTTTAGGTGCATCCTGAAATTTCACCCAAAAGTCAAATATCCCTAATTTAATATAATATCCCTAACTTTTTGTGAGTAGTGTGTGTGTGTGTGTGTGTGTGTGTGTACAGTGGTGTGAAAAAGTGTTTGCCCCTTCTTGAGTTCTCATTTTTTTGTATGTTTGTCACTCTTAAATGTTTCACTGTCATGGTCCGAGCGCCGATCTCGTCCGCGCTCGGGCCATACATCTTCTCCACCAGGTTTGACAGCAGGGTTACCTTCTGGCTCCCCGAGCTCTTATTGTGACAGCACTTGGAGGAGCTTACTGCTGTCAAAACCGAACAGCTGTGCTGCATTTACGGCTCATCAATAGCCCGGCATTTAAGCAGGCGCTGAAGAGCGGTACAATGCAGCAGTCTCGTCGATGATTCCTCATCAGGCGTCGAGCGAGCGTTCCTCGTCTCAGACGTCAATATTCCTTATTGATTCCATGTCTATGATAATCCTTCGTCCTAATCGTAAGTGAGCTTGTTCAGCCTTGCGGTTTCCGTATCTAGTGTTGTGTGTTTTAGCCCACCGAGGCTCATTACTTTCTGTTACTTTGTGTATTATCTTGTGTTCGTCTTCATTAATAAACATCATGCTGACATGGCTGTTTGACCCAGGAGACAGACACTGACACGAATAGACTATTTCGACAATTATTTATTGAATCAGGTGTGTAATGTGTGTGAAGGTGTGAGTGAGTGTGATGCTGAGGAACCGCTGGGGCTGAGTGAGTCCTGCCACGACCTGGCAACCCTGGAACACACAAGCACAGATGGGTTAGTGCTGTTCGCAGTACAGAGATGTAACAATGAGTACTGCTTACTTGCAGGTGGCGCTGGAAGGCTCGCGCTGGCTCTGCGGCTCGCAGTGGCTCGGTGTGGGTGACGCTTGGTGCTGTGGAGAGGTGGAGGAGTTCCAAGGAGGAGGAGGAGTGGCTCCGTTATTCGGGGAGACTGGTCCGCCGCCAGGGAGGTCCACCTGTGCACAGGGGATAACACTTTGACAAGGTAAGTTACTTTGGCTCTTACGTGGCGAAGCTTGGCAAGACTGTGTCGTGGATGCTCTGACGAGAGGATGAGTCCGTGACGCGTTGCGTGGCGAAGTAGGCAGATGACTCCGTGCTGAGCCATCAGTGACGCCGGCTTTTAAGGTCCGCTGATGATTGGCGACAGGTGTATGCGCAGCCGAGGCTGATGACGGCCCAGCGGCTGCCATGACACATGCAAACTTCACTGGCGACTGCTGGTGTCTTATGGTGGCTCGCGAGGGCCACCGCTTGACAGTAGACTGCTGCCAGGGCGCCTAAACAGAGGTGCCAAACCGAGATGCCGTTCCCAGTGAGTTTGCATTTGGACATTGCTCTTTCCTGTCTGGGTACTGCGTGCAGAGAGAATGCCGTCGCGGAGGGGCCGCGCTCGGAGTCTGAGCTACGAGCTGGCGGGCGTCCTGGAATACGTAGATGAAACCCTCATCTCCGCCTCCTCGACTATCACAGCGACGTACGCTGGTACCTGGACTGCGCTGAGGATGCCTTAAATCATCTTCCCCGCTATGCCGACCACCCCGAAGTCAGCGCAAGGAGGGATGACATCGCCGCACAGCGCGAGATACTCCGTATGATGGAGGAGGACTACAGCAGGAAGCAGAGGAGGAGGCATCCCCACTCCCCGCTTTGGGATCCCGTTCCTGTCCTCGATCCAGTCCAGGATTTCGCACCATCTGGGGGCCGTCGAAGATGTTGGCGGTCAAGGCCAAGGTCAACCTCAGCGAGAACCCCATCCGGATCCGGTTCCGGGCCGACAGAATGACTCAACCTCACAGTCAGCTGCCTCTTCGGCGCCTCGCCAGGAGGGAATCCCTGCAGCCTCTACCCCCAGGTCGTCTTCTCCTGCTGTTCCGTCAGCGCTCCGTGCCCGGTTCATCTCAGCTGTTTCCCCCTCCTCCTCGACGCCTTCCCCGGCTGCTGTGTGTGCCAAGAGTCCTGCTTCGGCGAGCCCCGTTCCTGATCCAATGCGAGTGGATCCCCCTCGTCCTTCCAGGGGGCCCTCTGTCACCATCCGGCAGGAAAAGGGAGGAGCAACGTCCATTACAGCAGGCACCATCGGACCTCCAGGAAGCAGGCAAGTGCAAGTTCATTCTTCTTCTCGTTGCTATGATTTGCCTTGTTTGACTCCTGGGAGCGGAGTTCAGGGTTCACAGTCCCCCGAGCGCCCACCACCTGCTGTAGCACTAATTGCTAATCCCGCTGCCTTTGTTTCTCCCTCCACTGAGCGGTCCACGATGCTAGGCCTATGTCGCCGGACGAGGAGGGGGCCTGTGGTTCTGGAGAGCCTGGTTCCAGCCCCGCAGCCACGTCGAGGGCAGAGGAGAAGAGCGGACTGCAGCCTGGAGCCTGCGCCGACGACAAAGCATCCCCGGTTCTCCACGCTGGAACAGTTCGAGTCAACAGGTCGGGGGTCCCCTGCCACCACGTCGTGCGGGTTGTCGGCATGGACGCCAGTGCCAGAGGGTCTTCAGGCTGCGGAAACCATCATGCCAGCTGTGGAGCCCGACGTAGCTGAGTGGGAGCCGGAAGACGATCTCCTTCCATCTGAGCCCAGATCGTCGGAGTCCTGGACAGTGACAGAACCTGAGTACAGGCAAGTGCTCTTCTTTGTTTTTCCCCTCCCTCTCTATTCTGGAGCACTTTTGCCTGTCTCTCGGAGAGACGAGCCAGGGGCAGCCGTCCGCTGCACCCGAACTCGTCTCGCTGGGCTCTGTCGCTACCGGTGATCCTGATCCCGGCTCTTCTCTTTCTCCTGAGCCTTCTCCCAGGGTCACCGGTGCAGAGCTGGTGCCGATCGCTGTGCCAGAGGTTCCGGGTTTGGGGTTGGAGGTCGGTACTGGAGCTGCGCCGACCCAATCGGAGTCCGATGCGGGTGCAGCCGTGACCCAATCGGGGTCCATCGCAGGTGTAGCCGTGACCCAATCGGGGTCCATCGCGGGTGCAGCGCCAGTAGGGTTCAAGGTCGGTGAGGGAGCTGCAGACCCCCTGCTACCTGACACTGGACGGGCTTGTCATCATTTTCTCTCCCCTCATCCAAGTCACTGCCCCTGCTCATCGTCGCCGGGGGCTGTTGGGAGCCTTCTACGCTCGGCCTGGCTCTCCCATGTTTTTTCCCCACCAGGGAGGCCGCCGTGGGCTGTTTTTCCACGGTTCTGGTGGCTGAGGGACGCGGGTCGGCCACCTGAGAAACTGTTTCGCCGGTTCGGCGCCTTGCGTCAGCCACCCGACATTCTGTGTTTGCTGCGGGGCGACTTGGTTCGACCGCCAGAGAATTGGACTTTCCGGGTCTGGGACTGGGGTAGGCCACCTGATCACGTACTGATCCTCATATTCCCCTGCTGGCCTTGGGACGCAGGGAGACCACCGGAACTGTCCCCATGGGTTTTTGGTCTCTGCCTGTCCCTCTTTTCCTGTATTGTTTGGGTTAAAGGTCATGCGGGGTGATAATCTTGTTCTATGTTCTGCCTGTGTTAATGTGGGGTTTTTTTTCTCTGTCTTGGTCGTCCTGTGTGTTTTTGTGCCTTTGGTGAATATTGTATTTTCTGTTATCGTGCCCTGTAACTGTTTCATTTGTAGTCTGCCTTAATCATGGTTTTTGCATTTAGGAACGTTGTATTTTTCGTTATCGTGCCCTGTGTTCTGTGTGATTCATGTATTTGGGAGTTTTGTCTTTTTTTTCTGGTTGTCTCTGTGCTTTGTTTTCATCATGTCTTTTGGTCTATGGCTGGGCCTCTCCCTCCTGGCCTGTTCCCCCATCTGCCCACCCTGGGGGGAAGGGGGGGTGCTTGGGTGTCCCTGGGCGTTCGGAGCCTGCCCTCGGGGGGGAGGTACTGTCATGGTCCGAGCGCTGATCTTGTCCGCGCTCGGGCCATACATCTTCTCCACCAGGTTTGACAGCAGGGTTACCTTCTGGCTCCCCGAGCTCTTATTGTGACAGCACTCAGAGGAGCTTCCTGCTGTCAAAACCGAACAGCTGTGCTGCATTTACGGCTCATCAACAGCCCGGCATTTAAGCAGGCGCTGAAGAGCGGTACAATGCAGCAGTCTCGTCGATGATTCCTCATCAGGCGTCGAGCGAGCATTCCTCGCCTCAGACGTCAATATTCCTTATTGATTCCACGTCTATGATCATCCTTCATCCTAATCGTAAGTGAGCTTGTTCAGCCTTGCGGTTTCCATATCTAGTGTTGTGTGTTTTAGCCCACCGAGGCTCATTACTTTCTGTTACTTTGTGTATTATCTTGTGTTCGTCTTCATTAATAAACATTATGCAAACTTCACTGGCGACTGTTGGCGTCTTATGGTGGCTCGCGAGGGCCACCGCTTGACATTCACATCATCAAACAAATTTAACTATTAGACAAACATAACACAAGTAAATACAAAATGCAGTTTTTAAATGAAGGTGTTTATTGTTAAGGGAAAAACAATCCAATCCTACATGGCCCTGTGTGAAAAAGTGATTGCCCCTAAACCTAATAACTGGTTAGGCCACCCTTAGCAGCAACAACTGCAATCAAGAATTTGCAATAACTGGCAATGAGTCTTTTACAGTGCTATGGAGGAATTTTGGCCCACTCATCTTTGCAGAATTGTTGTAATTCAGCAACATTGGAGAGTTTTTGAGTATGAGCTGCCTTTATAAGGTTATGCTGTAACCCAGTGTTAAAAACGTGAATAAAATCATAAATATCGATACCACTTTAAAAAAAAACACTCATTTCACAATGGGAATAAATATTTTGAAGATAAATATATAAATAAATATAAGTTCATAAAATATATTCATAAATAGTTAAAAACATTTTCTAAAAAGCTCTGATAAAGTTCCCAATATTTTTATTTGGTATATTGAGCAACCAATAGCTGCATCGTTTGATGGCAGCATCAGCCAATGGGGTCAAGTGCTCTCTCTCTCGGCCTTGGTGTGACCTGCGTGCTGCTCAGACACGGCAGAGACGCAGACCGAGAGAGAT
This sequence comes from Pholidichthys leucotaenia, assembly GCA_020510985.1. NCBI lineage: Eukaryota > Metazoa > Chordata > Actinopteri > Cichliformes > Pholidichthyidae > Pholidichthys > Pholidichthys leucotaenia. The sequence goes on along the minus strand of CM035841.1, from coordinate 332,160,250 downwards.
CCCTTGCTGAGGTGGTGATGCTAACGTGCTAGTAGCAGCCTTTTCCTGGCTAAAACTCTTGAGATTGGTAAGCCTAAACCAACACAAGAAACGAGATGTTGCTGTATTGTAGAAGAGCTTGGAAATGATGAGGTGATTTGATTTATAAACCAAAGTTTAATAATCAGCTCTCCTAACAAGTCTCATCTGGTGCAGAGTGGCAGAAGGAAAAAAGAGAGAGAATGTCTCCGGCTCACTGGCTTTATACTTGCACACAACAAAAGACATGCATAACAAAGGCTGACATCCCTCATTATCCTAATCCCCCCATTATCTTGGTATTTTCCTCCTCGCCTTAGGGGGTGAGGGTGGCTCCTCCGGTCTCCTCCGCCGTGTCTGGGAACGTCTTTGTTCTTCACTCGGCGGTTGAGAGCCTTTGTCCTTTCAGAGGTGTGAAGTCCTTTACATATGTAATTGCTAAACATTTCCACATGCTTCAACATATGTAGGTTATGGAATATATGATTAATATAGACCACAGGCCCCCCAAACAACTAAGAAAAGACAATAGAAAGGTTCACAGTCTAAGATAATTACTATGACATACTAAGTGTTACATATCTTGCCACGGAAGAAACTTTCCAGCAGCCATGCTCCTAAGAGAGTTCAGTGGTAATCATAACAGCATAGTAAAATCATAAGTCAGTCCTAAACTGTTGCAGCACAATTAGTGAACAATTGTGGAGTGGTTTGCATCAGTCCCTGTGCTGTCTGGGTTTTAATCTTCTCCCAAAACTGCTGTAGGTTGGTTTAGGCGCCCTGCTGGGACCTTCTTGTGAGGAATCTGCAGTGTGGGAAGGAGGGTGGTTAATTGTTCCCTGCCGGGGGGCTGAGTCTCTTCTCTTGGGGGGTCTACCCCGCCGAGGTGCTCTCGCCAACTGTGCAGGCTCGTCTTTCAACAAGAAGGCAGGCTTAAGTCTGTCAATGCTGACTGTTTCTTTTCTATCCCCAAAATCAAGCACAAAGTGTTTATCACCATGTTCCAGCACTCTGAATGGCCCATCGTATGCTGGGCGGAAAGTTGGTTTTAAAGCTTCATGCCTAACAAAAACGAACTCAGCGTTTTTTAAAGCTTGAGGGACAAAAACCCGTGGGAAGGAGTGATGAGCTGGACCGGGGAGAGAGTCCGGTCCGTTGCTGCCTAAAAACCTTGGGACTGGAAGGTGCCCTGGCTCTGGGTTCTCTGGTAAAAATTCATCTGGAAGCCTGAGAGGTTGTGCAAAGACTAATTGTGCAGGAGAGGCGTCTAGATCCTCTTTAGGTGCAGCACGCAACCCCAAAAACCCCCAGGGAAGTTTATTTACCCAATTTGTGTCCGTTAGTGAGGCTCTGAGGGCAGCCTTTAAAGACCTGTGAAAACGCTCGCATAACCCATTAGCCTGAGGGTGGTAAGCGGTGGTGCGATGAACTGTTGCCCCTAAGCTGTTGGACATGGCTGACCAGAGCTCTGAGACAAATTGAGGCCCCCTATCGGACATGATGTCCGATGGGACGCCGAAACGTGCTACCCAGTTTGTCAAAAAAACGCGAGCGACTTCCTCCGCTGTGGTTGCCGCTAGAGGGACTGCCTCTGGCCAGCGCGTGGTGCGGTCTATCATTGTTAACAGGTGTGTGAAACCTTAGTGGCCCCACGAGGTCGACATGAAGGTGGTCGAACCTTCTAGCAGGGATTGGAAAAGGCTCCAGAGGGGCTTTTGTGTGTCTGTGTATTTTGGCGCGTTGACAAGAAATGCAAGTTTTTGCCCATTCTTTTACGTTTTTGCGCAGGCCTGGCCACACAAACTTTTCGGCGACCATTTTAACCGAGGCGCGCACACCTGGGTGCGCGAGGGAGTGAATTGCGTCGAAAATACGGCGGCGCCATGTAGCTGGTACTAACGGGCGAGGTCGGCCGGTTGAAACATCGCATATTAGGGGGGGCACGCCATCGCGTAAACCCTTTTTCTCCAGCCTTAACCCTGTTGGTCCAGACAGGAGTGCGCGCACGTCCGCGTCACCGCTTTGTTCCTCCGCCATGGCTGCATAATCTATCCCTGCATGGATAGGTGCTGCGTATGTGTCTGCGTTAGTGAAGAGTTCTGCTGCTGAGGCAGTATAATCTGTCTCCTCACGCTCTGGTGGTGTCACAGCGCGAGAGAGACAGTCTGCTGCTACGTTAAGTTTGCCTGCCACGTGTCGAATGTCTGTGGTGAACTCTGAAATCGCAGCTAGCTGTCTTTGTTGCCTGCCTGACCATGGTTCTGAAATTTTAGCCATAGCAAAGGTGAGCGGTTTGTGGTCTACAAAAGCCGTGAAACTCCGCCTTTCTAACCAGAACTGGAAGTGGCAGATGGATAAATGAAGCGCTAGCAGCTCCCTGTCAAAAGTGCTGTATTTACGCTCAGTTTGGTTTAGCGATTTGCTAAAGAATGCTAAAGGTTGCCAGACCCCGCTGACAAGTTGTTCTACAACTGCCCCTATAGCTAGGTCCGAAGCGTCTGTGGTTAGCGCGATGCGGGCCAAGGGATCTGGGTGAACTAACAATGTTGCGTTAGCTAGGACGCTTTTTACTTCCGCGAAAGTGCGTTCGCGCTCCGGGGTCCATTCGACCGCGTTGGAAGCTTTCTTTTTTTTGAACGCGTCATATAGGGGCTGCATGAGCTGAGCTGCATGGGGGAGGAAGCGGTTGTAAAAATTAACCATCCCTAAAAATTCCTATAGCGATTTGACCGTTTGTGGCCGTGGGAAACTTTCTATCGCGTGAACTTTGTCTGGAAGTGGAACTGCCCCCTTCGGAGAGACTTTGTGTCCTAAAAAATCAATTTGTGACACGCCGAATTTGCATTTGGCTGTATTGATTATTAGCCCGTGCTCTTCTAGCCTCTGAAAAACCGTAGTGAGGTGCTGCTCGTGTTCTTCCTCAGACGAGCTGGCTACCAGCATGTCGTCGAGGTAGACGAAGACAAAAGGAAGGTCGCGTAGGACCGCGTCCATCATTCGTTGAAAAGTTTGAGCAGCGCCTTTGAGGCCGAAAGGCATTCGCAGAAATTCAAAAAGGCCGAAAGGGGTTATTACCGCTGTTTTAGGAATGTCTTCTGCTTGGACTGGGACTTGGTGATAACCGCGGACTAAGTCTATTTTTGAAAAAATGCGCGCACCCGCCAGATGTAGTGAAAAATCTTGAATGTGAGGAATTGGGTAACGGTCATGCGCTGTAGCGTTGTTTAATCTGCGGTAATCTCCGCACGGTCTCCAAGAACCGTCGGATTTCGGAACCATGTGAAGTGGTGAGGCCCAGGGGCTCTTCGAGCATCTAACAATGCCCAATTTTTCAAGGGTTGTAAACTCGTCCCGTGCTATGTTGAGCTTGGCCGCGTCTAAGCGGCGAGCTTTGGCAAATATGGGTGGTCCCGTTGTGGGAATGAAGTGTTCAACCCCGTGTTTAGCCACAGTGGCTGAGAATTTGGGAATTGTGAGTGCTGGAAATTGGGTGAGGAGTTGCTCAAACTTACCTCCTGCCGTGGTGACGTTGGCCTGCACAGGTGGTGGAGAAACTCGGGCTGAGCATGGAATAGAAGCAAAGGAGAGTGCATTAACCAGGCGCCTATTTGCTAGATCCACTAATAACCCATGTGCACACAAGAAATCTGCGCCTAATAAGTTAAAACTCACCGCCGCTACAACAAATGTCCATCTGTAGTCGCGGCCGTGGATGAGGAGGTGCAGGCTCTTTTCGCCAAACGTGTCGATGTTAGAGCCGTTGGCTGCCACGGCTCCGTTGCCCCGGGTGCCCGTGGCTCGATCTGCGTGGGAGGGCGTGACAAAACTCAGCTGAGCTCCTGTGTCGATGAGGAACTGCTTGCCTGTGTGTCCATCCGTCACGTACAACAGCTTATTCTTCTCGCCGAGAACCGCTGCCGTTAACGGCTCTCGGCTTTGGCGTTTCCCGAAATCGCAATTTTGCAGGGGGGAACGCATTTGCGGGCCTTCTCGGCGAAGCGGTGGTGATAATAACAGACGTCGCTCTGTCTATTACGTTTTGGCCGTGTCGCTGTCACCGTGGGCTGGGTCTGCTCAGTGGGTTGTGGCTCCTCGTGGTTCGGGGCGTCAGCGTTGAGGTCTGCGGATGCTGCTGTGGGTGTCAGCTCCTTGCAGGCGTTGACGAGCCGATGAGCTTCGTTGGCCAGTGCGCGGAAGTCTTGGTGGTTGTTGCATTTCATGCTGGCGAGTGTCCCTCTCATGTGTGGCGGCAGCGTGCTGAGGAATATAAATTGGAAGAGGAAGTTGTCATTGTCCTCTTCTTTAAGCTGTAGCAAATCCTCCATGAGGGCCTTCGGTTTGCACCCTCTGTGGCCGTAGACCGCCAGGATCTTCTCGGCTCTCTCTTCCGCTGATGGGACGTAGTTCACCACGATGGTTGCTTTGAGCGTCTCATATTTGTCCTGGGCCGGTGGCCGCCGGATCATGCTCCGCACACACTTCGAAGTGGCGGCGTCGAGTTTGGAGACGATATGGTAGAATTTGGTATCGTCAGCCATGATGCCCGCCAGTGTAAACTGGGCTTCAGCCTGCTGAAACCACGAGGCGGGGTCTTCTTGCCAGAAGTCTGGCAGGTTGACAGCGACGGCATTCGTGTATACCATCACTGCTGTGTCCGCCGGGTGAGAGTGCCTTGCCTCGGCTCTCACGGCGGTGCTGGTGCTCGGTTGAGCCCTCTCAATCTCTTCTGCCGGGGGGAACAGTTGTCCATCTGTTCCCCCGTCTGCGTGGTCGCTGGCGTCTGCCTGGGTCGCCACGGATGAGTCGATTGCGGGGGTACGCCTCAGGGCCATACTCGCGTCAAGGTCACCAGTGTAGAAGAGCTTGGAAATGATGAGGCGATTTGATTTATAAACCAAAGTTTAATAATCAGCTCTCCTAACAAGTCTCATCTGGTGCAGAGTGGCAGAAGGAAAAAAGAGAGAGAGAATGTCTCCGGCTCACTGGCTTTATACTTGCACACAACAAAAGACATGCATAACAAAGGCTGACATCCCTCATTATCTTAATCCCCCCATTGTCTTGGTATTTCCTCTCCTCGCCTTAGGGGGTGAGGGTGGCTCCTCCGGTCTCCTCCGCCGTGTCTGGGAACGTCTTTTTTTTTTTTTTTTTTTTTTTTTTTGTTACTTATTTGTACCCGTAGGTAGACTTGGTTTGCAGTCTGGTGATAAGCCACCGGCTGCTGGTCGCTGCGTGCGCGAGCGCCCTAAACCTACATGTTTTTGGTGTGTGGGAGGAAACCGGAGAAATCCCGGAGTAAACCCGCGCAACACGGGGAGAACATGCAAACTCCACACAGCTCACTGTTGGTCGGGGGCTGGGATCGAACCCACGATCTCATGATCCCCGCGATCCCCCGGCCGAGGGTAAAACTGTGCTGCCACAGTGCTAAACCACTGCGCCACCGTGCAGTCTTTGTTCTTCACTCGGCGGTTGAGAGCCTTTGTCCTTTCAGAGGTGTGAAGTCCTTTACATATGTAATTGCTAAACATTTCCACATGCTTCAACATATGTAGGTTATGGAATATATGATTAATATAGACCACAGTATTATCAATTTCTGACACCTCTTTTGTAAAATTTTAAGACTTTGAATCCAAAGGCTGTGAACTCACGTGAGCTCGGAAATCCCCTTGAAGCACGTGTTGCTCGGCATGGTGAGTGCCATTCATTGTGTATGTGAAATGCAACCCTCTGACGCTAATGGCCACTAGCTTAAAATGCTAACCTCCGATGCTAATTCTGGCTAGGTTTTTCATAAGAAAAGGTCGTTTTTCAAGGCTGTAATGATTAGCAAAGGTCCAATTTCACTTGCTACTGACTGTTAATTAAAGGTGAATGTTAAATCTGTGGTTTAAGGTGTTTAAATGTGTCAATTTGTGCTAAATTGTTATGTTAGCACACTTTTCTTTTTTTCCTTGTGGTGCTAACTTGGTTCAGCCCACTGCAAAAATATCAGTGTTAATGTCAAGTGCTTTCCAATGCACTTTACTTATTTTTTTTTTGTACCATTTTGATAAATTTGGATAGTAGATGTGCCTATTTTATGCACATGCAACTATTTTGTGTAATTTTGAGCGTGTATTTTCTATGCACTGTAAAAACGAATGCAAATTATTACTGTTACTAGATTTGAACTATATTAATTTTGGTTTAATGGAAATTTAGTAATATGAGAAATTTGATTTATTGTTGTACAACATGGAAATATTTGAAAACATATATACCAAGCTATAGATCATAGTTTAAGCTTTTTGTTCTGACCTATTCTGTAGGTCAGGCTTTTTGGCCTGGATTGAGAAGAACGTGGATCTCCAGATCTGGATGGCGAGCCGAAGCCCGAACCTAACTAACTGGTAGAGGTGATCCAACTGGTCACTATCGCACTGATTGAACACTGAAAGACCGAAACGAACATTGAAAGACCGAAATGAACATTCAAAGACTGAAATGAATACTAAAGGACTGAACAAACTACCGTATTTTTTGGACTATAAGGCGCATTTAAAATCCTTTAATTTTCTCAAAAATCGACAGTGCGCTTTATAATCCAGTGCACCTTATGTATTAATTCTGGTTGTGCTTGCTGACCTCGAACCGATTTTATGTGGTACACGGCGCTCAAAAATCTGTCAAAAATGTTTTAGTACGACTTTGGTAAGCTACGAAGCCGAACCGCTTGATGGATTGTCGGAGCATTACGGTAGTCAGGAGCCTCGCGGAGTAATATGTGCTTCAACATAATGGCCGGATGGCTTTTCCCACAAATCTCCATCCCTATTGATCTGCCACTCCATGCGCGCCCATCTCACCGATACTGTCAAAACCCAAGTGAAGCAAACTAATTCAGAGCTTGCCATCATTCCGGGTGGATTAACCAAAGAACTCCAACCGCTATATTGGTGTCAACAGGTTGTTCAAAGTTAAATTGCTAGCGAGTTACGCCACTATCTGCCAATGGATCGTGGATCGAAACTGCTCCTGTTTAGCTGTAATTAATATTCAAAAATGATATTTTTGGGACGAAAGAATTCAAGCGTCCCGGCATTTGTTTGCATTGTTTACTTCTCGGGGCTGCCGCCGGAGAGCGAGCCACATCGAGTACTGAGCGAGTATCCTGGCGATGTAAACAGCCACGGACCAAAAATGTACATTTGCTCGTGGAACAGGTCATTCACACTCGCAGACAATCACGCTACATGTGTCTATAATGACTATAGATAGGATTTTCTTTCCATGCACGCAAAAAAAAAAATAAATTCCCAGATCCGACTACCTCACGAGGTAGTCGATACCCAAAAGCCGATGGTGTATAGAACACATATATTAGGATTTGTATGTGAAATTTCGGCATCGAAACTGCTCCCGTTTAGCTGTAATTAAATATTCAAAAATGATATTTTTGGGACGAAAGAATTCAAGCGTCCCGGCATATGTTCACTTATCAGGGCCGCCGCCGGAGATCGAGCCGTATCGAGTACCGAGCGAGTATTCTGGCCAATATGGCGATGTAAACAGCCACGGACTAAAAACGTTCCGCCTGCTCGTGGAACAGATCCTTCACACTCGCAGACAATTGCGCTATATGTGTCTATAATGACTATAGATAGGATTTTCTTTCCATGCACGCAAAAAAAAATTTTTTTCTGGCTCCGACTACCTCGCTTTAATGCGCCTTATAATCCGGTGCGCCTTATGTATGAAATTAGACCATCAAATAGACCGTTCATTGATAGTGCGCCTTGTAATCCGGTGCGCCTTATAGTCCCAAAAATATGGTACAACTGTATTTGGTGGTATTTTATTTTTATTTTTCATTGTTTTTACAAGCGCTCTCTTTTTTGTTTTAAGTGTGCACAACTAAAAAATACACATACTTGCAAGCTTTTCATACTTCCTGTGTATGTGTCATCTGTTGTCGCACCCTCCAGGCTCCTACGAATCTACAATCTGTCTGATCTGGCCCAATTGTCCCTTCTGTCCAGGTAGTAAAGTTAAAGGTAACTACACTGCTATAACTCAGTACTACAAAAAGGGTACAAGACTGCACCTAAAGTGCTACAAAAAACTCTTGGCGAGCCAGCCAGGGGCCTAGAGCGTTGCGCAACAGTAGTAGACTCTGTTTTGACCCCTGACCAAACAGTTCATATACTGTCAGAATGGATTTTGTTGAAAAATATGGCGTCAAAGTTCCAACTGCAGTCATTGTCAGTGGTGTTGTTGACAAAGAAAAAGACAAAGACATTTTTGAGTTCCTAGAGCAACATGGCACTATTCGTAGGGTACTTAGCATTAATGATAACTCATCTGAATTTGACAAAAGTCACATTGTAGAGTTCGAGTCTGGATTAGCTGTTGAAACATTAGCACCTGCGTTGCCGTACTTCTTTCCATCCACTGACAATCCTGATGTTAAGTACTGCATTCAAGCCTTAACTGATGTGTACACTAAAACTGTAGGGGGCAGTGTTACTGAGGCTTATCTTAGCAACCTGAAGGGTTTAGCTAAGTTAAGTGGAAAAGTTTTTGAAGAGGTGTTGCGGGAGGTTATGTCCACAATAGGGAAGTCTATTGAAGCTGCTGAGACAGCTGAAACGGTCTCTGCCAATGTTGATCCTGCTTCCCCTACTGTAGAACCCACTCAAAGTGGAGTCTCTCCTCCACTCCAAGTTGAAGTGCCTCGCACCCCTAAAACCACTCAAGCACTCTTCCAAAGCCCTCTTGGACCAAACTTGACACCTCAAATGTTGAGTCCAGCTGATTTTAACCCACCCGAGGTTCAGAAAATCGTAGTCGAGCATGTCGTTAAAAATGCAGAGAAGCCGTCAAACGCCCATTCCTCTTTGAGAATCAGAGCTTTCTCTGGCAAAACGCCAAGACCGTATACTGAAGCTGATTATGAAATGTGGCGTTCACATGTTGACTTGAGTCAAGTCAGTCCAAGTCAGTCTTTGACTGACTTGGAAAAATCTCGCAAGATCCTTGAAACTCTTCTTGCTCCTGCGTCTGATGTTATGCGCCCTCTTGGGCCTGAAGCCACCTCTGCCGACTATCTTAAGCTTTTGGACTCAGCTTTTGGGACTGTTGAAGACGGTGAGGAACTGCTTGTGCGATTTATGAACACTCTCCAAGATTATGGAGAAAAATCCTCTGCATATCTGCATCGTTTGCAGGTGGTGTTCAATCTCACAGTGTGTAGAGGCGGTCTAGAGCCACAGGAAGTGGACAAACAGCTTCTCAAGCAGTTTAACAGAGGCTGTTGGGATGATAATCTGCAAAAAGAGCTACAGCTGGAACTGAAAGATAAACATTCACCTGCGTATGCAGAGTTATTGCTTCACCTTCGCACTGCTGAAAACAGACAAGAAGTTAAAAACACACGCATGAAAAAACACTTGGGTGCCACAAAACCAAAAGCAGCCTCCTATGAACAAACAGTCACCGAAACAAATACAAATAGTGAAGTAGAGTCTGACAGTCTGAAATAACTGAAAAAGCAAGTCGCTGATCTAAAAAGCCAATTAGCTGCTGTCGTGAAACAAAAGAAACAAGCACCACCGAAGAAAGACCCAACTAAGAAATCTGAAAATAAAAAACCTGACCATGACAAACCTGAAAACTTACTTTCGTCCAGCCGTCCCAGTACTAGGCCCAAACCATGGTATTGCGTCCGCTGTGGCGAAGATGGGAATATTGTAGCCACTTGTGAGTCAGAGCCAAACCCTGCACTTGTAGCTGCAAAACACAAAGAATTAAGAGTAAAAAGACAGATTTGGGACAGTCAGAACCCCCAATCCTCTTTAAACTGAAGTCTGCCCCTGTTGTGGGACAAACAGAGGCTACTTCAGAGATGACCTGTCCCAAACCAAAAGCTCCATCCAAGACATGTGCTAAACTGAAGTCACACTCCAAAACAGACCCCTTTAACTTTCCTTATGGTCTAATTGGTACCAAAAGTACAGCACAAGTGAAAGTGAATGGCTGTACTGTGAGCTGTTTGTTAGATACAGGCTCCCAGGTGACTACTGTCCCTGAGTCCTATTACAGACAGTACTTATCCAACCATGAGATTAAGCCACTTTTTGAGCTGTTAGAAGTGGAGAGAGCTAACGGTCAGAGTGTACCTTACTTAGGCTACATTGAAATACATGTCACTTTCCCAAAAGACTTTCTCGGTATTGAAGCCGAAGTGCTAACACTTGCCTTAGTGGTTCCCGATGTACGTGCAGCTGATCAGTCCTTAGTGTTAATAGGGACAAACACATTAGATGTACTTTACGAGCTGTACTCTGATGCATGTTCTGAACTGCAGCCCACTATGTCACTTGGTTATAAGGCAGTGTTAAAAGTCCTTGAGCTACGACACAGACAGTCCAAAGACACTAGCCTTGGTTTAGTGACCATGCACAACAAAGAGCCACAGTTAGTTCCTGCAGGCCAAATAGTTGTTCTAGATGGCGCTAAAGCTGTGTCAGCCGGCAACAGTGAAAAATCTGTCTTGTTAGAACACCCCTTAATGTCAGCCTTACCTGGTGGTATCCTAGTAAAACCATGTCTCATAGACTTACCTGAAAGAGCACCTTACCTTGTTCCAGTTATACTTACCAATGAATCAGAACATGACGTGGCAATCCCTTAGAAATGTGTCATTGGAGAAATCTGTGCATATCAACGAGTCCTATCGCAAGAACACTCTGTGAAAGTTACAAAGTCCAAAACTGAACCAAAGTCCACTCTGAAGTTCAACTTTGACTCTTCCCCCATTAGCGCTGAATGGAAAGAGCGCCTAACAGAAAAACTCAGTCAAATGCCCGAAGTATTTGCACAGAACGATCTTGACCTTGGCAAAACAGATCGAGTGAAACACACAATCAAATTATCAGATGAAACACCGTTCAAACACAGAGCACGTCCCATACATCCCAATGACCTGGAAGCAGTCCGTAAGCATCTCAAAGAACTCCAACAAGCAGGTGTGATAAGAGAGTCTACTTCCCCATTTTCTTCGCCTATTGTGGTGGTGCGGAAGAAAAATGGCGATGTCCGCCTTTGTATTGATTACAGGAAGCTTAACATGCAGACTGTAAAAGATGCTTACGCCCTCCCCAACTTGGAGGAAACATTTTCCACCTTGACCGGTTCGCAGTGGTTCTCCGTCCTCGATTTAAAGTCGGGGTACTACCAAATTGAGGTAGAGGAGCTGGACAAACCAAAGACAGCGTTCGTATGTCCCATCGGCTTTTGGGAATTCAATAGAATGCCCCAAGGCATTACAAACGCCCCCAGCACGTTCCAGCGCCTCATGGAGAAATGTATGGGCGACATGAATCTGCATGAGGTGATTGTGTTCCTCAATGATATCATTGTATTCTCCAAGACGCCCGAAGAACATGAGGCTCGCTTAATGAAAGTTCTTAATCGCCTAAAAGAGTATGGGCTTAAATTTTCCCTTGAGAAATGCAGATTTTTTCAAACTTCTGTCAGATACCTCGGTCACATTGTGTCCAGTAAGGGAGTTGAGACTGACCCCGAAAAAGTGAAAGCCCTAAGTACCTGGCCTGTGCCCCGTGATCTCAAACAGCTCCGCTCGTTCTTAGGCTTTTCAGGGTACTATATGCGGTTCATTAAGAACTATTCCAGCATCGTTAAGTCCCTCACTGACTTAACATCAGGCTACCCTCCTTTGCGCAAAAGCACAAAGCCCAAAGCTAAGCCTGCCCAGTACCACAACCCAAAGACACCGTTTGGCGAGCGATGGATTTCTTCCTGTGATCTTGCATTCAAAACCATCATTGAAAAGCTCAGTACTGCGCCTGTCCTGGGTTTCGCTGACCCTCAGTTACCATATACACTCCATACTGACGCCAGCACTACAGGGCTTGGCGCTGCCCTCTATCAAGAGCAGGAGGGCCAGACTAGGGTCATAGCTTATGCAAGCCGGGGGTTGTCTAGAAGTGAGTCCCGTTACCCCGCCCATAAATTAGAATTTTTAGCTCTAAAGTGGGCAGTAACGGAGAAGTTCGCAGACTATTTATATGGCAACCACTTTATTGTTGTGACAGATAGTAACCCCCTGACGTACAGTGGGGCAAAAAAGTATTTAGTCAGCCACCAATTGTGCAAGTTCTCCCACTTAAAAGATGAGAGAGGTCTCCAATTTTCATCATAGGTATACCTCAACTATGAGAGACAAAATGAGAAAAAAAAATCCAGAAAATCACATTGAAGGATTTTTAATGAATTAATTGGTAAATTCCTCGGTAAAATAAGTATTTGGTCACCTACAAACAAGCAAGATTTCTGGCTCTCACAGACCTGTAACTTCTTCTTTAAGAGGCTCCTCTGTCCTCCACTCGTTACCTGTATTAATGGCACCTGTTTGAACTCGTTATCAGTATAAAAGACACCTGTCCACAACCTCAAACAGTCAGACTCCAAACTCCACTATGGCCAAGACCAAAGAGCTGTCAAAGGACACCAGAAACAAAATTGTAGACCTGTACCAGGCTGGGAAGACTGAATCTGCAATAGGTAAGCAGCTTGGTGTGAAGAAATCAACTGTGGGAGCAATTATGACTTTACTTATAATTAATAAGTAAATCAATAAATAAGTAACTAAATAAGTAAATAAATAAATAAGTAAATAAGTAAATTTACTTATTTAATAAGTAAATAATTTAATTACTGTGAATCATGGGGGTGGAAACATCATACTTTGGGGCTGTTTTTCTGCAAAGGGACCAAGACGACTGATCCATCAAGACTGACTGATCTGACTGATCAAAGGGACCAAGACAACTGATCAAGACTGCACCTAAAGTGCTACAATGCCACAGCATCTCAATCGGATTCAGGTCAGGACTTTGACTAGGCCACTCCAAAGTCTTCATTTTGTTTTTCTTAAGCCATTCACAGGTGGACTTGCTGGTGTGTTTTGGATCATTGTCCTGCTGCAGAACCCGAGTACGCTTCAGCTTGAGGTCATGAACAGATGGTCGGACATTCTCCTTCAGGATTTTTTGGTAGACAGCAGAATTCATGGTTCCATTTACCACAGCAAGTCTTCCAAGTCCTGAAGCAGCAAAACAGCCCCAGACCGTCACACTACTACCACCATATTTTACTGTTGGTATGATGTTCCTTTTCTGAAATGCTGTGTTACTTTTACGCCAGATGTAATGGGACACACACCTTCCAAAAAGTTCAATATTTGTCTCATCAGTCCACATAGTATTTTCTCTAAAGTCTTGGGGATCATCAAGATGTTTTCTGGCAAAACTGAGACAAGCCTTTATGTTCTTTTTGCTCAGCAGTGGTTTTCGTCTTGGAACTCTGCCATGTGGGCCATTTTTGCCCAGTCTCTTTCTTTTGATGTAGTCATGAACACTGACCTTCACTGAGGCAAGTGAGGCCTGCAGTTCTTTGGATGTTGTTGTGGGGTCTTTTGTGACCTCTTGGATGAGTCGTCACTGCGCTCTTGGAGTAATTTTGGTCAGCCGGCCACTCCTGAGAAGGTTCACCACTGTTGCATGTTTTCTCCATTTGTGGATAATGGCTCTCACTGTGGTTCACTGGAGTCCCAAAACTTTAGAAATGGCTTTATAACCTTTTCCAGACTGATAGATCTCAATTACTTTGTTTCTCATTTGTTCCTGAATTTCTTTGGATCACAGCATGATGTCTAGCTTTTGGGGATCTTTTGGTCTACTTCACTTTGTCAGGCAGGTCCTATTTAAGTGATTTCTTGATTGAGAACAGATGTGGCAGTAATCAGGCCTGAGTGTGGCTAGAGAAATTGAACTCAGCTTTCCAAAGATGTGATAAACCACAGTTAATTTATGTTTTAACAGGGGAAAACAATTGCTTTTCACACAGGGCCATGTAGGTTTGGAATCAGGAAGGGGACAAACACTTTTTGACACCTGTGTGTGTGTGTGTGTGTGTGTGTGTGTGTGTGTGCGTGCGTGCGTGCGTGCGTGTGTGCGTGTGCGTGCGCGCGCGCATATTTTTATTCTTCCCCCCCATAAAAAAGTGTTAACTGAAAGTTGTACTTCACTGACAAATTTTTTTATGATCCGGTGCATGGGCAGGGGCCGTGCTTAGTTATTAGATTTATTTTGTCTTTTTCTGTTTGTTTGTTTTTCTGTTGAATGTATTGGTTCCTGTTTTTGGTTAATTCATTATTAGAGTCTGTATTTCCTTCTTTGGTTTTTGTGTTGATGGCTGCTGGCGCTGTGACAGCTCACATGTCACTTCCGGCTGTCAAATTCTGTTCGCAGGCTGCCATGGCTGACAGCAATTATCACCACTCAGGACCCCGCAGGTGTTTGTGATCAGGGATGGCCTATTAAAGCCGTGGGCACCATTTCCCTGGTGCAGCGGCGTCAACCATGTTTCATGCCAAGAATCTCTTGAACATCTCGCTAAGTTAAGTTATTGTTAATTCTGTCTTGTCCACGTCTTTGTTTATTTGTATTTTTCGTTCCAGCCTTTGGGCTGTGTTTTTCGTTGTTGTGTGTTCAATATTTTGTGTTTCTTTAGTTAATAAATTTACAAGCTCACAGTCTGCGTTTGGCGTCCTGTTTGCCCTCAGGGAGGGCCGTTCATGACTTTTTTTGAGCAATGACTGAAAATTCAGAAAGCTGTTTGTCATTTGACAGATTACATTGAGGGTGATCGAATTAAAGTTAATTAAAATGACAGATAATAATAGATTATGGCAGAATTTTTACAAGCCTGCCAAAATGACATAACAAAAAAGTCTAGTGCAACCAAAATGGCATTTTTACTGTTCCTTAAAATTCATGCGTGACTAAATTAATAGCTGGGGCAAAATGTCTAAACATAATGCTCTTTTGCGCTACAGTTGTAGAGACTACGTCACTATCTGAAAATCTCGGGTTGATTACAATTGATCTCAAGTCACAAACGTGCCTGTCTCCTGTTCTCAACTGACCATCAATGGCAGTCTTCGCGTGCCACCTCCGGCGGCCCAAAGTGGTCAAGCAGAGATGCGTGTTTACACAGCGGAAGAGTCTGTTTCCTGCCCATAACAAAACCCAGACGCCCAGAGCGTGTCAAGGAGCTCCTCCATGCTGAATGTGTCTCCAATATATCATCTTCATCTCAGAATCAGGATCGTGATAAGTCGGGTATAAGGTCAAGCCCACAGCAGGCCGGAGAAGGCTGCAGAGCACTGCGCAATAACAAGAATTAAGGGGCATGAAGAAAATGCTTTGTTTGTGAACAGAGTTCAGTCATTCCCCTCAATTCCTTCTGTGGTGAGTTTTCTAAAGATGACCGTAACATGTCTGTTCTTGTTTTCATCCTTCTCTATACTTCTGCAAACTCACCAGCTGAAATCATGCTTTTCTTTCAGCAGCAGGTGCAGAACTTGTAGTAAACTAAAACTTTAATTTGATTGCTTGGACAAATCTTATGCAGTGGGGTTTATTGCATGAGTGCAGCCTTCTACATATTGACTTAAATGATTTGTTATAATCTACTTAATAAAGAGCTGTTTGATTAAAGGCGTCACATGTGGTGATAAACTTAAGTCACTATTCATCTTTCTTACAGCACTCTTAATAAAAAATAACATGGATTATTATATTAAGGACATGGATTAGCTCGTTTGTTTGGCCAATCTACAGTATAATATCTATATTATAATATAGATATTATAGATAACAATATTATTATTATCAATAATATTGATAATAATATCAGTCTACAATAAAATGATGTCTGCCTCTGTAGTATTCTCTGGGCCCCTCCCCAATCTGACCAGTGATGACATGTTTAGCCACTTGTCATCCTTCAACCACTGCCTGTCTGTGTGGTGTCCTGCAAGTGATGTGGGCTACATAGACAGTTGGAACTCATTTTGAGGAAAACCTGGTCTTATTAGACGGGACGGCATCCATCCCACTTTGGATGGTGCTGTTATGTATGAGATGGGTGTCTGGGATGCCGTGCCTACCCACAGGGTGACGTCAGGTGGGCACGGCCCACTCTGTATATAGTTGAGTGTTCAGCCTAATGAAGAGTAGTTGGATGCCTCTCAAGATGCTTTCTGCCTGCGCTCATTTAACAATATAACATTTGGCGACGAGGAGACTAATGGGAGCGTGCTGGTTGCCTCAGCTGTTGGCACTGTTTCTGGAGCGCGAGGGGGAGCCTGTGATCCTCTGGCCGGAGCGGAGAGCCTCATATGAGGAATATATTAGGGCGCTGGGTCTACACAAGCTAGACGGGAGACGATGGCAGGCGCTCCTGGCCCACAATCTCGGCGCGGAGGGCCGAAGGATCGTCGGTACTCTGGGTGGAGCGGACCTCTACGAGGATGCTGTCGAGAGGCTGACCAGGCACTTCGACGGTCAGTCAAGGGCCATGAAGCTGCAAGTGAAGGAGCCCTTGATGCCAGAAACTGGTGGGCTAGCCAGCTGTGGGAAATTAGCGGCCCTCTCTGTGCCAATGGATGGGCTAGCTGAGGAGCGAACTTCATGCCAAAAGCGGGCAAGCGAGGCCAGGCAGGCTGAAGGCCCCGGGGAGGAGCAGCGGCCGCAGGACATGGTGACAGCGCAGCAGAGCACCAACACCGAGAGCACTGGATGCAGCGGTGAGGAGCCCAGGTTGGTGAGCGGGCCCGGCGAGGGTGATGGTGCGTGCCCCGGAGGTGAGTAGCAACAACCGCTTGTGGAGGCTACGCAGCAGGCAAGCGAGGCTAGGCAGGCTGACGGCCCCAGGGAGGCAACAGCAACAGCTGCGTGTGGAAGCTACGCAGTGGGCAAGCAAGGCCAGGCAGGCTGACGGCCCCCGGGAGGAGCAGCAGCCGCAGAACATGGTGACAGCGCAGCAGAGCACCAACACCAAGAACACTGAAGGCAGTGGTGAGGAGCCCAGGTCGGTGAGTGGGCCCAGCGAGGGTGATGGTGCATGTCCCAGAGGTGAGCAGCAGCCAAATACGGAGGCTACGCAGCAAGACGCGTGGAGCAGGGGCGCCAAGAGCAGTGATGAAGTGCCCAGGTTGGGAGACAGAGCCGACGGGAGTGTCACAGACAGCCCCGAGGGACAGCAGCTACAGCCAGAAGTGGCTGATGGCGTGGTTCGGGACATGAGCTGGTCTGGCGAGCTGGGAGATAATTGTGACTGGTGTGACGATAACCCAGCGAGAGTTGACCGCAGTGCTGGTGGCCAAGTTGCCCTTGGTGTGGGAACCTGACGGCACTGCGGCGTCCCCGTGAAGAGGGCTGCCGAGACTGGAGGACAAGAGAGTGGAGCGAAAAAATTGGCGTGGTTCTGCAGAGTGCCAAACGCCATCGTTGGGGTAGGAGTTTTGAGAAGACAAACCAGTTTTGGCAGTTAGAGACATGTTGGCCAGGGAGGGGTGTTTCGACCGTGGGGGGCAGCAGTGGCCGGAGGCGTGGAGGAGGAGTAGCAACAATTTACCATTCCAAATTACTAGTTAATGTAAAGCAAAAAACACATGAGGGCCTGGTCCTCAGTATTGGGCATTTTAGCAATTTTAGGCTAAACCCAATTTTATTTGCCATAGTTTATCATCCTCCATCAACTTACTCAGAGTTTTTATCCAAATTTGCCAAATTCTTAGCTGATTTAGTGCTGAAATCAGATAGAATTATAGTAGGGGACTTTAATATACATGTAGATGTAGATAGTGATTGTCTTAATATGGCATTTAATTCAACATTAGACTCGATGGGGTTTTCTCACAAAGTAGAAAATTCTACCCATTATCCCCACAACACATTGGACCTTGTTCTGACATATGGCATAGAAATAGAAAATCTTGTAGTGTCTCCTCATAACCCTGTACTGTCAGACCATTATCTGTTAACCTTTGATTTTACTATTTCTGACTATTTGGATCCTAAAGAAAAATATTACTACAGTAGATGCCTCTCAGATGATGTTGTTACCAAATTTATGCAGATTGTTTCCTCTATGCCATGTGTCAACACAACAGAAATAAGCTATGGAGAGCTTGCTCCTTCTGTAATTGATAGCATGGTAGATAGTGTTACAGCTTCTCTGCATCAGACTCTAGACATGGTGGCCCCTTTGAAAAAGAAAAAGTCTAATCAGAGATTTCTAACTCCTTAGTTCAACACAGAAACTTGTAGCTTAAAACAGAAGACTCGCCAATTAGAAAGAAAATGGCGCTCCACTAATTTAGATGAAATCTATTTAGCTTGGAGAAATCATCTTTTAATTTATAAAAACCTCTTAGAAAAGCTAGAACAAGTTATTATTCTGCATTAATAGAAGAGAACAAGAATAATCCCAGGTTTCTTTTCAGCACTGTAGCCAGGCTGACAAAGAGTCAGGACTCTGTTAATCCTAGCATTCCCTTAGAGCTTACTAGTCAGGACTTTATGAACTTTATCAATAATAAAATTTCATCTATCAGAGATAAAATCAGTCAGATTCTTCCCACCATTAACTTAACTACAGTAACTACTACAACTCCTTCAACTGATATCTGTTTGGATGAGTTTACTCCAATTGACCTTTTAGAGTTAGATAAAATAATTTCCTCATCCAAGCCTTCAACTTGTCTTTTAGACCCTATTCCTACCAGGTTATTTAAAGAAGTCTTCCCATTTATTGGTAGCTTTGTTCTTCAAATAATCAATTCTTCATTAACATTAGGCCATGTACCGCAGGCTTTTAAAACTGCTGTAATTAAACCCTTACTCAAAAAGCCAACACTGGACCCAGGAGTTTTAGCTAACTAGACCAATCTCTAATCTGCATTTCATTTCAAAAATCTTAGAAAGAGTTGTTGCTACACAATTATTTGACCACTTGCAGGGAAATGGTTTATTTGAAGAGTTTCAATCTGGGTTTAGAATCCATCATAGTACTGAAACAGCCTTAGTGAAGGTCACTAATGACCTTATCGCATGTGGTAATGGACTTGTTTCTGTACTTGCCCTTTTAGACCTTAGTGCAGCTTTTGATACTATCGATCATAATATTCTACTTGCTAGATTAGAACACTGTGTTGGACTTAATGGAACTTCGTTGCAGTGGTTTAAATCTTATTTATCTGATAGGTTCCAGTTTGTTCATGTCAATAATGAGTTTTCTGTCATGGTCTGCTCTGCTCATTATCTCCAGCTGCGCACACACCTGCTCTCCATTACGCCCTGGCCTATTTCTACCGCGCTGCCCAAGCCTGCAGTGCGGAGATGTCTCACTGCACTCCAGAAGAGCTTCATCTGCCATCTTTTATGCTCTACCACAGCCTGTCGTCGTCTTTGACCCAAGCCTGCCTTCCCCGTCATCTGGGAATCACTCCGGTTGCTCACATAAGCCCATTCAATCCACTCACCTTGTCTTCCAGTCCCCTGTGCACAGGCAGAGTTCCGTGGCGGCGGATTCTCCTCTCTCCCCCCGGGCGGTGGATTCCTACCTCTCCTCCACGACACCTCCACTCCCTGGACACTCACCAGCAGGAGTTGCACTTCCCACAGAAAACACTGTCCTGCTGGCCGTAGCCGTTGTGCTGAACCTGGAACCTGCACCATCTTCTCCCACAGTTAGCCTCAGTGTAACTGTCTACCTCCAGCATTGGCCCTCTCTAACTCTCCCTCTCTGTGTGTTCCTAGGGTTGCCAGGTCGTACAGTGTCCAACTCTGTTCCCTGCAGTTCCTGCCTACATTTACACACACCAACATCCACATTTACGCTGAATAAACCTAATTGTATCTATTTGGAGTCTGTGTCTTGTCACTGGGTCATAAACCATGTCATTTTCTTTCAACTTAAAGCTCAGTCATGGAGTTCCACAGGGATCTGTGCTAGGCCCTACTCTTTTTAGTTTATATATGCTTCCATTAGGCAACATCATTAGAAAGCACTGTATACATTTTCATTGTTATGCAGATGACACACAATTATACTTGTCAATGAAGCTAGATGATAGGAATCAATTAGCCAAGTTAGAAGCCTGTCTTAAAGAAATCAAAGCTTGGATGACTTGTAATTCCCTGCTATTAAATTCAGATAAGACTGAAATCATTCTTGTTGGTCCAAAAAAACCTTAGAAATACCTTTCCAAAACAAACTCTTAGTTTGGATGCAGTTACTCTTTCTCTTAAAAGTTCTGTGCGGAACCTTGGAGTTATTTTTGATCAAGATCTGTTTTTCAATTCACATATTAAATTTGTTTCTAAGACTGCCTTCTATCCTTTGCATAATATTGCCAAGATTAGGAGCAGCTTGTCTCAGAGGGATGCTGAGAAACTGATCCACGCTTTTGTTAGCTCTAGATTAGATTATTGTAACTCTTTATTATAAGGTTGTCCTAAAACATCTTTAAAAAGTCTTCAGTTGATCCAAAATGCTGCAGCAAGAGTTTTAACAGGTACTAGAAAGAGAGATCATATCTCTCCGGTTCTGGCCTCCCTTCACTGGCTTCCCATAGAGTTTAGAATTAAATTTAAAATCCTTCTTTTCACTTACAAAACTCTAAACAATCAGGCCCCTTTTTATTTAAAAGATCTGATACTACCCTATTATCCTAACAGAGCACTATGATCCCAAAATGTAGGATTACTTGTAATACCTAGAATCTCCAAAAGTACAATGGGAGGCAGAGCCTTCAGTTATCAAGCTCCTCTCCTGTGGAACCAGCTGCCAAACTGGATTCAGGAGTCAGACTCGATCTCTGTTTTTAAGAATAGGGTTAAAATTTTCCTTTTTGATATAGCCTACAATTAGGGAGGGATCATGTGTCTCTGAACCCTCCCTTAGTTATGCTGCTAATGGGTTTAGACAGCCAGGGGACCTCCAGTAATGCATTATGCTTCACTCCTTTCTTCACTCTCAATGAATTTTTTTTTTTTTGCTGGTCATTAACATCTGTTTGTTCTCTCCCATAGATTGAGTCCCCATCATGCTGTTTGCTCTCTACATGTCTGTTCTTTTCATCTTCTCTATCCCCTCACCCCCCAGCCAGTTGCAGCAGATGACTGCCCCATCTGATCCTGGTTCTGCTGGAGGTTTTTTCCTGTTAAAAGGGAGTTTTTCTTCTCCACCGTCACCAAGCGCTTGCTCACAGGGGATCGCCTGATTGCTGGGGTCTTTCTGCAGCTGTGGGGGTTTTCCCTACAGTTGAAAGTGCTATGAGATGACTGCTGTTGTGAAATGGCGCTATATAAATAAAGTTGAATTGAATTGAATTGGAATCTATTTTTCCATTTTATATGGAACATTATCCAGCGAGGTGTGAGTTCTTCACCTCAGCATCTTCCATTGGAGCTTTAAGAAAGCATAGTGTGACAACAGAGTAAAAAAAATTAGGTAATCTGAATTCTGAAATTCAATGTAGCATAAATTTTTTAAGACATGGGAAAAGCGTACCTCTCCATGCAGGCTGCCATCTTGGACCGCCATAATGTCTTTACATTTTTATATCAAACTCTAATTCCACAAATGAAGTCTGCAGGTTCTATATGCTTTGGAAGAAGGTGATGATTGATGCATTTTGAAATATGACTATTAGTGCACCTTAAAAACTGAAAATATAGAATGAAGTGTGTCTGCCCCATGTAGCTCATTAAGTCCATTCCATTTTCATTTTTATTTCATGGTCATCGGTAAGAATGGCAAAGGACCAAGCTGTTGTGTGTCTGTAATGGCTCAGTTCTTCTGGGTCCCGGAAGGTGAGTCTTATCAGCAGCCCATGTGATGGTGTCAGTAGGCAGGTCCCAGACTGTGCTATTGTGCCCCTGCCTGGGCTCGAGTGACGAATGACAGCACCTTCTCACTGGAGGAAATGAGGAGGGCAGAGGCAAGCCCATTCAGGGCCAGATTTTTTAGCAAAACCTTGTTCTCACTCAGCTTCGACAGTGCCAAATATTCTACACTGGGTGAAGGCCTGAGATGATGACTTACTCGCATGTTCCAACAGTCCCACAGGGCTCATTGTGTAACCAGATTGAGTAAAGGACACTGTCATTAGGTAGCTTGTTTTAGAGGTCATGAGGGGAGGGTTTGAGAGCCAAAATCTTGTCCTGTGTCTTACAGGTCTACCTTTTAGGCCATGAAAAGAGGAAGTGAGGTCAGACCAGTCTGGGTCCCCTGGCCTTTGCCCTCCCTTGGGTCTCATAAATTAGCCAGCTGTAATTCTCTTCCAGACAGCTGTACCTCAGCAGGTGTCTGTTTGTATACATGAGCCCTAACAGGGGGATGTAAAGGTTGTAATATCTGTGATCTACAGCTTTGGGAATGTCGTTGAGGAGGAAACATGCAATCTAAATATGCTTATCCTCTCTGCTGCCGCACAGCACATGTAGATAAGACATAGCAGGGAGGTGTGGCTTTCACCCAATAGGATGTATGGGCCTCTGGCTGCTTATACTCTGTCCTACTTGGCCAGAGTCTGTGAAAATTTTTTTTTAAAAGTATCAAAAGGTTGACTCAAGTTCAACTCGCTGCCAAGGGAAACTGTCTCTAACATGCTGAATCATTAATAGCTCTCTTGGGAAGGACAATGTTACCATAAAATAAAAGCATGCATCTTGGCTTCTAGAGGTAAACATCCTTGGGAGAAAATGCTTCTTACTCTCCAGCAGCCATGGTGGCTTCTCTATCAAAGTGACAGACTGTTTACCAAATCTCTGGCTCCAAATTAAGCTCATTTTCTGGTACTGTATATAGTCTTAGCAGACTTAGAACCATGTATTTCCACCAATACTGGATGAATTAAAGTGCAAAGAAGACGGAAAATGAAGAATGTGAAGAATACGGAGCCTCTTCTGTATCACTCCCACTACAGTTTGAGGTGAAATGTGCAAATACCTCTTCATCTGCATCTTGTTCACACTGGTCACTACCAGATTCGGCATCTGGTGACATAATGAAATGTTCCATTATTGCATCTACAAGACAACAGTAGTCGAAAACAGAAATGTCAAATCATGCTGTAGAAAGAAAAACATCTCTTTACTGGAGGCAGTTTTCTAAATAAAATAGTTTTACTGGACTCCATTGATCAAGAAGAAACATTACTCTTACTTTTTAAGTACATTTGGTGATACTGACTTACTGATGATTTTGAATGTTTTTATTTTTTATATCTACAGTAATAATAACTTGTTATTAACAGAAAGGACCAGACAAAATAATAGACAATTGACAGAAATATGCTTTGACATTTTAATGAATGTATTTTAGTTTATTTAAATCAAAACAGAAATCCTTGTTCTTTTATTCTGGATTAGCAAACATTTAATTTATTACTCTCTACTGCTTTGTTATATGATACAATGTGAGTTATATTAGAGTACATGTGTATATTTTCTATTTTATTTTCATGTAGTGGTAGTTATTTTCAGATAAACATACTGAAGATAAAAACTTCAAAGGAAATAAACTGAAAATTCACAAAAAATAAAAAGCTGCAAAAGAATGAGAAAAACATCCCAAATGTATGAAGGAAAAAGTTGAAAATTTATCATTTAAAAAATCTAATTAAAAGTAGCACATTTATGACAAAACAGTCACATTTTTTTTGAGGGGGTAAAACAAATTTATGATTTAAAAATTCATACATTTACAAAAGAAAGGTCTCAATTTGAAGAGCAACATCTGACAAATTTATCAGAATAAAGTCTCAAATATACAAGAAAACCTTACATTATCTTTGGTGGTCTTATACTTGAGCAGGTTTGACTTCTACTGTGGGCTTTATCAGGGTCTGTAATAATTATTTGGTCACACATGACGCTCATAGCATAATGCTTGGTTATAACAGAGACACCTACAAATGCATATTTTACTGCTTTCTTGGGAGCTCAGATTATGTTTAGGGATCTCTGCTGCACACTACCTGAACCACACACTGTAGTAATTAAGAGGGTTTCCTAAAATAAAGCGACTTTTACTTGAATACAATTTTTTTTAAACTAACTGTGGTGTTTGGACATGGTGGCTCGCCGTAGATGACATCATCATGTGGCGAACTGGTCGTGGCACGATAATTATAGTAGGGGACTTTAATATACATGTAGATGTAGATAGTGACTGCCTTAATGTGGCATTTAATTCAATATTAGACTTGATTGGGTTTTCTCAGAAAGTAGGAAATTCTACTCATTATCTCCACCATACGTTGGACCTTGTTCTGACATATGGCATAGAAATAGAAAATCTGGTAGTGTCTCCTCATAACCCTGTATTGTCAGACCATTGTCTGTTAACCTTTGATTTTACTATTTCTGACTATTTGGCTCCTAAAGAAAAATATTACTACAGTAGATGCCTCTCAGATGATGCTGTTACCAAATTTATGCAGATTGTTTCCTCTATGCCATGTGTCAACACAACGGAAATAAGCTATAGACAGCTTGCTCCTTCTGTATTTGATAACATGGTGGATAGTGTTACAGCTTCTCTGCATCAGACTCTAGACTTGGTGCCCCCCTTAAAAAAGAAAAAGTCTAATCAGAGATTTCTAACTCCTTGGTTCAACACAGAAACTCACAGCTTAAAACAGAAGACTCGTCAATTAGAAAGAAAATGGCGCTCCACTAATTTAGATGAAATCTATTTAGCTTGGAGAAATCATCTTTTTTTTTTTTATTTAAGTTTTTGTAAAGGGTATACAGGTCATTACAGCATTGCATTGTTAACATTTTCATCGTACGTTCCCTTATATTTTGCTATTTGACAACATTGGTAGAATAGTTATTACAACACCCCCTTTTTTTTAAAGTGAAAGAAAAAGTGAAATTAAAGAGAATTAAATTTAAAAAACAAACAAACAAACAAACAAAAAACCCCAAATAAACAAACAAACAGAACAGTAAAAAACAAACGAACAGAAAATTAAGTAATTAAAAGTAAAAGAGCATCTGAGTAGCGTTGGAACAAAGAGTGGGACCATCATTGAAATGGTATTTGTCAAAGATGAGATCTAATGGAAGACACATATGCGATCCAGGGTTGCCAAAAGTTCATGAACCCATCCATGTCCTGTCTCAGTGCGAATGTCAACTTTTCCATTGAGTAAATGTCTTGAATCACGTTAATCCAATCTTCAGGTGTAGGACAGTCCTTCAGCATCCATTTTTTAGTTAGGGCTTTTTTACTTGCCAATATTAAAACATTGAATAAGTATTTATCTCCTCGTCTTTCCAGTGAGTCCGGTAGTAAACCCAAATACAAAGTTATAAAAGAAAAGGGAACTGTTATTTTGAATATTTTCCCCAATATTGTCTGTACATTGGTCCAATATTGGTGGATAACTGGGCATGACCAAAACACATGAAAATGATTTGCAGTCTTTTCACCACACAAGCGCCAACAGTTCAACCCCTTATGGGTAAATTTGTTTTGTGCAGGTGTTCTAGAAAATCTTACCAAATTTTTCCATCCAAATTCTCTCCACTGCAGGGATGAGGTACTTTTCCATTGCTGTCTATTTAGCTTTTCCCATATTTCCAATTGTAAAGTGAAATTCCCCTCTTTTTCCCATCTCTCTTTTATATATGATGTGTTGTCTCCTTTTAAGTCTTGAAGACCTTGGTATATTTTAGAAATGTATCTGATCCCTGGGATCCCTTTATATGCCATTAAGAAGACCTTCAGAACACCTGACTGGGCCCTTTCCAAATCCTCCTTTTTAAGTATATTGTTTATGTGGTGTCTAAGCTGAAAGAACCTGTAAAGATCTTGATTTATTAGACCTTGTTTTTTCAAATCTTCAAAACTTCTTAAAGTTTGCCCCTTAAAGAAATCGTAATATTTTATCAGCCCTTTCTCTTTCCACTCTTTAAATCTAGTGTCTGTTTTATTGGGGGTAAAGTCTTGATCATAGGCAATCCATTGCAGAAGTCGATAGGGCTCTTTAGCTTGATTCTCTCTGACTATCTTAAACCAAATTTTTAGTGGGGTCTCTATCCACAGGTTAGTGTTATTCAAGAGTTTAGGTAAGGCATTGTTCCCTATTATCGCCTGTAGGGGGATGTCACTTGTTATTTGGCATTCCATCTCCTTCCATTGTGCAGTGTAGACTGGGTTATATATCTCTACTAAAGTTTTAATTTGTGCAGCTATAAAATAGTCCCTGATATTTGGCAGCACGAGCCCGCCTTTGTCTTTGTTTAGCTGTAGGGTTCTATATCTGATTCTAGGTCTCTTGCCCTGCCATATGAATCTTGAGATCCTTCTGTCTAGCTCCTGCCATGTTTTTTGGGGGGATTCTACCGGTATTGTTTGGAAAAGGTATAGAAGACGTGGGAGTATATTCATTTTGACTGCTTCAATTCTTTGTGCAGTACCCAAGAATGGTATCATATTCCATCTTGCTAGGTCAGATTTTATTTTTGTCACCAGTGGATCATAGTTTAGTGTTATAATTTTGTTGAGTTGTTTCGGGATATCGATCCCCAGATATTTCATAGATTCCAGCTCCCAGTTAGTTTTGAGTTCACTTAGTGAATAATGATTTGGGTCATAGTTGAATGTTAAAACTTGGGTTTTATGCATGTTTAATTTGTACCCCGATAAATCTCCATAGTCTGAAAAAACTGAGATTAGTTCTGGTAAAGAAGTGTCTGGTTGCCCTAGGTATGTTAAAATGTCATCAGCAAAGAGTGCTATTTTATGTTCCTTCTGACCAAGTGTAATACCTTGAATTTTTTGATTTTGTCTTATCCATTGGCTCAGAGGTTCTATGAAGATTGCAAAGAGCAGTGGAGACAGGGGGCAGCCTTGACGACATCCTCTTTCCAGCTCAAAAGATGATGATAAATTACCGTTAATCCTTATTTTAGCTGTTGGTTTTTTATATAATGCCTGTATAGTTCTAATGAAGTTGTTATGAAAGTTGAAACTGGATAAGATTCTATATAGGAAAGCCCAGTCAACCGAATCAAATGCTTTTTCAGCATCTAATCCCAATATGACTGCATTTAAGTTATATTTTTTTATATGATGAATTATGTGTAAAGTGCGTCGAATGTTGTCTTGTGTCTGTCTTTGTCTTATAAAACCTGTTTGGTCTAAGTGAATTAAGTCTGTCAGTATGTTTTCTAACCTTTTGGCAAAGATAATGGTAAAAAGCTTATAGTCCTGATTTAATACACTGATTGGTCTGTAGTTGGAGCATTCTAGTTTATCCTTTTCAGGTTTAGGTATAACTGCAATGACCCCTTCTCTCCAGGAGGGGGGGATTTCCCCTGTGTGGAGGACATAGTTAAATGTTTTCAAGAGGAGAGGAGATAGTTGCTGTTTAAAGGTTTTGTACCATTCTGCTGTATAGCCATCTGCTCCTGGGGATTTGTTAGCTTTAAGTTTCATAATTGCTTTTTCCAATTCTTTAGGTTGTATTTCTGACAGTAGTGTTTTATTTTGTGATTCCGTAAGTTGGGGAAGGTGTAATGTGTTTAGGAATGTCTCGGATGCGTTTTTATGTTTTTTGTGGGAGTATAAGTTCTTGTAGTAATTCTCGAAGCTTTTAAAAATATCCTGAATTCTGAATTTTATTTCCTTTGATACTGGGTCTCTGATTTTGTAGATTGCTCTTTCTGTTTGTTGTTTCCTCAATTTATAGGCTAGTAATTTTGCCGATTTACTGCCTGCTTCATAGTGTTTTTGTTTCAGAAATGTAAGTTTCTTCTGGATTTCTATTGTGTAGATCTCATTTATTTGATTTTTAATTTCTTTAATCTTGAGCGAGCCATTAGAATGAGTGTTGTCTTTGTGTTCTTTTTCTAGGTTCTTGAGTTCTGACTCTAGTGTGATTAGTTTTTCTTGTCTCAGTTTCTTTTGGGTTGCCAGTTTTGCAATAATTTTTCCCCTTATTACAGCTTTGCACGCATCCCCCAGTATTAAAGGGGATACTTCTCCATTATCGTTTTCTTCCAAATATTTGAAAATATCTGATTCCAATTCATCTTTCAGTGGTCCTTTCAGGACATTTGAATTCAACCTCCAGGAAAATGTATTATTTGTGTATTTTTGGATGTTTAAGTCCATATAGATCGGACTGTGGTCAGAGAGATCCATCAGTCCTATTTTACATGTTTTTACTCTTCCAATGTCTCTATTAAACATAAAAAAGTAATCAATCCTTGAGTAAGATGAATGTGGCATTGAATAAAAAGTATAATCTTTTACATTGGGGTTGAATTCCCTCCATACGTCGCAGATTCCCATTTCTTTTAGTAGCATCCAAGTTTTCCTATTTTGAGTGTTATTTTGATGTGAAGAATTACCTGTTGCATCCCAGTATGGATTCAGTCTTAGACTGAAGTCTCCACCACATATCACTAAACCTTGGGCTTTAGTTATCATTAGGTCGAATACATTTTTATAAAATTTCCATTTAGCCCCTGGTGGTGCATATACATTCAGCAGGGTGATATCTTCTCCCTCTAGCCGCCCAATTACCAAACTGTACCTCCCTTCTTTATCTTTGTGTTCTGATTTTTTTTCAAATGTAATTTTGGTTGATATCAATGTCGCTACTCCCCTCCTCCTCCCTGATTTATATGAAGATGAAGAGATCATTTTAAACCCTTGTCTATTGAGTTTAGTGTGTTCCACGTCTGTTAGGTGAGTTTCTTGTAAAAAATATTATTTCTGCTTTGTCTTTTTTCATTTTGCGTAGAATCTTGGATCTTTTAACTGGATTCAGGATCCCTTTTATATTATATGAGGCTATTTTGGTTACACCCTGTTTCTCCATTGTATTTTCTTATTTAGTATAACAGTGTGGTGGCCCTCTTTTTTGCTACTCAGAAACTGAAAGAACATTAAGAACATAAAAAACATTAAGAACATAGTGTACGAAACTTTAAAACAAAAACTGTCAAAAAAACTTCCTGAGCTGGGGTCTCTTTAAAGACCCTGTAAGAGCCCTGATGGAGTGTAGGCTCTGAGGGAAATTCCTCAAACTCTGTTACGTGTTGAGGGCCCTCTCTTACCCCTGTAAGTTGTCCCATGTTTTTAACGTGAATTTCAGATCCCAATCCGAATTTGTAATGATTTTTTTTTTTTTTTTTTTTTTTTTATGCCTATACCCTATGAGATTGTGTGCACCCTCCCACCCCCATCACAGCAAACATTCACTCTAATACAGTATTTGTTAGTGTGGAGAGAACATGTGGGTCATTGTTACATTTCTATTTTAACATTTTTTTTTTTCCCTTTAAATTAAGAAGACATTTGTTTCTAATGCTATAACTGCTCCATGAAAGGTTTTACCACATGCTGATTCTGCATCTCCTTTAATGCTTGTTACCTTGTAGGAGGGGGGATGGAAGTGCAGAATGACTGAAAAGAAAAAAAACCCAAAAAGGTCGCTATTCCTTCCTAGAACTGGAAAGCTTATCTTTGTAGCTCTGGGGCTGGGTTTCCCGCTGCTGGCCCGTGGATTTTGAAGGTCTCTGAGTGGACCACGTTTGAGCTCTGATCTTCTCGCTCAGATTCGCTGCGGGTTTAAACACCGTTACCGGGAGCCCTCTTCTTGCCATGTCAATTGTTGCTTCTTCCGCTGAATTATAGAGAAATGACTCTTCACAGTAAAAGACCCTTAACTTCGCCGGAAATGGCGTCTGAAAGCGTAGATTCTGTTCCCGTAGAACCTTTTTGGCGTCGTTATATTCCCGTCGCTTTTTAAGAACCTCAGGGGCGTAATCGTGCTCCACGAAGACTTTTCTCTCTTGATGCATAAATCCTTTTTTCTGCCAAGCCCGTCTTACAACCTCTTGTTTTATTTTGAAATCAGAGAATCTTACCACCACCGAACGCGGGGGCGCTTCTGCCGCTGGCTTTGCGGCTAATGTACGATGGGCCTTTTCTATCTTCAAATCGGTGGTTTGTGGAATATCCAACTTCTCTCTCAATAAGGATTTCACGCATTCCGCCACTGTGTTGAAACTATCTTCAGCTCCTTCTTTCAGACCGTGAATTCTGACGTTATCTCGTCTCTGTCTTCCTTCTTGGTTGGTTAGCTTAGCCTCCAGCCTTGACTGTTTTCTGTGTAAATCCAGCATAGAATCTTCAAGCACTTTTACTCTTTCTTCAGCTTCCAAGATTCGGTTTTCGGCCTGGTCCATTCTGCTGTTCGTCCTTTTTAGTTCCTCTCTGAATTCATGAAATTCGGCCCGAAATCGTCGTAATTCATCAAATAGCGATTTCAAGCTAATCTTTTTGTTAGCTAGGTCCAGCTCCTCGTCTCCTGAACGGAGGTCCTCCGGTTCAGATTCTGCGGCCGCTGCGCGTCCTGACCTGGGGAATGTCAGTTTCTTCTGTTTTTGGTTAGGCATGGTGTTTTTGTCTTTTGATTTTTATTCTTCCAAAAATCCGTTAAGTCTGATTTTGAAGATGTTTTCCTTGGATTGGGTCTGGGAGGTTCAGCGTTAAGTTGCTATCACCATGGCGTCCAGACCGGAAGTCATGTCGTTGTTTTTACAAGAGAAAATTTGCCTTAAGCTTCTCGTCAACTTTGGCTGCTGGCTGTTTGCTTCTGTTATAGAGGATCCTCCCCAATGCGGAGTAGTTCTATGTCAAGTGCACCACAACCAAAATAGTCAGAGGAAAGACTGCAGATGTCTATTAATGTTTTCATAAATAATGTAGCCTTAATTAAAGTGCTGTAATGTTTTACTTTTGGTTTAAAAGGAAACTCAGAGTTACAAACTGCTTGCTAATACTGACAGGGACAATGACCTATCACATTCCAGCTCAGCTAGGGTGGCACTTAAGGTGGCCAATGAGATTTTAGTGGTTGCCAGTGCTACCCCTGGCCACCAGGGTGGCGCCCCTGAGTGGCACTCCCCCTGGAGATGCTACTGCCTGGCCCAGTGTATGGAGAGGCAGACTGTGTTTCTGAGCTGACACTGTTGACTAGGAGAAAGAGTGTGAACATGACCAAGTGTGTGGCTGTACCAAGCTCCGAGCACAATGCGGAGATCAAGGCAGGGTGAGAGGGTTTTGGCTGCAGGTTGGTCAAAATTATGAGCTAACATTTACCTGCTAAAGGTAGCTCCATGAAACTTGGTCGGAAGATTGTTTCACATGGGAACTGTGGGTTAAATGAACATGTCAGCAATTTTTAAAACCATTTGTTACAACTAATTAACCGACAAATTATGTTTGATTGGTATTGGACTTGAGCAGGGATGGGCAACTTTGGTAGTGAGGGCCACAAAATTTTTTCCTCACTTCCCAGGGCCAGATTTACATGTAAACCTTCTGTGGGGGTGATGGGGCATTATTTCCCGCAAAGTCAAAAGTTTCACAATTAAAACTGAAAATAAAAGCTACATAATGTTTTATCATATTAGAATTAAAATTACTGATAAAATTATATCTGCCCTGCAACGGACTGGCGATCTGTCCAGCGTGTACCCTGCCTCTTGCCCAAAGATGCTGGGATAGGTTCCACCCTCCTCCTCCCAACCTGAAAAGGATTAAGCAGTAGAAGATGGATGGATGGATGGATGGATCAAATTGTGTCATGACCTGATTTTTAACTCCATCAAAATGATGAGCGGAGAAATTCTGCATGATAATGAACAAAAAAAGTCAAGAAGAAAAGGAAATATGACAAGGCTTAGTTTCTCTTGGATTCATTGTGGGTGTGGAGGGGCAGAGAAATAGCTGTGGGTAGGTGAGCTTGCTAATTGTCTGGCTTTCCAAAATGGAGAATAAAAAGTTAAGAACCACTGATATCTTGTTCTTCTTCTTTCGACTGCTCCCTTTAGGGGTTGCCACAGCAGATTATCTTTCTCCATCTCACCCTGTCCCTTGCATCTTCCTCTGTAACACCAACCCTCTCCATGTCCTCCTTCACTACATCCATGAGTCTTCTCTATGGTCTTCCTCTTTTCCTCCTGCCTGGCAGCTCCATCTTCAGCATCCTTTGTCCAATATATCCACTATCCCTCCTCTGCACATGTCCAAACCATCTCAGCCTTGCCTCTCATAGTCTCCAAACCACTCAACCTGAGCTGTCCCTCTGATATACTCATTTCTAATCCTGTCCCTCCTAGTCACTGCCAATGTGTAGCACTCTCAAGGATTGGCTTACGCACGAGGTTTAGAGTAAAACAGGGATTCTTCTTCTTGACAACCTGTGACAGCTGGTCACAAAAGGAAATACATCAAAGTAAATGTAAAACTACATTTTGCAGTTTGCATCAATAAAATAAATTAAAGCCATAAAACATGAAATAAAACATGCAAAAGGTTAGACAAACCTTGTGAGCTGATATCCACGAGGGGCTAAATGATCTTGTTTAACCGCCGTTTGTCCTCCTCTTTCTTCTTTCGTGTTATTTTCTTTGTTTTAAACATCTTTTCTACATGTTTTGTTATCAAATCTGCAGAACTTGGCAGCAAGTGGCAAGTGTGATGCACTGCTTGGGCAGAATGCGCAGGTAATTAAGGTTGGGCGGAACCTAAGGCTAAAATAATTAGTTCCATGTACACTATAGTTGACCACTAGATGGCGTAGTTGCGAAGAGAAAGGACAAACAACTAATTGAAGGCATAAATAAGGAGTAAACTATGAGAGACTGTTACACAATGTAACCATACATCATAGCATGTCTCACTACTGTCTTGTAAATCTTCCCTTTCACTCTTGCTGCTATCCTTCTGTCACAAATCACCCCTGACACTCATCTCCACCCACTCCACCCTGCCTCCACTCTCTTCTTCACCTCTCTTGTGCATTTTCCATTGCTTTGGATGGCTGACCCCAGGTATTGAAACTCATCTACTTTCACTACCGCTACTCCTTCCATCTTCACCATTGCACCTGCCTCCCTCTCATTCACACGCATGTATTCTGTCTTGCTTCTACTGACTTTCATTCCTCTTCTCTCCAGAACATACCTCCACCACTCCAAGTTCTCTTACACCTGCTCTCTATTCTCACTACAGATCACAATGTCATCTGCAAACATCATGGTCCATGGAGACTCCTGCCTGACCTCATCTGTCAGCCTGTCCATCATCATGGCAAACAAGAAGGGGCTCAAAGTCAATCCCTGATGTAATCCCAACCCCACCTTGAATCCATCTGTCACTCCTACAGCGCACCTCACCACCATCTCGCTGTCCTCATACATGTCCTGTACCATCCTCACATACTTTTCTGCCACTCCTGGCTTTCTCATACAGTACCACACTTCCTCTCTTGGCACCCTATCATATGCTTTCTGTAGATCCACAAACAGTGCAACTCCTTCTGACCTTCTCTATACCTTCTTCTGTACTTCTCAGCTACCAGCATCTGCATTTTCTTCGCCGGCTCAGACTGTTTGGCATCTGTAGAAATATGTTGATTTTCTACAGGGCAACTGCTGAGTCTGTGTTACGGTATGGTATTACCAGCTGGTTTGGCAATTTAACAGTTAAACCAAAAGCTCAGAAATTAAATCTGATAAAGATAGCAGGTAAGATCATGGGTATGGCAGCACTTTCAACTCCCCAAGATCTGTTTGAACAGGCTGCCCTCAGACAGGCAAATTGCCTTTTATCTGATGGTTCTCATGTATTGTATCCCGAATATGTTTTAATGAATTCAGGAAGAAGGTATAGGGTTCCTCTCTGTAAATATAATCGGTACAAGTATTCATTCATTCCCTTGTCGGTGAAGCTCATTAATGAACTGATAAGTCAGGTGAACAGAAGTTAGGGAGACTGTGAGGTTGAGCAGACAATAGCACTATTTGCACTTTGGTGAATTATCCATCCATCCATCCATTTTCTACCACTTTTCCGGAGGTCCGGGTCGCAGAGGCAGCAGTTCAAGCAGAGAAGCCCAGACTTCCCTCTCCCCAGCCACCTGCTCCAGCTCTTCAGAGAGGTTACCAAGGCGTTCCCAGACCAGCTGGGAGACATAGTCTCTCCACCAAGTCCTGGGTCTGCCCCGGGGTCTCCTCCCGGTGGGACGTGCCCAAAACACCTCCAGGAGGCATCCTAATCAGATGCCCATACCACCTCAACTGACTCCTTTCAATGTGGAGGAGCAGCGGTTCTACTCTGAGCCTCTCCCGGATGACTGAGCTCCTCACCCTATCTCTGAGGGTGAGTCCAGCAATCCTACGGAGAAAGCTCATTTCAGCCGCTTGTATCCGCGATCTTGTTCTTTCGGTTATTACCCAAAGATTGTGACCATAGGTGAGAGTAGGAACATAGATTGACTGATAAATCGACAGCTTTGCCTTAGAACTAAGCTCCCTCTTCACCACAACAGACCAGTACAACTTCCGCATCACTGCAGATGCTGCTCCAATCCGTCTGTCAATCTCTCGCTCCATTTTCCCCTCACTCATGAACAAGACCCCAAGATACTTAAACTCCTCCACTTGGGGCAAGAGCCTGTCCCCAACCCAGAGAGGACAATCTCTGGGTTGGGGACAGGTGGTTTGGTGAATTTATAATAATTCACCAGTTTATTCACCAATTCACCATAATTCACCAGTTTGGTGAATTATGCTGATTTTTATTTTTGGTGGTTATTTATGTATTGGTTGTATGTACCGTATGTGTTTTTGTTGTGCAGCAGATCCCTCTGTCCAAGACAAATCTCTCCCAAAGGAGATCAATAAAGGTACTTTGACTTTGACTTCCCCATCAACACTCTTAAAGCAAGCAGTGCATCTGTAGTACTCTTTCTTGGCATAAAACCGTACTGTTGCTCACTGATTGTCACCTCTCCTTTTAACCTGGCTTCAGCAACTCTTTCCCATATCTTCATAATGTGACTAATCAGTTTTATGCTTCTGTAGTTACTACAGCTCTGAGCATCACCTTTGTTCTTGAAAACTGGTACCAAAACACTTCTTCTCCACTCCTCAGGCATCCTCTCACTCTCCAAGATTGTGTTAAACAATCTGGTTAAAAAGTCCGCTGCCATCTCTCCTAAACATCTCCATACCTCTACAGGTATGTCATCTGGACCAACCGCCTTTCCATTCTTCACCCTCTTCAAAGCTGCCCTCACTTCTGCCTTGCTAATCCTTGGGACTTCCTTGTTCACCATCTTTCCTTTATCCATCCTCCTCTCGCTCTCATTTTCTTTATTCATCAGCTTTCAAAGTACTCCTTCCACCTTCTCAACACACTCTTGTCATTTGTTAGTACATTACCATTTCTGTCCTTAATCAACCTAACCTGTTGCACATCCTTTCCAGCTCGATCTCTCTGTCTAGCCAATCGATACAAGTCCTTTTCTCCTTTTTTAGTGTCCAGCCTCTCATACAACTTACTATATGCCTTTTCCTTTGCCTTTGCCACCTCTCTCTTTGCCATGCACCTAGATTCCAAATACTCCTGTCTACTTCCTTCATCTCCCTGACTATCCCACTTTTTCTTTGCTAACCTCTTCCTTTGGATACTTTCCTATACCTCCTCATTCCACCACCAAGTCTCCTTGTCTTCCTTCCTCTGATCACTGGATACACCACATACCTTTTTACCCGTTTCCCTCAGTACTTTTGCTGTACTTTCCCAGTCATCTGGTAGTTCTTCCCTACCACCCAGAGCCTGTATCAACTTCTTTCTGAACTCTGTGCGACCTTCTTCCTTCTGTGATTTCTCCCATTTAATCTTTGGCTCTGCCTTCACTCTCTTCATCTTCTTGCTTTCCAAAGTCATCCTACAGACTACCATCTGATGCTGTCTAGCTACATTTTCCCCCGCCACCACCTTGCAGTCTCCTATATCGTTCAGATTTCTCCTTCTGCATACAATGTAGTCCACCTGTGTGCACCTTCCTCCACTCTTGTAAGTCACCCTGTGTTCATCTCTCTTCTTGAAGTATGTGTTCACCACAGCCATTTCCATCCTTTTTACAAAATCCACAACTATCTGTCCTTCCACGTTTCTCTCCTTCAGACCATACCTACCCAGGACCTCCTCATCACCTCTGTTCCCTTCACCTACATGTCCATTAAAGTCTGCTCCAGTCACCACTCTCTTCCCCCTGGGAACACTCTCTATCACTTCATCCAACTTACTCCAGAATTCCTCTTTCTCTTCAACCTGACATCCAGTGGGGCATACGCACTGACAACATTCAGCATCACACCTTTGACTTCTAGCTTCAAACTCATAATTCTGTCTGACTCCCTCTTTACCTCCTGAACACTCTTCACATACTCTTCCTTCAAGATTACTCCTACTCCATTTTTCTTCCTATCTACACCATGGCAGAACACTTTAAATCCACCTCCAATGCCCCTAGCCTTGCTTCCCATCCATTTGGTTTCTTGAGCATACAGTATATCTACCTTTCTTCTCTCCATCATATCAGCCAACTGTCTGCCTTTACCAGTCATAGTCCCTACATTTAACGTCCCTCCTCTCACCTCCACACTTCTACCTTTCCTTTTCTCTCTCTCCCTTCTAGCACGCCTTCCCGCTCTCATCCTCCTCGATCTTTGACCAACAGAAGCCCAGTGTCCATCTCCACCTTGTTGGTTAACAGCACCAGTGGCGGTCGTTGTTAACCGGGCCTTGGCCTATCTGGTATTAAAGTCTCATTCGTCATGTTTGATTTGGCAAAGGTTTTACGTCGGATGCCTTTCCTGGTACAACCCTCCCCATTTACCCGGGCTTGGGACCAGCACTAGGAGTACACTGGCTTGTGCATCCCCTGTGGCTGGATTAAGAGCCACTGGTATAAATGAACAAACAAAAAAAAATATCAGATTATAATGACCACAGTCTCTGCACTTTTTTTTGCTGACATAGGATTGAAACTGTCAGTGCTTCAGTCTCACTCTTTAGAAAGAAACCTCAAAGCTTTGAATCTTTTTCTGCACAATTAGAAGAAAAGCCTTTGAGCTCCATAAGGTTTCACCTGCCAAACAAGAATAAATGCTGCAGCTCCTCAATAGTATTTATTCTTGTTTAAAAGCAGCCTACTTTGTACATTTACTGCTGTTTACAGCCTATTAATATGGTCTTAGCAGGCAACATACCTTAAAAAATGTTTTCTGCTGGTGCACTGTTTCTTGTGGCTCCCTCTCGCTTGCTCTCTGGCTTGACCGCTTGCACAGAGCGGCACCTAGGTTTCAATTAATGCTCCCTCTGCTGGTGGACTCTATAATTGCATTTGGTTCCTAATATGCAAACGTGATATAAATAAATAATTGATTTTTGAAAATGGACTGCCGGATGAGGGGGCGGGCCGCCAGTTGTCCATCCCTGACTTAGAGCATGAAAAAGTATGGTTTGTCCATTGTAAGTCAAAATAAAGAAAGCTAACTTTTTGATATCCATACTAGCTACTACTATAAATGTGCAACTCGTTGTGGTTAGTTGGTAATAATTGAAGTTAATTCAGGTGCTGTTTTCTTATCTTTTTATCTTTTAAACTTACTTCCTGTTTGTTTCAGGGACAACAAATTTTGAACATGGACCTGAATTGCTTTTTATATGCGCTGTTTTTTCTTTTAAAATCTTCTTGCCTGTCTCAGGCACTACAGATGGAAATTAGTGAGAACACTATAATCTGGTACAGAACATCTTTACCCTGTGTTTAATATTTTTCTGTACTTGGTCCCTGACAAGTAAACTAATAAACTATAACTAACTATAATTAAAAAAAGACACTTTGCCCCCGCCACCACCACCACCACCAGTGTTTATACAACCAATAATTGTACAGTAGTTCACCATACTTACAACATTTTCTGCTGAATGCGGCTGCGACTTTACCTCCAATATGTCCACCAAATGGCTGTCGTAAGCCGTGTAACATCATACT
Organism: Pholidichthys leucotaenia; assembly: GCA_020510985.1. Lineage (NCBI taxonomy): Eukaryota > Metazoa > Chordata > Actinopteri > Cichliformes > Pholidichthyidae > Pholidichthys > Pholidichthys leucotaenia. Next base: position 332,122,425 of record CM035841.1, on the reverse strand, counting down.
AAAACTATCTATATACAGTATAATTAAATAAACAAACAAAACACCTGTTGTCCCTTATCACTGTCAACTTATAATTTGCATTGTGGAACTGTTGTATAAAAGCGATATAACCCTCATGGTTGTGCAGTATCACCAATATAGCACTGTGGTGATGTCTGTGGCACCCTACAGTATACAGCAGGGGTGTCCAACCAGGTGCCATGGAGAGCCAAGACCCTGCAGGTTTTCTCTTCTACCCAGTCTCTTCAGCAGGTGTTTTCACTTATCAGCAATCAGTGGGAAGAAGTTCACAGAAATCTGCTGTTGAAGACACTGGTTGGAGGTAAAACCTGCAGGGTCTTGGCTCTCCATGGCACATGGTTGGACACCCCTGGTATACAGTATCTATGACCAAATCAGTTATATATTTATTGATTCTTCACTCCCTCTTGTGTGCTATTGCTTAAATATGGATAGGTAGAACATTATTACAAATTATGATATATAAAAGCATCTGTTTTATCACCTATTATGAAGTCAGTTTATTATTTGTAGACAAAGCAGTTGAGTTATAAATTCATACATGAGCCGTCCACTTCCCGTCTTTGTGTGTTAGCGTGCATATTTGTATAAAGTTGGAGTGCCTGTGTTGGCTAAAAGACAACATCAATCATTTAGAACAGCACAGTGTGGGCCTTGGATTGGAGGTTACACCCAGCATGAAGGCCACAATAGTGAAAAACAATGAGTGACACGTGTGTTAGGAGACCTCTACAAGTGTTCTTTTGAACAGAGTCAAATTCCCCTTTAAACATGTGGAAAAAGATGATTTATTAATATATAAATATTTAGAGACAGAAAAATTCATAAAGTTGTTTAACTTAGTGTCTTTTTCTAAGTTTTATAGAATATATAATAATACTTTGCACAAAGGAGGAAAAATTTCAGAAAGCAGGAAGATGTCAAATCTATCAGCTTTCAAAAGATCCCCAATTAATGATTGGTAAAACAAAAACACAAAAATTTTGAATATTGTGCTTTAGAGGTATGACAATATGTGTCATGACGCTAAGCACAGGTGGAGAGCCGTGCTCATGTTTTCAGTTTATTTTGGATTATTTTCTGTATTTCCTCATTTTGGTTTATTTTGTATTTGACCATGGTTTTAGATGCATTATGTTATTTGAGTTGCTATTTGTTTCTGCTTATGTAAGCCTCTGTTCTTATTTCTGTGTCTACTATCTGGTTGTTTTGATTATCCATCCATGGCCATCTAGTTTTGTATTGTATATTATTATCTGCTGTGTTTGTTTATGAGCCTCCATCACCCTCACCTTAGTTCTTAGTTTCCTTTTTGAAGTACTGAGTCATTTATCGTTATCTGGTCTTTGTCTTTGTATCATGATTTGTTATTAATCATCTCGGTCTGTAATTTTATTTTGACAGCCACCTGTGTGTACTTCCTCGTTTAGCTCAAGTTCGCGGGCTGTCACAGCTGTTCCTATTTTAGTCTTTATCCTCGCTCCTGTACCCACACCTGTAATCATTTGTGTTCATTTCCTTTTTTGTCCTGTTTAAGGACCGTTGCTCTGCTTCTCGGCGCAGCATCCTCCTCAATGTTAGACGGGAGTTCTCAGTCATAGCTTTAAGCTTTTCATCCCTTGTAACCCCGGCGTTCCCGTACGCCGCAGCCTGGTCCCGTCCAGGCTGCTCACCTCGTCTTTGTTTTTCCTGGCATTCCCACATGCCTACCTGAATTTATTCCTGCCTTGTATGTTTTGTGTAAGTTTTTGTCTTTGTGTTATTTTGTGTTTTGTTATTAAACATCTTTGCAACTCACAGTCCAGCGTTTGGGTCTGCGTCCTGCCCTGGAGGGTGGTTTATGACAATATGTGCGTGTCTTTTCAGTCCAGAGAGAGCCCAGGTTTTATCACTGTCTCATAAAATCTATTGTACTGTGAGAGAAATGTCCTCTACTGCTTATCTTTTCATCTAGTTAAAAAAAAAAAACTTTGCTAGATGTATTTTTATGCTGTGTGAGAACTGTATATGAGGTGATATGTTGGTCACTGTTCCTGGTCTAATTCTCAGAAACTTTGGTTTCAGAGTTAATGCTGTCAATTATAAAAAGCCATTTCCAAAATCCCAAAAGAAAGAATAAAAGTGGTATATCTTAATGCTATGTCTGAATTAAATGTATTATAAAGTGTTACTGTAGGGGAAAAAATGATCTTCCACATTCTTCTGAGCTCACTGACAGTCTGCAGTATCCTCCTTATATTCTCAGTGAATGTGGGCCAGAAGTTTGCAGAAACAGATATCTTGATATCAGGCTATATGCATAAAGAGACATTTACACACCTACACACACTCATGGGCAAGAATGTCAGAGAACACACGCATCACTGATGTCTGTTACTGCATGTATGGTCCATCAGTCATTGGACAGGCACACAGGGAGCAACCGGGGGGGTCCTGTGCTCATTGTTGTTACTGTGTCTAGTCCCTTGTTAGAGAATTGATGGCACAGCCTTTGGAAAACAAACAAGGCGGGAAGCTAAAAAGTTGGTCACTCACCACAGCTCTGTGACCCAGAGACACAGGGGGCATGGCAGCATACAAGCAACGCTGCCAGGTCCCCCTTTGGAATGCGCGGTAGTATGTGTGCACACGCTCCTGTTTGTGTTTCAGTGATACCACAGCTGGAATGTGACTGTCTTGTGGCTGAATGTGTGCCTTTGTGTGTTTTTGTGTCCGCGTCCCACAGCACGAGTGTTGAACATAAAGAAAACATTGTGATAAAAGAAAGAACTATTGACGTTCCCCCCCGCCCGCCACTCCTTTATATTGGTATTTCACCGCTGGATGCCAAAATAAATGTTCCACATTTCAGTGCTGAGAAGGTGCCTGTGAAAGTCTGGCTGAGCAATTAATTTATCTGGATGTGGTACACTCTCGCCCTGGGTGCTATCTTGCCGAGGGCCACTCTTGTCACTCCTGGCTCTGACTCATGCTTCACATCAGAGTCCAGACCGGGGCCCCGAGGCCTCCTCAGCTATATATATACATATACGCGTGTATATATATATATGTACACACACACACACACACACACACACACACACACACACACACTGAGCCCTGCCCTGGGCTTGCAAGTCTGTTCTGGGAGATCAAATCCTATAATTGTGCGGCTGACAGTGATAGCTCACAAAAGAGACACCCTCACCTGGCTGGAAAGAATGAAAACATCTACTGTCAGTGGGGAGCGGAGATGAGTGGGGGGAGGTTGGACCAGGTATGAGGAAAGTTATAGTAACATGACAAAAAAAAAAAAAAAATACAGGTGTGGAACACAGAAACACTGGTGTAGTGAACTGACTGTACTACTCTGTTAATGTTATATTAATGGTTAATAAATTGGGTAATAAAGCAAATAATAAGAGAAATGGAAAGCGACAACACACACTGCTTTCTAAGCATCAATGAGATTTAAATCTTAAATGAATAATGATTTACAGTTTTCTGGGTATAAAATATTGTGTTGGTCATTTTGGTGCAAAAGCAGTAGTATGCTAAGGTAGCAGTAGTACATTACCAGTACATTGTTATTCTTTTAACACCTTCACAATGCAAATCAAAGTAAGGCTGGTGGTGGGATTAAGTTAGATAAAGGCAACTAATTTGAAAGATGTTGGCCCTGCTATGGACTGAAGATCTGTCCAGGGTGTATCCTGCTTCTTGCCCAAGGATCCTGGGATAGGCTCCAGTCCCCCTGTGACCTGAAAAGGATTAAGCGGTTGAAGATGAATGAATGAATGAATGAGTTTGAAAGATATAACAAAAGACAAACAAGGAAAGAGCTGGAGGACTTTTTTTTTTTAGTCCAGTATATTTGATAGGAAAAAAAATCATATAAGTTGGCCCATAAAGTTTGTACTAGTCTGTAGGAAGAATTAAAGCTGGTATCTCACAGAACAGCGAATGCTGACAAATGTTGCGATTTTTGGATTTCGCCAGGGTTTGTAAAACGTTGCAAAAACAGTTCACAAACAATTTTTAAGGCTGCAGCTTTTCATTTCAGAATTTATTTTCCTGAAAACAGTTGCAAATGTTTGCAAAATAGTTGTGTTTGCTAATGGTTATAACATGTGTCACTAAAGTTCTTCTTGGCTCACCAAGTAGTGAACACCAGCAACTGTTTAAGAACCTTTACGAACCTTGAATTCTGAATGCTGGGGAGGGTTTTCTTACCCTTTTTGGTTGGGTCCAAGATTTACCTGACATTTGCTTGGTATTTTACCTGGACTCAGGTCCCAAACATTCCCAAACAGTAGCAAAAGAGTAGCTGCTAATCACTGCAAATACAGACTTCGGTAACATTTGCCAACAGTCACTAATGTTCACCAACAGTCTTTTGCCAACACTTTAACAAACATTCACAGAAATGTTGCTAATTGTCACTAAATGTCACTAATGACAGAGGCGAACTCTGATTTTTCACAAACATTTGTCAGAAAAACTGGCAAATCCAAAAATCGCAAGGTTCGTCAGCATTTGCCACTCTGTGAGATACTAGTTTAGAAGTTTAAAAACATTCTGACTTCTAACCTGTATACTTTTCATGCACACCCTACCAGCCAAGATTTTTCAAAATTCGATGCACTAGGACAGGGGAGTCCAGTCATGTGCCATGGAGGGCCAAGACCCTGCAGGTTTTCCCTTCTACCCAGTCTCTTCAGCAGGTGTTTTCACTGATCAGCAATCACTGGGAAGAAATTCAGTGAAATCTGCTGTTGAAGACATTGGTTGGAGGTAAAGCCTGCAGGGTCTTGGTCCTCCATGACACATGCTTGGACACCCCTGCGCGAGGAAGTCAGGCTCAACTATTTCATCTTTATGATTGGCTGTTTATAAGGAAAGTGAGTGCCATGTTATAGGACTGTACCGGCACAAGCTGCAAAAGGAGTCTGGGTTTCTAACTTCAGCAAAAAAAATTAAGAATCCCAATCAGTGTTCAAGGACTCAAAGTAACTTAGTTATTCAGCATCATTGAAATTGCATTTTAACATGTTAAACTTATATAACAAATTATCTTAAAATGATTTAACTGATTAACTGAATACACCCACATAACTTACCCTAATTCCACTGGTGATTGTAGTTATTGTTAAACTTTGTTAGAAGTTAATTGTGCCACAATATGATTGATTCTGTCTATTTAAGTCTTACTGCATGCCAGCACCCCTTATTTACCACTAACCAGCAAGCACTGACTCCCACTACTCGCGGTCATGGAGAAACTGGCTAGAGAGGCCTTCATTTATCAACCACTTCACCTCCTGCAGACAGCTGCAGTGAGGAGAGCATAGAGGAGCCGGTCTGTTTACCCCACAGCTCAGCCAAGGCCCTCCGGACAGAACAGATGAGGACACTTGCACACAGACTTAGATGTACTCACTCAAACAGTGTGGAGCCTAAGCATAATAACTGTCAGTGCACTGAGGATTGTCTGTGAGATGGTGTTATTCTTTCTATAAATGAAAGACAACTGCAGAACAAACCAACTGGCAGCGATGACAGGGGAGGGTAACCTCTAGTCATTCTGGGAAATTTTTGATCTAAACAATTTGAATTGAGCTGCAAAACATAAAAACTGGCCTATCAGCATTAGTAAAAAGGTATTTTTTCCACTTAAATCTCCAATTCTTGTAAATTTGCAACATTTTCCAATTTGCAGATTTTTTTTCATATAAATTTGTTGTTTTTCTTGTGAGTTTGTAAGTTTCTTCTCACAATTTTGCTACATTTTCCTTGAAACTTTGCAACTTTTTTCATATACATTTGCAATATTGTTCTCATGAATTTACAAGTTTGTTTGCAATTTTTTTCTTATAACTTGGCAACTTTTTTCTCATAGAGTTGCAAGCTTTTTGCATTAATTTACAATATTTTTCTCATGAGTTTACAAATTCTCATAATTTTTAGGGTTTTTTTTCTGATAATTTCTCAACAACTTCCTCAAAAATGTGCAACATTTTTCTCAACATTTATCATATAACTTGCTTGTAACATTTCTCTTTTAAATTTGAATCTTTTTTCACATAAGTTTGCAATATTTTTCTCATGAATTTGCATAATTTTTTCTATAACTTTGCCATTTCTCCTTATAGTTTTGCAGCTTTCCCCGCATTAATGTGCAACATTTTTCTCATGAGTTTGCAAGTTTCTACTCATAATTTTGCAGCTTTTTTCCTTGTAAATTTGCTCTTTTTTCTTGTAAAATGTATTCTTTTGTTGTAACTTTGCACCTTTTTAATTCATAAAATTCCAACTTGTTTCACATACGTTTGCAGTACTCTATTTTCTTATTAGTCTAAAACTTTTTCTTCTTCATTTTGAAACTTTTTTCCACACAACTTTATGGTGATTTCCCCATGCATATACGTTTTTCCCTCAAAATTTTGCAAGTTTCTATTCCTAATTTTGCTCCTTTTTTCCCCTCAAAGATTTGCAGCTTTTTATGTGAATTTGCAACATTTTTCCTCATGAATTTGCATCATTTTTTAAAATAATTTTGCAATTTTTCTCCGTATAGTTGTGCGACTTTTCCCCACATTAATTTGCAACATTTTTGTCATGATTTTGCAAGTTTCTTCTCATAATTTTGCAGCTTTTTTCCCTGCTAATTTGCACCAGTTTCTTGTAAAAACCAAAGTTCTTCTTACAACTTTTTGCCCATAAAATTCCAACTTTTTCACATAAGGTTGCAATAGGCTACTTTTTTATTAGTGCACAACATTTTCCCTCATTATTTGGCAACTTTTTTCCACAGTAATTTCCACATGAATATACAAGCTTTTCCTCTCATAATTTTGCAAGTTTCTTTTCTAATGTTGCTACTTTTTTTGTTATAGATTCGCAACTTTCCACATCAATTGGTAGTATATTGTCATGATTTTAAGTTGTTTTTCTTTTTCTCAAAATTTTGCAGCCTTCTTCTTTATAGATTTGTTGTTTTTTTTCAGATAAATTTGCAACTTTTACCCCTCATAAATTGTCTATTTTTTCGTAAATCTACAATTTTTCTCAACTTTCTCTCTTCCTTTTCTTTCGGTTTTCGGTTAGTCAGGGAGAAAGGTTATGGCCAAAAGAACTACAAACCCCCGTGCCTGATACACTGCAAAGGGTTTTGGCTCCATCTTGTGGCTGAAGCTTTTAATGCCATGTTCCCAATCACATACATTTGTCGCTGTACACGTCAATCTAATCCTGAAGCGGAGAAATGTATTGGCCAGTCATCCAGTGCGCGTGGGTGTTGGTTTAACTTTGACCTGACATGGATTAGGAGTCGTCCCCGGTGGTAAGAGAACAAACTGAATTTCTATTGGCGCATCCACTCACTCCCACTTCGTAGTAATAACCGGAGCTGGAAGGTGAAAGTCCTTTCATCCCTCCCGCTGCTCCGGTGACGGCCTGTCGCTTGTTGCTGCTACAATCTTTTAAAGCGAAAGGGGGTTAAAAAAAAAAAAGGACGGAAATAATGTCCGTATTTAGTGAGGTCCCGCAGGCAGCTCCTGTAGCAGTATTCAAGCTAACGCAGGACTTTAATAACGACCAGTTTCCCAACAAGGTGAACCTCGGAGTCGGAGGTAAGTTGGTCGCCAGTGTAACGGTATCCCGTAGCAACAAGCCTGCTAGGGTTCTAGGTAGCGTTTGCTTAAGTAACAAAGATAAATATAAATCCTAAGTGACTTACTGCATGAGATCCAAACAGTATACTTATATCAGTGTTACCAACTCTCACCCCTTGACAGTGAATCTCCTGCTATGTTTGAAATGTGCACTCCCTAAAGCTCTGCTCCCTACATAGTGAATTCACATGTACACAGCAAACTTAATGTAGCGATAAAATTTTAAGCTTTTGGATGCTACTCGGCAGGCACATGCACAGATAGACCCCCAGGTGATGCTCTGGCACCTGGCCCTTTGCACTCTGCCCTCTGAAGTGCCCTTCTTGAGAGCACTTTTTAAAGGTATTATAGATTTTAATGTTCCACCAATTGCCAGTCAAATGTGTTTTAATCTCTTCTGACTATATTTTGATGTCTAATTAATTCAGTGTGACCATATTTTGGAATGCCCCTTTTTTTGGTTGAGCTGCTGCCCCCCAAAATGCCTGTGCATGACACTACTACTCGGCTTATTTTCTTGCCGCTGTTTACAGAAAAAAAGACAACAACTTTATTGTCATTCAATCCATACAGCCAGTCATGTACAGTAGGATGAAATTATGTTTTTCCTGTCTTCCCTCATTCTATTATGCTGAACACCAAGCGAGAAGGCGGGAAGGACGTTGTTATGATGAGACAGTAGAACAAAACAGATTAATGCTGTTGAAAAGTGAATACCTACATGTATTTTGTAGTAAATATATATTAAATCAATCTTACTCTATTAATAAATAAAAGTACTTTAAGGCAGTTTATGTTGCGATGTGAGCTTCTCCTCTCACTGCTCTGTTGGCTGAGCATTGTATTATGAAATGCATCGACTAATGTATTGACGATCGGTTGTACGCTACTTTTCAAAATGCATTGTGGGATATTTTGAAAACACTATATAGTGAATGAAATTATCATTTAAGGTGTCAAACAATGACTGATTCACTGTATAAGGCAATATGCAGGGAATGAGTGAACATTTCAAACACAGCATCAATCTTTTGCCCTCTCTCTCACACCACAAACCCTATTTCTCAGTCCAAAATGAAGAAAGTACTGCCAATATCATGTTGACGTCCTTCAGAATTTTACACAAGAGCTCTCAAGGCAATGCTAGACTATGAAGGTATGGTCAAGGCCGACTGCCATTGCTTTTAATTTCAAACTGTTACATAAAACTTGTGTAACAGTTTTTACAGCACGGCTGCATTAGGTCTCATGGTGGTAGACAGCAACCAGAGGTTTATATCTGCTTTTGTTTGACATAGTTTACAGTATGTAACATTAGGTAAACTTATCCAGAAGATCAACTTACTTTACAAATTCAGCACAACTGTTAAATAAAGCAGACTAAAATGTTCTAAAACATATTCTGAGTAAAAGAAGCATATGCATTGAAAAACAAACCTATATGTATTGTGCACTTGCTTGCTCACTCTACCCCTACTCCCCAGTTTCTCCTGTGCACAATTCTCTCTAAATCTCACGCCAAGCTTTCCTGAAAAGTTGGCAACTCTGCTTATATGGTTTGATGGTATTTTACAGGATAGTGATCAATTCATCTTGTGGTCACGAGAAAAAGAGCTACTATCACATGATAATGCACCTGAGAAAAAGAGCCATTATACTATGACAGGTTATACTGTGAAAATACATTATTTTTTGTGATTTCAAAAAACTATCATAAGCACTTGTGTATTGACTTGCAAATGAGGCATCTGGTGTCAAATAAAACTAACTAACTAACTAACCTGCACTTATGGCCATTCAGCCACGTTTTTGTGTATAGCTTTTCCTCTTCTTTTTTTTCTTCTTTTGGATGCTCCCTTTAGGGGTCACCACAGCGGATCATCTGTCTCCATCTCACCCCATCCCTTGCATCTTCCGCCATAACACCATCCCTCTCCATGTCCTCCTTCACTACATCCATGAATCTTCTCTGTGGTCTTTGTTGTTTCCTCCTGCCTGGCAGCTCCATCGTCAACATCCTTTGTCCACTATATCCATTGTCCCTCCTCTGCACATGTCCAAACCATCTCAGTCTTGCCTCTCTTACTTTGTCTCCAAACTGCTCAACCGAGCTGTCCCTCTGATATACTCATTTCTAATCCTGTCCCTCCTAGTCACTCCCAATAAGAATTTTAGTATCTTCATCTCTGCCACCTCCAGCTCTGCCTCCTGTCTTTTTGTCAGCACCACCGTCTCCAAACCATACATCATAGTACGTTTCACGCCCATCTTGTAAATCTTCCCTTTCACTCTTGCTGCTATCCTTCTGTCACAAATCACCCCTGACACTCGTCTCCACCCACTCCACCCTGCCTGCACTCTCTTCTTCACTTCTCTTGTGCATTTTCCATTGCTTTAGATGGTGGACCCCAGGTATTTAAACTCATCTACCTTCATAACTTCTACTCCTTTCATCTTCACTGTTACACCTGCCTCCCTCTCATTCACACAAATATTCTGTCTTGCTTCTACTGACTTTCATTCCTCTTCTCTCCAGAGCATACCTCCACCTCTCCAGGTTCTCTTCCACCTGCTCTCTGCTCTCCCTACAGATCACAATGTCATCTGCAAACATCATGGTTCACAGAGACTGCGCAAAAGGCCCTAAGCCACAGCCATTTACTACTTATACAGTTTGTTTGTTGTTATCAGTTGGTCTGTATTTTAGCTCAGGCAGTGAATTGGGGTACCGTGACGGTGACGTCATCGGGGAAAGCTTTTCCTGTATGTGTTCCTGCATGCAGCGTAAAGAGACCTGTTCGGGTGCTGATTAGTTAAGCTCATGAGTGAAGTGAGAGCAAGTTAAGCCTTATTCAAGTACAGACAGATAAACAGGGGACTGTGTTCAGCTGGATTCATGCTGCACCTTCGCTGTCCGTGTACATGCAACCGGAAACCTCGTGTGACGAAGTTTACATCATCGTCTCCACTCCGCGAGTGTACGCAGGACTCTACTGCGTGCCGCGTGCAGCCCAAATTTTATGACTGCGTGGCCTGCCCACGACCTGAACGCACTGACAGAGCATGCGCAAGATTGAACGTCCCATTCACGAGGTGGCGCTACCAACACAACATGTAAAGACAAAGTAGACGAGGAAGACAATGAGGAGGCAGAAGACGAGAATAAACATACATGGATCTTTTTGCAGCAGCAGCAGTGAGCGGAGAAGAGCACTGGAAAACGGTAATTCCTCCTTTTCCTTGAAACAATGCCATTGTTGTTGCTACCAAAAAAATGTGCGTCACTTATGTGTTTATAGCCGGTGAACAAACTGACGTGTTAGCGCATTTGCGCTACCCATAGGGCTGGGGCAAAACTACAAATAACAGTTGTGCGCATGCATCAACTGCTTGGCCTGGTAGATGAAAAAAAGTGAGCATGTACAATGCTGCGTGTGCACCGGCTTCGTCCAAAGCACACACGGATCAAAACAGACCAGAGGGGAAATGCAGCATGAATAAGGCTTTAAGCCATTGTGCGTCTATGACAAAGTAAGTGTGATGATTCGCTCTCTGCCATTATCTTCTACAGCTGTGCGCACACCTGCTCCCCATCACTCAAGGGCTATATAACCTGCTCTGCCTGTAGACCGGCACGGAGCCGTCTGTCTCCCTGGCTATGTGAAGCTCTGCGCTCTTCATTCCAGCCAAACATTCAGCCCTCGCCATCCCTGCCGCCACGGCCTCAGCCTGGAAGGATTCTCCTCACCTCCAAGTAAGCTCGCCATTCCACTCACCTGTTCTGCGTTATCCCCTGTGCGCAAGCGGAACTCCCGGGCGGCGGAATCATTTCCTCCAGGCGGCGGTCATCGCCTACCTCTCTTCCTTGCACCAACCTTTGTCAACAGCATTGTGTGGCAGTCGCTGTCTTCCTGGATTGCCTTAGGGCCAACCTTTGTTCTCCACCACAGCTGTAACAGTAAGCCTCAGTTACGTCACCTATACACTCGAGTGTGGAACTGTGCTAACACTGTGCCTCTGCTCTGTTCATAGGGTTGCCAGATTGTACGGTGCTCTGCTCACTCCCAGCTGCTACGAGTCTACGGATCCACGCACCCACATCCACATTCACTACAGACACACGCACCCACACACAAACACTATTACAATAAAGATCATTGAACCTACTCTTGAGCTTGTGTCTGTTCCCTGTGTCAGTACGGCTCCGTCAAAAGGACCCAGCAAACAGCACGCTAACGCGCCAAGTAAACAACTTAGAAGCTCGAGTAGATCAAATAGCTTACCAGCAGCAAGTCATTCTTAATCAGCTGGTCCAAATTAACAGCCAATTGGATCGCCTGGCCAGACAGCAGGCGTTTCCTCCGGCTTCAAGTAGCACTCCAGCGCCCGTTAGCTTTCCACCTAGCCAAGCTAATCAGGTTCCCTTGGCCCGACTCACACTGGTTCCCACTCCCACTCGGTTTAATGGTAAACTAGGGGAGGCCCGGGGGGTTCTTCTCCAGTGTGAGATTGTCTTTCAGCAGGTTCCTGGGGATTTCCCAACCGATCACAGCCGTATTGGCTATGTTACTAATTTACTGGAAGGGCTGGCTCTTGCGTGGGCTTATGTAGTAATGGCTAGACCTAGCTACGCTAATCTTGCTTATACCCAGTTTGTTAGCGAGTTTAACGAGGTGTTTGACCACTCCAACCGGGATAATGTGCTCACCACCCGGCTGTTAAATCTTCGACAGGGGGGCAGGTCTGGGGCGGACTATGCTGTCAATTTCCGGGTGGTGGTGGCAGAGGTGGGGTGGGAAGACGCCTTGTTATGCAGCATCTTTACTAGGAGTCTGAGCTCAAGCCTGCAGGATGAGCTAGCCCGCTTAGAGAAGCCAGAGAGGCTAACGGAGCTAATTTCCCTAGCTATTAGTTTAGACAACAGGCTGAGGGAGCGGGCAGCCAAGCGGACGACGTCTGGACGCTCGGGCGCCCAGTTTTGCCACTCCCCTCAGTCACCTTTACAGGCCCTGCCTTCGGTTGAGTCAGCTGAAGTATCGGAGCCTATGGTAATGGGGAAAACTAAATTACCTTTGGCAGAAAGACAGCGCTGTAGAGAGCTTGGCCTGTGTATGTACTGTGGTAGTGATGAACATGAGATTACGTCCTGCCCCGTTTGGCCAAAAGAGAGAGTCCGTGCGTCGCAGTAGGGAGACTCACGGACGCACCCCAGTTAAATCCCCTCTCCAAGTGTCTTTTACCCATCAGGTTCATGCACAATCAAACAGAATATTGCACACACACCTTGGTGGACTCGGGAGCTGAGCAAAGTTTCATCTCGGGTTAACTGGCAACCCGGTTGGGGCTTCCCTGCCGTTCACTGAAGACACCCCTGAGGCTCATTGCTCTATCCAAAGCCCCGTTGACGGTAGTGTCTAAGCAAACTCGGGAACCATCGGGAGGACCTAAGCCTTTTTGTCCTGCCGGTCACGGCCTCCCCAGTTATTCTGGGTTATCCCTGGCTCCGGCTCCATAACCCCTCCATCGACTGGCGCACTGGTAGTGTGGATGCCTGGAGCCCGTTCTGTCTAAGTGCGTGTCTGCAGTCCGCTGCATGTTCACCTTCCAAGCCCTTGGCTACTCCTGTCACCCCTCCTCCTGATCTCACTGGGGTCCCCCCTGAATATCATGACCTGGGGGTGGTGTTCAGTAAATCTCAGGCGTTGTCTCTCCCTCCCCATCGGCCCTACGAGTGCGCCATCAACCTCCGGGCTGGAGCCCCGCTGCCGGCGAGCCGCCTTTACAGCCTGTCTGTTCCGGAACAGGAGGCTATGGATTCATATATTAAGGAGTCCCTCAGCTCTGGCATCAGCCGCCCGTCATCTTCGGTGGTGGGGGCGGGGGGGGGGGGGGGGGTTCGTCGGGAAGAAAGATGGCTCCCTGAGGCCGTGCATCAATTTCCGTGCCCTCAATGACATCACTATTAAGGATAAGTACACCCTCCCTCTGATGGACACGGCCTTTGATTTCCTTCAGGGGGCCTCCTACTTCACCAAGCTGGACCTCCGCAATGCATACCATCTGGTGCGGATCAGGGAGGGGGATGAATGGAAGACTGGGTTCCGGACCCCAAGCGGGCACTTTGAGTATTTGGTGATGCCATTTGGACTGACCAACGCTCCGGCCGTCTTCCAACGCTTGATTAACAACGTGCTACGTGATTTCCTAGGGTCATTCGTCTTTGTTTATCTTGATGACATCTTGATCTTCTCCCGATCATTGGAGGAACATCAAGTGCACATGAGGTGGGTTCTGCAACGGCTCTTGGAAAATAAACTGTATGTGAAGGTCGAGAAATGTGAGTTTCACACTTCTAAGACATCATTTCTCGGTTTCATCATTTCTCACAACCAGGTCATCCCGGACCCCGGCAAGGTGAAGGCGGTGGTGGATTGCCCACCCCCCCCCCCCTTCTAGGAAGCAGCTCCAACAGTTCCTGGGGTTCGCTAATTTCTACCACCGCTTCATTAACAACTATAGCGTCATTGCTCTCCCCCTGACCCGCCTCACCTCCCCCAAGACTGTTTTCCGGTGGACTGAGGAGGCTGCTGCTGCGTTTGCTGCCCTCAAGGAGCGGTTCTCTTCCTCCCCCATCCTGACGCAGGTGGATCCCGATCTTCAGTGTCTGGTGGAGGTGGACGCCTCGGACTCAGGGGTGGGGGCTGTGCTTTCCCAGCGCTCTCTGGTGGATGGGGTGGTCCGGCCGTGTGCGTTTTTTCCCGCCGATTGTCGCCAGCGGAGAGGAACTATGATATCGGCGACAGGGAGCTTCTGGCAGTGAAACTCGCGCTGGAGGAGTGGCATCACTGGTTGGAGGGGGCCGCCCAGCCGTTCGTCGTCTGGACGGACCATAAGAACTTGGAGTACCTGAGGACGGCCAGATGCCTTAACGCCCGCCAGGCCCGCTGGTCCCTGTTTTTTGGGCGCTTTAATTTCACTATCACCTACCGGCCCAGGTCGAAGAACACCAAGCCAGACACTCTTTCCAGGCAGTTCGCTCCGGACACGACGGAGGCGCCCGATCAGCCCATTCTCCTGTCGTCTTGCATCGTGGGCGCCCTCTCGTGGGACATTAAGGAAAAGGTCTTGAGGGCACAGGAGGCCGAACCGGACCCGGGTGGGGGGCCAGTGGGTAAATTGTATGTTCCCTCTTCTGTTCGGGGCGAGGTGATTCACTGGGCTCACTCCTCCAGACTGGCTTGTCACCCGGTGGGGGGGGGGGCACAATCAGGATCCTTCAGAGGTCATTCTGGTGGCCATCTCCTCGGAGGGACGTTGCAGACTACGTCCACGCCTGTCCTCAGCGCGCTACTGGTAAGACACCATCCTCTCCTCCTGCGCGGTTGCTCCACCCTCTCCCTACTCCCGGCAGACCCTGGTCTCACATCGCACTAGATTTTGTTACTGGTCTTCCTCCATCTAATCATCACACTGTTGTTCTCACTATAGTGGACCGTTTCTCCAAGGCCGCCCACTTCGTCCCCCTGCAGGGGCTGCCCATGGCAAAGGATACAGCGGATCTGCTGGTGCAACATGTGGTGAGGCTACACGGGATACCCACAGACATTGTGTCCGATCGGGGTCCCCAATTTGTGTCTCGAGTTTGGAAATCATTCTGTAATGCTCTGGGGGCCATGGTGAGCCTATCCTCTGGCTACCACCCACAGAGCAATGGACAGTGTGAGAGAGCCAACCAAGAACTGGAGGCTGCGCTGCGTCATCTCCTCCAACCTTGCGTCATGGAGCACACACCTCCCGTGGATCGAGTACGCCCACAACTCCACGGTGTTGTCGGTGATCGGCATGTCACCTTTTGAAGCCTCCTTCGGTTACAATCCCCCGCTTTTTCCCGAGGAGGAAGGGGACATCGCCGTACCATCTGTCCAGGTCCATCTAAAATGCTGTCGACGGATATGGAGGACTGTCCGGGTGGCGCTCCAACGCACGGTGGAGCTCAACTCCAGGGTAGCTAATCGCCGCAGGAGACCGGCTCCACCCTACCAGGTGGGTCAACAAGTTTGGCTTTCTACACAGCATATTAACCTCAAGGCTGAGAATAGGAAACTATCTCAGCGCTTCATTGGGCCATTTCCCATTGAGCGGATTATCAATCCTGTGGCTGTGCGCCTGACTCTCCCCTCCTCCCTCCGCATCTGTCCTACGTTTTATGTGTCACAGGTTAAGCCTTTTTTCTCCAGCCCTCTCTGTCCCCCTCCCAGGTCTCCACCTCCACCAGTGGTGATCGACGGCGACCCAGCGTGGAAGGTCAATTCCATCCTGGACGTCCGCCGCTGGAGTCGCGGCCTGCAGTATCTGGTGGACTGGGAGGGGTATGGTCCCGAGTGGTGCTCCTGGGTGCGTCCATCCTTCATGTTGGATAGTCAGCTCATCAGGGATTTCCATCGGATGCACCCAGGTAGGCTGGATCAGGTGCCAGGAGGCACCTCTCGGGGGGAGTACTGTGATGACTCGCTCTCTGCCATTATCTTCTACAGCTGCGTGCACACCTGCTCCCCATCACTCAAGGGCTATATAACCTGCTCTGCCTGTAGACCGGCAAGGAGCCGTCTGTCTCCCTGGCTACGTGAAGCTCTGCGCTCTTCATTCCAGCCAAACATTTAGCCCTCGTCATCCCTGCAGCTGCGGCCTCAGCCTGGAAGGATTCTCCTCACCTCCAAGTAAGCTCGCCATTCCACTCACCTGTTCTGCGTTATCCCCTGTGCACAGGCGGAACTCCCGGGTGGCGGAATCATTTCCTCCAGGCGGTGGTCATTGCCTACCTCTCTCCCTCGCACTGACCTTCGTCAGCAGCGTTGTGTGGTAGTCGCTGTCTTCCTGGATTGCCTTAGGGCCAACCTTTGTTCTCCACCGCAGCTGTAACAGTAAGCCTCAGTTACTTCACCTATACACTCGAGTGTGGAACTGCGCTAACACTGTGCCTCTGCTCTGTTCATAGGGTTGCCAGATTGTACGGCGCTCTGCTCACTCCCAGCTGTTGCGAGTCTACGGATCCACGCACTCATCCACATTCACTACTCACACACGCACCCAGACACAAAAACTATTACAATAAAGATCATTGAACCTACTCTTGAGCTTGTGTCTGTTCCCTGGGTCAGCCAATTATGTCACTAAGTAGTTCACATTCATATGTTAATTACTGTAACACATCGCGAAGTGTCGCAACGTCGTTGTTATTAGCATAATTATACGTGTGAAGGTGTTAGTCTGTTGCTCATTCACGTGATGCTAGTTGGGAATCTCCGTGTGCTGTTTGATGCTGTGCTGTATTTATCCTGTGTTTAGAACACATACAGTAGCTGCTACTCATTTCAAGGTGTAATTTTCAAGAGTGAGCTAATAACTCATAAGTTTGGTTATAAGTGCAACTGAGCTAAAAGTGCCTTGCTAACCTGCTTCAGTTGGGTAGAACCATACATTAGTGCTGCATGTATGGATAGTTGTTTTTCAGTGATAGTCACCTCATTATCTCTTCTTTATTTCCTTTGTTTCAGAAGCCACACACACACACACACACACACACACACACACACACACATGCCTATGCATACCCACTCCTGTATCACACACCTATTCATGCCTTACATACTGTATATAGCAGTAATTATACATGCACAGTGCCCTGTTTGAAGACAGCAGTGAAGCAGCAGTTGTGGAAGCAACCCTCCATCTCCTCTTGTGATTGTTCCTGCACCAAATACATGGCAGTAATGGCAGTGAATGCGTCCAGGCCTTAAGTAGTGTTCTGGCCGGCACTCCAGGTTGAGTGTGGTGATAAAACACGAACAGCACCTTACAGTCCAGAGTATACAGAGCTGTTTCTCCCCTACATTGATGGTCCTTCGAGCCGGAGCCACGCCGCACCCAACCTAGTCAAGATGTATGACATCCAAGACCTCACAGCGCTTGGTGCATGCCCCCAATGCCACATACATCTCCCCCTTCATTATAAAGACTATGAACTCGATCCAATCAGTCTGACCACTCACAGGCCTGCACTACACTGAGAAATGAGGATGTTACAGGGAGAAACAGATAGATAGATAGATAGATAGATAGATAGATAGATAGATAGATAGATAGATAGATAGATAGATAGATGTACTTTATTGATCCCAAACTGGGAAATTGCAGTGTAACAGCAGCATGATAGTAGACAGTCAAACAACAGAAACACACACAGCATAACAGACAAAGGGATTACCCATGGAAAGTAAAACTACTAAAAAAAAGCCTATCTACATCATAGATGAATAGATGGTGACCCGTATAGACACATGAATCATACCCGCTGTACAATGCAGGACTATCAGGAGCAGAGTGAGATGTGAGGTACCAATTAGACTGTAAGGTGCAGTATGGCAGCATAGTTATGACCAGAGTACAACGTCAGAGTGAGTTATTGTACAGTGAAATGGCATGTGGCAGGAAAGATTTCCTGTACCTGACAATTCAACAGCGAAGCTGTAGCAGTCTGCTGGAGAAAGTGCTCCACTGTCTGTCCAGTGTGTGGTGGAGGGGGTGATCTGCATTGTCCATGATGGATCGCAGTTTATTTAGTGTCCTCTCCACCACAGTCTCAAAGATCTGGCCTGAGACCAATTACAGAGCCAGCCCTCTTGATAATCTTGTCAAGTCTGTTGGTGTCGCTGGCTCTAATACTGCTACTCCAACAGACAGCAGCAAAGAAGATGGCGCTGGCGACAGTGGTCTGGTAGAAAAGCTCCAGCATCCTGTTGCACACATTGAAGGATCTCAGCTTCCTCAGAAAGTAGTCTGCTCTTCCCCTTCTTGTGCACAGCATCGGTGTTGGATCTCCAGTCTAGCCCGTTGCTGATCATGACACCCAGGTATTTGTAGTCCTCAACCACCTCCACATCCTCTCCCCTAATCTGCAATGGCTGAGAAGACGTCCTCTTCTTCCTGAAGTCAATCACCATCTCTCTGGTCTTGCTGACATTCAGCCTAAGGTGATCCTGCTCTGTCCACTCCACAAATCTGTCTACCAGTGCCCTGTACTCCCCCTCCTCTCCCCCTCTTATACACCTAACAACAGTTGAGTCATCAGAGAATTTCTGCAGGTGGCATGACTCAGTGTTGTACTGAAAGTCAGTGATGTATAAGGTGAAGAGAAAAGGAGAGAGCACAGTCCCCTGTAGAGCCCCCGTATCACTAACCACCACGTCAGACAAGACACTGCCCAGCCAGACAAACTGTGACCTGCCTGTCAGATAGTCAGTAATCCAGGAGATCACAGAGCTGTCGACCCCCATCACCCGCAGCTTCTCACCCAGCAGCAGTGGCTGGATGGTGTTAAAGGCACTGGAGAAATCAAAGAATGTGATTCTCATAGTGTCTCCTCTGCCATCCAGGTGCAGATGGGGTCGTTGCAGCAGGTAGATGATAGCGTCTTCAACTCCTAAATGGGGCTGATATGCAAACTGCAGAGGGTCCAGCCACGTCTTCACCTGCGGCCTCAGGTGGGCTAAGACCAGTCTCTCCAGGACCTTCATCACATAAGATGTGAGGGCAATTGGTCGATAGTCATTCAGGTCAGATGAAGATAGCTTCTTGGGGACAGGAACCAGGCAGGATGTCTTCCACAGCACCGGTACTCTCTCCAGACTCAGGCTCAGGTTGTACAGGTGTTTCAGTACCGAACCTAGCTGGTTGGCACAGGTCCTCAGGGTCCTGGCAGAGATGCCATCAGTGCCCGCAGCCTTCCGCTGACGGAGTCTCTCCAGCTGTTTCTTAACCTGATCTGTAGTCACAGTGATGTGGTGGTGGTGGTGGGGGGCTGGTGTCTCCCGAGGAGGGTGAGGGGGGAGATGGAGAGAGGTGCTGCACAGGAGGGTTGGGGGAAGGGGGGGGGGTCTGGCTGTGTTGTGGGGGTGACAGGAGGATGGGGGAGGGGTGTGTGGGGGCCTGGCTGTGTTGTGGGGGTGACAGACGGTGAGTTGAACCTATGAAAAAACAGATTCAGCTCATCAGCTCTCTCAAGGCTCCCAGATGTCTGTGTGACTCTCCCCTTGCACAGTTATTTGTTTCATTCCCATCCACACATCCTTGCTATTATTTTGCCTGAGTTTATCCTCCAACTTCCTCCTGTATTTGTCTTTACACCTCCTCAGCATCTCTCTCAGTTCGTGCTGCACTCTCCTCAGTTTCTCCTTGTCTCTGGACCTAAAAGCTCTCTTCTTCTTGTTCAGAAGTACTTTCAGGTCACTGGTGACCCATGGTTTGTTGTTGGGGAAACAGTGTACGGTGATGTATTCTGTGATGCAGTCGGTCATTTTGTCTATGTCCACCCCATATGGTTCACAGAGTACACTCCAGTCCGTCATCTCGAAGCAGTCCTGTAGTGCATCAGCAGCCTCTTGTGTCCACCTCCTCACAGTCCGTGTATAAGCAGGCTGCCTTTGCAGAACGGGAACATACTTGGGTGATAACATGATCATGCATCTCTGATACTGGCATACAGTAGAGCCAGTGTTTTATTTTCTCTGGTGGGACAGTCAATAAACTGGTGAAAGTTTGATAATGTTTTTCCCAATGAGACATGATTAAAATCACCTGTGATGGCCATAAATGCATCAGGGTGCTTCTCCAATAATGTGGCAATAGTGGAGCTGATGACTTTACAGGCCACCGCTGCGTCAGCTGACAGAGGGACGTAGACGATAATTACCAAGGCACAGGTATATTCTCGCGGCATATAATAGGGTCTCATACTCACAGCCAGCAGTTCAATGTCCAGGCTGCAGCGCTTTTCCTTCACATAAATGTGTCCAGGATTACACCACCTTTCATTCACAAGAAGTACCAATCCTCCTCCCCTCTTCTTCCTGCTACTTATAACATCCCTGTTCCACCGGATAGTCTTAAAGCCAGGTATTGCTATGTTAATATCTGGGATCTGTGAGTGTAACCACGTCTCTGTAAAACACATGATACTACACTCACGATATTCCTTTTGCATCCTGACCAGCACTGTGAGTTCATCTGCTTTGTTTCCCAGTCGCCGCACATTTCCGGTGATGAACATCGGTACAGCCGGTAAGATGACTCCTCATCCAGCCTTGTATGGCACCCCAATACCCATGCAACTAAGCAGGACTGAAATCCTCCCAGAGACAGACACCCGCTATTCAGCTTTAGGCTCACTGCATGACTATAAGGAGCAGTTAGCCCCACACCTGTCTTCAAATAGACTCCAGGAGAGGCTGCAGAGTCATCTCACCCCTCACACAAACCAGCGAACTACAGCCCTGGGAGTAGAGCTAGAGGAAATCCAGTATGAACAACTACTACTCCAACAGTCACAGCAGTGCATGGCTGCTGGTCTGGCCGACTTACGAGCGCTTCAGACAGACATCCTACAGCTAATAACCTGCACTCACAAACTCCAGGCAGCATAAGAGGTATGGTCTAACCCTTCTAACACAGTTAATAATGAAGAAGAAGAGAACTGGCCGCTGCCGCCACCTTGGCCAACCAAAAGTGATGAGGGACTGCAGCAGAGCAGCCAGCCAGTCCTAGAGCGGCTTGACTGGATGATGGGTGAGCTTCAGGTCCTAAAGAAGGAAACTCTAGCAGCCAACCAACTTCACTCACTCACTCAACTGCCCAAACCTCCAAGCCTTCATCACTCCAGTAGTGGACAGGCACCCACGAACATCTTGTTACCCAATCCAGCCTGGTCCAGTTTGGCCCCTCCTCCACCACAGTTCACCTCCACATCCTACAAGGTGCAACCAAACCCCATCCATGTTCATTATGGGCCATCAGAGTGCCCATTACCTCTTCAGCACTCTCCCTGTTCATCCAGGGCACCTCCAGTAGATTCTCGACCAGCCTATCAGAGTGGAGACAACGTACCGTGGTCCACGTCCAACTATCCCTAACCTCTCACATCGAGACCCTGGTGAGTTTTCTTGCCTCAAGATTGCCCTAGAGAACTTATTGCCCTCCGACAGTACTGAACTGTTCAAGTATCAAGTTCTAAGAGACCGCCTACACTTAGAGGAAGCCAAATTAGTAGTTGATGCCTTCTTTCATTCCCCTACCCCTTTCATACACACCATGAAAGCCCTAAATGAGAAGCTTGGCCAACCCCATCAGCTAGCTCTCAAGAGGATTGCTACAGTTATGGGCTCACCGGACATCAGATGAGGGGATGTAGTTGCCTTTGATATGTTCTTCCTGTAGATTCAGTCACTGGTGGGAATGCTTAAGACACTAGGCCCCGAGGGAGAAGTGGAGCTGCAGTGTGGATCCCATGTGGCTCGCCTGCTCAGCAAGTTACCCCTAGAGCAACGTGCAGATTTCCGCAGATGTATGTTTAATTATTCTGGGCCCAACTACACCTTCCGTGATCTTGCTGCCTGGTTGAAATATGAATCCTGTTGTCACGACTTTGATGGACGGCTGTCACACAGGGGGTTACAAGACAAGCCTGAGACATGTTCAGGAAAGCGCTCCGTCACAGTGCTGCATGGTGCTGACACACAGAAAGCGATTAAGTCACCAAGCCAGCCCTCCACCAAACCCAAGTCAACACCTTACTGTGCCTACTGTGACAATCGCGACCACCATCTCAACCAGTGTGCAACCATAAG
This sequence comes from Pholidichthys leucotaenia, assembly GCA_020510985.1. Classification (NCBI taxonomy): domain Eukaryota; kingdom Metazoa; phylum Chordata; class Actinopteri; order Cichliformes; family Pholidichthyidae; genus Pholidichthys; species Pholidichthys leucotaenia. Next base: position 332,100,074 of record CM035841.1, on the reverse strand, counting down.
CAGACTCACTAAGGACCAATTAACTGAATGGATAAAGACTAATAAAAGATGCTGGTGCTGGGCCTGCACACACCAAGCTGCTCAGTGCAACCTGAAGAAGCCCTGTAATCTGTGTCAAGGTCGCCATTTACGTGTCCTCCATGATGTCAACACAGGACCGAAAGTGAGGACAACACAGCTAGTAGTGTCTCAGATTGTAAGTGGCAACTCAACAGGTGTGCCTCATTGCCTTGTACCTCGACTGGCCAACAGAGGGCAGTTGTGTCCTGCTGAAAGTGATCCCTGTTCTACTCCATCATGGTGGTCAAACACTAGATACCTATGCAGTATTGGATGATGGGTCAGAGAGGACCATGTTACTGCCTGCTACAGCCCAGAAACTGGGACTACAAGGGAACCCCGAAGACCCGCCCTTACGCACAATACACCAAGATGTGCAAACACTAAATGGCACCCGTTTCTCCTTCTCCATCTCCCCGAATGCTCGACCCAAGACTCATTTCCACATCCGTGATGCCTTCACAGTAGCTCGTATTGATTTAGCAGACCATACTTACCCCATTGAGCCACTCCAGAGAAAGTACAAACACCTGAGTGGGCTCCCACTCCAGCCATTCAAGAAAGATAGGCCCTTGGTTCTCATAGGTAGTGACCATCCTCACCTCATCACACCCATTGAACCTGTCCGCCTGGGCCCCCTGGAGGCCCAGCTGCGATCCACACCTGGCTGGGATGGACACTGCAGTGCTGTTTGCCAACCGAACTAGTCACAACAATGTCTGTTCACCTCACTCTCACCACTGGTGAATGAACTGATGCAGCATGTCGAGAAGCTCAAGCAGGCTGGTACCATTCTGCTCAGAAAAGACAAAGTGGTGACACGCTCCAAGCAAGACAACTTAGCAGTTGGCCTCCTTGAAAACAAGACAACTCGTGTGGATGTTGATGGTATACTTTGCTATGCCACTCCTCTGCTGCGCTGCCACGATATGCTGCACCTGCAGGCTACTCCCAATGCTGTCATCCAAAGTCTGAGAGCTGTGGAGAAGAGGCTCCAAAGAGACCCTGAGAGAGCACAGATCTCCAAGATGGAGATACAAGAACTGACACAAGGCCACACATGACATTACATTGATTCAGCCCAGAACCCTGCAGATGACGTAACTCATGGCAAAACCTTGCAGGACCTGGCAAGTCCCAATCGGTGGAGTCAAGGACCCCCCTTCTTGCTTATGGACCCTAACCAGTGGCCATCGGAGCCAGTCAGCAGCCAGGGAGCTACTCCAGACTCAACTGAACTTTGGAAGGAAACCTTTGCGGTGTGTCATCCACAGCTGAGAGATCAGCGTCGTCAGATGTGTATCAGTACAATACATGGAACGAGCTGCTGGAGGCTACAGCCCAGGAGCTACATGGGGTGGCTGCTAAGGATGCCATTCCACTGCAAAGAACTATCACCAAGCGGAGATGCTCCTCTTCAAGAGAGCCCAGCAGGATAGTTTTCTTGAGGAGTTACACCTCCTTAAAGGTGGGAAACCTGTGCCATGCAGTAGTCGTCTCATAACCCTATCTCCACAGTTGGACGAGTCTGGAGAACTCATCCGAGTTGGTGGTCGGCTTCGCCAATCCGAAGACTTAGCTGTAGGGGAAATTGGTTATAAGGTACAAAGATTATTTAATTTACTGTATACCTATAGGGGTGTGTGGAAATGAAGGTTTGCTTCGGGTCCACGCACACACCTGGAAAAAAAACTCATTTTGGGGGGCACTAGTCCAAAACCTGGACAATTTATTAATCTGCCTATGTTTATTATTAATCTTTATACCTTCAATCAATCAGTCTCAAATATTCGTAAATTCTCCTGGGTGACTCCAGAAACAGACACAGGAAAAAGAAATCAACGGAAACTTCCATATACCGTTTACAGTTTTAATGATCAGACTCAGATTATATGACATTACATTCAACGGACTTGTTGGTAAGGTGAAATGATCAAGTATCAAGCATCACATTTAACTTGTAACTGATTATTGAGCAAAAGAGTGTAATCGCATTTGTGGAATCAAGAAAACTTTAGTTCGAATTTGTAACTATGATGAAAAATGGAGACAAATAACTGTAGCCAAAATATGAAGAAAATTGGACGCAAATTTTATGAAGAAAATGATAAAAGCTGATTATATGGAAAAAGAAATTCTGGGTTACTCTAAAAAGGGAAAATGGAATTTAATGAAAAGAGGGATTCTATTTCTCTTTAATTCTATAGCTCCGATCAGAGTTATGAACTAGTTTTAAACCTGAGACAAATTATGACATACTTTAAGGCGATGAACATCGCACTAACTCAGCAGATGAAACAAAGGAATCTTGCTCACGTGACCCGTTGCGTTGGCTTTCCACCGGAATCCTTTGCTAAAGCTTTACTTGATGATACTGGAAAAATATCTGCCAACAGATATTTCTTCCCTGAGGCTCAGGAGCTGAGATCTGGCGACGATGATGATAGGCTGCTGGCCGCTGAAGCAGTATGTCATGTGGACAACACGAGAGGGTTTTTTCCAGTGGCTCTCCCGGGTCCAAATAAATTAGGGATAGTTCAAAGTCTGATCAATGTCACAGAATCGAAGAGACAAAAATAAAAAAAATTATTTAAGCCACGAAATCCAAGTTCTTCAGATGTCGTGGTGATTGGCGAAAGCAGCATCCAGTGTGAGAAAAAAAAAAGATCAGTCCACATTAAAACACGGTGAGTTAAGGAAAATCAATAGAAAAAGTTTAACAGAATAAAATAGAAAAAACATCTGAGAACATGGAGTTTCACTCCATATAAAAGAGAAGGTTGAGCTCAAACAGAAGAAAAAGTATTTTTCCCAGATGTTTAAAGGAAAGAAAGAATTCAAGACAGGAACTTAACTGAACAGGACACAAAGACAACTTAGATAAACACATTTCTCCCTTAACTGAGCACTTTCAAAGGAGAAAAACTTGACTAACATGAAAGGGAACCAGTTGTCTCCCATTGCGGGAGGTTTGAATGAACTCTGGTCCAATAAGAAAGCAGTTCTTTGTCTGTAACCGACCAATAGAATGAAAGGGGGCGTTGTCCAACAGAGACTGGCTGGTGATTGGCTGAGCAAGTCAGATGACTTGCGTATGTTTTTGAATATGAAGAACACATATTGATTAAAAGAAAAAAATAAAAATAATCACCTTATACTGTATATATAAGCTAAACTAACTTCAGTGATTCATGACTAACTTTCATTCTTGCTACATTAAACATGCACTTTCATAAACTTGCCTTCTATAATTAACATGCATTAGAATAAGGTTCATTTAAGCATTTTCAAACATGCAATGCATTTAAACCAATGATTAATGAAACATTTTAAACCATGATTGTTCCTCACAGAATTGGTCATCTCTTCCAATAGTGTCCTGAGAATTATCCTGAGGAATGAAAACTTGAAGAGAGAGTTAATGTTCAGTCAAAAAACAAAACAAAAAACAGTTCGGCACTTGACCGAAGTAATGCAAACATATTCCTGAGCTGTCCAAAGGGGTAATGTTGAGCTGTGGATAATTCCTAGAGACCTGTGGAATGTGGTCAATATATCTGGAATGTTTCAAACAGTTCTTGAAGCATAAAACTGCCTGGTTGGGAAGGAAGTTCCGGGATGTATGATTGCAGACTAATCCATTCCTGGTATGAAATGGGATCTTTATAGTCCCTTTTACCATGGAATGTGTTTTCAAGCTGTGGTGCTTAGGTGAAGAAAACAATTGTTGACCAGACTTTTGGGTGAAATAATTTCTTCCAAGTGATGAATGATTTTATAGATTGGAGCCCAAAGGGGTTGACGCTACATAGCTCACGCCAGTCTGCACCCACTTGTTCTAGACCCCGCTCATCCAGTCATTCGCCTACTCATCCAGGATTTCGATGGCTGTCTCCACCATCCAGGACCCGAGCATGTTTTTGCTGAACTCAGGTGCACCTATTGGATCCTGCGAGGTAGAGAAGCAGTCCGTCGTTTCCAGAGAACCTGCACTGAATGTTGCAGATGGAGAGCGAAACCTGCTGTACCCATCATGTCTGATCTGCCACCAGCTTGCCTTCGCCTCTTTAAGCCAGCCTTTTACTCTACAGGTATTGACTGCTTCTGGCCGTTTGAGGTCAAGGCGGGACGTCGTTTAGAGGAGAGGTGGGGGATCATCTTTAAATGCCTCACCATCAGAGCTGTGCACTTGGATGTCCTGACCTCACTAGATACGGACTCCTTCCTGATGGCACTTTGCAAGTTCATCACCCAACGAGGGACACCTGCTGAACTGTACTCAGACCACGGGACTAACTTCAGAGGTGGAGAATCCAAACTACAAGAGGCCTTCTCAGACATGTCTTCAGACCTTCAGCGACTTTTAGCCCCGCACAAGATTAGTTTCCACTTCAATCCCCCAGCTGCGCCCCACTTTGGAGGAGTGTGGGAGCGTGAAATTCGATCCGTGAAGGCAGCACTCTACACTACAAGTGGAGTACAACCCCTTCAAGAAGAATCCTTTCACACAGTGCTGGTGGAGGTGGAGGGGATTCTCAACTCCAAGCCACTGGGCTACATTCCATCCAACATAAGCGATCCAGATCCTGTGACTCCAAATTGCCTGCTGATGGGGCAGCCATACCGGTCACTCTCCCAAGACATTTATCCCAAAGAAGACCTCCTGAGTCGCCAGCAGTGGAAGCACACCCAAGTGCTTGCTGACCAGTTTTGGGCCCACTTCATCCGCCTGTACCTACCTGGACTACAGACTCAGCAGAAGTGGCAGTCATCTTCAGGAGACATCCCAGAAGGTTCGGTGGTCATGATTGTGGACCCCCAGCTCCCGAGGGCCTCCTGGCCCATCAGACGCATCCTGAGAGTTCATCCCAGTCCCGATGGACATATCAGGTCTGTTGATGTGCAGGTAAAAGACAGAACTTACACTAGACCTGTTGCCCGGCTCGTGATCTTGCCAGCTCTGCCGGATCAGGACAACGGACAATCTCTTTAAGTATGGGTTGAGTATAGAGTGCCTTTTGTTTGGTGCAAATGTACTGCATACATTTGGGGGTGGCTGTACAAAAGGCCCTAAGCTACAGCCATTTACTACTTATACAGTTCATTTGTTATTATCAGTTGGTGTGTATTTTAGCTCAGGCAGTGAATTGGGGTACCGTGACGGTGACGTCATCGGGGAGAGCTTTTTCTGTATGTGTTCCTGCTTGCAGTGTAAAGAGACCTGTTCGAGTGCTGATTAGTTAAGTTCATGAGTGAAGTGAGAGCAAGTTAAGCCTTATTCGAGTTCAGACAGATAAACAGGTGATTATGTTAAAGCCTTTTTCATGCTGCATTTCCCCTCTGGTCCGCTTTGGTCCGCGTGCGCTTTGGACGAGACTGGCACCCACGCAGCGTTGTACATGCTGACTTTTTTCGTCTACCAGGCCAAGCAGTTGACGCATGTGCACAACTGTTATTTGTAGTTTCACCCCAGCCCTATGGGTAGTGCAAATAATGCTAACATGCCAGTTTGTTCACCAGCTATAAAACACGAGAGTGATGCACATTTTTTTGTAGCAACAACAATAGCGTTGTTTCAAGGAAAAGGAGGAATTACCGTTTTCCAGTGCTCTTCTCTGCTCAAGCTGCTGCTGCTGCAAAAGGATTCATGTATGTTTATTCTCGTCTTCCGCCTCCTCGTTGTCTTCCTCGTCTACTTTGTCTTTGTATGCTGTGTTGATAGCGGCATTTCGTGAATGGGACGCGCAGTCTTGTGCATGCTCTGTCAATGCGTTCAGATCGTGGATAGGCCGCACAGTCACAAAATTTGGGCTGCACGTGGTCTTCTGCAGTACAGCCCTGTGTACACTAATAGTGGAGTGGAAACGATGACGTAAATTTCATCTCACAAAGTTTCCGGTTGCACGTACGTGGACAGCAGAGGTGCAGAATGAATCCAGCTTAAACCAGTGTGCATCTATGACAAAGTAAGTAGTTCACATTCATATGTTAATTACTTTAACATGTCGCAAAGTGCTACGGCGTCGTTGTTATTAGCATAATAATGCATGTGAAGGTGTTAGCCTGTTGCTCGTTCACTTGATGCTAGTTGGGAATCTCCATGTGCTGTTTGATACTGTGCTGTATTTATCCTGTGTTCAGAGCACATAGCTGCTACTCATTTCAAGGTGTAATTTGCAAGAGTGAGGTAATAACTCATAAGTTTGGTTATAAGTGCAACTGAGCTAAAAGTGCCTTGCTAACCTGCTTCAGTTGGGTAGAACCACGCATTAGTACTGCATGTATGGATAGTTATTATTCAGTGATAGTGAACCCATTATCTTTTCTTTATTTTCTTTGTTTCAGAAGCCACACACACACACACACACACACACACATACGGCTACACGTACCCACTCCTGTATCACATGCCTATTCGTGCCTTACACGTATAGCAGTGATTATACATGCACAGTGCCCTGTTGAAAACAGCAATAAAGCAGCAGTTGTGGAAGCAACCCTCCATCTCCTCTTGTGATTGTTCCTACACCAAATACATGGCAGTAATGGCAGTGAATGCATCCAGGCCTTAAGTAGTGTTCTGGCCGACACTCCAGGTTGAGTATGGCAATGTACAGTATATGACCAGATACAGAGCTATCGTTTCTCCCCTACAGAGACTTCTGCCTGACCTCGTATGTCAGCCTGTTCATCACCATGGCAAACAAGAAGGGGCTCTGAGCTGATCCCTGATGCAATCCCTTCCCCATCTTGAATCCATCCATCACTCCTACAGCACACCTCACCACCGTCTCACTGTCATCATACATGTCCTGCACCACTTTCACATACTTCCCTATTACTCCTGACTTTCTCGTATAGTACCATGCTTCCTCTCTTGGCACCCTATCATATGCTTTCTCTAGATCCACAAAGAGACAGTGCAACTCCTTCTGACCTTCTCTACGGTTCTCCTTCAACATTTGTGTATAGCTTGTATAGTATAGTATTATTTTTATCACCTAATGTTGTTTCCTCTTGACACAGTCATAGTACAGATAAACATAACTTGTCAATTCCAATGTATAGCTACACATTAGCTGCTGATTGCAGCTTTGTTGATAGTGTTGTGGCACAGTGTAACTGTTATATAATGAGTGCAGCACATAGAGCTGAATCAGCTTTGCCCACTCTGCTTTTTTTTCCCTTTTTGTTGCTGCTTGTCACCTCTCACTCTCTGGATCCAGGAACAAGGGAGTAGATTGGATTACTGTTCTGTCATTACACAAGAGCATGCAAGAGTTTAAATGTTCATAATTTAGTCTTAATGCTCTGTTAAAGCATGCATATTCAACACTTCAACCCCCAGTAAGACTGTTTTCCTAGTAATCTTATTTTAAGCAGTGAGTCCTACTGATTACATTGCAAAGGAACAGTGAGTCTGCTCAGCTTTGCTCTGGCAGAACAAGGCTACCTGAGTCCCGTGATTAGAGCTGGAGGCTAGGCCTCGTAATCCTCTTCTTTCTGCAGATGGTCAACCTTTATGTGGCAGCTGGGAAATGTAGGTCATGCAACACCTACTGCCACATAGTTTCATCTAGCTGAAGGAAGAACATATACATGGTCATAAATAATCAAAATTTTGTATTTTTGTAGACATACAGTTCTTGGTGCCTTTCACACGGGATTAAATAAATCACTGTAGGTGGCATTTTGTCTGAGACTTTATTTTCTATTACATATTTACTCATCAAGTTGTAAGGGGAAATCTGGCTTAAACCCACAACAGATGATGGCATTGCATGTTTGTTGTAAAGCCTTTGAACCACTTTAAGCCATCTTTGAAGCATGACTTCCCTGCTCTTTGACTGGGGTCCAGGTGTGTTACGGCTTTGCCAGCCATTCTGTCATGATTGGCAATAATTAGACAGCTCATGTGCGGGGAATGACACCAAAGGAAACACACAATGACACAGAGTAACAAGTTTGGTTGAATTTTATTAATGCAAAAGAATACCTTTGCAAGAGAAAAATGCTACTCACCAGGGGAAACACACAGCCTGAAACGAGAGACGAGAGCAGGTGAATTAGGAGGGAGACAAAACAAGGGAACCGGCAGAAGAACCCAGCATTTACAGCAAACCTCCCGATGATGCAGGATGACAAGGGTAGAGCTGGGTGAGGTGTCTGACCAGGTGATGACGGTTGCTGATGTGGTGATGATGACGGGGGAGGTGAGCACACAACAACCCTGGAGACGCACCACAAAGGAGGTAGCAACCTGCGAAGAGATAAGCAAATGATTAAAGGGTTTTTCAAGTTTAAGGGGAATAGATATTCACTGCTGAAGCAGGTAGTATACCCAATGAGCCAGCGCCGAGGCGTTGAAGAGAAGATGTATTTAAGCGCTGGCAAGTCAGAGGAGCAGGTGCGTCTCATCACGCACGTGGAGATGATTACGCGTGGAGTAGGTGAAGTTTGAACCGGACGGGCGGGGGAGGAGTGCGCTCACCAGACCATGACAATACTAATCACAACATGAACATGGATCATAGCTTAATTATAAAATCAGACACATCATCATTGATGTTTGCATATTTGTATGTAAATCTACTTTTGTTCATATTGTTAATGAAGGCTACTGTATTTTACATTTGCCATATCTAAATTATAGGATTACACTTATGACCCACACCGATGAGATGGTGTGGTTAGGGCGGTTGGTGCTGTCTGTGGCCCGCAATGTCCGTGTTCTAACTCGACTGGGAATGGCCGCCAAACTTGGTACACAGTTTGACCTTGGGATTAGCACCTATGGCTATAATTCTGGTTTCAAAAAAGTCAAAAGTCAAGGTGAGAATGCTGTATTAATATATCTCAACAACAAAGACAGCTAGGGCCACCAAACTTGGTACACAGGTTCACCCTGAGACCCTGACCTCAGACTATGGATTTGGGGTGAAAAGGTCAAAGGTCAACATTTTCATTCACTATGTCCTTGTACTATAGAACAAGTAAAGTTAGGGTTACCAAACTTGGTACACAGGTTCACCTTGGGTTCCTGAACTGTGACTATGGTTTTGGGATTGCAAGGTCCAAGGTTGAGGTCAAAATCCCATATAAACAATATCTCAAGAACAACAAAAGCTAGGGTCACCAAACTGGGTACATAGGTTCACCCAGACCTCTGACTATGGATTTGAGATCAGAAGGTCAAAGGTCAAGGTTTTAAATCTATAGGGCTGCAAAAGACATGAGTCTGCATCTCATTTGAATGCATTCTAGTTCTTTATTAACACGTTTTTAAGTTCTTAAATGGCCTTTTTTCCTGCAGCCTACAGGACAGATGAAGGGAAACCGTGGGTCTTGCCAGTAGTGAAGAAGGTGGAAAAGGTTATTGTGCATGATGACACTCTAAACCACGAGTACCTGCCCATCCTGGGGCTTCCTGAGTTCAGATCTTCAGCCTCTAAGATTGCTCTGGGTGACAACAGTCCTGCCATCCAAGAGAACAGGGTTTGTAGATAAAAGGCAGTCAATGTTTAAATTTCTTATGTGCTCACATTTAAACTGACTGCTTCTGTCTCTTCAAGGTTGGTGCTGTCCAGTGTCTGGGTGGTACAGGTGCTTTGAAGATAGGTGCAGAGTTCCTTAGGAGATTCTACAATGGCACCAACAACACCAAAACACCTGTCTATGTGTCTGCACCTACCTGGGGTACACATGAACACACAAACAGTGGAGATTAATTTGCCTCCTTGATATGCAGCCCTCATTCAAGAACTTTGAATCCTGTGTGCACAGTTCTAGCGACTTAGTACAGACTTTAGACTGTGGGTGTGAATGAAGTGCTCTACTGATGATTTTATGTATATATATATATATATATATATATATACGTATATATATATATATATATATATATATATATAGTGTTCCTATCACATCTTATCAGTGGTCTGATTTTTTTTTTTTTTTTGTTATCAGTACAGATGTCGCAAGCATTGGCAGGACAGCAGCTTTTTATCTCGAGGAAACGATATGGACAAACGATAACCCTGGTGCTGGTGTTTTCTATTTCTCTGTGTTTTAGAAAATCATAATGGTGTATTCAGTAATGCTGGCTTTGAGGATGTCCGTCCATACAAGTACTGGGATGCAGAGAAGAGAGGCCTCGATCTGGCTGGTTTCCTTGGTGACTTGGAAGTAAGCAGTGTTCATTATGATTGGTAACTAATATAGGGGATTTATTATTTCTAGGCATGGACATAGCTCAAAATTTCACAACCATCTTATTTCTATTATTGTCACTGTTTCTTCTCCTTCTGTTTTCTACAGAGTTGTCCAGAGCGTTCAATCTTTGTCCTGCATGCTTGTGCCCATAATCCAACAGGAACAGATCCCACACAGGAGCAATGGAAGAAAATTGCTGAAGTCATGATGGTATTACTCATTGCATTTACAGTACACACACACACACACACACACACACCAGTGTACAGTACTGTCTCCACTGTTCATCACTGACAAAGGTGTCTGTTTAAACAGGATATTGTTTTGGCAAGCATAATGATTATCACTGGGCAATCATGTTTAATCTTTTATCCTATTCTTTCGCAGAGGAGGAAGCTGTTTGTGTTCTTTGACTCAGCTTATCAGGGATTTGCCTCTGGCAGTCTGGAGAAAGATGCCTGGGCGGTGCGGTACTTTGTCTCTCTGGGCTTTGAAATGCTCTGTGCTCAGTCATTCTCCAAGAACTTTGGACTTTACAGTAAGTGACCCTGTCAGTTCTCAAAAAAAATGCAAGCCACATAGGTTTTCAGCTTATTACATGTGAACTTGCTGGAATAATAATAATAATAATAATAATAATAATAATAATAATAATAATAATAACAATAATAATAATGATAGATAGATAGATAGAGAGATAGATAGATAGATAGATGTACTTTATTGATCCCAAACTAGGAAATTACAGTGTAACAGCAGCATGACAGTAGACAACCAAAATGACAGAAACACACACAGCATAAAAGAAAAAGGAATTACCCATGGAAAGTAAAACTGCCAAGATACCTTATATACATCGCAGATGAATAGATGATAACCCATCATCATCATCATATAGATACATGAATCATACTCGCTGTACAATGCAGGACTATCAGGTGCAGGGTGCAATGTGAGGTACCAATTAGACTGCAAGGTGCAGTATGGCAGCGTAGTTATGACCAGAATTCAGCATCAGAGTGAGTTGTTGTACAGTGAAATGACATGTGGCAGGAAAGATTTCCTGTACCTAACAGTTCGGCAGCAAAGCTGTAGCAGTCTTCTGGAGAAAGTGCTCTGCTGTCTGTCCAGTGTGTGGTGGAGGGGGTGATCAGGATTGTCCATGATGGATTGCAGTTTGTTCAGTGTCCTCCTCTCCACCACAGTCTCAAAGGTCTCCGGCCTGAGACCAATCACAGAGCCAGCCTTCTTGATAATCTTGTCAAGTCTGTTGGTGTCGCTGGCTCTGATACTGCTACCCCAACAGACAGCAGCAAAGAAGATGACACAGGCGACAACGGCCTGGTAGAAAAGCTCCAGCATCCTGTTGCACACATTGAAGGATCTCAGTTTCCTCAGAAAGTAGAGTCTGCTCATCCCCTTCTTGTATGCAGCATCAGTGTTAGATTTCCAGTCCAGTCCATTGCTGATCATGACACCCAGATATTTGTAGTCCTCCACTACCTCCCCATCCTCCTCCCTAATCCACAATGGCTGTGAAGGCATCTTCTTCCTGAAGTCAATCACCATCTCTCTGGTTTTGCTGACGTTCAGCATCAGGTGATTCTGTTTGGTCCACTCTATAAATCTGTCTACCAGTGCCCTGTACTCCCCCTCTTATACACCCAACAACAGCCGAGTCATCAGAGAATTTCTGCAGGTGGCATGACTCGGTGTACTGAAAGTCAGTGGTGTATAAGGTGAAGAGAAAAGGAGAAAGCCCAGTCCCCTGTGGAGCTCCTGTATCAGTAACCACCACATCAGACAAAACACTGCCCAGCCGGACAAACTGTGGCCCGCCTCTCGGGTAGTCAGTAATTCAGGAGATCACAGAGCTGTCAACCCCCATCACCCGCAGCTTCTCACCCAGCAGCAGTGGCTGGATGGTGTTAAATGCACTGGAGAAATCAAAGAACATGATTCTCACAGTGTCTCCTCTGCCATCCAGGTGTAAATCGGATTGTTGCAGCAGGTAGATGACAATAATAATAATAATAATAATAATAATAATAATACAATACTCTTTGGCTAGTTTCACTCTGTCCACTGATGTGACTCAAATCTGACTTTTTAGCCTAATGTACAGAGCTGATTTTTTTTTTTTTTTTTACAGCTATCTGAACCTGTATATCTGATCTAAAATTTGATCTTTTACATTCAGATCTGAGCCACTTTCATATGTGGTACTAAATTGGACTTTTAGCTGATATGTGGTCATGCGACTTTTTACCTCTTCACATGTGTAGGGTGGTGATATTAGCTGCTTTCAGACAGAAAAGTTCTAAGACCACCGTTCTAAGAACAGTCCACCTTGAATTTCATTCTAGGAACTACCCTCTCCCAGGGGGACTTTTTCATTTTGCATGCAGAAAGGCAGTAAGGGACCATGGTAGGGACCGGATGTGACACAAGTGTCTGTGACAGCGACGTGTAACTTAAGCGCCACACTCATCAATAACACTACAACGAAGCTAGCATGGAGAGCAAGGAGGCCACAGCATTCATGTTCTGCATCACGGGAATCTTAATCAGGGTATTTGTCGGCGTTTTTGTCCATGTTCATATTAAAACTTCTCTGTCCAAAAGCGATTACAGTTGCTTTTGAAAAATGCCACCTTCGCAAGAAGTGGAAATCTGACAATGGGTCTAGCTTACGAGTTCTACCAATCACCAAACACCTACGTCATATGAGTTCCTATGGAACTGTCAAAAGATCTTGCCTTGGAGTAGGAGCTAAAATGGTTACAGGAACAGAGGTCTGTGGTCCCTAGTTCCTATGCTGTCCGAATGCACGAAAAAATGGTTTAGTTCCTGAAAAGGTTCCACGAACTGCACAAAGACCCTATAGTGCGAAAGGGGCTATTGGCACATCTATGCTAGCAGATGCTGCTAAAACAGCTTTTTGTGCTGCCATACAGCTTCCTTTCTTCTTCTGGCCTTCAATCACATACAGCTAGCTAACTCCTGCAGTCCTCTAGAATCCCAATCATAATTTAGTAAAAATTCAGTTTAGAGATCGAGCAGTTGCACAAATGTTATGTCTTGTTGTTGATGATGATGTGCACATGACTGTCATTTTAGACGGACGACACTTTCATATTCTGGTTAGGTAATTATGAATGTGAACTGTCATCACAGGCACATCTGATCTGATCAAAAATTGGAGGTCAATAACATTTCTTATAATGTGAACTTCGCCTAAGCTGTTGTTGTTTTTTTGTAGCTATTGTGTTTATGATCAGCACAAAGCAAAAAACAAAGTAAAAACATGCAGTAAGTCATACTGTATCTTTAAATAGCAAGATTCACCACAAGGGGAGCTCCTTTACCAGAGTATTAATGCACATTTCCAACAGTAAATATTAAAGCTTTAGTAGGCAGAAACTGTAGAATTCAGAAAAAAAATCCTGAAATAAAAAATACCGCCAAATTCCTGCAGCTCACTCTCCCTTTCTTGTTTTAAGCCACTCCCCCTTCAAAGAGCACATCTGTGAGGGGCATTGGCTTTTGTTGAGCAGCTGTGTGCAGATCTCTTGCATTACAAATTATTATAGACTGATTTATTTTCTAATTTAGACAAACTTATTCTGCCTATGGCAGCTTTAACATGTCAATGCAAATCTTAAGGTACGTTCAGACCAAACATGAAGTGAATTCTTCGCATGGTGCAATTATATATTAAGTCAGTGTAAAAAAAATTCACCAAAGTACAGCCTTGTGGAGGGGCAGGGTTGCCTGCATAACTTCTGTAGCTGCTTTACCTGCTATGGAAATTCCAAAAACGCAGTCATGTTTAGGTTTACACTGTTAGCACACAGTTGGGAAAATGTCACTGCCTCCTCCAGAAACTGCACCTGGAAAACATTTTTTTTTTTCAGCACTAAACTGAAGTTGACAGGTTTCCAGTTTTAGGCGCTGCTAGCCCTTGTTAGCACATCTGTAGCAGGAGCTCATGGATGGATACAAACTACAGACACTCTGTCTCAGCCGGTCCATTTGCCTTTGGTGAGTGGCGATCTTATTTTCAAACTAGTTTACTCTCCAGTGTTGTGACTCACTCCAGTGACAGCAGAATATCAACACTAGCTTGGACGCAAATTCATGTGTATTTGCGTCTTTACATTGACTTTATATGCAGTTGCGCCATGCAAAAAGTTAACTTTGCATTTGGTCTGAATGCTCCTTTATAGATAATACAGTAGATTAATATCTGCATGATGATTTAAATGGCCCTTGTGTTTTTGCCCTCCAGATGAACGCGTAGGAAACCTGACAATTGTGGCTCACGATGCAGACAATCTGAAGAGAATTCTCTCCCAGATGGAAAAGATCGTCAGGGTCACCTGGTCCAACCCGCCATCTCAAGGAGCTCGCGTTGTCGCCATCACTCTTAACTCGCCTGAGCTTTTCAGTGAATGGTCAGCACAAAATTCTCACAAAATGTTCACTTAGTGCTGTGCACAAGGCATAAAAAGTCAAATGTGCCTAAAATTATTTTTTTTTACTCTAGGAAAGACAATGTGAAGACGATGGCTGACAGGGTCTTACTGATGCGGGCTCAGCTGAAAGCTAAGCTTCAAGCTCTGGGGACACCGGGAACATGGGAACACATCACAGATCAGATTGGGATGTTCAGCTTTACTGGCCTCAATTGTGAGTACAAAAGAATGCATACAGAAAGCAAACCCTTTCACAAACAACATACTCACATGTCTACATAGCAGCCACGATTGCACACAAAATGCTAAACTAGTCTCATGAAGGGGGATATTCATAGCTGGTAAATCAGTTCTCTGTCTTGTACATGTTTTTTGCAGCCCAACAAGTAGAATATTTGGTGAAGGAGAAACACATCTACTTAATGGCCAGCGGTCGCATCAACATGTGTGGTCTGACAACCAAGAACATCGACTATGTGGCTGAATCTATCCATGAGGCGGTGGCCAAAGTCCAGTAGAAGAAGTGAAGTCCTCATTATTCATAGCATCTCTTGCTGCCCTGCCCTCAATCACCTCAATTTGAAGGGCCGTGTTTGTGTCCAGCTCATTTCAGGGTGAAAACATAAATTCTCTTTTGCAAGAATACACATAGACCTCAGTGGTCCAGGTTCATCCTTCTGTCAGTGGTTGACATGAACACATCTTGGAAATATATTTTTCTATAAGATTTTCAGAGGTGATTCTTGTCTATAACCAGTGGCTCTCTTTGGCTTTTGTGAGAACTAAACAAATGCTAAAAATTTTAAAAAGTTGGAATTTTACAAAAAAAAGTCTCAAAATGATGAGAAGCTGCAATTTTAAGAGAGAAAGTTTATACATTTGTAAGAGAATAAATAAACATTTTATTATTTTCAAGAAAAGGCAGAAATTTACAAAAAATGCAAATTTTTGAGTGAAAAACTTCATATATCAGGAAAAAGACTTGCATATCACTAATGTTAACAGGCCAATTTATACTCATAACTAAACTATTTTACCTTTATTTTGAGGGTTAAATATGGTTTGTTTCTCCATATAGATTTCATTGGTGAGAAATTTTTCACAATAGCTGTTTCTATAGAAGAGGTTGCTGATCTTTGGTATGAACCAGCCAACACAGAACTGTCAAAAAAAAACAAAACGTGGTAGTTATGGGCACAATTTGTTATCTTGCTTCTCCTCTGTATGTCACATTTTCTGTTTAAATGTTTTGTGCATAATATTTTATACATATGACCTTTTAGAGAATTCACTTTATGCAGACTGTACTTCTGTAATTCACTCATTCCAAGTGTTGATAACAAATTTAGATTTTTAAAAGCATTCTACAGTATTATAACAATAACATTAATATGGCCAAACTGACCAAATTTATCTTTCAATAAATATATTTTGCATTTCGAAGCAACATCAAGTCATTTCTGGATCAAATGTGAACATACAGTATGTTCCCACAGGAATTATTTTTACATCATTTATTAATGATTACGTCTTCTGCCTAAATGGCTTAAATAAATCACCTCCATAAACTGTGTGCGGTATTTTGTCCTCTGGTTTGTGTTCAGTGAATTTAAATGGCACGCCGAGCGCTCTGAGCAGGTGCCGTGACCCCAGAGTCAAACCCAATATTCTCTGCTGAATGCTCTGATGTTTCTGGTTTTGTCAGGCACCTGCCAGCGGACGTTGACTGTTCATAGCACCAGTGCCCTGTTGCATAAGACTCAGGTCCCTCATGACTCAGAATCACCAATGAGTAACCAATTTATTTTTGCATCACTATGAGTACCCTGACAAAATAGTCACACAGTTTATTGAAGTGGAAAATGTCCCGAGTTTAATAATATTAAGTAAGTATCTACGTATTGTACCTATTAATGCAAGGAAATTATTTACTTTCTCCAGATCTTCATCACCAACTTTAATATGATGTAATGGGATGGGTCCCTCAACAAGGAAATAAACATCTGGGTTGGTTTGGCCCACCAAGATCAAAATTTATGAGTCCTGAGTCATAAATGGGCGCCCTGGGGGCAGCTGTGGCGCAGGTGTAGTGTGACCGACTACCGATCGGAGGGTCATTGGTTCGATTCCCGCTCTGTCTGCAGTCTGCATGTCAAAGTGTCCTTGAGCAAGACGCTGAACCCCCAGTTGCTCCTGGTGGCCAGGCTAGCACCTGTGTGCATATGGCTTCTCTGCCACCATCAGTGTGTGAATGTGTGCGTGAATGGGTGGATAGCAGGATCTGTAAACCGCTTTGGTCATCCAGAGATGAGAAAAAAAGCATTATATAAGTGAACACCATTTACCATTATATACTCTATGGATGCCCCACTTGGGACCTAAATCGACAACAGCTACAACACTTAGATGCACTCCATCATACCTGTGTTCATAGAATTCTAAAGATTTGTTTCCACATAACACGCCAGGAGGTCAGGGAACAAACTGGTTGCCTGAACATCACGATAAGCCACACTCACCTTCGCTACTACTAAGTATCTCTAAAGGCATGGGGCCAGGCGTCCAAGAATTGACTTAATCAAGACCTTAGGGAGAGATCTAGACTTGATCCCAGGATGGAATTTTCTAGGGCAAAGCTACGAGACCGCTCAAACTGGCACAACCTTCTTTGTACCATTAAGCTTGTTTGACCATGCATGAGCAGGCAGGTTCGTCAACTGATGAATGAAGACCTGACCAAGGTGCAAGGGAAGGTAATGCATGTTTGTCTGTGTGTGTGTGTTCCTTGCATATCTCTAGAAATGTTCATCAGACTGACTTAAGATTTGGTACATGTTTTGCAGATGTTATGAGGGTGTGCATCCTCTGCATCCTATGGAGTTGTTCAGACAAAATACAGTATGTAATTATTATAATTAAAAGTTTTCCTCTCTACTACTGTTAGCTATTGTGCTGTCCACCCAGACACTCTTTGGCACCACACACAATAATTGGCACAAGTGTTGCCAATTTGGCAACTTTCTCATTAAATCTGGCGACTTTTCAAATCCTGTTGGTGACTTTTTTTTTGTCAAAAGCGACTAGCGACAAATCTAGTGACTTTTTCTGGTGTTACCAGAGACTTTTCTGGTGTTTTGGAGACTGACATGAAAGCACTATTGCTCTGCAGTTAATGTCCTCAACAAGCAGTGGGTGCTACTCTGAGCCTCTCCCCATCCCAAAGCATTCACAGGCGATCACCCTCACAGTAGCCTCGTGCAGCAGTTAGCTGGAGTCAGAGAGGTGACCCACATGACTTGTGTCCAGACTGCAAATAAATTGCGCATGCACCCCCCCCCCCCCCCGATTCAACCCTGTTTTACAGAGTGGGATGTAAATGTTTCTTTGCTGTCAGTGTCACACTAATAAATCACTGCATTTGATTTACAGCGTCACTCAAGTACTCACCTTGTCCGCTGTGTATGTGTCTCTCTGTGACATAAGCTAAACATCTAGCTAGCTAGCTCATCATGTTGCAGTCTAAACTGTACGTTCAAAAATACAGAAAGGAGTGGGAATCAAACCCTGAATTCAAAGGCTGGTTGAAGCCATTTATTGGAGATGATACACAGGCATACTGCCTGTACTGTCCCAAGCCAGGATAAAGGAGGAGGGTTGGACGTAGGGCTAGCAGTTCCACCACACATAACAGTCTTTTGATTAAATTTGATATTCTAACGTTTAACAATGCAGGACAAAACTGATTTATGTAATGTGGGTCTTGACAAAGCATTAAAGTCATGAAGTTATTTTGAGAAGTGATGGCCTATTTAAATGGCAAAATTAAAACAAACCAAAAATCAATACAGGGAAGTTAATTTGTAGTTCTAAACATATTTAGGGGGCGGCACGGTGGTGGAGTGGTTAGCACTGCGGCAGCACAGTAACTCACCCTTGGCCGGGGGATCCTGGGTTCGATCCCAGCCCCTGACCAACACTGATCTGTGCGGAGTTTGCATGTTCTCCCCGTGTCTGCGTGGGTTTACTCCGGGATTTCTCCGGTTTCCTCCCACATGCCAAAAACATGCAAGTTAGGTTAATTGGCATCAACTGGGGATTCTAAATTGTCCTTAGGTATGACTGAGAGTGAATGGTTGTCTGTCTCTCTGTGTTGGCCCTGCGATGGACTGGCGATCTGTCCAGGGTGTACCCTGCCTCTTGCCCAAAGATGCTGGGATAGGCTCCAGCGCCCCCGCGACCCGAAAAGGATTAAGCGGAAGAAGATGAATGAATGAATGAAACATATTTAGGGTGTTTTTTACTCACTTTTTGTCTCTCCCACAACATTATTCGTCTCTCCTACAGTGTCCATTACAAGTACATGCAAATGCCCAATTATGCAAATTATGCAATTACATCATTAAGCGACTTCTAGATACTTTTAGGACAGCCAATAGCTACTTTACTTACTGAGGAGTTGGCAACACTGACTGGCACAAACTCCTCATTTTATTTGGGTCTGGAAGTTCGAGTTGGTTTGTGAGGGTGTCACTGCTGTGCAGTCTGGACATATGGACCATAGATTTTTTTAGATTCCTTTATTAGTTCCACAATACCGAAATAACAGGGCATCCACATGAGTGGATGAGGCAGCCACTGGTGCGGCGCCCAGCCCTTTCACCACTTACACACACATTCACACCTGGGGCCACTTTAGAATCTCCAATTAACCTAACTTGCATGTTTTTGGCATGTGGGAGGAAACCGGAAAACTCCCAGAGTAAACCCACACAGACACGGGGAGAACATGCAAACTCCACACAGATCACTGTTGGTCAGGGTCTGGGATCGAACCCAGGATCCTCCGGCCAAGCATGGCCAAGATTTGTGTCCCACTTTCAAAGACAGCCTAGATTTGGGCATGTAAAGGCTAACTGGGCTACCGGTTTTCTACAGGAATACTTGCTTTCTACAGGCAATGTGCTAGTTCATATAAAAAACAGTTTTGTTTGCATTGCTGCCAGGTATGTTGTAAAAAGTGTTAGTTTGTTATGGTGGCCCAGAGAGCTCAATGCACTAAAACTAAAGAAACAACTGCAAAAAAGACAAAACAAATTAAAAAAACATCTTCATCAAAATGATAAATACACAGGGGCTGTAAACGGTTACAACAGCTGCAAATAGAGAAATCCACTGCAAATAGCCACAATACAACAGAAGAGACTCTGGGACACGCTGCCATGAGTTTTTGCAGCAACTGCATTGCCGTTTTGATTAATTAGATTCGGGGTGGCAGTTGTCGCCGGTCGGGTCTGGAGGGAGAAGAAGAATTTTTTCACACATAAGGAGTTGTTCAGAACTCCTTATACAAAGATATAGAGTGATGATAATCAAGTCAGTGGCAGTAATGCACCTGTAAGCTGGTTGCCAACCGCCAATCAAATCTAAAAGAAGAAGAAGAAGAATTTGATTTTGGTTTGTCGATCTGAATTTGTTTCCTTAAGTTGCAGTGCACTGAGCTCTCTTGGCTACCGTACTTATTAATCTTAATTGTGTACAGTTTTGAAGAGACACCTGTCCACACAGAGTGTCTTCTGGGATGGAAGTGTCTATTTTCTGTACATTTTCTAAGTAGTTGAGCACTTAATGCGCTCAGCGCCCTTAATAATAATAATAAGTTTATTTATAGAGCACTTTTCACAGACAGAGTCACAAAGTGCTTAACATGGTAAAAAACAAAATAAAAACACAGGCACATAAAACAGTAAAAAAAACAAAAAAAAAAACAAAAGTAGACCGTAAAAGCACATAAAAATACAATCAACACATAGTTAATTAAAAAGCCAGGCTAAAAAAGGTGGGTCTTTAGTTGCTTCTTAAAAACACCAATGGAAGGTGCAGATCTGAGTTCAAAAGGTAAGGAGTTCCACAGTCTGGGAGCAACAGCAGCAAAGGCTCTATCTCCTTTGGTTCTGAGCCTAGTGCTAGGGACTACCAATATATTCTGATGAGAAGACCTGAGAGACCTGCTGGGCTGGTGTAGAAAGAGCAGGTCACTAATATAAAAAGGCGCCTCTTCATGAATGGCTTTGTAAGTAAGAACAAGAACTTTAAAATCAACTCTATAATTTACAGGAAGCCAATGCAAGGAGGCCAAAACAGGAGTGATATGACAGACTCTACTGGACCTAGTTAGTAATTTTGCAGCAGAGTTCTGTACTAACTGTAGGCGGTGTAAAGAGGATTTGCTAAGACATGTGAAAAGAGCATTACAATAGTCCAAACGTGAAGAAACAAAGGCATGAATAATGATTCCTACCTGACTGTAGGAAACCAATGATCTAATTTTGGATATATTCCTAAGGTGGAAAAAACAACTCCAGGTCAGAGATTTGACATGCTGATCAAAACCCATCGATTGATTGAAAATGACACCAAGATTTTTTAGATTAGACCGTACATTAGAGCTTAATGAACCAATGCTATTAACCATCTTAGGAATTAGATTATCAGGTGCTACAATAAGGACTTCAGTTTTATCAGCATTAAGTTGCAAAAAGTTACTAGACATCCAGTCCTTAATTGCAGATAGACAATCATGAATAATTTTTTAAATTGTCAACATGGTCAGGTTTAAAAGAGAAAAGTAGCTGTAAATCGTCAGCGTAGCAGTGATAAGACACACCTTTAAATTTGCTGATGATAGAACCAAGTGGCAGCATATATAGGGCAAATAAAAGTGGACCCAGAATAGAACCCTGAGGCACCCCACAGGTTAAAGGATCAGAGTCAGATGAATAAGAGCCAACAGCCACAGAAAAACTCCTTTTCCAGAAATACCTACCCAATCTCTAAGCCTTTGTAACAAAATACAATGATCAATAGTATCAAATGCTGCAGTAAGATCTAATAACACTAAAACAGAGCATTTGCCAGAGTCTGATGACATTAAAATATCATTCGACACCCTGAGAAGAGCGGTCTCTGTCGAGTGTTTCTGACAAAAACCTGACTGAAATTTGTCGAAAATATTGTGTTCAATCAGAAAGTCAGTGAGCTGCTTGGCAACAACTTTTTCTAAAAGCTTAGAAATAAAAGGAAGCTTAGAAATTGGCCTGAAGTTTTTAAAAACAGATGGATCAAGGTTAGGCTTTTTTAAAAGTGGCTGCACAACTGCATGTTTAAAATACGAGGGTACACAACCAGATTCAAGTGAACTGTCAATGATATTAACCAAAGATGTACCCACTGAGCCAATTACCTCTTTTAACATTGAAGAAGGCAAAATATCTAAAGCGCAGGAGGAGGATTTCATGGAACTCACCAACACTAACAAATCCTCAAAAGAAATTGGGGTAAAATCACTTAAAAAGGCCTGTCTGTTAGGACAATCAAGGATTAGGGGAAAGGAATGAGTAAAACTAGCCCTAACAGCAGTGACCTTGTCAACAATAGAGGAAAGAAACTTGTTACAGTCATTAATTGAATAAACAGGGGGAGCAGAACTGACAGGATTACCTATACTGTCTATTGTGCTGAAGAGGATCTTTGGATTGTTACTATTGGAGGAGATGATGTTGGAAAAATAAGAAGTTCTTGCCATTTTAATCATATTGTTAAATTCAATTAACAATTCCTTAAGGTACAATCGATGCACCTCAAGTTTAGTGGACTTCCACAGTCTTTCCACCCTCCGACATTTAAGTCTAAAACAACAGAGATCATCATTTAACCAGGTGGATAAATTAACAGCACGGACAGTCCTGGTTTTAAAGGGAGCAACTACATCTAAGATGCTTGAACAGTGTGAGTTAAAAGAGCAGACCAAGCTCTCAGTGTTGTCATCAGAGGATAAAACCACACTGCTGTCAAAGGCAGCAGAAAATTTCACAGCTGAAAACTGGTCAATGACACGAGAGCATTTTACCCGCTTACCAGTGTAACAGACTGATTTAACTGATAAACTAAAAAGAACACAAAAATACTTCCGGTTATGGCTGCCACGTAGGACGGACGTGTCTCGCTCTGCTCTGCTCCTGGAGAAAAAAAATCGGCAAATAACTCTCTCATTTGGGACAGAACGTATCCCAGCATTTGGGCGAGGATATGTCGGCGAAGCCTAAGGCTGGAAAACCAGGAAAAGGAAAAAGCGAGCCGCCGAAACAGTCCAAATTAACGGACTTTCAGGTCTGTGACGCAGCAAACAAGGCTCCATATATGGCGGAGGAGGCTGGCGGCGGTGCGATTTCTGCGGGGAATGGCGCAGATGCGCTGATGGCTGCCATGAGTTCAATGAGAGCGGACTTTTCCTCTAGATTTGATGGGATTATGACAGCGTTGGAAGGAATAAGAAAGGAATTGGGTGACTGTGTAGAACGAACGGCGCAGATGGAGCTCCGTCTCGCTAGTGCTGAAGATGACGTCACCCGTCTTCAATTAAAGGTGCGCACTTTGGAAAAAAAAAATAAATCTCTGGAAGATAATATTTTGGATTTGGAATCTCGGTCGAGACAGAATAATTTGAGGCTGGTGGGTCTTCCAGAGGAATCAGAAGGTCGGGACGTATGTTCCTTTCTGGAAAAGTGGATTCCGGAGGTGCTGGGCAGCGAGGAGTTGCAATCAGCAGTGGTTCTGGAAAAAGCACATCGTATTGGCCCACGGAGAGATAAGGGACCGCCGAGGACCTTAATTATGAAGTTTCTTAGCAACAGAGACAGGATGAAGATCTTCAACGCTGCACGTGCTAAAGGAGAGATTAAACACCAGGACCAGCAGGTGCGGTTCTACCCAGATTTGGCCACAGGAATCCAGCAATTGAGGAAGCAGTTTGATCCCATACGTAAGGAGCTGCGCAACCTTGGGATTCGTCATGGTGTAATCTATCCTGCGAGACTGCTGACCACGTATGAGGGCAGAACCCACATCTTCAAGACCCCAGAGGAGGCGCAGGAGTTCATCAAGAAGATCAAAGAAGAAGAAGAGACTGGTGGGAGCTAAGCATGAACAAAATATAAGGTAGAATAATTAAGCATTTGCACAGGCATCTGACTGACTTGAAGTAAATAGTAAGTTTACAAAATATAGATTGTATTATATATTAAAAAAAACAAAACAAAACAAACAAACAAAAAAAAAAACTATGATGTACAAAGTTGTTAAAAATTTTGGAGTTAAGTTGGAAAACTACAGAGGAGAGTTAATGTTACGTCATTAAAAGCAGTAGAGTTAGGGTGATTGGGAGGATGAAGAAGGAGTGGCTTAGGCTGTTCCCCGTGGGTGTGGAACGGTCGATGGCTATATCGGGAGACAGAATTTTTCTTTTGATTTTGGGGGGTTTGCCACAAGTGTGGGAAGGGGAAATTTGTTTGTGTGTAGTTTGTAGGATGAATGTTCAACCACTCATGTTTTTGCTTCTCTGTATGAGCATGTTTACACTGCAAGGTAATCCCAAACTCTCTATTGATCATGGACCAAAGTGTTAACCTTAATTTAACTTCATGGAATTGCAGAGGTCTACAAAATTTAAAAAAACTTAAACAAGTTATGAATAAAATAAAGGACATGGGTTCAAGAATTGTGTTTTTACAAGAAACTCATCTGATAGAGGAGGATGTTAAAAGAATTAGGAGTAGATGGCAGGGAAGTGTATTCACCTCTTCATTTTCATCCCGAGCCAGGGGAGTTATGACTCTCATACATAAATCAGTTCCTTTTCAAGTGAAAAATGTAATTGGAGACAAATTTGGAAGATATGTAATCATTCAAGGTTCTTTGCTATTAGAAAATATAAATCTTGTGAACTTATATGGTCCCAATATAGATGATCAGAAGTTCTTTGCTAATTTATTTCTCATCTTATCATCACTTACAGGGCAACATATAATAGCAGGGGATTTTAATTGTACATTGAATCCAGGTGTGGATAGATCAACAGGACTGGATTGTACGCACATTGGATGTAGGATGACTATTAATCATTTTATGAAAGAATTGAGATTGTTAGATATATGGAGAGAAATGAAACCACAAGTTAAAGCCTATTCTTGTTATTCCAGTACCTACAAGACATTCTCACGTATTGATTATTTTTTGATTTCCACAGAATTAAGGTCCAAGATTCAAAACTGCTTTTATGATAACATCGTGATCTCTGATCATGCACCCTGTTGTCTAATATATGTAGATAAAAAATTGACAAAGGAATCAGGTAGATGGCAATTTCAGCATAAATGGCTTCAGGATGAGGAATTTGTCAAGTATATAGAAAAACAGATAGACGAGTTCTTTGACATCAATACTACACAAACATCAGCATGTGTAAAGTGGGAGGCTTTCAAAGCTTTTATTAGGGGACATATTATTAGTTATACAGGATCAAAATCTAAGAAGACTCGAGAGGAGAGAGCTAAATTGGAACATAAAATAAAAAATCTTCAGGAAAAAGTGTATGCAGGAAGTGACCCAAGGTTGGAGAATGAATTACTGATTTTGAGAGCTGAATACGACAAAAAATCAGCGAATAGAGCTGCCTCGAGTCTTCTAAGATTGAAACAATCTTTTTATGAACAAGGTGAAAAATCGGGAAAATTATTAGCATGGCAGATTAAACAATTGGAAATTAAAACACCAATTACCAGTATTATAAGTAACGGACAGGTAGTTATAGATCCTTTAGAAATTAATAGAGCCTTTAGAGATTACTATGAAAAATTATATGATACCAAAAATGAACCTGATTTAACAAAACTAAATGGGTTTTTGAACGAACTATCTATACCGTGTATTCCAAATGAAAACAGGGAGATATTGGATTCTAAAATTAGTCAAGAAGAAGTTGGGCTAGCCATTGATAATATGAAATCAGGAAAAAGTGCAGGACCAGATGGTCTTCCAGTTGACCTTTATAAAAAATTTAAGAATAAATTAATAAAACCTTTTTTGGAAATGGTTTTAGAAGCATTTCAAAATAATAATTTACCATCATACATAAATAATGCCTTAATTATACTGCTGCCAAAACCAGGTAAGCCCTCTAATAAATGTGAAAATATGAGACCAATAAGCCTATTAAACGCCGACCTTAAGATAATCTGTAAAATTTTAGCAAGACGAATACAAGAAATTTTACCAAATATTATTAATCGAGATCAGAATGGCTTTATAAAGGGTAGACAAGGCTTCCATAATGTAAGAAGACTATTTAATATTATTTATTTTAATAAAGAAGCACCGGATACAGCTCTCCTATCATTGGACGCCGAAAAGGCCTTTGATAGAGTTGAATGGCCCTTTCTTTTTGAAGTCCTACAAAGGTTTGGACTTGGAAATAATTTCATAAAATGGGTTCAAATAATATACAATAATGCTACAGCAGAAATCCTAACAAATAACAATATTTCAAAACCAATAAAAATCAATAGAGGATGTCGACAAGGCTGTCCACTTTCACCTTTACTGTTTACTATGGCAATTGAACCTTTAGCGATAGCGATACGTTTACATTCACAAATATATGGAATTAAAGTTGGACCAACAGAACATAAAATCTCCCTGTACGCCGATGACATAATTTTGTTTATGTCGAATCTAAAAAAATCAATTCCAACCTTGTTGAATTTAATAAAGAATTTTGGGGAAATATCAGGATATAAAATAAATAAAACTAAATCTTCAATATTAATGCTAAATGAGACCCAGAGAAATTACCCAGCCCCTGAGGTAAATCAATTCAATGTTGTAAATCAGTTTAAATATTTAGGAATCCAAATTATGCCTAAGCTAGAATCAGTCGCCAGTGTCAACTATGAAGCCTTAATGTCAGATATCAATGAGTTAACTCAGAGATGGATGTCACTACCAATGTCGATGATCGGGAGAATCAATATACTTAAAAGTAATATTTTACCTAAAATACTTTATTTATTTCAATACATTCCCTTATCACCACCTTTAGATCTATTCTCAAGAATAAAAAAAAAGTTAGTGGAATTTATATGGAACAACAGGAGGGCTAGATTACGTTTGTCTTTATTATATTTACCATTTGATCGTGGAGGTCTGAAATGTCCAAATTTTATGTTGTATTATTGGTCGGCACAACTGAGGTCTATGACATATTATTTTTCATCAAATGATCTCCCTCACTGGACTGAAATGGAATCATACAATTTACCTCTACCTCTTCCCATATTCATATACTCAGATTCGGCAAAAAAATTACAAAAACAAGTTAAAAATCCATTTGTAAAGCATATGATCAAAATATGGTGTGAAGCTAAAAACTATTTAAAAGAACCACAGTTATTGTCACAATTTAGTCCAATATGGGGTAATCAATATTTTAAACCAGGGAGAGCGGACGCTGTATTTAAAGTATGGAATTTAAAAGGGATACAAAAGATTCAGGATTTATATTTGCCATGTGCAGACAACATAATGTCTTTTGAAGAGCTGAGGATCAAATTTAATCTCAATAGAACACATTTTTTTAAATATCTTCAACTTAGAAACTTTATTCGATCAAATCAAAATAAAGCTCTCACTCGACCTATTTATTCATCCTTGGAAAAAATGATGATGAAAGATAGTAAAAGAAAGGGTATTGTTTCAGAGTTTTATAACTCACTGACACTATCTTCAAGTGAAAATTCACTGAAAAGATTAAACTACTGGAAAGAAGATCTGCAAATTGAAATTTCAGAGGAACAATGGGAATTGGCTTGTACAGAAGCTCAAACCAAATCAATAAATGCACGCCTTAAATTGATACATTTCAAATGGTTAATGCGGATGTATGTTACACCGGAGGAGTTAAATAGATATAACAAAAATATACCAGATACATGCACAAAATGCATGGAAAGTAAAGGAACCCTATTTCATTGTTTATGGGAATGTAGATTAATAAGAATGTTTTGGGAAGAGGTGAGGGTAACAATTGAAAAAATAATCTCAAAACAAATCATATTGAATCCTAAACTGTTTTTGTTGGGTCTGTACCCAGAAAAGCATAATTTTAATAAAAGTGAAAGAACATTCATAGACCTCAGTTTGCTTAATGCCAAAAAATGTATTGCACTATTATGGAAAAAGACTCATAGACCAGATGTGACTCAGTGGTTAAGACAGATGTTAACAAACCTTCCATTAGAAAGAATAACATATATACTAAAATCAAAGGAAATTGTGTTTGAGAATATATGGAGACCTTTTATTGATTATGTAAAAAATTTAAACATAACTCTTGAAGAAGAAGGTGAATGATGTGTGTGGACCTTGTAAATTCCAAACTGGTGAACATAATATGTATACTTTTGTATTGGATTGTCTAGACTAAACAGAGGAGCATTGTTGAAGACTTGATTTTGTTGGTGGTTGTTGGTGTTTTTAGTGCATTTTTTTTTTTTTGTAGTACTTTAGTGTTAGTGTTTGATTGTTTGTATCATGTTTGTTAAAAAAAAAAAAAAAGGTTCAATAAAGATATTGTGGAAAAAAAAAAAGAACACAAAAATGGTCTGACACAAAAAAATGCCCTTGACACAAAAACGCTCTCAGTGGGCACAACTGAAAATTGAAAACAGTTAAAACTTTCAGAACATCGCATCGCTTGTCAGATGTACACCTCTGTAACCAGCCAGTCAGAATTAAGCTAAAATCATACAATGATTAATATTTGAAAGCAAAATCTTGTTTTATTAGCAGTTTGTTGCCATATAGTGTAGTTAGTAGAGGGTTTCAGTGCAAAATACTAAAGCCAAGCTGTGAACGGTTGGTAGGATATAGGGCCAATACCTTTTTTTCTTAAGAGCACCTGCAAAGCAACCTAAAAAATAGGCCCATAGGGTTCGTCGTCGGCCTCCGTCAGTCTATGATGACCATGGAAGAGAATCCTAAACGTCTACTCTGCTGGAACAGCACCGCCTGTGGCTGAACAGGCCGATGTGCGAATGGCAGTCCCTGTCACACAGGTCGCACTTGTGGGTGGTCTCCGTGCTGCTGGGTCTGTGACGGTTCTTCCTGCGGGTCCTTTTTTCATCTGCTGCAGCAGTCAGTCTCTCTTCACCCACCTTGAGCTGTCTGGTCAGGGTGCCTCTCCATTTGGAGCGGTCCGTTGCAAGGTCCTCCCAGCGCTGTGTGTTGATCTCCAGGGCCTTCATGTCTCTCTTGCAGACGTCTCTAAAACGCAGCTGTGGGCGGCCAACGTCTCTCCTGCCAGTCGCCAGTTCTCCATAGAGGACGTCTTTGGGGATTCTGCCATCCTCCATACGGTGAACGTGGCCTAGCCAGCGGAGCCTGCGCTGCCTGAGTAGAGTGAACATGGAGGGAAGGCCGGCGCGGGACAGAACTTCTGTGTTGGGCACTTTGTCCTGCCAGGATATGTCCAGGATACGGCGAATGCAGCGCAAGTGGAAGGAGTTCAGTCTCTTTTCCTGCCGGGCATATGTTGTCCACGTCTCACTCCCATAGAGCAGTGTGCTGATGACGCAGGCGTTGTACACTGCCATCTTCGTCTTGACAGAGAGTTTGGGATTCTCCCACACTCGTGTGGTGAGGCAAGTGAGTGTGGAGGCTGATTTTCCAATCCTCTTGTCGATCTCTGTATCAAGGGAGAGGTTGCTGCTGATCGTGGACCCCAGGTACATGAACTGATTCACGACCTCCAGCTCGTAGTCGTCGATGGTGATGGTTGGTGGTGCTTCCGTGCCTTGCGCCAAGACGTTAGTCTTCTTCAGGCTGATGGTAAGCCCGAAGTCCTTGCATGCCTGGGAGAAGCGGTCCATCAGGGTCTGAAGCTCCTGCTGTGTGTGGGTTGCGACTGCAGCGTCGTCTGCGAACAGCATGTCTCTGATTAGAGCCTCGCATACTTTGGTTCTGGCTTTCAGGCGGGCGAGGTTGAAAAGCCTGCCGTCAGATCTTGTGTGCAGGTAGATTCCCTCTGTTGCTGTGCTGAAGGCATGCCTCAGGAGCATAGCAAAGAAAATCCCAAAGAGGGTTGGTGCAAGTACACAGCCCTGTTTCACTCCGCTGCGTATGTTGAATGGCTCTGAGACGTTGCCATCGTGCTGCACTATCCCCTGCATGTTGGTGTGAAACGATTCGATGAGGCTTTGCAACTTTGGTGGGCATCCTATCTTTGGCAGGATCTTGAAAAGGCCCTCTCTGCTGACCAGATCGAATGCTTTGGTGAGGTCGATGAAGGCAACGTACAGGGGCATGTTCTGTTCTCTGCATTTCTCCTGGAGTTGGCAGATGGAGAATATCATGTCTACCGTTGATCGCTCAGCGCGGACGCCACACTGAGACTCGGGGTAGACACGTTCGGCAAGCTTCTGTAGAAGAACGAGAACAACTTGTGCGTAGACTTTGCCAACAACGCTGAGGAGGGAGATGCCCCTGTAGTTGTTGCAGTCGCTTCTCTCCCCTTTGTTTTTGTAGAGGGTGATGATCTTGGCGTCCCTCATGTCCTGTGGTACGGCACCTTCCTTCCAGCACTGGCAGAGGACGTCATGCAATGGCAGCAGTAGGGCGGTCTTGCAGTGCTTGATCAGGTCGGAGGGTATGCCGTCGTTGCCGGGTGCCTTGCCAGCGGCCAAGCTATCAATGGCCTTGCTGAGTTCGTCGATGGTTGGCTCGGCGTCAAGTTCGTCCATGGATGGCAGGCAGTCAATGGCATCAAGGGCTGACGGTGTCACGGTGTTCTGTCTGGAGTAGAGGTCAGAGTAGTGTTCCACCCATCTCTCCATCTGCTTGTTCTTTTCTGTGATCATCTCCCCAGTGGAGGATTTGAGGGGGGCCGTCTTGCTCTGAGCCAGACCAAGTGCTTTCTTGATGTCATTGTACATACCACGGATGTTCCCTGTTATGGCAGCAGTTTGAATGTCTTGGCTGTGCTGAGTCCAGTACTCGTTGGCACAGCGCCGGGCAGTCTGCTGAACTTTGCTTCTCGCAGCCCTGAGAATCTGGAGATTCTTCTCGTTTGGGTACTTCTTGTACTCAGCAAGTGCTGAGCGCTTGGCTTCAATGACGGGGGTCATCTCGGTCAACTTGGCATCAAACCAGTCCTGTGACTTTGAGGTCTCCCTCCCAAAGGTAGCCAAGGCTGTGCGGTGGATGGTGTTTCGCAGCTCTTCCCACTTCTGCTTTGCAGATTCTCCTTCTTGTGGTACACCAAGTTCCTTCTCAAAGGTGGAGGCAAACTGCTCAACAAGTTCTGGTTGGGCCATCTTGCTGGTGTCAATCCGTGCCTTTCCAGGCTGTCTAGCATGATGGAATTTCTTCAGCTGCAGCTTGACCTTGCAACACACCAATGAATGGTCTGTGTCGCAATCTGCACTCTGGAACGAACGGGTGATTAGCACGTTCTTCAGTGAGGTGCGCCTGGTCAGGATCAAGTCTAGCTGGTGCCAGTGCTTTGAGCGCGGATGTCACCAGGAAACCTTGTGTTGGGGCTTGGTCTTGAAGAACGAGTTTGTGATGCACAGATCGTGATATGTGCAGAACTCAAGCAGCCGCTGTCGGTTGTCGTTCATTCTGCCCACGCCAAATGGTCCAAGACAGGAGGGCCAGGAGTCATGGTCAGCACCCACTCTGGCATTGAAGTCTCCAAGGAGAATGAGTTGTTCAGAGTTGGGGATGATCCTGACAGTTGTTGCGAGATTCTCGTAGAACTCGTCTTTTGCCTCTGGTGTGGCTGTCAGTGTTGGGGCATACACACTGACGAGGGTGACTGGGCCTTGAGTGGTGTTGAGGCGGAGGGTGAGGAGTCGTGCAGAGCCATTTCTGCCCGGTTCCACCATCTTCAGCAAGGTGTTCTTCACTGTGAAGCCCACTTCGTGTTCCCTGTGTTCGTCACTGCCCTTTCCCTGCCAGTAGAACGTGTAGTCCTTCTCTCTCAGTGTGCCTGCGTCAGCCAACCGTGTTTCCTGGAGAGTGGCGATATCCACTCCCAGTCTCTTCAGCTCATTATTGATTATGGCAGTCTTCCTGGTGTCGCTGATGTCCTTGAGGTTAGCAGCGAGTCCTGTCATCATAGTGCGGACGTTCCAAGTTCCCAGTTTTAGAGTTGGTCTCTTTTGTTTTTTTGTCTTGCCTGGTGCGAAGGTTCTCAGCTTGCTGTTTGGACTTCTCCTCATCCCCATGCACCCAATGAGGAAAGCAAGCTGTGATGGGACAACACCTTATTGGCTGGGGGCTGCCCAGCTTGAGGCGGGCGGTAGCTGTCCAGTGAGATCCGATGATCCCTCCCACCGTCGGGAACAACCCCTGGCGCCGCACTCTACGCCAATTGAGCGGTGGCTTATAACCGGTAACTGTCATTCCCTGTGTTTTGTCAACGCCAAAGGCGAAGCTGGAGTGTCCTTTCCAGTGATCTGCTGTTCTACCTTCCAGCGTTGGGCGTTGGTAGGATTCAAGCCTGGGCAGGAAGATATGGAGGACAAGATGTTGCCCATGCAGCATGTCCCCCCTCTCCACGTCACTGATGAATCCAAAGGAACAGCAGGGCTGCTACAGTTTGGCACCAGCGCCGTTGCAGGAGCTGCCAGAACGATGTTAAGCACAACAGAGAACTGCCTTAGGGGCTCCGACTCTGGATTTTTCCTCAGGGTTGACTCCTGAAGCCTTTCCCGTGACCGGGTGTGCCGCAAGGCAGCGGAGGTTTGAAATCAGGGTTTACCTTCCCCTAGATGGGCTACCTTCCCAGGTTGACGAGCCACCATCTACCCGAAGCATCTGGTTTTAAGGCGCCAGAGATCCGCCCTCGCCCCTTCTCCTATTAGTAAAAGCAGTTCCGCTGGGCTTAGAGACTAAACCACACGGGCAGGCTAGGAGTTGGACTTAGTTGTCAGAGGCTTTTCGAGACGTACGCCGTAAGGAGCATTTTATGAGCACTGGGAGCTTAACCCCAGTGCCGCTCCTGGCTATGACAACCTTGGACGCCCATAGGGTTACCTCTGAAAAAAAACACTCTGTGGACACAGAGCATTACTCAAGTACTGTACATTTCTTTGTACTACTTTGATTTTATTGATTTGAAATGATTTCTCTGTTTCTTGGCAAACTACACACACACATACACACACATACACACTTTCTCTTCTGCACACACACACATCTCTCTGTTCTCTTTCAGGTCCAGATACAGGTTCATGCTGAGATCTTCTCAGAAGCAGCAATTGTTTCTTGTGTTTCTCTCCCTTTGTTTTTCTTTCTCTCTCCCTCCAGACCTCCTCACCCCCACTCCTTCCAACCACTTCAAACACTTCATATCCCTTCAATTCCCTCCCCCACTCCCCCGTCAGGTCCAGCACAATTAAGACAATTTAAATAAAGTATTAAAGTTATTATGTAGCAAGAAGAGTCTATAAATATTATTTATGTACATCATATATCAAATATGAGAGGAGCTCCTTTCAGCAAAGTAAATCTGTTTGGCACAATAAGGCACACAGATATTTGTTCTGCTTGCCTCAGCTGCTGGACAGGACAAAAAAAGAGTAGTCATCCAGTTTTTCTTCTCATCAGATTTGAAAACATTGTTTTTCTCCAGTCTCATTACATACAGCATTTAATTTATTATGCCCAGTTTTTTATGCAATTCAGATTATAATAGAGGCTACATGTGGCTAGTATATGCGTGATTTTTCTTAGACTAACACATCTAAGAAAAAGAGTTGCAAATTTAAATATATATAATTGCAAATGTACAAGAAAAGTTGCAAATTTATGAGAAAAAATGCCGCACATTATTTAACAATAGTCACAAGTTTAAGAGAAAAATGTCATAAATGGGTGAGGGAAAACCACGATTGTGAGAAAATTGCAAATTAAAAAAATAGCACATTTATGAAAAGAGTAACAAATCTGTGAGAAAACATGTTTATGAGAAGAAACACAAATTGGCTGGAGTATTGTTACTACTCAAGGAACTTCTTTTTTTAGTAGTTTCATAGTCAAATAATTTTTGGTGACTAGTTTTACTTAAGTAGAATTTCTGGCAACTGTGCCTACCTCTAGAAGTGAGTGACCATATACATTATGCTGATTATGCCCACACAGCTGAAAGAAAAGAAAGTAGACAAGAGCAATTGTTGAGCAAATTTATTAATAAATTATTCATCACTTGCGTAGAATAAATGCTCTACTTCTTAATATCTTTGGATAGCTTATAGTCATTTAAATTTTACAAAAAATCATCTGTGCTTATTTATTCTAAACAGTTAGTGCTTACAGTCTATTTTTTAAAGAAACCCAGTACAGACTCGCTAAAAGCTTCTGCCTGGAGGATCTGGCCCACAGCACTTCACTTCAGTCATCAGATCAAAGGTCTTTGCAGTGCGTGTCCTGTGTGAAGAGCAGGGGTCACTGTAAATAGCTTAGTGGTGCAGGAACATGTACTTACTGGGCCTTAACAGGCAGATTGAGATAAACCACTGAGCGTACCTAAAACACCACCTTTGTGTGTTTCAAAAGAGGTTGTGGCTTGACGTCAGTGTGTGTCATATTGCTTGCGTCATTCATATCATTTTCTGTTCCGTTAAGCAGATTTCACTATTCAGGTGCACCTGGCACTACCTCACATTTTAAAAAGGATTGAATATTCTTCTATTATTGCAGTAATAGATCATTTCTCTTACAGCAGCTTAAAAAATCAGTTGGCAGCATTCTGTCGTCTGTAAAGTCCCTGTTCCCTTTTTCCTTATTGTACACAATTAACACAAAACTGGCTTTGCCTGAAATTTGACAGCCTTGTTTAATATATTTGGCAATATCTACTGTTGTCTTTAACATTTGCAGGTAAAACTTTATCCCCCTTTTTATTTTTCTGTTACGTTTATTTAAAAATAGGTGGCAGATTGCATGTAAGATATGAAGGCGCTGCAAACTGGTGTCATCTCATCCATGCATCCTTTTACATAAGCATGCATATTGAGCATCAGCTTTCTACGGGGGGGGGGGGGTAGCTCTATAGTAAAAGCAGCATAAAAAAACATGCAAGTTGCAACTACTTTTGTGAGAATGCCCACAGTATCCATTTCCCCTATAACCCCCTAGCTTATTTTAATTGGTGTGTGCCGCTTTAGTGAGTGACCCTGTGAGAGATGAACTGTACACAGAAAATTCTAACTACTATAGGCTGCATCGATATATTAGTGTAATAAAAGGTGAGTAACTGTTTGACAGAAATACTAAAAATGTGTCTATAGATACATGAATATTTGAATGGAAATACAGATGTACCATGCAGTCAACAGAATTTAAATAGATGTACAGCATTTAGGATGACTTATATTACTATCTTCATTTGAGTTTTGGCAGTCCTGTCATTTCCATATAAAAATCTGGTTGTTACTTTCAAGAGTGCCGTCTTAAGAATAATCTACACATATTTTAATAGCTATATATTTATGATTGTGTTATTAAAGTCATGTAAAAATTATGCTCTTATCTTGAGGCTTTTCCTCTTAGCACTGGCTATTGTGTGGGGTGGCGTTGGCAGTAAGTGACATCTTTATGGCAATACTGAGACAGCTCCCTGTGCAAATAATATTTTCAGTGTGTGGGAACTGCCTCATGATGACAAACAATTAAGAGGTGTTTTAGGGTGCTTTCACACTGAATTCATTTGGGCTGAACTTTTGGACTTTTCAGTTTGATCTGGACAGAAACTACAGATGTGAAACCATCCCCAAATTACAGTTCTAATCAAAGAGACAAAATTTGATCTATTTGAAGCTGGCAAAGACCCATCACCTCCTTCTCGTGGCGGTGGCTGGTAGCAAAACTTCCTGGAACCTCGGCGAATGGTGAGGCCCTTAAGCGACAAGTGGGGCGACATGCCGGCTGGAACATCTTCGGTTGCATCCTATGGCAATGAGCTAGGGCGTTCCTTGTAATCAATATGTGTTGCCCTCATCTGAACAACATGAGAAGTCAGCAGGGGTTACCCACTCATGGGCAGAATGGGCAAAAGAAGCCAGCCCATCTATGATTCAGTACGCTCAACACTGGCACACTAACCGGAAGAAACTGTGAATTGGCTGAACTCCTGAAGAATGGCTGCATCTATGTCACATTTATCCTGGAAATGAAGTGAAAATCGATGAGGGGTTCAAGCTCTTTTACAACAGCAAGAACTCAAAGTAGAGGGGCGTCGGGATTGTAGCCACTGAGAAACTAAAAGACGAACAAGGATGTGCGAAAGTGCATGGAAGTGGCAACAATTACTGGGAAGATGTGAGAGCCATGGTTGCGATGGTACAGACATGTCGTCCACAGTGAGGAAGACTCAGTGGCAAGGATAGCCCTGTGCCTTAGCCCAAGTGGGAAGAGGCCTGAGGACAGCCAAAGAAATGGTGGCTCAACTGGATCAAGGATGACGTGAAGACTGTGAACATCACCGCTGTGGACGCCCTTGATCGAGCCAAGTGGAGACGGCCATGCAAACACACAGACCAAACAGAGGCCACGCAAACACACAGGCTATGTAGGACTAAAGCCCTTTACATACTACGCAAGAACAGAGAAATTTTTTCTTTTTTCTTGAGGTGGCAAGAACAAGAACAAAGTTCTTTCTGGCCAGGACATTTCATAGTTCACAAGAAAGTCAAGTGCAGATCTCCTGGGAAATTCAAATTTCTGACCAGTCACACAATAGTTCTTGGACACCACGCAAGAAAAAAGTTCTGCCATGATGATGTGTCAAGAACAAGCTGCAAGAACTCCCAAACCAGGGCTGCAAGAAAAAAATGATGTCATTTTGTTCTTGCAGCCCTGGGAGAGATAAATTTCTCTGTTCTTGCAAAGTATGTATTGGAAGTTTGTCTTAGTTCAGATCAAATTAAACCTTGGTCCAAATACAGGAAGTTATGGCAAAAGAAAACATTATGGAGAGGAAAAAACACAACTTTTAACTGAAATATTGTTCGATGTTATGCAGAAACTTACCACATAGTTTCATATTAGTGATGGGATGGACAAATTCTGTTTTTATGATGATATGAACAGTATTGTAACACTCACACAACTCTGACATGTTAAGGTGATGGAGTCTTCTCCAGCTTCGACATCTAATCCTGTTAACCAATGTGCCCGGAGCTACAGAAAATATCTCAAAGGATGAGTAGCATGTTTTGCTAACTACGATAGTCTGTGCTAACTACACAAATGTCAACGTGGCAAGAGATGTAGGGACGTCACGTAAAGTTGTTTGGTGCTCTTAGATAAGGAGCAGTATGAAA
This sequence comes from Pholidichthys leucotaenia, assembly GCA_020510985.1. NCBI lineage: Eukaryota > Metazoa > Chordata > Actinopteri > Cichliformes > Pholidichthyidae > Pholidichthys > Pholidichthys leucotaenia. The sequence goes on along the minus strand of CM035841.1, from coordinate 332,063,107 downwards.
CCACACCTAACCACACCAAATGTATAGAATGGATGAAACATGAATCTTGGTCTGGACCTTGGCGCAGTTTTTCAGATGTGAAAACACCCTTGACTAGTTGGTCATGTAAAAGGTTAAACTTGGGTCAGTTGCTGTCTAAGAACCTTTTGGGGTTCTGTGTGGAGGTACTTAAACAATGTAATGATTAAATGTCATCATCAAGGATATACCTAACAGATATAACAGTATGGACAGAGGTTTGGATGATGGAATCAACACAGTTCACTCTAAGGCTGGATAAATCTAACAGGATGCACATTAGATGTTTCCAATCAAGTATAAAGTTAGGCCGAACGGGGGGGTGCAGTGTGTTATTTGGGACCTGAGTATCATCGATGGCTACAGTAGAGTGAATGGCTCAGTCTCCTGTCAGCGTTGTCTCAAAGCTTTATCTGTGAGGGGTTAATGAACGTTTGGATGATAGAGAAGAAGAAGAAGGGCCATGTGCTTCATCCCTCTTCCTTGATGTCGCTGTGCTAGCTCGTCAGCTGTGGCTGCTCTGAACCTTCTTCCAAATTTGCTTCTCCATCCCGAGACTTTTTCCTCTTCTTGTTGCCTAGAAACAGAGGAGACCATGCTGAACTTCTGACAACTGATACAACTATCTATCATTAACTTACTATGTATTTCATTTGTCATGCCATGCCATCATCTCTACATAAATAGGTTGATGAACTTATTGAGTCAAACTGTGCATGAGCCAACAATAACAGCTGCAGCTAGAGATGCATGAAGCAGTAGGTGGGTGAGAGTGACACAACACATCACCTGTTGCTAAGAGACACCCAGCGCTATTGCAGTGGCTGGCATGAAACTTCAGGCACATCTGACATTACGTGTAGGCGTGCTGTCGCATCAGCATTCATGACAAATTCCTTACTCACTCAGTTTACGCAACAGCTTCTTCCCAATGTTCTCCTCAGAGCTGGACAGAGACATGGAGCTGATGTAGGGAGATGTAGACGGCTGAGACTCCATAGGCACATCTGAGAGAGACATCGGGGGTTAATTCTTTGTACAGGCTTTTGTAAACCTATTTGAAATGGACTGTTTGGCTTTTTTGATCACTGCAGAACAACAAATACTGCATCTTTGTATGTTTTGTTGTTAGAACCAGTGAAATTTGACTGAAAAAGTAGGATTGTTATAAGCTACAGTATAGATGCAACCAAATGTCATAAGAAAACTTCAGTAGAGAAATCTACTTATGGAGATTTTTTTCCCTGTGAATAGTTACAAATTAGAGGCTAGAATGCAGGATTCAAGGTGCAACAGTCACCATTCTCTTCACAAGTTTCTGGGCGGTCCTCGTGGATGTAGGGGATCTCATCCATACGTAGAAAGACGGTATCATTTGGACTCCTCTGACCATCAGATTTACTTCCTGTAAAGAGAAGATTTGACAAATGAACAAAAGGAAAAGCAGCTACACCACAGCTGTAAGTTTGTGTCCCTGCGATAGAGATAAAGAACAATTTAATAATTGTTCCGACTTTGTCTTGGCTTTGTTTCTGTTATATTACTTGGTTGTGGTTTTAATATTTAGACATTTTATTAAACTTTATGCCACTCTTCTGTTTTCTTAAGTGTATACCATATAAATAATAAAAACAAGTGACATTATATTAAGTTTTTAACTACTAATTTTAATTACTTTTCTTAAGTGTGAATAATTCACAGTTGAGTGTAATTAGTCTCTTAAGTTATTCAAATATGAGAATTGTTTTAATAATTGTTTTTAAGTTTTGTTTTACAAGATTTTTTCATCCAGTAAATTAAGGGATTTTTGGCAGATTTGCTTCAACACATAAAGTAGTTTATTTCACAGCATTTTGCAATTTACACATATATACAAATTAACATATACATTACCAGTCATAAAAACATCTGCATATTTATATAAAAACTTATCAGCTTTTCTTGTTATTTGTTTTATTGATTTTTTTTTATTTTAATTTACATGTCATAATATATAGTTTTAAAACACACAGGTCAGTCTCAAGGCCAGATATGGCTCTCCACTGTATTTTATAATTTATTCATTTTATTATGAATTCTGTTTCAATATATGATCTGTGATGCTCCAGACAATGTACCTTCACTCTCATACTTAGGGTAAGGAAAATATACTGTATATCTTTCTTTTAAGCTAGTGATTTAAAGACAGGAGAGAACACGAGTATAGTATATGATTTGGTGAGCTCAAACAAAAGCTAATGCATGTCACATGCCAAAAGTTGCTTGCAAGCTTTCAAAGAATCCATCTTTTGGAGGCATTTTGAAAGCAAACCATGAAAATTATGGAAAAATGGACACAAACCATTTTTTCCTAATTAGCTTTACCAGAAAGAACAAGAGCACTCTGAGGCGAGTGCAAGATCCCTCGCCTCAGTTTTCTTTGAAGATCCCAATACTTACTGACGGACAGCAGTTTTCAACTTTTAAATATAACTACTGTGGCAGAACCAAATTATGATAAGCCCATCATCCACGAATATATAACAAAGTATACAACCCATAGTTGTAGGGCAGGATCCCAAAGTGAACCCGTGTAGCAAGTATGGTGACCCTAGAGCACTTTGCATGTTCTATAGTAAGAGATCATAGGGAGTGTCAACCTTTACCTTTGACATTTTGACGCTAAACCTGTAGTCAGAGGTTATGGTCTCAGAGTGAACCTGTGTACCAGGTTTGGTGACCCTAGCTTTCTTTGTTGTTGAGATACAGTTTATAAGCCATTTTGATGTTGACCTTTGACCTTGCAATCCCAAAACCATAGTCACACTTCAGGGTCACAGGGTGAACCTGTGTACCAAGATTGGTGGCCCTAGCTTTATTTGTTGCGCAGTAATAAGGCATCGGGAATGTTAACCTTGACCTTTGACCTTTTGACCCCAAACCCATAGTAAGAGGTCAGGATCCCAAGGTGAACCTGTATACCAGGTTTGGTGGGTCTAGCTTTACTCGTTTTATAGTAATAGTAAATGCAGCATTTACCATTTACCATAGTGCAAATGGAATGTTAACTTTGAACCTTTGGCCCCTTGACCCCAAATCAGGTCAGGGTGCAAATCGTCTAAGATGTGTATTAGATACAACTACTGTATCGATTTGAAAAGCCTACATCATTTCTTTCAGTAGTTATTATGTTTAGAAGATTTAGCGAAAAATCAGACTCTGACCTTTGACCTTAAGGTCATCTGATGAGATTGAAATTGCAATGTGCACATCATCAGAGTATATCAAACCATGGTACCAGTTTCAAAACAGTTGGACCAAAACTGTAGGAGTCGATTTCACAAAAGTGGGACCGACAGACAGACGGGCAGACTGACCCATAACATAACCCCCCTTCGGTCTTTGCCCAGAAGGCTCTGTGACCCCTTCGGGCTTCGACTGGCGGGGGATAAAAACCTCATTTGTTAGGAAGGTGAAGAAGATGGGCTGCACGGTGGCGCAGTGGTTTAGCACTGTGGCAGCACAGTTTTACCCTCGGCCGGGGGATCGCGGGGATCATGAGATCGTGGGTTCGATCCCAGCCCCCGACCAACAGTGAGCTGTGTGGAGTTTGCATGTTCTCCCCGTGTTGCGCGGGTTTACTCCGGGATTTCTCCGGTTTCCTCCCGCACACCAAAAACATGTAGGTTTAGGGCGCTCGCGCACGCAGCGACCAGCAACCGGTGGCTTGTCACCAGACTGCAAACCAAGTCTACCTACGGGTACAAATAAGTAACAAAAAAAAAAAAAAAAAAAAAGATGTGATGGAGGGGTTTGAGTGCTCTAATGATCCCGAGAGCTATGTTGTCAGGGACAACTTGCCACTGGTAGGGTCTCCCAAGGTATATTGGTCCTGGGTGAAGGGCCAGACCAAGAGTGATCCAGTAGATCTCCATGAAGAAAAGTTACATCAAGGACCCAGTGTACCCAAAGGAGCTACTGGGTCCACCTTCCAGAGGGATTACCGCCTCCTGGAGGGATCATGGGGCTCATGGTGCCATGTGAACCAGGCGGCAGTCTGGGCTAGTCTGCCTGGACTGCGGAACCCATGGCCCAGACCCCCGGATAAGCGGTAGAGGATGGATGGATGGATGGATGGATGACCTACACTGCTGTAAATATTGTTTCATTCATTATGAAATTATAATTTTAGACAAAAACCTGCTGTTCAGAACTCATTAATTTAAAGCAATCTGAAATCTGGACTCTAAAACTGTATGCATGCTATGTAATTTGATAGCTACAGTTTCAAGTGTGCTTACATTTCTTCATTTACAATTAGTACAAATATTCTGTTACATCTGACTTTATTGATTATCCACATGGCTTCTATGACTTTTCTCAAAGCAGTATTTTTAAGCACTTTAAAAGCTCTTACACTTGAAAAACTATTCATTCATACAGCATTCAAAGCATGATTTATGAAACAGCATGGCAAACATGTACATCTTCCTTCTGTTGAGTGCATTTTCTGATTTACAGAGTAATCTAGTTAAAAACTTTTAACATAAATAGGTCAAATAAATCAATTAAAATGTTAAACCTTGCTTTATAATGTATCTAAGTTAGTGAATTGCCACATATTTAAACATACAATCTCAGAAAATTTGTAAAACAAAATCAATGGCTTATTAAAAAAAACTAATTAAAGAAATTTTATAGCGATAGCTATTAGGCAAAGGTTTTCCCTTATTATTTTGTTGTTAAAAAGGTATAGGACAAATAAAATATGTGTTTCTGCTTTCAGGATTTTAATATCTAGCAACACAATACAAATAAATTTGCCAATAAAGTTTGTTTTCTTCTACTTGTCTAATGAATTGCATAATTCCCTTTGAGCCACATAGAGCAAGTCAACAATACTGACATTTGGGAAAAGAGGCCTGTGTTACAAAGAGAAGTATGGAAGCTTCAAAAGGCAAACCAAAAAAAAAATTTAAAAAAAAAATGGGGAAGCGCAAGTCTAATAATTAGCTGCAATATTCAATTCATCCACCGGGAGGACTGTCCTTTAAAAAAAAAATTCTCACTGCCCTGAAAGGCAAAAAAAGAAAAAAAAGGAAGCGCTCTCTCGTGGATGAATTGAGTATTGCAACGTTTTTTATTTTTGCCTTTCAGGGCTTCCACGGGAGTAGTGTTTATTTGTACCAAAACAGTAAAAAATAAGCAATTTGTCTGAAGCAAGCATGTTATAGTGCATTAATAGAATACTCATGTACACGCTGATCTAAAAGATAACCCTCCACACTTACGAACAATGCGGTTTCTTTCATTGAGCTGCGAGGTGTTGCGAAGGCCACCATGGGGATGGAGGTGTGCAAGGCGTGCCAGCCCCAGGCGTGTGTGTGTGTGCGTGAGAGGGAGGGCGATGCTGTGTGAGCGGGCTTCTGGGATGGGGGGCCTCCCTTTACAGCATGGATCTACCGCATCCGGGGTTTGAGGCAAACTGTCCATCCTGGTGGCTGTGAGGGCGTTGTGGTAGTGGCTCCTGGTGATCTGACGGCACAGGGCACAAATCATCAACGGGTTTAAATCTGCCTGTGCATACATTATTGATTTCATCACCATCTAACCCCAGTGCCTGTGGACAATATTAAACATGTTTCTGGAGAAAGGCAGGGTGAATATTTATGGTTGAAAAACAGCTCAATTATCCCCCGTGATTAGAAAGAAAGGCAGGATGTCTGTGTTCGGTCAGAATCGAGGATTAGGACTTAGCAGAGGCAAGCAGAGACCATATTTGTACATTTTAAAGATTAACTAGGGGAAGATCAAAAGCCCAGATTCTTGCATTTGGGTCTAAATGTTCCCTTTAATGTGAAGGAAATACGAGATTTAATTGAGTTTAATTGAGCAGTTTAATTGATTTAATTGAGCAGTGGTTAATGATATTTCTCTCATGATGACTGTGTGTGTGTTTGTATGTTTATTAATGTTTGGAACCTTGATGATCTGCAGGTCTGTGAGTTGTCGGACTGAGTAGTCGGGTAAATATACCCCTCCTCCTGCAGTGAGCTGGCCCACACTGCCTCCACTCAGTAATGAGTCAGACTGGTTCAGTCCACTGCCCCTGGAGCTGACCCTTTGACCTAAACATTAAGGAAAGAAGAAGAAAACACTTTTAATGGTTAGCGTTCCCCACCACAATAGACTGTGTGTTGCAAATAACACGGACACTTTTTTCTTCTTGTTTTTAAAATTGTCACTACATTAACAGCTGCAAAACTGAATTGCTTGGGCACACTAACTGAGGGCATGTTTGGCATAAACCAGAGATAGCTTTTGAGCAAAGGAAGCTCATACCCATTGTAAAGCACGGGGTGGAACTGTCACGGTTTGGGGCTTCTTTGCTGCAGCAGGGCCTGGCCAACTCCTAATCATGGAACCCACTGTGACTTCTTTTTTATCAGAGGGTGCTTGAGGGAAATGAGAGACTATCTGCCCAAACGTTAAGCTGAAGCAAATGTGGAGCATGCAAAATGAGAAAGACCCAAAACATTACAGTGCATAAATCCACCAAGGAATGGCTGACAAGAAAGAAATGGAGAATTCTGGGATGGGTCAATCAAAGCCAAGTTCTTAAGCCTACTGAGATGCTGTTGGGTGATTTGAAACAGGTTGTGCATGCAAGAAACTCCTCTAACATCACATAGTTGAAACGATTCTGCATCACTTGATCTCACAGACGGTTATAGTGTAACAGGGTAGAATGTATCTGTGCGCATTGTTCACAAGTTTGTGGTGTAGTGTTTGTTTTGGGAAAGATATGTAGGTCAGTGGGTGTGGCTTGCATAAGTGTGTGTGTGTGTGTGTGTGTGTGTGTGTGTGTGTGTGTGTCTGTGTGTGTGTACTACCTGATGGGGAACAGGTGCTAGTTATGACCTCCTCAATAAGCAGTCATAAACAAAACTAGAAAAGCACTCGGAGAGCGCAGACCTCCACCAAGTGCCACAGTTCCCCCCATACAGTGTTTGTGTGTACGTTTTCAGATTCCTTGACCATGAAAACATATGACTAGCAATTGGATTGACAATGATATGAGTAGTGGTTCAGTAGTTATTCACTAAAATGACATTTTCCGTAATGGCGGCCACAGTTCCCCCCATACAGTGTTTGTGTGTACATTTTCAGATTCCTTGACCACAAAAACATATGACGAGCAATTTGATTGACAATGATATGATTAGTGGTTCAGTAGTTATTCACGAAAATGACATTTTCCGTAATGGCGGCCACAGTTCCCCCCATACAGTGTTTGTGTGTACGTTTTCAGATTCCTTGACCATGAAAACATATGACTAGCAATTGGATTGACAATGATAGGATTAGTGGTTCAGTAGTTATTCAGGAAAATGGCATTTTCCGTAATGGCGGCCACAGTTCCCCCCATACAGTGTTTGTGTGTACGTTTTCAGATTCCTTGACCATAAAAACATATGACTAGCAATTGGATTGACAATGATAGGATTAGTGGTTCAGTAGTTATTCACGAAAATGGCATTTTCCGTAATGGCGGTTTTCTTCTGGACGGTGATCCGGATCACCACCAAAATTTAATCAGTTCTTCCTTGTACCATTTCCAACAATGCCTGAAAGTTTCATTGAAATCCGTCCAAAACTTTTTGAGTTATCTTGCTAACCAACAGACAAACAGACAGACAAACAGGCAAACCCCGGCAAAAACATTACCTCCTTGGCGGAGGTAACTAACACATGCTGATGTTGGCTGTCTCCTCCTCCTCTGTGCAGTTCCCTGCATTGCTGCTGAGTTTTGGTGATTCACTTGTGTGAGATGGAGTGATTGCAGCATTGCTGAAAGCCTAAAGAAGCAACCATCTCCAGGATGACGTAGGGCTGTGCGATATGACGATATATATCGGATGACGATAAAAAAAAATGTCTATCGTTTCATAGAATACTCTATGGTTGATAGTGTGATTTAAAATGCACCTACTCCTATTTATTTAGTAAAGCTCCTCACCACTACTTGTCAGCGCCCCGTCTCTCCTCCACAGTACGCGTCTGCATGCAGCAGAACAGGTGTGTGGATGACTAGGCTTCAGTTTGAGTCCGGTGGTTGCTGCTAACTCCAAATTACTAGTTCACATAGCTGCTACTCCTGTTTGCTAGGGATGTGGGACTGTTTTTCATCATGCTGCATCAGAGAGGATAGTTCACTAACCTCGTTTTAAAGGAAGTAAGTAACATTAACACCATGTCTAATTATGAAATGCTAAATGACGATGCTAAGTTGTGCTAACTGGAAACATGTAGCAGACCGTCATTTCTTTGGTTTAAATTACTGCTGAGTTTCTTAGCTTTGTCTGAAAAAAATTTATTAAAGCTGCAAAAGTGCATGATGGTGGCACATACACACAAACCAAATAAATTAAAACGGGTTGGAGGAGCAAGTTGGCTCTTAATGTAATTTATTTGATTTCTAATCATTTTAATTAGTCAACTAGTGATAATGAATAAGTTAAAGTCATCGCATGTATTTTATTACATTACATTTTGTGTCTTTGATTTTCAGATCATGACCAATCTGAAATATTTTTACTAAGAAGCAAACAGGTCCAATCAGGCCAGAACGGCAGTCTGCAGGTCTACACTTACATTTTCATTAATTTAAACTAACAGCTAATTTATATCTGTAGGTGACAGCCATGGGTAATTTTCACATTTTCAGAGATTTTTTATGTTATGTGTTTTTTTGTTTTGTTTTGGGTTTTTTTTGCTATTCTCCTCTAGCTCAGGAAATATTTAACTTATTGATTTTTACTTTTTATTCATATATGATTTAGAAGAAAAACCTGAAATTTATGAGAATCAAGTCTCAAATGCACATTAAAAAAATATTTTATAACAACACTGCAAAATTATGAGGGAAAATGGTACATGTAAAGAAAAAAGTTTAAAAAAGAGATGGTCCTTTTTACGCAATTAAATAAACTGTAAAATTTACAGAAAATGTATATCGTGATAGATATTATCGTGATTTAAGATGACTTGGGCTGCACGGTGGCGCAGTGATTAGCACTGCGGCAGCACAGTTTACCCTTGGCCGGGGGATTGTGGGGATCGTGGGATCGTGGGTTCGATCCCAGCCCCCGACCAACAGTGATCTGTGTGGAGTTTGCATGTTCTCCCCGTGTTGCGTGGGTTTACTCCGGGATTTCTCCGGTTTCCTCCCACATGCCAAAAACATGCATGTTAGGTTAATTGGCTGTTCTAAATTGTCCCTAGATATCTGTTTCCTATAGGCCCTTAGAATAGAGGGTTAGTATTAATGAAAGCGCTTTGAGTGGTCTTTGTGACTAGAAAAGCGCTATATAAGTGCAGGTTAGTTAGTTAGTAGTTAGATATGAATTTTTTGTCATATCACACAGCCCTAGGTTGGAGCCAACAACAAGGGAGAACTTGTGGTGATCTGAGCGCTGATACTGTCCGTGCTCGGGTTACTCAGCATTTCCCCTTGTCTGCCTTATTATGTCGGAATTTGTTATTAGGACCTCGCAAGGGCTCTTATTGTGACAGTGTCACGGCCATACTTCCGGCTGTCAAAGCCGAGCCGGCGTTGTGACAGCTGTTTGTCATGTTGGTTAATTCCATTCCCCTCTTCTGATTGGTTCATGTTCTGCACTTAAGGGAGCAGCTGAGGCTCACTCCTCGCTGAGACCTACACACTCAAACACCTCCGTGTTGACGGACTGGAGTTCCTATCCCCGACTCCAGTCTTCCTCCTGTGTCCTGGATTCTTCACTGCTCATCTTTGTAAGTGTTTTTGCACAGCGTAGGTTCCGTCCTCGCTGCACCTCCTCGTTCGTCATCAGCATTTATTATTTTGTGCTGTAGTGTATGTACAGTACGTGTTTTGCCCCACGTGGCTATTTACTTTGTCATTTTGTCCTTTTGTTTAATAAACAAGCAAACTTACTGTTTGGCATCTGGCGTCTCACTAATGCCCTGTAAGGGGCATTCATGACAGAACTTGGGAAGAAAGTGGCTTCGCCAGTCCCAAGTCAAAAACTTTGTTTTACTCAAACCCAGAAGCAACATAGCACATTCATGAACCTTTCATCCTATATCATCTCAGCACTTTAAAGCCTTTATCCCCTTTGCTAGTACAACGTCTAGTTATCCTTCCCTTCCCTTTGTAAATTTTAGATTTTAACCTTATTTTATCTGTCACCTTAATTGTCAACTTAATAAAGTGAACTTCTGGATAAAATTGATTTTTGGTGTTTGGTCTCCTCTGGTTGGTCAGTTCCAGAGCCTGGCTGTTACAATAGAAAATGTACCTGTTAGGGCAAATGGTGTTCTAACTTTTTCCTTGTGGGAGTTTGCTTTTGAATTGATGAATAAAATGCTCATTTCTTTTGCTCAATAAGAAAATGTTTTGTTTTTAGTTTTTTGTTTACAATTACACCACACACACACACACACATAGGCTATATATATATACTATATATTAACTAACTTTTCATTGAGAATACTTAAGATATACAGTGGTGTGAAAAAGTGTTTGCCCCCTTCCTGATTTCTCATTTTTTGTATGTTTGTCACACTTAAATGTTTCAGATCATCAAACAAATTTAAATATGAGAAAAAGATAACACGAGTAAACACAAAATGCAGTTTTTAAATGAAGGTGTTTATTATTAAGGGTAAAAAAATCAAAACCTACATGGCCCTATGTGAAAAAGTGATTGCCCCCCTGTTAAAACATAAATTAACTGTGGTTTATTACATCTTTGAAAGCTGAGTTCAATTTTCTAGCCATTTCTAAAGCTTTGGGACTCCAGTGAACCACAGTGAGAGCCATTATCCACAAATGGCGAAAACATGGAACAGTGATGAACCTTCTCAGGAGTGGCCAGCCGACCAAAATTACCTCAAGAGTGCAGCGACGACTCATCCAAGAGTCACAAAAGACCCCACAACAACATCCAAAGAACTGCAGGTCTCACTTGTCTCAGTTAAGGTCAGGGTTCATGACTCTACCATAAGAAAGAGACTGGGCAAAAATGGCCTGCATGGCAGAGTTCCAAGACAAAAACCACTGCTGAGCAAAAAGAACATAAAGGCTCATCTCAGTTTTGCCAGAAAACAGCTTGATGATCCCCAAGACTTTTGGGAAAATACTCTGCGGACTGATGAAACAAAAGTTAAACTTTTTGGAAGGTGTGTGTCCCATTACATCTGGCGTAGAAGTAACACAGCATTTCAGAAAAGGAACATCATACCAACAGTAAAATATGGTGGTGGTAGTGTGATGGTCTGGGGCCATTTTGCTGCTTCATCACCTGGAAGACTTGATGTAGTAAATGGAACCATGAATTCTGCTGTCTACCAAAAAATCCTGAAGGAGAATGTCCAGCCATCTGTTCGTGACCTCAAGCTGAAACACACTTGGGTTCTGCAGCAGGACAATGATCCAAAACAAACCATTAAGTCCACCTCTGAATGGCTCAAGAAAAACAAAATGAAAACTTTGGAGTGGCCTAGTCAAAGTCCTGATCTGAATCTGATTGAAATGTTGTGGCATGACCTTAAAAAGGTGGTTCATGCTCCAAAACCCTCCAATGTGGCTGAATAACAACAATTCTGCAAAGATGAGTGGGTCAAAATTCCTCCACAGACTCATTGCCAGTTATCACAAGCGCTTGATTGTAGTTGTTGCTGCTAAGGGTGGCCCAACCAGTTATTAGGTTTAGAGGGCAATCACTTTTTCACACAGAGCCATGTAGGTTTGGATTTTCCCCCCCTTAATCATAAACACCTTCATTTAAAAACTGCATTTTGTGTTTAGTTGTGTTATCTTTGTCTAATATTTAAATTTGTTTGATGATCTGAAACATGTAAGTGTGACAAACATACAAAAAATGAGAAATCAGGAAGGGTGCAAACACTTTTTCACACCACTGTAAGATAAAGGGTTATGTAGTTATTTTCCATTCAACCATAGTGCATTTGAAATGGGTTTGATCTGAGCACTGTCTAGCTGAATTGCAAAAAATGTTATTGTTGCCTGACCATTGGAGAGCAATGGCTCAAAAAAAGTGAAAGTGAAAACATGTAAGAAACTGCTCTTTTCAGATGTATTGCTTCTGCGGGTACTTAAGAGAAAATTCTATCCAAGGAAGGGATATTAATATTAAATGGGGTCTTCTAAATAGCTTAAAGCTCATCCTTTAACATCAAACCTTTAAAATGCGCACATGCAACACATGTGATGAGAGAGAGGGAGCAAAAGACAGGCTTGCTGCTTGCTCTGCAGTCTTGGCTAGATTTCATATAATCCAGTAAAGGTCACGCTCTTCCACTGGGAAATTCTCTGAAATCACTTCTTTTAATTACCTACTTCCCACAACTGCTGCTGCTCAAGCTCTCACTGGCTGACACTCCACAGATCCTTCCTCCTCCCTAGCATTACATTTTGTCACAGTCCCCTTATACTTTCATCATCACATTATCCATATACCATACTCTACTATACTAGAGCCCCAATGACTTTATAATTCCTGGTCTGTGTTTCTTCATATGTGCAGAAACTTACCAAAAGGCAAGGGTGGGATAAGCGACGGCATGCCATAGTAGGAAAATGCCCCGTTTTCAAACCGGAGAGCCTCCTTTCCTATCTCCACCTCCACCCGTCCCTGTAGAATTAACACAACCATTTACATCGATTAAGCCTGAGCTCCACGCTAATAATGTGAACGGTGCATTGATTGCTCATCTACCGAAGCATCCCACGTAGTATGAAATCACTCTCAAAGCAACACCTTGCTGAATAAATTCAATTTTACAGCTTTTCTGATTACCTGCAGGATCAAGATGAAGTAGTCTACAGGTTTGTTTCTCAGGAAGAGGTAGTGTTGAGGAGCGTGCTTGTTCTTAGGGTCGAACTTGAGTTCTTGCATGACGCTGGGATGTTTGATGAGACGCAGCAAGATCTTTTCAGACAGGTGACACGACCTGAAGGGCTCCACCTCTGACAGAGAGAGGTGCAAACAAAACAAATGAGAGCAAAAGACAAAGAAAGAGCACCATCTCCTCCTTCACATGTGCGTATCCTCACAGTGTGCATGCAGACATGAAAACACAACTCTACCTGTGGCTAAGAAACGGTGCGTTGCAAGCAGCAGCTGAGGGGAGATCTTCACCTTCAGCTCATTTTCAGCCACTTTGAACATAGAGAAATCCTGTTGCTTTCTTTCATGGTTGGACACTCGCCTTTTGGTCCGATTATCAGCTAAAAATACACAGAGACCGAGAGTCATATAAAATGCATGACATATCGTGCTAAATTCACAGATACTGTTTAACTTTGTCTAATTTGTCGATAAGCCATGGCTAACCAAAGAATTACAAAAGGCGTGTAAAAAAAATTATTATATAAAGCTTTCCTAAAGAAAAGGACAAAAGAAGCAGAGCAGCGGTATAAAACATGCAAAAATAAGTTAACATATATAATAAGATGTAGTAAAAGAGACTATTACAGTAAAGAACTGGAGAAAAACAGAAACAATATTGAAAATACATGGACAATACTTCACAATATTCTTGGAAATAAAAACAGAAATACAAGCTACCCAACTGTAGCCCATGTATTTTTGCCTACATATGCTTAAGCATAAAGGAGATTGCATGTGTGGATTGACTTCACGTCCTGAATGGAACAATATGTCTGGACCACCTGCGGTTAACAACAAGAGGACGGAGGTACGGGGATAAGAGACTGGAAGGACTTCCCGACCTCCTGGGGGACAGGTGGAGGACTGAGAGACCGGAGGGGGAGTTAATGTCAATAGGGGGTTTGACAGGGATATGTGATTCTCCCTTTGTGTGAGATGTATAAATGTGAAGGTCTGATGCAGCTCATCCTCTTTCGTTCTTGAGAGATGGTTGGGGATGAAGTGCTTGAATAAAACCTGAATTAAAAGCCAATTCAGCTTCGTTATTTCACGCTCCCCACATTGGTGACCAGTGACGTGTGAGAATACCTGGAAATGCTCTCCACGATCAGGACTCACTGGAGTCTGCCCTAGCGAGCGCCATCGCCGTCAAACTGCCGGAATTCTGGCAGGACAGCCCAGACTCGTGGTTCCTCCAGGCGGAGGCACAGTTCACGCTCGCAGGCATAACGGCGGATGACACTAAGTTCTACCACGTCATCGCTAGACTCGACAACCGCACAGCTCGATGCGTGCGGAGCTTGGTACAGCAGCCACCCGCCGAAGACAAATACGGCAGATTGAAGGCTGCCCTCACCAAGTGTTTCACGCCCTCAGCCGAAGAGAGGGCTAGGAGGCTCCTGGCTATGCTCAACCAAGGAGATCACAGGCCGGTCGCCCTGATGGAAGACATGCTGCAGCTGAGGGGGTCAGACGATGACGATTTCCTCTTTAAGTACATCTTCCTGACTAACCTCCCGACGCATATGAGAGGAACGCTGTCCAGCATGCATTGTGACACCCAGCAGGATTTCCGTGACCTGGCTCAAGAGGCACAGAGGCTCCTCAGCTCCTGCGGCGAGCAGGCGACCGTGGCGGTGACCCGAGGCAGCGACGAGCCGGAGACAGCCGAGCCGAACCTACCAACCATGGCAGCGGCGCGGCCCCGACGCAGCAGAGGTGATGGCCCAGCGGCAGAGGTGCAGCCCCGACGCAGCGGAGGAGAGGATCTCTGCTTTTATCATCGGCGGTTCACAGAGAGGGCGCACAGGTGTGTGCCACCGTGCAACTTCAAGAAGTCGGGAAATGGCAGGACCGAGAATCGTTAGCAGCTTCAGCTCTCGGCAAAATAAATAAGCTGCTATACATCACAGATACGAGCTCCGGGCGCCAGTTCCTTATAGACACTGGAGCCCAAGTGAGTTTCATCACCCCAACCTATGCTGACCGGGTGGCTGGCCCCCGTGGAAACGGGGCAACGGCGGCGAACGGCTCGAGCATCAACACCTACGGGGAAAGGACTTTGTCTCTGTCCTTTCATGGCCGCTCTTATGAATGGACTTTTGTCATAGCGGCAGTGAGTTTCAACATGTTAGGTGCTGATTTTCTATGCTCACATGGTTTGTTAGTTGATCTTGCCAATAGGCGGCTGGTAAATGCACTCTCTTTTTACTCTATTCCCTGTGCAGCTCGAGTGTCCCCGCCACCGGTGCAGACCAACGTCGCCACAGCAGGTGGTAAGTTTAACACAATAGTCACCCAGTTTCCAGCACTCACGGTTCCCACATTCTCGGCAACAGTTGTGAAACACAGGGTGGAGCATTTTATCACTACAACTGCCCCCCCCCCCCCCCGTCTTCGCGAAAGCTCGGCGCCTGGATGCTGCTAAACTCTCCATGGGGCGCGAGGAGTTCGCCAGCCTAGAGAGGCTGGGCATTATTCACGGTTCGAAAAGCCCATGGGCTTCGCCGCTGCATATGGTCCCGAAAGCCGACGGCTCATGGAGACCTTGCGGCGATTACCGCAGGCTAAACACCGCCACGGCACACGATCGCTACCCCATCCCACACATCCAGGATTTTTCGGTGCATTTAGCGGGGGCGCGCATTTTTTCTAAAATAGACCTGGTTCGCGGCTACCATCAGGTTCCGGTCCGGCCGGAGGACATTCCTAAAACGGCGGTTATAACCCCTTTTGGACTTTTTGAGTTTTTGCACATGCCGTTTGGCTTGAAAGGCGCCGCACAAACATTCCAACGCATGATGGATGCCGTGTTACGTGATCTTCCATTCGTGTTCGTTTACCTCAACGACATTTTGGTTGCCAGTACCTCAGAGGAAGAACACGAAAAACACCTCACTGCGGTTTTTCGGAGGTTGGAAGAGCACGGCTTAATAATTAATCCAGCCAAGTGCCAGTTTGGCGTGGCGCAGATTGATTTTTTGGGCCACCGCGTGTCCCCAGAAGGGGCAGTTCCGCTGCCGGATAAGGTGTGCGCAGTAGCAGATTTTCCCCGACCACAAACGGTCAAATCATTGCAGGAATTTTTAGGAATGGAGAATTTTTATAACCGTTTCCTACCCCACGCAGCGCAGCTCATGCAGCCATTATACGCCGCGCTCAGAAAGCAAAAACCCTCCAATACAATCGAGTGGTCCCCGGAGCGGGAGCGCGCATTCACGGAGGTAAAAAAAAAGCCTTGGCTGAAGCCGCGCTTCTAGCTCATCCGGACCCATCGGCCCGCATCGCGCTAACTACCGACGCATCAGATTTGGCCATAGGGGCGGTTATAGAGCAGCACGTTGCCGGTGTTTGGCAGCCGCTAGCTTTCTTCAGCAAATCCTTGAGCAAAGCTGAGCGGAAATACAGCACGTTTGACAGGGAACTGTTAGCGCTCCATTTGGCCATCCGCCATTTCCAGTTCTGGCTGGAAGGTCGGCGTTTCACCGCTTTTGTTGACCATAAGCCGCTCACTTTTGCGATGTCCAAAATTTCAGATCCGTGGTCGGGCCGGCAGCAGAGGCAGCTGGCCGCAATTTCGGAATTTACCACTGATATTCAGCACGTAGCGGGTAAACTCAACATAGTAGCAGACTGCCTCTCTCGCGCGGCCACAGCACCGGCGCGCGCAGAGGCAGATTATACTGCAGCAGCTGCGAAGCAAAATAGTGGTGCGGAAGCGCACGCGGCCCCAGTTCACGTGGGGATAGATTACGCAGCCATGGCAGCGGAGCAGGGCAGAGATGCGGACGTGCGCGCGCTCCAGTCTGGACCAACAGGGTTAAGGCTGGAGAGCAGGTGTTTGCAAACCGGTATGCCCCCCCCCTAATCTGCGATGTGTCAACCGGGCGGCCATGCCCGGTAGTCCCGGCCGCGTGGCGCCGCCGCGTTTTTGACTCGGTTCACTCCCTGGCACACCCAGGGGTGCGCGCTTCTGTGAAAATGGTAGCGGAGAAGTTTGTTTGGCCGAGCCTGCACAAGCACATGAAAGAGTGGGTGAGGACCTGCGTGGCTTGTCAGCGGTCCAAAATTCATAAGCACACAAGAGCCCCTTTAGAACCATTCCACATTCCGGCCAAAAGATTCGATCACGTGCACGTCGACCTTGTGGGCCCCCTACCGTCGTCGCAGGGGTTCACACATCTTTTGACAATGGTGGACCGAACCACACGCTGGCCGGAAGTGGTCCCACTGACATCGACCACGACCGCAGAAGTGGCTCGCGTTTTTTTGACGGCCTGGGTAGCGTGTTTCGGGGTCCCGTCGGATATTACGTCCGACAGAGGGCCTCAATTCGTCTCTGAGCTGTAGTCAGCGATAGCCAGCAGCTTAGGAGCAAAAATTCACTGCACTACCGCTTATCACCCTCAGGCTAACGGTTTGTGCGAGCGTTTTCATAGGTCTTTGAAGGCAGCCCTCAGAGCATCGCTTACGGATGCAGATTGGGTAAACAAACTACCATGGGTTTTATTAGGGTTGCGTTCTGCGCCTAAGGAGGATTTAAATGCCTCCCCAGCGGAGTTAGTTTTTGCTCAACCTCTCAGGCTGCCCGGTGAGTTTCTACCAGAGCATCCGGAACCGGGACGCCTCCCGGCTCTTGGACCACCGATCGGCACGGGAGTGGACATGCTCCCGGGCTCCGTTCATCACACTTTTCCACGCGTTTTTGTTCCCAAAGCTTTAAAAAATGCTGAGTTCGTTTTTGTCAGGCACGAGGCTCTAAGACCAACCCTCTGACCGCCATATGATGGGCCATATAGGGTGCTGGAGACAGGTGATAAGCATTTTGTGCTAGATTTGGGAGACAGAAAGGAAACAGTCAGTATTGACAGGCTAAAGCCTGCTTTTGTGATGAACGATGAGTCTGTACGGGTAGCAAGGGCACTATGACGCGGCAGACCCCCCCAGGGAACGTGTCCCGGAGCCCCCGCAGGGATCAAATAACCACTCTCTTCCTCAGTCAGCAGATTCTTTGCAGGACGGCGCTGCAGGGATGCCGAGACCTGCTTACAGCAGATTTGGAAGACGGTTGAAGCCCAGACGGCGTACGGACTGACTGTTTGGTGTTTGATGTTTGATATTTGATGTGATCATGTGGTATAGACTATGCTATTGATGTTATCACTGATTTTTGATGTGGTCATGTGGTATAGACTGTGCTGTTGATATTAACATGTTCTCTTAATTTTAATATATTGTCCATTCTCCTCCACATTGAAAGGAGTCAGTTGAGGTGGTATGGGCATCTGATTAGGATGCCTCCTGGACGCCTCCCACTTGAGGTGTTTCAGGCACGTCCCACTGGGAGGAGACCCCGGGGCAGACCCAGGACTTGGTGGACAGACTATGCCTCCCAGCTGGTCTGGGAACGCCTTGGTATCCCCTCTGAAGAGCTGGAGCAGGTGGCTGGGGAGAGGGAAGTCTGGGCTTCTCTGCTTGAACTGCTGCCTCCGCGACCCGGACCTCCAGAAAAGCGGTAGAAGATGGATGGATGGATGGATGTCCATTCTTCGACGTTCGGAGGGGGTTATGTAGCCCATGTATTTTTGCCTACATATGCTTAAGCATAAAGGAGATTGCATGTGTGGATTGACCTCACGTCCTGAATGGAACAATATGTCTGGACCACCTGCGGTTAACAACAAGAGGACGGAGGTACGGGGATAAGAGACTGGAAGGACTTCCCGACCTCCTGGGGGACAGGTAGAGGACTGAGAGACCGGAGGGGGAGTTAATGTCAATAGGGGGTTTTGACAGGGATATGTGATTCTCCCTTTGTGTGAGATGTATAAATGTGAAGGTCTGATGCAGCTCATCCTCTTTTGTTCTTGAGAGATGGCTGGGGATGAAGTGCTTGAATAAAACCTGAATTAAAAGCCAATTCAGCTTCGTTATTTCACGCTCCCCACACCAACCAATTTTTCAAAAAATAATAAAACGACTCAGAGTGTGAATGCAGCTTCACCTGCAGATGAATTTAATAACTTTTTTGTTAACATTGGTCCTAATTTGGCTCGAGAAATACCCATTACGGCACCTACAGGTGATACAATAAGCAAAACACTGCTATAAAAGACTCTGTTTTCATAAAGAACACAGACGAGAGAGAGGTCATTGAAATTGTTAAATCGTTTAAAAGTAAAACATCTACGGACTGTGATGGTATTGACATGCTCTTAGTCAAAACTATTATTGAATGCTTAGTGAAACCACTGACGTATATCTGTAACCTGTCTCTCCAAACAGGTATATTTCCCAATGCAATGAAAATAGCTAAAGTAATTCCGATATACAAGACGGGTGACAGAGGGGAATTCTCAGACTATAGACCAATTTCACTATTGCTGCAATTTTCCAAGATACTTGAAAAAATATTCTATGAGAGAATTGACAACTTCATACTGAAGAATAATTTATTGTGTGAGCAGCAATATGGGTTCAGACACAAGAGGACAACTGCATTTGCTCTAATGGAATTTATAGAAAAAATATCAACTGCCGTTGAAAATAAAGAGTATTCAGTTGGGGTATTCCTGGATCTTAAAAAAGCATTTGATACAGTGGATCATAATTTATTATTAAAGAAACTACAAAATTGTGGTATTAGGGGGGTAGCACTGTCCTGGTTATGTAGTTACTTAAAGAATAGATATCACTATGTATGTGTTGGTA
Organism: Pholidichthys leucotaenia; assembly: GCA_020510985.1. NCBI lineage: Eukaryota > Metazoa > Chordata > Actinopteri > Cichliformes > Pholidichthyidae > Pholidichthys > Pholidichthys leucotaenia. Next base: position 332,043,443 of record CM035841.1, on the reverse strand, counting down.
ACAAAAACTCACAGTTACTGAAAGTTACTTGTGGAGTCCCACAGGGTTCAGTTTTGGGGCCACTGTTATTCAATATGTATATAAATGATATATGTAAAGTTTTGGAAAAAATGGATTTAACATTGTTTGCCGATGACACTAATTTATTATGCAGTGGAAGCAATTTGGAACAACTTTTGGATATACTCGGAAAGGAATTAGGAAAGCTTAAACTGTGGTTTGATTCAAACAAATTAACGCTCAATTTAAGTAAGACAAAATTTATAGTTTTTAATAACCATCACAACAACATAGTATCTCAGTGTAAATGGTGTAGAGATTGAAATGGTATCCGAAACTAAATTTCTTGGAGTAATAATTGATAATAAACTGTGTTGGAAGTCAGATATTAATTATATTAAAGGTAAAATATCCAAATCAATTGCAATACTACACAGAGTGAAATATTTGCTGAATCAACCCACACTATATACCTTGTATCATTCATTAATACTCCCATACATGACATATTGTACTGAAGTATGGGGAAATACATATAAAACAAACATATATCCAGTCTTTATGCTTCAGAAGAGAGCTATTAGAATAATAAACAAAGCTGCTTACAGGGAACCAACAAACCCACCTTTTCTTCAGTTAAAAGCTCTCAAGTTGAAAGATCTGGTTGACTTTAAAACTGCAGTAATATTGTTTAAAGTGAAGAATCTATCACTGCCCGCAAATATCCAAAAGTTGTTCCAAATAAGGGAGAAACAATATCATTTCAGAGGAACATGTATATTTCAAAAACCTTCAGTGAGAACTACCACCAAGCAACACTGTGTTTCAGTGCAAGGAGTCAGATTATGGAACGATTTTGGACCTGAATTAAAATCATGTACAATGCTTGGACAATTTAAACAAAAACTAAAGGAAGAAATACTCCAAACATATTTTCAAGATGACATGTAAAATCACATAAGGACTGTCATATCCAGTCTGTGTCGTGTTGTTGCTTAGTTTTTTTTGTCACATTTTGTCTTAGCTTTGTTCTGAATTGTAATCACTCTTGTTTTGTTTTTTCTTTTGAATTCTTAGATGGAATATGGGTGGGCAATATAAGCTGTGGCTTCAGCCATCACCCATTTCGGATAACTTATGTTGAACTGTATAATCAGAGGAGTTATTGTCTAATTTGACCTTGTTGGATTTTCTTTCCCCCTTTGTTATATTATTCTGTTTCTTTTTTAATCTCTACTTTTAATCTATCCGAAATAAAGATTCAACTATTTGCATTTGACAACATACTGTATATCCTTACAGTATAGTGAGGGCTTGTTTTTTAACCAGAGGTTCAACCAGAACGTTCAGGGGTCCTCGGGAAAAGTTCTAATTTCACTTCTTAATTGGTCCAAAAAATTGCAAAAAATTTGCTGTTGTTGTGCATGGGTGCCTGTAGTGGCTTTTTTCATGCATGAAACTGGTCCCTAGTACAAAAAAGGTTGGGGACCGCTGCTTTACAAGGTTAATGACTGTTAAGATATGCTAGAGGTTGTGGTGACTAAATGAAAAACAGTGATGGATAAATAATTGAAGAGGAAAGATTCAGACTCTGAACTGGGCCTTGTACTGACGGAGCAGCCATGTTGGTTGGGCACACCAAAGGCCTCATTAGCAGAGTGAAAGAGCTACCCAGATGTTGATGTTACACACTGTTTTTTGCATTCCAAGGCAATTGTTGCCAAGATGAAGTGGTGTAGAAAAGACCTCTGAAAAGCCACATATTTGCATCTTTATGAGAAGAAATGGGAGTGGAGCATAAAGCCTTATTGCTCTATACTGAGGTCTAATGGCTGTCACGCAGCAATGTGCTGGCCCACGTGGCTGAGCTCCAAGAGGAACTAAAAGTGTTTCTGACTGATGAATGCAAAGCTGGCACACCTGCCAGATATATTTCAGAAATGAAAAACTGCTCAAGCCTGAAGAAATCACCCCAGGTGTGCTCAGGTCTCCTGACCATTGACCTCGACCATAAGTACAGCCTAGATGTAGTCCCATCTAGGATGTGCTTAAGATCAAGGGCAATGGCTTAGGAGAAGTATCGTTTTTCTTGAAATCATAAATGCCCAGATCTCCTGACCTTTGACCTTGAGCACAACTTGGATGCAGACCCACCTCAGGATCATTGTGAGTGAGTTTGGTAAGCACCAGGGAAAATGCCTAGGAGGAGTAGCAATTCCTGTGAAATGTGGACGGACAGACAGAGGGTGGACGCCACGTCATCACATTAGCTCCTTTCAGCTTTGCTGGAATGAGCTAAAAATAAATGGATTCTATGTTTTTGTCAAGATATCACCTTTGTGTCCTAAACAGGCCCAAGTTTAACACTGAGTGAGTATAAACTAATTACAAGACCAAATCAGTCCCTCCGTGGGCTTTTTTTTATGATTGGTGCAGTCCAAAAAGCATGAATTTTCAGGAGTTTTTGTAAAAAGCTTGCAATGTTTTTAGAGGTTTTTGTGCACTTACAGTTGTGGGAGGAAGTACAAATTTTAAAGCAGGAGTTTTTTTTTCCCCCATTGTTTACTGCATTACTCCAGTGGTATTCTAAATAACACCACAAGACACAGGATTGTCAAATTTTCCTGCTAAACAGTGATTCATTTGTAAATTAAGCAGAAACTTCTGCTATACAGAAAAAAAACCTTTTGTGCAACAGTGAATGTAGAATTTAGCACAATTAAGTTAGAATTAAATGCTCAGTAAATTTGTCATAAAAATGACCAGCACTGTAGGCTACTCTTGCTGAGAACTTGAAAAAGAAGGACGAATAAAATAATTATCCATTATAACAGCCAAACTGCATTGAATGTATGTTAAAAGTATAGATTTGGAAATTGTGATGATCAGGTGAGCGTGCTTCCCCTCCCCTCCTGTTCCTGTCTTCCCAGCTCTGGAGTATCAGCTACACCTGTGTGATGACACACCTGGTGCTTCCTAATTAACCAGCATATTTAAGAGCCAGCGTGTGGACAGCTCATCGCTGGATCATTAGGGTTGCCACTGAAGAGTCTAAGCCATTTTGTATTATTTTCCCTTGGTTGATCTGTGTTTTTACTTCCCATGTCTTCCTCCCTTCTCAGGCTTGCTGCCACCTTAGCGGTGTGTACTCCGGGGCTGATCATGCTCGCCTGACCAGAAGGCAGCAGACGTCCACCCAGGTCAACCGTCTTCCCCCGTTTCCCTGGACGCATGCAGGAGTTCCCCGCCGGGCTCCTCTGCTTACAGCAGTAAGAGTGCTCTCCCAATCTTATTCTCCTCTTGTGGAGATTCTGTCCCTAATCATCTCTTTCTGCTCTTTTCCCGCAGGCTGCGTGCACTCCAGCGTCACCAGTTTTTGGGTTAAATTTAAAGTTTTTGTTTTGCTCTTTTCTTTATTTGTGCACTTTATTTAGATTTGTGTGTTAGAGTTTATTTTTACAATAAAGTGGTGAATTTTTACAACCGAGTTTGAGTGTTCGTTCTGGCAGCTCTGTGTTTGAGCCTCACTTGCCCTGACTCATGACAGGAAATTATGGCAGCACCTTCATTTGTAAAAACTCCCTTACAACAGTGTTCCCCAACCACTCGCTACTGAGCATAGAGAAAAAATAAATACTTTATTCTGTTCCTCTGTAATGTCTATAGGAGTCTGAGCTTTTTTTTTCTGAAGAAATACTGAATATTCTCTCTTTCCGTGCCTGACTCCTGCCTATCTGTCTTCACACACACCTGTCTCGTCAGATACTCATCTTTGCTTTGAGTCGTAGCAGGAGGAGGGGCTCGCCTGGGGGTTTGGCGGAGGCCCGTGTTGCTCATCGACAAAATTTAGCGATTTTTTACATCTAAAAATGTATAAAAGGTTACAACACTGGCTGTAGTATTATATTTGCTTGTTTGTTTCTGGTTTTATAGCATCTCTCCTCAGGCACGTGCTCCCACGAAGGGGGTGCTTTTCAGGTAGGCATACTTCTCAGCACAAACCCGACCCTTTGTACACGAGGTTAGCACGGAGATGTCCACCGGCAGGCTGGGGGGAAAGGAGGAATGGCTGGAGTGGGAAAGCTTGCTGGTCAGTGTGCTTTTTAATCACAAACTCTATTTTTTGCTGATGTATTCCATTAATACTTACTGTAAACAAGAAAGTACGCACGGCGCGGGGATGCATTTGATTGGTTAGACTGATGATGTATGCATTTGAGCACTACTTGGGAACAAATTTAATTGGAAGAAATTCATGGAAGATGACAATTGGCCAAAAGTGCAGGAAAGTTGCGGTGATTGGACAAAGTTGCAAGGTCATGTGAATTGGTGCGATTGCAACATCGCAAAATCCTGCAGAGCCTCCTAAACTGTCATTACATATGCCATAATAGGCTATAATTTGTTATTTTGCAACATTTTTGGTTGGTGGGATTCCCAGAAATTTAAAAAGAGCTCCTTCCTCAAAAAGGTTGAAAACATTGCAGTATTTTATTTTGCCCCACAAGTAAAAAGCAGCATTGCCACTGACCACATCAGTTGTTGCATGCTCAGTGCACCTTCATACAGCTTTAAACAACTGCAAATAGCTTGAGTTTATCCACTCCTTTAACCTCTGACTGATAACTTGACTTATCCTCTGCAAAAGTGAGGAGCATTAAATATAATATATTCCATTAAACACACAGTAGGAACAGCTGGTGTTTTCAAGAACTGAAATAGTAAGTCTGGGGAGATTAGCTTCCCTGTAGTACATAAGGTATGCACATACACATTAATATGCATATGCACGCACATATGCAGGAACGCTAATGCACACAAGTTTATGAACAGCAGTGCAAGTTCACCAGTTTCAGAGACTGCATCAAACACTGCGTGCAATTAGAAATGTAACACACTTTAAATAACTCTCTTGCCCACTGGAAGCAAGTGTATTGTTTGTTTTTTTTGGGGTTTTTTTGTAAATGCAAAGCAAACTCATAAAATTCAGTGAGTGTCCAGACTCAGCTGAATAGGAAATGAAGCCGTGTAGTATTTGAGTCCCTCTCTCTGGAGAGCCTTTCCGGCCAATTAAAAAATGAGCGGATTATGGTGATTATCTGAAGTGACCCGGCCATTTATTCACATCATTTAATTATGCTGGGAGGAGATGGGGACAAGAGAGGAGAGAAGGTGAAATCAATAATTTAATGATGAGAAAACAGTATAGGCTGCAAAGGGAAAAAAAAAAGTTACACATCTGCTATGGTGACGTCACTGAAGTCAGTCAAATTTAAATATAGCTGTTGAGCTGAGCTTTTTTTTTTTCCAGATATGATAGAGACCAGAGAGCAGAAACAAAAATGTCACAGCTGTCGCAGACTGAGAGAAAATCCATTCAGGCTAAAAGCTGGATATAATAATCATACTGCAGTGAGATTATTTCATAGCTTATACATACTGTACAGGTCTGTCTCATCCACAATCTCAGACTTGATGATTTCCTCTATGACGTCCTCCAGGGTGACGATGCCCATGACCTCGTAAAAGGGGTCTCCCTCCCCCTCGCTGTTCACCCTCTGCACCACAGCCAGGTGGGACTTTCCTGTGTCCATTTAAAAAAAAAAAAAAAAGGGAAAACAACAAGCTGAAATTATTCAAGGCCCAATTATTTTCCATCCTAAGCTCAAACTGCTTTGGTGTTGTCACAAGATAAAAATAAACACAAGTCAACAGCCTCCAACTGGATCCGTGCAGCCGAGATGAAAATCAGCATTAATTCACCACCTAAAGCAGGAAAACCATTTAAACAGGAGGAATCTCTGCCAGCAGTTAGAACTGGAAATTAGCTGAGTGCCGGAGTTGAATTCATGTGTGTTTGAAGCGTGCGGTGCAGATGAGAAGAAAGTGGACATTTAGGGGGATTAGTGCACGGAGACACTTTGACAGTTTGGAAGACTCGGCCCTTACGTAAAGGCACGGATTATGCAATCAGTCTGGGGGAATGCCTGCATCTGCTGAGTAAACTGACCCTGCTGCTGCCACTGTGAGCACCCGTGCACACTGCAGGCGTCCACAAGCGATCCAAGCGCTCGAGCGCATTCCCACTCTGTTGAGCTGAACACGACAAGCGTGTCAGATACAATGACATCGCTCGCCGACAGTGTCTCCGCGATGAGTCGATGGAGCAGATGTGACAAGAAGCCGCCGTGGTCACCAAACTTCAACATCAGGACGAAAGGAGGACAAGAAAAATCAACGCGGATTCAAGCGAAAAATCCATGTCTGCTTGCATCACATCATTTGGTGACTACATAAGTTGCCTAAGCAAATTAGTGATGTCACTAGATCACAGATTTCTCCAGCCCTACTTTGCCCAAAACCAGCGGCTCGTACAAGACGGGGCCGATTTAGGGGAATCACTGCCAGGGGGCAAAAAGGATCAAATGATTTAATCCACTGCAACATGAAAAATAATTAAAAAATTAAAGAGCACTGGTTGGCTGACAGGAAGTCCTATCCAAACACGAAGCTCGGCCTGTGTGGGATTGGTTGAGATGATGACGTTGCCCATAGCGCCCAGGTCAACATCCTTTAAGCGCTCAGGTGAGTCAGCGGTGGACTTGCCTACAAGTGCTGTTGTGCCCGAGCATTGCATTACATCATTCCTACGTTACATAAGGCTTGTGCAGAATGATACACACTCACCAGACTTGCACACACACACACACACACACACACACGCCCGCAGCTAAACAGGTTCCTCTATGGTTATCCCTCCCGCAAATGTTTCTGCTCTGGAGTTTTGCAAGTCCATACGGTTGCATGTTTAAAAGCCATATGTTAATTTTAGATAAAGCTGAAGCTCACTGAATTTTGATTTCTGCAAACGCCACAGCCATACTGTACTAGGGATGGACACAGTACTTCTGAAGCAATTATTTTTTTCCGCTACACATTCACAAATATTGTAGACTACAAAAAAAGAAAGCCTCAGCATCAGTATCTCTTTTCAGAAATGAAATAATTCCTCTGAGCAGAATCTCTGTATTCTTTAAACAATTTCGATGTGCCACCCAAACACAATTGCAGTTAGAGCTCCCACAATGGACACACAATCAGCGTTCACATGCAGCTGGTAAATCTTCACATTTTAGGGTCTGGTCACGGTTGGGTTAGAGTTACGGTGAGGAACTGGATTAGGACCGGGGACAGGCAGAGGTAGTTATAGCTCAAGCTCCAGGAAATAGCACTATCTAGTTCCATTATATTAAAGGAAAGACAAAAATGTCTACAGTAGATTCCTCCAAAAACAGGTTAATCACCCAAAAGTTATCTTAAATAGAGAAATAGCTCAATAAATTGAAAGTAACTGTGATTTTGGGACGAACTGTCTCCTGAAAATCTGGCAATTATGCATGATTACTTCCGCCATGGAGGTAATGTGATCAGGGTGGTTTGTTTGTCAGCAAGATTACGCCACAGTTACTGGATGGAGTATGTATTCCACTGATGCTGGTGCAACAGGCCGCAGTATACTCCCAGTCCAGACTACACCCGGGGTTAAAGCGGCCCAGGCTAGATTACACCCAGATATGTTATGGCCTAGGCCAATTTATACCCCCCAGGATTATGCAAAAACTACTGGACAGATTTTGGTGAAAATTTCACCAGAGGTGGCCCTGGGGCCAAGAATGAAGCTGTTAAATTTTGGTGATGATCTGAGAGTGCAGACCTCCACCAAGAACCTTGTTTGCATTTGTGCAGCAGGATTACAGAAAAACTACTGGATGGATTTGGATGAAATTTTCACCATAGGTGGTCCTTGGCCTAGAGAGGAACCCATTACATTTTGGTGATGATCAGCGACTGCATACCTCTGCCAAGGCTCTTATCTTCTTACAGAGTTTTAGCAAGAATCCTCCAAAACTACTGGATGGATTTGGATGAAATTTTCACCAGTGGTCCTTGGCCTAGTGCAGATTCGAAACGCTTTCCCAGTTTTTAAATTGTGTTGATAGAGCAAGTAAAACCAGAATTATGATAAACAATTTCCATCATGTTTTTCTGACTATTTTTGTCACTTTTTGTGTACACCGGAGTGGTGGCCTAGTCGGCAGAGCATCCGCCCCACAACCAGGAGGTCGTGGGTTCAAATCACAGCCAGGTCATACCAAAGACCATGTAAAAATGGTACTTTACACATTCTAGCTTGGTGCTCAGCAAAAAATAGAACAGGGAAAGGAAAGTTAACACACAGGGCTACCAGAGGACTGACCCCTCCTCCCCCACTGTAGCTTTCACTACCCACAGTAGCTGTGTGGCCTCGGGTCAGTGAAACAGAGATAGGCGCTGCCCCATGTACAACATGGTGTCCCACATGCTGTGGAAGGAGTTAACCTGGTGTACATTTGGAGCGGAAAAAGCGGTAAAAATGGAAAGTAAAACCGAAAGTGCGGATTCTAAATGCTATTTTTGTTTGACGTTGATAGACGACGTAAACACTGAGATATGGTTTTAATATTGTAGTACTGCCACAGAAAATGCTTCATTAAAGTGCAATGCATCAACATATTAAGCTGATGCATTGTAACTATTATTTTTTGTCTTTTGAGTTGAATTGGCGGAGTGGTTAGCACTGCGGCAACACAGCAACTCACCCTTGGCCGGGGGATCCTGGGTTCGATCCCAGCCCCCGACCAACAGTGATCTGTGTGGAGTTTGCATGTTCTCCCCGTGTCTGCGTGGGTTTACTCCGGGATTTCTCCGGTTTCCTCCCACATACCAAAAACATGCAAGTTAGGTTAATTGGCATCAAACTGGGGATTCTAAATTGTCCTTAGGTACGACTGTGAGAGTGAATGGTTGTCTGTCTCTCTGTGTTGGCCCTGCGATGGACTGGCGATCTGTCCAGGGTGTACCCTGCCTCTCGCCCAAAGATGCTGGGATAGGCTCCAGCCCCCCCGCGACCCGAAAAGGATTAAGCAGAAGAAGATGAATGAATGAATGAATGAATGAATGAATACAACACAATCTTAACACCATATTTGCTTGTGCATTTGAAATCATTTGTAACCATTTTTTGTAACAGTCTATTTAATAGTTGATTGTTACAATATTATAGCAGAAAAATATTTACCTGTGCGTAAAAGTGGGATGGGCAGGCGTGTCATTTATTTCGATATATACTGTATGTCAGCTTATAAAATGGAAAAAAGTGGTCAGCTCAGCTGATAATAACGTAAGGCAACGTAATGTACAGTAGTGACATCATGACACGTTGTGTTGTAAATATAATGTGTAAATACAATCAAAACCTCTTTACACAAGAGGGGTATATTCTGGCCTAGGCCAGTTTATCCCCGGGTTTAATCTGGGCGGGGGTTAATTTGGCCTGTTACACCCGTAGATGAATATTCAGCTCATACCCACGAGTAACACTGTTTCTCCTCATGTGACTTTTTGTGACTATGATAATGGAACAACAACGACTGTTCATAAACATGTTATTGAATTTCAAAGCCCTGTTTCAGCAACAGCAGGTTCAATGAAATAATCTACATACCTGATACTGGAAAATTTGTTTAATTACTATTATGCCCAATTATGCCTAATGTTGCTATTTTGCATTATGTTTTTGAATGTGCTATATTCAAATTAACAATCTCCAATTCATTTGGGGTTTGCTTGACAGCGAAAACACAAAACTTTTCTTTCATATAATTGTAAATATATTTAGGCTTAAGGGCCCTCACTTTAAGCCTTAATGACTCTCCGATGTGTGGTGCTTTCCCCTTTAATGTATCACAGAAATATTGCTGTTCAGCTACAATGATGGTCCTAGGACGACACTGATGATGTAGGGACCATATCACACGCTGCTGAATACTCATAGACTGTGCTTGCTTCCACAGTATCATGTCATGCCTTACATTTCTCAAGTTTTCTTGTGACTTTCCCACTCTCTCCGCCTCACCCTTCTGCAGTGACCTACTCAGTGGGACTCCATCTCGGCTTGTAGCTTCCTGAACAGCAGGAAACTCCCACCCCCATGAAAGCAAAGTAAGGAGGCGCGAGAAGGCAAAGGTTGAACCTGAATTTTTCATGGCTCCTCTGCAGGCACTGGGGGGGACGATGACCTGCAGAGCGGAGGTAACTTCAAAGTCACTGCGGGGAGAGATAATTAAGTGCACAGAAATGATGTAAAGGTGGAACCTGACTTCACCTTCCCACCATGTGGAAAAACACACAATCAGTGCAGAGAAACCAGGCATTATGGGCGAGAGGTGAGCTCCAGTGGATCACTTCGGTTAGAGTGAAGCTATCCTTCATAATCCTGAATGATGGAGTCACACACTTCCTGACCTGTAAGCGGTACTCTAATTCATGACCCTCAAAGCTAGCCGCATCTGCGTGGATGTTGACGAGACAGACTTACATCTTTATTGTCCCAGCAGCCTCCCATATGTCTACTTTGCCATGCAGTGCTCAGTGGAGTGCGTCGATTCTGAATGAGTATTACCACCAAGACTGAATACAGTCCCCTGAGAGAGGTGGCACACTTTTTTCCAGATAGTTAACAGATGGTATCACTGTACCGTATCTGCGGGAGACTAAGTGCCGCAATGGTGACTGTAAAAGCACTTAAAGATGTTTATCACACAACAGGTAAGTCAGAGAAATATGGACATTCACTGCTTCTTCTGCTATCACAACTAAAGAAACGGCCTTGCAACCTTAATTCAGTGTAGAGTTCTGTCATGGGGGAAATAATTAAATTGCTCTCATTGCAAAAAATTATAAGATAACCTCATCCTGACAGCATCTAACCTCTAGCTGAACCAGACACACCGAGAAACACTATCAGGTTTCACATATGGCTCTCACTGCTCTGAGCATCAAAGGGTTTCCACGGCAGCCCCTCTCTGAGCTAGTGGACTGATGCAGTTTTCAAGTCAAGTCACTTCAAAGGAGATTTAACTCTTTAGTAAGAGGCTCTTCTAAGACATATGGAGACTCCCCACAGTTGTGTATACATTCTGGGTAGACCTCTCAACTGGGGTTACCTCTCTTAAATTCCTCCAGCATCACGTCCAGCTTGGTGTCACTGAAGACGCAGTGCATGGGATGCTTGTAAAACTGAGTGATCGTTTTCAGGGGAGTGCAGTCGTCGGGGTCCACGAAGGCCAAGTCTTTGACGAAGAGGATGTCCACGATGTTGGCGCGCTCGTTCTCATAGACCGGGATGCGGGTGAAGCCGCTCTGCATCACATCAGACATGGTGCAGAAGTCCAGCACCGCGTCAGAGGACAGCATGTAGCAGTCTGACAGCGGGGTCAGCACGTCCTCCACGGTCTTGGTCCTCAGCTCCAGGGCTCCCTGGATGATGTTGAGCTCCTCTTTGACCAGGTCGTGGTACGGGTCGGTGACGCGCAGCATGGCCACCAGCTTCTCCCTGGTGTAGAAGTTGCTGATCTCTTGGTGCAGCATGATGTCCAGAATCTTGGAGACCGGGTAGGCGATGGGGAAAAATAAAAGCATCAGCAGTCGGGTGACGCACAGGGTTTTGGATGCGATTGCCAGACTGTGCCTGGATGCCACGGAGTGAGGTAAGATCTCCCCGATGAAGAAAATCCCCAGAGTGCACGAGGCGGTGGAGAGCGCGGTCATCCCCAAAATCTGGCACATCCACACCACAAAAAACGTATTTGTGAGCACGTTGCCCAGCACCACCGTGCAGAGGATGTAGTTGCCATGTTTGCGCACGGATTCTATTTTTCGCGCGTATTTCTGCTCCTTCTCTGTGCCACTGTTCTGCAGCACCCGCAGCTCCACGGGATCCAGAGCCAGCATGCTGATGTTCAGCCCGCTGCAGAGCGCCGACAGCCCCAGCAGGAGCACCGAGACCCCCGCCTGCAGCCAAACATCTGCCTCCGGCGGTCTCTCCACCACCGCCAGCCAGAAGTCTTTGGTGCTGAAGTGCTCCCATTTCACCCCGTCAAACGCGCACATGGAATAGTACTTGACCGCCTCGTCCCTGCGCAGGTCTTTGGCGTGCAGCTCCACCAGAACCGAGTTGTGACTTGAGGTGGATCTGAAAGAGCCCAGCAGCTCGATATCAGAGCTCCGGGTATCCTCCTCTTCGCACGGGTTCCCCCCGGACCGTAGCCGCCTCTCGGCATCCTCCTTCCCGCCGCCTGGCTCCTCTATGAACGCGATCCACGGGGCAGCAGGTGCAGCGTCGGGGCCGCCGCTGCCGTTCAGGCGGTGAGGATGCTGGCTGGCCGGGGATGCGGCGTAGTAAACCCTCAGTATGAAGCGGGTCCCCTCGGTCGCCGTCAGAACACCGTCTTGCACAGACAGCTCGCCGCTCCGGGTGTCTTCTGGACGGACGCCGAGGAGCGCAGCGACGGGCGGCTGCAGAGAAGAGAGGGTGGCGCCGAGGAAGAGGAGAGAGAGCCGGTGCGGATGCAGGATGCGGCGAGGAGCATCCGCAGCATCCGCAGCCATCATGCTGACTGAGAGGACGGGGAGGAGTGGGTCACGTGGTAGGATGGGATGGATGGAGTAGATGGGTGGAGAGAGAGAGAGAGAGAGAGAGAGAGAGAGAGAGAGAGAGATATGGAGGAAAAACCCTGGCATAAGCTTGTCTTCTTTACTTTTTCTAAAAATAGACGGCAGGAAGTGCCCGTCAGGAATGTCAAATATCACACAGCAGACGAAACAAAGCCAGCAGAACAGTCAGCAAGATGGCAGACAATTACTCCACAGCATTACATTTATAAAAAGTCAAACTAAATGCAAAATTGTTTTGAAAAACAAAACCATTCTGCTGTCGATCATTGCATCGGTCTTCTCAGGACGTTCCACTAGGTGGCAGTATTATCAACCGTTTCAGCACAACCACGAGAGAAAAGCTGCAGCCAACTTCTGCCTTATGCAAATAACCTTTAACTGATTAAATAATTTCATTGGCTGAAACGGTCGGTTTGCGCAGTTTGCAGTATTTAATGGATAGAATCGGTTAGTTTTAAATACAAGCAACGCCTTGTTAGTAGTAAAACCTATAATAAAAATAATAATAATGATAATAATTAATGAATTAAATAATTAATAATAAGCATAAAGATAAGAACAAATCAGATTTTTACGAATTTAATAAAGACGGAGCAACTTTAACATCCCTGTGTAGTTTAATGGAGACAAAAACATCAACGACTCTCATACTTAAAAAATAAAAGTTTTTGAAATCTATCTTTAAAAAAGCAACCATGCCAGTAATGTTCTTAAAAAAAAAAAATATTACACCGATTTTTTTCCCACCGATTTTATGATGTTGATTAAACATTGACTCTTTGAAAAAATAAAGAAAACGGAAAATGTGGCAAGCTGTTGCTGCAGTTATTTGTACAAGAAACTCACTCATCATTTTTTGATACATTTTATAATCGCAATTCATTTGTCATATATATGAATATGAGCCCTTAACAGTAATAGTTTAAAATAATGCATAATGGTAATGATAAAAAAAAATTCATCCTATATTCGTTTGACTGCAGTTTGAAGTCGATCTAACAAAGAGCTTTTGTTGAAAACGTGTTAAGATTTAATTAAAAGAATAGATGCCGTTGACTAGGATTTCCCTTCAAAGTTTATGTTAGTTTAGTGACTAAAATCCAGTTTTGCTATTCAAATTAATGCAGGCTTTGGACCTGTGCTAATGATCCGTGCAGCCTATGACCACTCAGCAGCCTTTAGATTAATGTGGCTTTTCGTGTTTGCATTTTTTAAAATCATTTTTTAATCACATTGTTGATATAACTGAATTATCTGAACTTAAACGGAGTTATGCATTCATGCAAAGCCGTCAGCCCCGGTTTTTTTTTTTTTTTTAAATTTTAAGAGTTCCTGTAAAAAGAAAGCAAGTTGAAAAATGCCCTGCCCGGCGTGTCCATTCACCACAAATATCCCATATTCTTCGCTCTTTCGTTACACTCGTTTATTTTTTTCTTCATCACACATTTCAGTGACACGCCAGACGCCCCACGATGTCGTTCAACATTTTTATACTAGGCGAAATATATAACAATTTCCTGAAAACAGCAACTTTTGTTACATTGAAACCACATGTGGACCGTGGAGGTCTCGCTGTGCCAGAAGGAAAACATGAAGAAACGTGAAGCTTTATTTTTGGGCTGACGTGTGTGGATTTCTGCTCGTAACAGGCCGACTGACAGCAAAATTAGACCAGCCGCGTGTTGCCTTTGCTTTCTGACGCCGTTCGCTGCACTAAAGCGCGTCCAAGTTTAGGCAAAGCCACGTTCGGATCATTTGTACCTTACAAGCTCGGCCTGCTCTCCTCGGTTGCGTTGAGGGAACTCCAGGGCATCCCCCCCCCCCCTTTATGTTGTGATTTAATGTGTTCGTGAGCATGTGTTGTTGGTTGGGATTAAACCGGGACTGACTATTATTTTCCCTCTCACGTCGTTTGTGGCTCATCTGTGAGGCAGCAGGGACTTCAGCGATAACCTTTGTGCGGCGATGAGCGCCTGCGTTGTTGGGCGCGCCGTGACCTGTGAGCAGCAGGCTGGAGCGGCCCACCGGCATCTGGTGTGAAAAGTCACAAGAGTTTATAGGTGTGCAGGGACTTTTTAATTAGAAAACTGGTTGGGGATGTTTCTGAATTGGGGGGGGGGGGCAAATATTTAATCTGAAAGAGTAAGTTGTTTTGGTCATAAAACCGGAGTCAGAATGAGCAGGAATGCGGTTCTGGAAACGCAGCATCCAGATCTCTGTAGGCCCACTACCTTTTTTTTTTTTTTTTTTTGCTTTCTGGCACAAATTTGAGCTTTTACCAGTCTCTTATCTGCTGTAATAATTTCTGAGTACACTAACTTTTCTTATTAGTTTGGCAAGAAGTATGTTGGCTTTCAACAGCACCCCAAATGCTCGCAAATGGTTTCTGTCGAGTTTTTACATTTTACTCTTAATTAACCTTTTGCTTTGGTTGAACAATTTATAATTAAGAAACGGCTTTTCTCTCTGCATCATAATATGTAAATCTGTAAATATTAAACACGTGTTTAATATTGTTTGAGCGCCATTGCATTTCTCAATAGATTTTGGCAACTGCAACAGACAGAATTTAAAAAGCAAAATTATGTTTAGACTTATAGAACTTTCCTGTTTACTACTGATTCACTAGCTGTTCCCTCCGATACCTCAGAGAACCTTGGAGGGGCGGTGCTGCGTCCTGTCCTCCTCCCTGCCGGGAAGGCTGGCTCCCGCAGCTCCCCAAAAATACTCAGAGGGGCGGGGGGTGGTGGGTGGGTGGGGGGGGATGAGAGCGCCAGACAGGAAGACAGATGTAGATCGATGAGACCAGAAGCACAGAACTGCCACCTAACTTCTCCACAGTGAAGTCTGTAATTATCTTTCATTCCATCTTGTCCTCCTTGACGCGCACCGATCCCCGTCTCTCCAAGCCAAGAGGATGCCCCGATCCTGGCCGCGCGCGTCCCCGCGGGCTTCCCTGAGGCTGGCATCTCTGATCTGTCTGGCGGTGCAGTCGGCGCTCTCTTCCTCCTCCGCGCACCAGCGACCCGCGCCCGGCGGGAGGCGGCCGGGCTTCACGGAGAGGACGCTGGTCCTCCTGGACGTCAACACCCGCAGTCCCGTCAGAGTGCTAAACGACAACTTCCTGTCTCTGCAGCTGGATCCCTCGGTCATCACAGACGGCTGGCTGGACTTTCTGAGGTACCAGTGAGCTCTTCTGCTCCCCATCAACACTGACCCGGCGCGTGTGCGCGCATGTGTCGAAATGGTTTTCGTTACGCGCGCAGACTTGCTGTGTGAAATGTCGTGGAGTGGCTTGTTTTCTTCATCACTCGTGGAAATCAGCGGCGCAGAGCGCCCGGGTTTGTGTTTTTGAAAAGAGAAGGCAGAAGGATCGTTACTCTTAACGCACGCAGTTACGATTGTGCCTTTTACAATAAAACAAAGACCATATTTTCTGCCCCTTATATATTATGCCAATAATATGTAATTCTAATGTCATTTTTTTTTCTAATTTATTAGCATACATAAACCGTGCTAACTGTATTTTGGATTACTGGGCACCACATTTTCGGAAAGCAAAATAATCTTAATTTGTCACGCTTAAACAATAACCCCCAAACACTGACAAAACTTATTCAGATATATCACACTGTTCAGCGGAGAAGCCTCCACAAACTGCAAACAATTTATGGCTATTGGCAAAAACAGCGCAGACTTAACTCCCCATGTTGCCCTCATTAGAAGGAAAGGCAAACACAAAACGGGTTTATTTTTATGGTAATTGTGTAGCCTATTTAAAAATGTTCTGTCATTCCTTTCCAACGTTTGCCATCTTCACGTGATTACAGCTCGTGCAGCTTTGTTCCTCGCTGGTATTAACAGCTGAGCCTGCGTCCTTAAAACATCACAAACACGACCAGGTTTCGAGGGGTGATTCATCGAAATTGGAACAATAAGGTCTGTTTAACTGATTTAGATAATCTTCCGTCGTTTTATTATGTAATGGGATTTGAACGTTTTATAGCCCGCATCAAATATGAAACATAACAATAACAGCCCCACGTAGGTTAACAATGAAGTCTATATTAGTGGAAGAAAACGTAACAACAGTGAACAGATTTGTTTTACTCATCTTAAAGAATAAAAAAAAAATACACCTGTTTTATGTCAAACGTAACGTGGACAATGTAGAGCAGTGCTTGCATTTGAATTAAAAACAAACAAACAAACAAACAAACAAAAAAACTAAAGTACAAAAGTTTTCTAAACTTTGGCGATGCAGATCTGGATCAAACGTCCCTGACATTTACCTAAGAGAGCAAGTAAAATGGTGAATCTGTTCCTAAACAATGCTTTCTTCAATGTGTTTCTCTCTCCCTGTCTCGTGCGTGTCCGCAGCTCCAGGCGGCTCGTGACCCTGGCGCGCGGCCTGTCGCCTGCGTTTTTGCGTTTCGGCGGAAAAAGGACCGACTTCCTGCAGTTCAACAACCAGAAGAACAAATTCAGAGGACTGGGTCCAGACTACTACCTGAAGAACTACGAGGACGGTGAATAGACGCCTTTCCTACCCCCCCCCCCCCCTCTCCCCCAGTTCTCCAATTTGTTTTCAGTTTCGACGCACGTTGACTGTCACAATCCGCCACGTCTGTCAAAGGTTTGCTGAATTGTTGCCTTATTTAAAGATTTATTTATTTATTCATTCGCTGTGGGGCCGCAAGGAAACTCGCGAAGATGTAAAAACTAAAATGACATCTCTGCCGTCTTGCTAATGCTGTCATTTTGGTTAGGCTAATAAACACACTTGTTGCTAATAACAACGGTCAGGCGCCTAGCTAAAAATTTGCAGTGTCATGCTGCAGTAAAACCGCCAGTGTCGAATTAAGTTAAAACTAAAGTGGCTATATGTGTTCACACTTTTCAGCAGTTTCATTTTAAGAGTTTTGGAGTTACACAGCTACTAAATTTAGAGATTCATGAATTTAGCAGCAGGCAAGAGTGGACACGTATAAACACCGTTGATTTTCATGTGTAGCCTATATCTTATGAATTTAACAGATAAAACAGTAAATAAATAAGTACACAGTTGTGGCATGTGCAGAAGTCTGGGCAGCCTGCACACCTGGTTAAATAAACACACCAAATTAAAAAAAAAAGTAAATCAGCAAAATAGGCTAATTGTAAAGGGGTGGTCAATTTTTTTGCGTAACACTGTGTATGCAAAAGTTCATTTATTTTTGTGACGCTAATATTTAGTCAGTCACACTAAATTGGAGCGCCAAAATATTTGACCAACTGCTCAAAGTGCAGTAATCTAGACATCTGCGTTAGTTTTTGCTAAAAAGAAATTACAAAAAAATGCAGTTAACATTTATGTATGTATATACTGAGAGTATTTTATATTTTCTCAGTAGCACCTGTTGGCAAAAACATTGTTTTATCTTTAACATGAGGCAAGTGGCTTTATGTGTATATTGTTTTTTAAAACTATATTTGATTTATGTAGGGGGAAAAAAGCCGCATTTTTAGTGCAGGAGCTGCAACCTCTACTATGGCAAAAAAAAAACAGCCTTTTTTGGCCATGAAAAATCTGGAGAATGTGTCAACATATCCGAGTTGTCAACTAGTCGTTCCAGCTTAGTAATAAGAATGTTTTTCCTTTTAAAATATAAGGTTTTCTCTTAAATTTAAAGGAATAGTAAAGTATGCAGGATGTCAGACTGAAAATAAGAAGCAGGGATTCTTATTTTATGTTCCTTCTCTTTATTTTTTTTTTCTGATAATTTTGCAACTTTTCACAAAATTACTGCCATTTTCTTTTTCATTTACTACTTTTTCATAAATTTTCCATTTTCTTTGTATATCTGTGAGGATTTTCTTGTAAATTTGCAACTTTCTAAGTACATTTTACGTAACTTGTAAAAAAGTTAAATTTGTAATGAGGGTTCAAGCCCCAGCCGGGTTACCAAAGACCATAAAAATGATACATTCCACTTTCTAGCTTGGTGCTCAGCATAATAAAATGGAGAAAGGGAAAGTTTATTACCCCACCACAAGAGGAAGCACAAAACCAGTGCACTCCTTGTGTCCCAAGCCCGGGTTAATGGGGAGGGTTGCATCAGGAAGGGCATCTGGCATAAAAATCCTTGCCAAATTAAATATGCGGATTCAGAATCCACTGTGGCGACCATAAATAGGGAGCAGCCAAGAGGTGTGTGTGTGTTCTCATATATTTGTGACTTTTTCACAGAGATTTGTGAGTATATCTTTTTTTCCCCCAAACCCCAAGTAGTAACTGATTGAAGGTAAAAGGGATATATGGTTGTAGACCCCCTGCTGTGGTGAATAACAAAGTTATTAAAGCTGTATTCATTTCCATGCTGGTCTGTAGATATAGTGCGCAGTGACATAGCACTGGACAAACAGAAGGGCTGCAAACTGGCCAACCACCCTGACATGATGCTCGAGCTGCAGAGGGATAAAGCCGCCACGACACAGCTCGTTCTGCTGAAAGAGCAGCTGTCCAATGTCTACAGCAACATTACATTAACAGGTAGGAGATTACACACTTAAAAATGCATCTTTTTGGCACTCACTCACTGTAAATCCCTGACATATTGCATGGACTTTGTGGGTTGTGTACATTAACACACAGGCATTATGCACACACAGGCTTGTGCACTCCTGGAGCTTCAAAGCGTGCCAGTGTAAACCATCAGCTTTCAGAATGACAAATGTAATTTGTAATAGGGGAATGTGAGGATGGATGGAGGGGTGCAGCAGCAGGCTAGTAAACAGAGGACTGACGTTTTAGCTGGTTACAGTTAACTCGACTTGACCACAGAGGGAACTCTGGCATCCTGAGTTTGGGTGGGCTGCATTTCTTATCTGTTTTGTGTGTGTGAGAGGGTCTGTGTGATTGAATCGGATGGAAATGAATAACTACAGAAGAAGAGAGTAACTGAGGAAATTAATGATGGGGCTGTTCAGATTACTGCAGCATATGAGATTGTTAAGGTACCCGTGCTTGGCAGTATGGCTGTGCGATATGACGATATATATCGGATGATGAAATAAAAACATCTATCATTTCATCTAACACTCTGTCGTTTATATCGGGATTTAAAATGCATCTACTACGTTTCTTCAGCCAAACTCCTCACACACTACTGGTCGGCGCCGCGCCTCCCTCCCCAGTGCGTGCAGCAGAACAGCTGTGTGAATGAGTGGCCAGGCTTCATTCTGGTGATTAGCACAGCAGCTAACTCGAAAGTTCTAATGGTGTGGTCAGATAGCTGCTGCTTCTGTGTGTCAGGGATGTCAGCCCGTTTCCCACCATGCTGTGTCAGACAGGATAGTCTTCTAACCATGTTTTAATTGGAGCTAAGTCACGTTAACACCATCTCACTCTAATTAATAAACAGCAAATGCTAAATAACGATGCTAAGTTGTCACTAAGAGTGTATCAGACCATTGTTTCTTTAGTTTAAATTACTACTGAGTTTCTTAGTTTTTGGGAAAAAAATTTACTAAAGCTGCAAAAGTTTGTCATAGTTGCACATAAACAAAATAAATAAATTAAAATGTGTTGGAGGAGCAAATTGGCTCTTAATGTAATTTATTTGATTCCTAATAATTTTAATTAGTCAAGTAGTGATAATAAAGTTGAAGTCATCACATGTATTTTTTACATTACCTTTTGTGCCTTTGATTTTCAGATCATGGCCAATCTGAAATATTTTTACAAAGAAGCAAACAGGTTAAATCAGACCAGAATGGCATCTTCAGGTTGCCATTTGTTCAATTTGTACAAATTTGCTCAATTTGTACAATTGATTTTTTCAGTATGTGATTTAAAATGTAAAAAAAAAGAGATGGTCCTTTTTATGTGATTACGTAAACTGTAGAATATACAGAAAATGTATATTGTGATATATATTGTTATTGTCATATAAGATGACATATCGTGATATGAAATTTTTGGTCATATCGCACAGAGCTACTTGGCAGTAAGATTAATTTTGTCAAAAACTCTATCTCACTATATATAGTTTTAAAATTTGAAATGGAATGCGAATGTCTTTTTTTAACCAAGCTAGACAAACTCGTCACCCTCTGAAAAAAATGAGCCACCCAGAAAGTATGTTATAAAATTAAGAGCTTCTGCAAAAGCAGATTTGAAGTTTGGGATTGATGAGCATCATAGGTTGTGCGAACACATTATTTTAATAATATAGGAGCCGTTGTCTTTTATTCTCAGCCACATGCTTACACTGTCTGGGGATATAAGAAATATTTGGCTATACATCTTTTAAGTCACTCATGAATTACTTTAAGAAAGTCATATATACCTCAAGGGGACCATGCTGAAATTACCACTGTTATCTGTGTCATGACACTCAGAAGAAGTGGCCCCAAGTGATTAGGTCTTCAGTGTATTTCCATGTTTTCAGAGCGTCCCGCTTTCCTCGAACAAAGTGACCCTCTGTGTGTTGCTGTGTGAGTGATCGGGGCCGATGTGAATGCCATACATCAGCAGCATATTTTCAAGTAGTCTCAAGTGCATCTAGGAAAACATGGCTATGTCGCATTTTTCAACAACGGCAAACACGCAGAAGAAGAATTTGAAGCTGCTCTTGTGGGGGTTCAGTTCACAAGTTCAGGCCAGGAGTTATTCATCATATCACTCTGTCATTATTCATTTTGTTGTTTTGCAACTCCCATCCAGTTTCACAAATTTGTCTTTTTCAAAAATTACCCAAGACAAATTTCTGTGTGGGTATTTATTATGTACTTTAATTTTTAGATTATTTTCACGTATCAGGATTAAGTGTTGGTAATCTTTAAAAAATGCCAGCATTTTATTGACTCTCACAAAATTGTAATTACCAAATCTCAACAATCTCTCCTGAAAATCAACTCTTACCATTAGGGATGTGTTAATTGTGAAATTCTGAGCTGACAATGATAACAGTTTATTAAACAATTTATTTATTTTCCCTTTTGCTTTAGGGAAGTCATTATTTACAAGAATAACTAAAATCTAGTTAGCACTTCATTATTTAGAAGAATTAACGAGTGCATAATTGATGTGAAACAACATTGGCATTAACTTTTTTGCCAGCTTATCATTACAACACAATGTTGTCTACATAGATTAGAACAACACCAAGCCTTTGTCCCACACTCGTCGGACCTCAAATAGCGAGCCTCAGAATGAAGACCACATTTCCCATAAACGCTGCTGCTTCTTGTCTCAAAGGGCTCACCTCATTTAAAACATTATAATGTAGTAGTGCGAACAGATTTTTTTAATGCCCAATCTAATGCTCTACCTTACCCCTTCATGTTTGTTATACTGTAAGGTTTTTTCAGTTAATTTTGTTTTATTCCATTTTATTTCATTTGTTATTAAAAAGAATTAAATTCCTTGGTGGAGGTTTGCACTCTCCCAGTGCTTATATTATTAAGACTGTAATTAATGACATTTTTGCATCATTTACTGAGGATTTTACAGTTATGTGCATAATTCTTGGTGCGATGGTTCCTATTGTGTAAATGTGGGTGACACTGAGAAGTTGTGATGAGAGATCAGTGCAGATCAGGGGACAAAGACTTTAAGACTTTTTAACCTGAAAGGGATTTACTGGTAACTGTTGCTTCAAAATCCCCATTCTTCTAGCACAGACACAAAGTTTAACTGTGAGGAAATTGGACATGTTCACATGCTGGTGGGACATTTTTCATAAAAGGTGTTTATGAAATTGGAAATACTGTCATTGTTTTTTTTAATGTTTTACTTTTTTAATCACTATGAAAAATCTGTTTCACTTTACTTAACAGATATTGTTTTTCTGTGAAATAAGTTGGTAGAAAAAAAAAAACCTTGATGACACTGAAAAGGTGCTCGAGGTGTGAACATGTTTGAGTAATGTTTCTGGTATTTTGCCGAGTTGAAACGTAGGTCTGCTGTGTAAACTAGAATGTGTGCAAAAGACCTCTCATCTCAGTTGTGGAGAAAAAAAAAAACAAGAAACGGGGGTCTAGAGGCACAAAGGACGTGTTTAAATATGGTCTGGTAGCAGTTAGTCAAGATTCACTGTGCGTATGTGTATGTGTGTGTAAGATTACGGGGAGGCAGGTGGTGTTTAAAGGACCTTTAACAGTCTCGCTTCATCCTTTTCCACTCACCATCGTCTGACTTTTGACCCAGGCTTGTTAGAGCTATCAGTAATGGGGCCACTCCGAGTTTACATACGCACGCACGCATGCACACACACACACACACACAGAGCCAGGGAATTAAGTTGAAAAATTACCCCGACCTTAGACAAGGTCACGGCCAGCTTCATTTCATGTCTCTCTCTCTCCAGGATTATATTCTCTACAAACTCCAACAGAATCGGCTCTATTTTTTTCTTTCTCTTTCTTCCTTTATATTATACAACACCTCTCTCCCCCTTTTTCGTCTGTGATTTTACATCGACTTAAGCTGGAGCGTTTCAGAGAATAAGGCGGACAATCCATTCAACTTGTGACCTGAAAAGACCAATTTGTGTGTTTTGGACTGAAAGGACAAACATAGCTCAATTTAAGAATTCCTATACTATGTTATTCTTGCCGTCTAAGGCTGGCTGGTCCAGATTTGTGAACATGGACCTGGAGAAATTTCCCAAAACAGAAGAAACTGGAGAAACACGAGTCAAACACAAGGTCATTGTCAGTGATACAATCTACAGCTGCCTGTGAGACAGTAAAATGAATGTTTTTTTTTTCCCTGTTTTCATGGCTGCACAACGAGTAAGAGCTGCTTTATTGTGCCTATAAAATATTAAATTTTGCCCACCCGTTACCTAGTAACATTTTTGTTTTATTTAAAAGGTGTAAACACAGTCGTTGTAGGATATGGAAAAAAAATTACAACATCACTAACAAACATTAATGTGTTGTTAATTTTTAATTTCATAAATTTCACAAGAAAGAATGAATACATGACAAATAAATAAATAGTGGCTTGTGCAAAATTTTGGGTACCCTACACAATTAATTAAACACACCAATTTAAAAACAAATCACCTAAATATAGTATTTTTCAAGGGGTGGCAAAATTTTTGCCTGTATGTTGTAGAGAAAATTATATGGCAGATATACAGTTATGGTTACAAACACATCAATACATTTATTATAAATACAAAAAACAAGAAAAGTGCACAATTATAATGCGGTTATAAAAATTGTAAGGAACATATAGCTCCACCACTACATTTAATATAGTTCAGTTGAGTTTACATCACATACAGTATTGTACAGTGTAATATGAGGATTGGTCCACTTATTTTATGGTTTTGGACACATGTAGGATGGAGGTGCAGTATCTCATATGGGAGATGAGTGGAATTTATTAACTGAACAGAATCCTGCTCAGAGAGCCCACTTTACTGAATGAAATGTCCAGCCTCGGCCTGAACTTCAAAATCTCTCTCTTTTTTGTAAGACAAATGGATATTTAGGAGGGGGTGGTCATCGTTACTACAGAAATTAAAATATTTTGAAACTTCCTTTAATAACCTCTAATTGAGAAAAAAATACAACTAAATAAACTTTAATGGGCTTTCTATAACTGCACAGCCTCTGTACTTTGTGCTGAATACTTTGCAGTGGAGGAAAAAAGGACATTTTCTTAACTATAATCCTACACATTTTGCTGGTAAATTCTTAAGTCCATATCTCATGGGGAGGCGAATGCTGAGGAACGTTCACAAATATTGCGGTTGTTGGGGTTTCATCAGAGTCCATAGAAGTTTGCACAACAGTTCTCAAACAGTTTTTAAGGTCCCACACAGGTTTTCTTGTCACAAGAATGTGTTCAGATTTTTTCCACAAACGTTTGCAAAATAGTTTTAAGTGTTTACAAATGGTTGTAACATATTTGCTAACGGTTGTAACCACTGACGCTAAAGTTCTTTTTGGTTTGCCAAGTAGTGAACACTTGCAGCTGTTTAAGAACCTCTACGACAAAACTGTTTAAGACCTTAAAAATTGTATGCAACTATTTTGTAACCTTTTACAAACTCTAATGAACCCCATCATCCCTCCATCTTCCTTCACTTGTTCAGGGGTCTGGGGTGCGGGAGCAGCAGTCCAATCAGAGAAGCCCAGACTGTCGCCCGGTTCACATAGCACCATAATGCCCATAATCCGTCATGCAGGTGGTGAGCCCACTGGAGGGTGGACCCACGTGGCTCATTGTGTACACCGGGTTCTTGTAACTTTTTCATGGGGATCCGCTGGACCACCCTTGATCTGGCCCTTCACCCAGGATCTGTTTACCATGGTAGATCTTCCAGGGGCAAGCTGCCTCTGACAACATATCTCCTGGGATCATGAGGGCGTGCAAACCCCTCCACCATGATAAGGTGGCAATCCACGGAGGAGGTGACAAACCCTTCAAATCACAAATATTGAACATTCCTAAGCATTCACTGCTCTGTGAGATACTTGTTTGATTTTGCCAGTATTTGTCAGAAAAATTGTTGACAAATCCAAAAAAGCTGACAAATCCAAATACAGCATTCAAAGCTCTGTGAGATACTACCCCACAATAGACTGATTCAATAACATAAGAATGAATTCTGCGAGAAATTAGGGATTTCATAACAGATCAGATGTTTCACAGTCATATCAGAGGTTTTATTAATCCTAAATAAAAATTCATTTCCATTTAGATGGCACTGAAGACCTTCAAATTTTATAGAGACCAAACAAACATTCCTCTTATTCAGCCATCAGTGACATTGAAAGAAAAAGAAAATGTTTTTAGCAGGAAAAACAACACTGACAGCTTCAAGTTTAGTCCATCTGCTTCAGCCATCTGTGCTGAGAGGAAAGCAAAGAGAGCAACAACATAGAGAGACATCACATAAAATCTTGGCAGGAATAGTAGCTGTAGATCAGGAGCATTGAGACGGAGATACCTGTAGAAAGGTGTGGGAAAATAAGTAACAAAGAAATCACAGTAGTGACTCAGGAGATAGAGCGGGTCGAATCTCGCTTTCCCCAACCATCCTGCCGTTGTGTCCTTGGGCAAGGCACTTTACCCACCTTGCCTCCAGTGTCCATGACACTGGGTATGAATGTGAATCAATGTTTGGTGGTGGTCAGAGAGACCGTTGGTGCATTTTGGTCAGTCTGCCCCAGGGCAGCTATGACTACAGAGGTAGCTTACTACTATCAGTGTCTGTCTGGAATGAATAAATAATGGACTATGTTATGTCTGGATGGATGGACCAGTGGACACGTTTTCTGTGTTGCTGTACCACATCTCTCCAGGTGTGGTACAGCAGGTTACAGGTTGAAAGCAGAGTGCCAAAGAGAGACAGGCTCCCACTGTTAGCCCCTTAATGTAGTCATGGCGTGATGACGTCATCTGTGCCTGCGTCCCCACGTCAGTGACGTGCATAGTGATATCCTAATATGCCACATTTAACCCCCCCCCCCCGAATAACCAGAACTCTACTGGTGATGGTTAACCTTAGCTGGGTACCTTGATTGTGTCATATTGCCACTAGGTTGCCAATGTTTAACCAGTATTTTGGGTACACATATTTGCCTGATGTCAATAGCACAATATGGTTAACTAGCTTCTAAACCCAGACCATAAATCACTTCAGGTTCCATACACCCAAACCATTACTTTTTAAACCATTATATGAACCTGGGCAACTGGGTAGACTGCCAGAAAGACCCTGTATGGTTGAGTAAATTATTCTGCCACTTGTATCAACCATGCTCCTTTTAAACATTTTCAAAAAACAATCATTTAATGGTCCAATCTCAGGGGGCCTCTGGCGAGCCCGTGGTGGGTGCAGCCTTAGAGGTGCTGGCCACAGCAGACCTGGGTGCCATTTTGCTGGAATCACTCTCTCGTCAGCAAAGCCCCAGTCCGGGTCCCACACTGGCTGGGTCTGTTCCAGTGTTGCATCTTGATCCGGGGCAGCTGCTGATCTTATCTTCCGCAGACAGCTGGCATGCCATCTCAAACCATCGGTCATCTGGAAGGTGGTTGGCCCCAATTGCACAGTGATCTGCATCAGCAGTGACAGGAGCATCTGCAGGTCATCTGGGTGTTCGGATCGGCAGAGTCTAACCGAGCCGAGCACCGTGAGCGCTGACCTGGTGGGCTTCATGCAGCGCTGCTGCTGCTCTCTCATCCCTGATGCTGGTTGCGGTTGTGGTGGCGTGACGTTCTCGCCAGCGGCAAGACGCGCTCCGGGTTGGCGTCGTTCACCGGTGTCCTGTTTGGCCGCAGACTCTTACTTCCTGCAGCTGAACGGCGGCTCCATGAGGCTTATGCCGGGTGAGGATCTGAGTCGAGTCTGGGTTCTGCTCTTCGTGCGGTGTGAAGCTTGGAGTGGCTGTACCCACATCTGGGTGAAACGTGCTCCAGCCATCAGCAGTCAAACAAAGTCCTTCGTGGTTGTAAATGGTGAAACCCAATTCGTGGAAAAGGTCGCACCCCAGATGTTGTCGCCATGCATTGCTACCTGGAAGGTGAATGCTGGGAGGACTTTGGACCTGTAGCAAACCATCAGCGTGATGGTTCCTACCAGGCTGATTTTGGTGTGCCTGTATCCGTAGAGCTCCACCACGTCAGGCTTGATTGGATGCCAAGGAAAGAACTTCCTCACTGTAACCCAGTTCATCAGCTACCTCGTAGCGGCAGTGTCCAATAGTAACAGCAGGCTGATATCATCGAGCCTCACTATGCACCACTTGTACGCTGAATTGCTAGAGTCCACTGCAAGGATTGTTGTTGTTAACGGCAGTCCAATTGGGCTGGGTGACGAGCTTGTCATTAATCATGTTGAACGGCACACCTTGGCAAAATGGTTAAGCTTAAGTGCTGGCATCTCTGCCCCCTGACTGGGCAGGGGCGCACGCATGTTTGGTGCGCTGGGGAACCACAGTTACCACGCGTCCGGGGTCCCGTGATGTCCTGTTGTCCCGTGATGTCCACCTCGGCGTCCCCCAAAAAGGTTGTGGTGTCAGTGGGCTCTTCTGCCGGGGTAACTGCATGAGCTAGCAGGGTTTGTTGTTTCAAAGCTCCTAGTTGTGATGTTAGCTGGGCGGTGGCCTCCAGCTGAAATGCTAACTCCACCGCCTTGCCAGTGGCAGGTCGCCCGGCCCCATTAACAGCTTTTCCCACAGCCGCGGGTTGGTGTGCTTCGCTAGCTGGTCCCGCAACCATCTCATCTTCTAGCTGTGCAAGCCTGCATGTACTCGCCAGACAGTGGAGGCCGGTGACGAATTGCTGAGTCGTCTTTTCCACTCCCTGTCGGCGTTGGTGAAACCTAATCCTTCGTGCCAACACACTCTCGGGCGTCACGAAATGTCCAGCTAATAAGACGACACGCTCACTGTAGGTGTCTGCCACGCTCAGTGTTCTGAACACGCGCTGTCCCTTGCTGCCGAGGCTATGTATTAGCATGGTGCTTAGCCAAAGCTTGTTAGCCTTAGCTAAGTCCATAGCTGACACATATATCTCAAAGGACTCAAACCAGCGAGGCCACGGAATGGGCAAGTCACCTGGGGTGGTGAGGAATGGCGGCAGGTGTGCCAGGTACGCTTCCAGGGACAAGAGTTGCAAATTAGCTAATAGCTATACACTCTATGTGCAACACATCAGATTAATTGTCTTTGATTAATTGTCTATGTTTATTGCACTGTCCCTGTCAAATAAACTAATCTACTACTACATCTTCAGGAAAATGTTGAATTCTCCTCCAGAAGACTGTTTCAAGTCAAGTCAAAGTCATCTTTATTGTCAATTCTGTTATATGTACAATACATACAGAGAATTGAAATTACATTACGCTGAGACCCATGGTGTAGTAAGGTAAACACTAAGCAGGAAATATGAATATAAAGTATAACATCTAACACCAAACAGTAGACATTGAACATCAAACATCAGTGCAAAGAAAACCAACCCCCAACCAGAAGCTAACTAAAAATACTAAAGGTGGGCAAAATAACTAAATACGATGAAAATTAAGACAGCATGTATTGACTTAAGGCACATATCAGGGCACATAGAGGGTTAAAGTGGCACGTAGTGCAAATAGAGCAGTCTATTGCTGCATAAAGTGCAGGGTGCACTGATCTCAGGGTGCAGCCCTGAGATCAGTGTGTGTGCATGTGTTAGAGTGAACAGTTCCTGGATGACAGAGTTCAGTTTTTGAAGCTCCTGAAATCAGTGTGTGCGTGTGTGGGAGTGAACAGTACCTGGGGATATCAGAGTTCAGTTGTTGGGAGGGGGGTGTCAGAGTCCAGGATTTGTGTGTGTGTGTGTGTGGGGGGGGAGAGAGCAGGAAGAGAGTTGAGCTTCCTGACAGCCTGGTGGATGAAGCTATCCTTGAGTCTGCTGGTCCTGGCCCAGAGACTCCACAGTCTCCTCCCTGATGGCAGCAGACTGAAGAAGCTGTGTGGTGGGTGGGTGGTATCACCTGCAATGCAGAGGGCTTTGTGAGTGAGGCAGGTGCTGTAGATGGGCTCAAGGGAGGGGAGAGAGGCATCGATTATCTTCTCAGTTGTTCTCACTATGCGCTGGAGGGTCTTGCGGCAGGATGCAGTGCAGGCGCCGTACTACACGGTGATGCAGTTGGTCAGGATGCTCTCGATGGTGCCTCTGTGGAAGGTACACATGATGGGGGCCGAGGCTTTGGCTCTTCTCAGTTTGCAGAGGAAGTAGAGACGCTGCCAAGCTTTCTTGGCCAGTGATACAGTGTTGGCATACCTGCCAACTACTCCGGTTTTGCCGTAATGGTTACGGTTTTCAAGACCCCATTCCGGGTTACGGCTTTATTAATCAAAATTACAGTTTTTCACTAAAAATTCAGTCAAAAATTTTAAATCGTAAAAAAAACACGAAAGCAATTCCAAACACGAGATCGCTAGGAATCGTATCTAAATTTACCTGAAGCGTTTGCTAAGCTAACGCTATCGCTATAGCTAACGCCATAGCTAGTCGTAGCACCTAACACCGATACAAAGAAGCAACTCCGTCCCCAGTGATTGGGGCTTGCCGGAGGAACCAACCGAGGCAACAGTTGGATGGGAGCCGGATCGGAGCTCAACTACAGTGGCGGTGGGCGGCGGGACTCGGTGGAGGAGCTGCCGGTACCCCGGCTGGACAGGAGCTCAATTGCAGCGGCAGTAAGCAGCGGGACTAGCAGCGGAGGGGGCTAGCTGAGGCCCAGCTGGATTCGAGGTCGGTCGGATCGGATACCGGCGACACCAGCAGAGATTGTTTTACTATCAACAGGTCAGTAAAAATGCCTCCAAAGAAGGAGGAAATGGAAGAAATCAAAAAATCTCTGAACTAAGTTCAGAGATTTTATCTTCTTGGAACATAAGTCAATATTATACAGTAATAAGTGGCATTCAGCTGTTTGTTTTATGTCATTTAAGCACAGTTCTGGTACTTAAAAATCATAAAAACCCAGGAGCTTCGGAATAATAATAATAATATTAATATTAATAATATTAATAATGCTAATATTTGTTTGGCAAATATTAGCATTATTATTATTAGCATTAGCATTAGGGGTGCGGCCCCTGGACCCCGGCTAGCTACTAGGCTTTTCAGGTTTGAAAAGTTGGCAGGTATGTGTTGGTAGTCCAGGAGAGGTCCTCTGTAATGTGCCCACCCAGGAACTTGGTGCTGCTCACCCTCTCCACAGCAGCACCATTGATGGTCAGGGGAGCATGCTGGGTGTGCACTCTTTTGAAGTCCACAACAATCTCCTTTGTCTTCTCCATGTTCAGAGAGAGATTGTTGTCTCCACACCACATGGCCAGGCGGCTCACCTCACTCCTATAGTTTATCTCGTTTCCGTTGTTGATGAGACCCACCACAGTTGTGTCGTCTGCAAACTTGATGAAGAGGTTGGAACTGTGTGTCGTGTACAGTCATGAGTCAGCACAGTGAAGAGGAGGGGGCTCAGCACACGTCCTTGGGGTGCCCCTTTGTTCAGAGTGATGGTGCTGGATGTGTTACTGCCAATTCGTACTGCCTGCGGTCTCCCCATCAGGAAGTCCAACAGCCAGTTACACAGTGAAGTGTTGAGCCCCAGCTGGTCCAGTTTGTGAATGAGCTGTTGGGGGATGATTGTGTTGAATGCTGAACTAAAGTCTATGACCAGCATTCTAATGTAGGAGTCCTTTGTGTCCAGGTGTATGAGGCCTGAGTGGAGGGCAGCTTAGGCAAGTTTACCTCGTCGCCAATGTTATATCTGGATGAAGGGACCAGTGGACACATTCTCTGTGTTGAGGGTTAGCTTTTGTTGAACTGCTGACAACACGTGGAACAAGCTAGGAGAGGTGTGGTACAGCAGGTTACAGGTTGAAAGTAGAGTGCCAAAGAGAGACTGTCTCCCGCCGTTAGCCCCTTAATATAGTCACGGCGTGGTGATGTCATCCGTGCCTGCGTGCCTGTGTCCCCATGTCCATGACGTGCATGATGATATTCTAATATGCCACAGACTCACTGTAAAGCACTTTGAGATGTCACTTGGCATGTAAATCACCATATACATCTAGTCTGTTATTATCAGGGTGGATATTAGCACCCACCACTGACCAAATGAGAGTGAATTTGTTAGGTGGTTGGTAAATCTGATTAATCTACCAGCCACCATAGCATGCAAATAAAAGGCTTCACTTCCTGCAGGAAAATCCCATTTAGTTGTCAGGTTTTTATAGACCATACAGTCTTGGGGCTTTCTTCTTTAATAGTGTTCTTACCCTCCAGAGTTGTAGGTGGTGGTAATGTGCATTGACGCTGAAATTTCATATTAAATGTAAAACAGCAAGAAATCACAACAAACAAATGATGGAGTCACCCAACTGGTGAATGTAAAAAAAAGTGGCATTATGTTGTGGGTACAAAGGCTGGAGATGATGACACAGGGCCTTCACAAGAGGACACAACTGACGATTTTTCATTGAGAAATGGAGAAGAATGCTAGTTGAGAGGTATGTGACTGGCTAGTTTTTGATTAGCCTAGTCAGACAATATTTTGCTCCCACTGTCAGCAATGTTGTTGGCAAAATGATAAAAAAAAAATTTGAAGACGGCATCAATTTATTTATTTATTTATTTACAGGAAGAAAATGGTCTTAGTTTTTTGTTTGTCTTTTTTAAGCAAGACAAATGCTACATATAATAAAACTGCAGTTACAAAATGTCTGGTGAAAAATATGAGTAGAATTTAGGAAATAGTTAATTTCCAGTACTGCATATAATCCATACAACTTAAGATCTCCATGCACTTTTTATTAATGGTACAGTATTATTATTTATGTACAAATTATAGCTAATTACTGGTGGAGACTTCTGTTAGAGACCCCTTTCTGTTCCAGTTGAAGTAATATATGAGCTCTGTATTCTGCCCTGCATAATCAAGTGCATCCATAATAGGGCTGTGCGATATGACAAAAAATTCATATCATGATATAAGTCGTCTTATATCACGATAACGATATATATGACGATATGCATTTTCTGTAAATTCTACAGTTTATATAATCACATAAAAATGACAGTTTTTTAAACTTTTTTTACATGTACTGTTTTCCCTCATAATTTTGCAGTGTTATAAAATAGTTTTTTAATGTGTATTTGAGACTTGATTCTCATAAATTTCAGTTTTTTCTTTTAAATCATATATGAATAAAAAGTAAACATCAATAAGTTAAATATTTCTTGAGCCAGAGTTTGAGAAAAGCAAAAAAAACAAAAAAACAAAACAAAACAAAAAACATAACATAAAGAAAATGTCTTAAAATGAGAAAATTACCCATGGCTGTCACCTACAGATATAAATTAGCTGTTAGTTTAAATCAGTGAAAATTTAAGTGTAGACCTGCAGTCTTCCTTTCTGGCCTGATTTGACCTGTTTGCTTCTTGGTAAAAATATTTCAGATTGGTCATGATCTAAAAATCAAAGACACAAAAGGTTAATGTAATAAAATACATGCGATGACTTTAACTTTATTCATTATCCATTCCCTCCAGTATTTCGCGATGTTGTGATCACACCAATTCACGCGAAATCAGCCAATCAGTGCAACTATTGCACAACCTTGCAACTTTGTCCAATCACCGCAACTTTTCCGCAATTTTGACCAATCCTCGTCAACTTCCGCCAATTTCACCAATCAAATTTGTCTAACTGGCGCTGAAATGCTCAGTCTAACCAATCAAATGCATCGTTGCACCACGTTCACTTCTGTGTTTACAGTGAGTAGTGAATTTATAGTTTACAGTGAGTAACGGAACACATCTGCAAACAGTGTGTGATTTAAAAAAAAACGCTCATCCGTGAAGTTTTCAACACCGTCCCTTCCTCCGTCTGCCCCAGCCTGCCCGTGGACGCCTCGCCACATCTCCATCCTGACCACGTGTGCAAAGTGCTGAGTTTGTGTTGAAAAACATGCGCCTGCCCAAAAGCACCCCGTCGCAGGAGTGTGCGTGAGGAGAGTACACTACATTACAGTGAGTGTTTGAACATCTTTAGAGGTAAAATCATTACTACATCTGGTCAATGAGCTTTAAAACTGAATCTCCATTGTGGACGGACAAACACACCCACCCATCCCCCCTCCCCCTCGCCGTCCTGTTGTAAATGAAAGGTGTGTGTGTGAGAGAGAGAGAAGCCCGACATGCAGCAGGCAGGTAGGCATGGAAAAACAGAGAATATTCTCAGTATTTTTTTTCTCAAAAAACAGACTCCAATAGCCAGTACAGTGCAACAGAATAATTTATTTTTTCCTCTCCGCTCGGTACCGAGTAGTTGGGGACCGTAGGGAGTTTTCAAATGAAGGTGCTGCCAATAATTTCCAAATCTATACTCTTTAACGTGCATGAGTTTTTCCTGTATAGCAGAAGTTTCTGCTTAATTTACAAATCACTATAATAGGAAATTTTTGACAATCCTGTGCTTTTTATGTATTGTTATATAGGATATCACTGCGATGAACTGGAAAAAAGCATCTGCTTTAAAATTTGGAATTCTTCCCACAACTTTTAGTGCAGAAAACACTCTAAAAACATCACAACTTTTCCCACAACTTTTTAAAAAAGCTCCCGCGAATTCAGGCTTTTTGGCTCACAACAATCATAAAAACATCCCGCAACATCCTGGAGGGACTGATTACACTGGTCAACACCAAATTTATTGTCTTAAGTTGTTTTAGCTGATTAAGGACAATTTTGTTTTAAAACCAAATCACATTGGTTTTGCTCAATCGAGTCAACTTTTTGAACTATGGCCACGTGTTTTTTTACGTTTTTGTTTACATGTGTGGGTATTTTCGCTTTATATGATTCAAAATTCTTTTTTATTTCTTGAAATTCTCTGAATTTTGAACAATGGTGATGTAACATTCAATTTACATGCATTTACCTTTATCACTGTCTACTATTCAATTTACAGTACAACTGTACAACTGCTTACAACTTGGCATAAAAACCTGGCCTGATTGAGAGAAATGGATGTCATTTTCGGATTCAGCGGTGCAAAATTGTCTTAAATCAGCTGAAAAAAACAGACAACTTACAAAACAATTATTTTTGTTATGTTGTGTTATCAATGCTTGACTATTTAAAATGATTAGAAATCAGATAAATTACATAAAGAGCCAACTTGCTCCTCCAACCCATTTTAATGTATTTATTATTTATTTTGTTTGTATATGCCACATCATGCACTTTTGCAGCTTTAATAATTTTTTTCAGACAGAACTAAGAATTCGGCAGTAATTTAAACCAAAAAAAAAACAGTGGTCTGCTACAGTTTCCAGTTAGCACAACTTAGCATTGTCATTTACATTTTATAATTAGGCATGGCGTTACTGTTACTTACCTCCTATTAAAACGAGGTTAGTGAACTATCCTCTCTGATGCAGCACGATGAAAAACAGTCCCACATCCCTGGCAAACAGGAGTAGTAGCTATCTGAACCGATAGTTTGGAGTTGGCATTAGCATCCACTGGACTGAAGCCTAGCCACCCACGACACACCTGTTCCGCTGTGCGCACTGCAGAGGATAGACGGGGCACTGACATGTAGTGGTGAGGAGCTTTACTGAATAAACAGTAGTATGTGCATGTTAAATAACGGTATAAACAATAGAGTATTATATGAAACAATAGACGTTTTTATAATGTCATCTGATATACAGTGGTGTGAAAAAGTGTTTGCCCCCTTCCTGATTTTTAATTTTTTTGTATGTTTGTCACACTTAAATGTTTCAGCTCATCAAACAGATTGTATTATTAGACAAAGGTAACACAAGTAAACACAGTTTTTAAATGAAGGTGTTTATTATTAAGGGGAACAAAAATCCAAACCTACATGGCCCTGTGTGAAAAAGTGACTGCCCCCTAAACCTAACAACTGGTTGGGCCACCCTTAGCAGCAACAACTGCAATCAAGCTTTTGCAATAACTGGCAATGAGTCTTTTACAGCGCTGTGGAAGAATTTTGGCCCACTCATGTTTGCAGAATTATTGTAATTCAGCCACGTTGGAGGGTTTTCGAGCATGAACCACCTTTTTAAGGTCATGCCACAGCATCTCAATCGGATTCAGGTCAGGACTTTGACTAGGCCACTCCAAAGTCTTAATTTTGTTTTTCTTAAGCCATTTAGAGGTGGACTTGCTGGTGTGTTTTTGATCATTGCCCTGCTTCAGAACCCAAGTGCGCTTCAGCTTGAGGTCACGAACAGATTGCTGGACAATCTCCTTCAGGATTTTTTGGTAGACAGCAGAATTCATGGTTCCATTTACCACAGCAAGTCTTCCAGGTCCTGAAGCAGCAAAACAGCCCCAGACGGTCACACTACCACCACCATATTTTACTGTTGGTATGATGTTCCTTTTCTGAAATGCTGTTACTTTTACACCAGATGTAATGGGACACACACCTTCCAAAAAGATCAACTTTTGTCTCATCAGTCCACACAGTATTTTCCCAAAAGTCTTGGAGGTCATCATGATGTTTCCTGGAAAAAATGAGATGAGCCTTTATGTTCTTTTTGCTCAGCAGTGGTTTTTGTCTTGGGACTCTTGCCATGCAGGCCATTTTTGCCCAGTCTCTTTCTTATGGTGGAGTCATGAACACTGACCTTAACTGAGGCAAGTGAGGCCTGCAGTTCTTTGGATGTTGTTGTGGGGTCTTTTGTGACCTCTTGGATGAGTCGTTGCTGCACTCTTGGGGTAATTTTGGTCGTCCGGCCACTCCTGAGAAGGTTCACCACTGTTCCATGTTTTTGCCATTTGTGGATAAAGGCTCTCACTGTGGTTCGCTGGGGTCCCAAAGCTTTAGAAATGGCTTTATAACCTTTTCCAGACTGATAGATCTCAATTACTTTGTTTCTCATTTGTTCCTGAATTTCTTTGGATCGCAACATTATGTCTAGCTTTTGAGGATCTTTTGGTCTACTTCACTTTGTCAGGCAGGTCCTATTTAAGTGATTTCTTGATTGAGAACAGGTGTGGCAGTAATCAGGCCTGAGTGTGGCTAGAGAAATTGAACTCAGCTTTCCAAAGATGTGATAAACCACAGTTAATTTATGGTTTAACGGGGGGAACCACTTTTTCACACAGGGCCATGTAGGTTTGGATTTTTTTTCCCCTTAATACAGGGATGTGATTTTTCCGCTAATTCGCGGAATTCCGCTTTTTTTATCTTCCAAAATAAAAAAAAATATTATATGAGTATATACCGGATTCCGACTTTTAGTAATTCCCTAACCGTAATGAAACAACGTGCCTGATTGGCTGATCGTCCTTGCAGTGACCAATGAACGCAGCTGTTGCAGTGATGTCGATGATTGAACTTAAAGATGCTCCGAGAATTAAAGAAATTGACAAGATCGTGAAAAACAAATTTCGTTGGGATTGGCTAGAAAAGGAGATTGCATCAGATGTTGGTAAGAAAACTGTGACAAATTTGTTTAGCGATTTTATACGGAAAATCGACCGTGCCGGGAAGGCACAGAAAACATGTACAAGAAGGAGCAAAAAACATGTACAAGGGGTCAAATTGAGGTCCACTAATTATTCAATTGCTGGAACTTTCGGTGTTCAGAAAAAAACCATCGAAACCATACGGCCTCCACCCTTTGTTAATGACACGATCGGACACGGAAATCAAAAGGAATGATCCACCCCAACAACCAGTGCCAGTTGCGGATAGAGTAGTGAATTTTGAGGTATGTGAAGATATATTTTTGTATACATGTCATCTAGTTAATATTTTCTTCATCTTGCCTGCTGAAGATGTTTTGGACTTTATTTAAAAAATATTTTTAACGCAGTGCACAGTGGACATTGGCTCATAACTTTTGAATATTTCTAAGACTTAGCTACATCAGTGATTGTGCAAAATGAACTGCTCAAGACTCAATGGAGATTGAAACTGGTGATCTGAAATAAATGCTGAAATTATAAAAAGTAATGGTATGTTGGAATTTTATTTCTATTATAGAATAGATAAAATTAACTGATTTTGATTTGATCAAGTGTTAAAGCATGTGATGGATAATGCTTGTTGGAATATTTTAGGAATGCTATCTTCTTGGAACATAAGTCAATATTATACAGTAATAAGTGGCATTCAACTGTTTGTTTTGTCATTTAAGCACAGTTTTGGTACTTAAAAAATCACAAAAACCCAGGAGCTTCGGGGGGCTTTGCCCCCTGAACCCCCCTCACCAGGACTCTGCCCCGGACCCCACTGGGGGACTCCGTCCACCACACCCCCTGCAAAATTTTCAGATAATTTCACCAACCCCAAATCACATCCCTGCTTAATAATAAACACTTTCATTTAAAAACTGCATTTTGTGTTTACTTGTGTTATTTTTTTCTAATATTAAAATTTGTTGATGATCTGAAATATTTAAGTGTGACAAACATACAAAAAAAAATGAGAAATCAGGAAGGGGGCAAACACTTTTTAACACCACTGTATATTGTAACCCTTGCCTTATGTTAATTAGGTAAGGGAAATTATTAAGTGTAGACCAGTTGCTAGGTTCGTAAGGGTTACAATAGGGAATTAAAATGAGTGTGGAATGAAATAGCTGGAGGCAAGGAATGAGCAATTCATATCTGTATTATTAAAGATAAAAGGAACAAAATATACAAACAATTTACAAATATACAAATATAACAACGGCCGGCATGAAATAAAACCCCAAAAATGTCCTACTGAGCTCAGTGTTTGTTTGTCTTTTTGTTTTAGTCATTTGACCAGTCAAGATATCTTGTATTTCCAGACTCAGGTCTCTTTTCCTCTTTTAAAGCGGCGGCTTGAGTTGTTACCACTTTGAATTTTGGGCACTGGAGAGAGGAAGGATGTTCTTCAACCGAGATCTTGGTTCAGATCTCGGTTCAGTCTCGGTTCAGGTCTCGGGTCAGGTCTCGGGTCAGGCTCGCCATCTCCATTCGGAGAGAATCCAGGATCCAGAAGGTTCTTAATCGGCAACCAAAAAAAACCTAGCCTGCACAACAATAATGGTATTATTGTTTACAGCTAGAGTAATTCATTTTCCAATCTCTTCTTATATAACACTATAGCTTAGTGTTTAAATTCTTCTCTCATATTACTATTGTTACAATCCAGTAATATAGTAATATCTTACATTTCACATCTTACATCTTACATGCATGTGTTCTTTTCTCACAATCTCTCTGGTAGCACATGAAATACTTTTTTTTTCTCATGTAACCAATTAAATGAATTTCTCTTTTTATCTCTACATCATTTAACCATGAAATTATGATTAGTCCTTTTTAACCTTGTCTTTGTAAATCATGAAATGAAATACAATTAATTTATCACATAACCAGGGAATATACTGTCCCATTACTTCCAATATTTCCTTTTAAAATCAGTAAAACCCTGTCTGAGCTACTGGGTTTAGCATAACCTATGAATTTACATAGGAGACCAACACAGTGTGCTTTTAGCATCAAACTAGATAGATAGATAGATAGATAGTTTATTTCGAACACAAAAAATATAACAAAAAACAAGCAAATAGCAAATGCAATAAAGTTACAGTATACACTGTTCGAAAGGGAGAAGGAAGAAGTGAACACTTATTAATTCCAACTCCTCTTTTCCATCGATACACCCATGTGAATTTTATACAAATTACCACCTTTAAGACCCCAAGTAAACAATTTACTGTATTTTTTACAGATCAACATTAACACCCGTCCATTCTAACATACAATGAAGTCCATATATCAAAACCAGTCTCAAACGACACAGATACTCACAGTGCTGTCCCACCCACCATTCCATAGTGTCCCATAATGTCCCAGAGTGAACATAATGAATCGTACATATAAATTCTACCCTTCTAACATATATCCTTTCAACAAATGGTGCTTATACCTCTTTTTAAATTGATTTCTGTTTGTACATAGTTTCAGTTCCGGCTCCAGACTGTTCCACAAATCCACCCCACAGACAGATATGCACATACTTTTCTTGGTTGTACGTATCTTGGGTTTTGTAAAGTTTAAGTCTCCTCTCAAATTATGATCGTTGTCTCTTTTTTAAATATTTTTTGTATATTAGTTGGGAGTTGATTGTTAATCGCCCTGTACATTACTTGTGCTGTCTTAAATTTAACTAAATCGATGAACTTTATGACATGTGACTTCAAGAACAACGAATTGGTATGGTCTCTATATCCTGCATTGTTAATTATCCTTATAGCTCTTTTTAGTGATGTGCATATTGCTTGTAGGTTGGTCTTGTAGGTGTTTCCCCAGACTTCTACACAGTAGTTAAGATAAGGTAAAAACAGTGAATTGTACAATAAGACCAATGATTTATAGTCCAAGATGTGTCTTGTCTTCCCCAGTATGCCTATACATTTTGCTAATTTAGCCCGGATGTGACTGTTGTGAGGTTTCCAGCAGATTTTATTGTCTAGCGTCACCCCCAGAAACTTATTTTCTTGTACTGTTTGTATTCTGGTATCATCTATCGTTACCATTATTTCATGATTTATTTTATAATTTCCAAACACCATAATCTTTGTTTTTTTTAGATTTAGAGATAATTTATTTTTGTTGAACCACTGCGTTAATTTTTCCATTTCAGTTGTGACCACCTCTAAAACCTGCTGCAAATTCTCACCAGTGCAAAGGATATTTGTGTCATCCGCAAACAAAATAAATTTCAGAATTTTTGATACTTGGCATATGTCATTTATATACAAGATAAAGCGTTTGGGTCCCAAAACTGACCCCTGGGGCACACCACAAGTGATGTCCATGCAGGGTGATTTGTGCTCTCCAATTTGTACAAATTGTTGTCTGTTACTTAAATAACTTTCCACCCAACTCAGTCCTACCCCTCTTATCCCATACCTTTCCAGTTTCCTTAGTAGTATTCTGTGGTCAATGGTGTCAAAAGCTTTCTTTAAGTCTATAAATACTCCTGCAGCAACCTTTTTTTTGTCTATACAACTAGTAATTTCTTCTATAAGTTTGATCAGTGCCAAAGATGTAGATTTATCTGCTCTAAAACCATACTGGCTATCTGTAAGGAGGTTGTGTTTTTCAATGAAATCATCCAGTCTCTTAGTGAATATTTTTTCAAGTATTTTGGAGAATTGTGAGAGTAAAGATACTGGCCTGTAATTTGTGAAGCGATGACTGTCTCCTGTTTTGTAAAGAGGTGTTACTTTTGCTATTTTCATTTTGTCTGGAAATGTACCAGTTTGAAATGACAGGTTACAGATGTGGGTGAGTGGCTTAACAATTCCCTCAATTACTTTTTTCACTATTGTCATGTCAATTTCATTCCAGTCCGTTGATTTTTTGTTCTTAAATTTACTCACAGTCTCGATAATTTCCTTTTCAGTAACTGCACCCAAAAAGATTGTGTTTGGATTTCTATCTTCTATTTCATTTACAGACCCACTGTGGTTTGTTTCTGGAGTCACTATTGATTTTGCTAATTCAGGACCAACGTTTACAAAAAATTTATTGAAACCACTGACCACATCTTCCATATTATTAATCAAACTGTCGTTTTCGATAAAATATTCTGGATAATTTGCATACTTAGGACAATTACTAATAATCCCCTTGAGTACTTGCCATATTCCTCTTATGTTATTTTTGTTATCCTCTAGTATTCTGTTGTAATATTCTTTCTTACAGGTCCTCATTATAGTGGTAAGCTTATTTTTATATCTTTTATATTTGATCTCAGCTTCCACCATTCTGCATTTAATGAATTGTTTATATAATGTATTCTTCTTTTTACATGCATTTATTAACCCCTTGGTGATCCAAGGAATATTTTTTTTTTTTGTTGTCTGTCACTGTATTGTTTTATAGGACAGTATTTATTGTACAATGATTGAAATGTTTGTAAAAATTTATCATATGCTCTATTTATGTCATTTTCATCATAAACTATCTTCCAATCTTGTATTAATAATTCCTTTGTCAGTAAATACATTGATTCTTCGGTTCTTATTCTTTTATATTTAATATTTTTGGTATACTTTTTCTTCCTATAATCACATTGATAGACAACAAAAATCGGCAGGTGGTCGCTGATATCATTCAATAAAAGCCCACTCCTGATATTATTTTCCATAATGTTTGTGAATATGTTATCTATTAGTGTGGCACTGTGCGACGTGATTCTGCTAGGTCCTGTAATTGTTGGATGTAAGCCCATGCTGTACATTGTGTTGATAAATTCTTCTGTCAAACTATGTTGTTTTGAGTTCATCAGATCTATATTGAAATCCCCACAGATGAACATAACTTTATGAGTTAGTTTTGCGTACATTTTTTCCATCCAGTCCTTAAATAAGTCAATGTTTGATCCAGGTGTTCTATATACACAGCTCACTACTACATTCTTCACATTGTCCAGACAGATTTCTATTGTAATACATTCAAATAAATCATCCACAGTTACTGACAGATTTTCAACAACCTTGTATTTCAAGCTCTTGTCAACATAAATTGCAACTCCTCCTCCTTTTTTCACTTTTCTATTTATATAATTTAATTCATAGCCATCCATGGTAAAATCCACTCCTTTCTCTTCACTGAGCCACCTCTCTGATATTGCCACAATATTGAATGGCTCTTTAAACTGATTTAAATAATCTTTAATGTTATTAAAGTTTGCATAGAGACTCCTGCTGTTGAAGTGGATCATAGAAATATTGAAATCAGTTGTGATCATTGTGTTGAACTGTTCATCTGTGTAATAATTACAGTCATTATTGATTGAGTTAAAAAGATTATTATCAGGGTCTATGTCATATTCTACGTCCTGTGGGTTGTGCTCTGTGTATTCAAAAACTTTCAGTTCCTGTTGTTCCTGTTTGTTGATTTTTTAATTCATGCTGTAGAATGTTTTGTTGCAGATGAGTAAAATCCTTCAGTGTCCTATATTTGTCTGAATTGTTGCTGTGCCTCCAGTTCATATTTGTCCAGTTCCATAATATTACGGATGTTAATGACCTTGGCTTCTTCAGGCGATCCGTTTAATTTGATGAATATTTTACAGTTTGATGTCCAGGTGTTTTGAATTTTTTTCTGCTTTTTCATGTATCTTGCTTTCCTGGCTATTTCTGCGTTCTCTTTCGTGAGGTGCTTGTTTATGTAGATGTTGGTTCCTTTCAGCTTCTTACCTTGTTTCATTAGTGCCGTCTTGTGTTTTCTGTTTACAAACCTCATGATCACAGCAGGTTTGTCGCCGTTTTTCCTGGGCAGAGAGTGGCAGGACTCGATGTTGGAGCAGTCCAGCTGTATTCCTTTTGACTGCATGAAGGCCGTCACCTGTTGCTCAGCGGATTCCTCATCCAGCTGACTTCCACTGCTGTCTGCGGCAACTGCTCTCGCGTATGATTGGGGTTTGATGTGGAGCCCCGTGATGATCATGTCGTTTGCCTGAGTGTTCTGGTCCATCTCAGCCAATCTGCTTTCCAGATACGCCAGCCTCTTGTCTTTCTCAGCGTTCTGGCTGCGCAGCGCTTTAATCTCCTCCACGAGGTCCAGTATACCTCTTTGCTGTGATTTTAGAGCAGACATTTCTTCTGCCAAGAAATCCAGCGCTTTTTTTATCTCATCTTCATTTGGCAGAGCTCTCTTTGGACCCATTATTCCGGCCGATGATCGCTGATTTGGATAGTTCGAAAAAAAAAAAACGCATGTGGGAGTAATCCCTTTGTTATCCCTGAGCGCGAGGTGCGGGGGGGGGGGGGCGGGGGGCGCGGGGCCGCTTCACAAGCTTCACCAGCTACTACTGGCAAATTCCTCTTTACTCCTCACGAGCAGGTTCGCTCCCCAGCGGCAGCAACAAAAAAAGCTCAAAACGCCAGCTCCAAACTGCGTTCTAACTGTGTTTAACTGCCTTTTAAACAGTCACAAACAGGGAGCTCTTACCTGTGCG
The DNA here is from genome assembly GCA_020510985.1 of Pholidichthys leucotaenia. Lineage (NCBI taxonomy): Eukaryota > Metazoa > Chordata > Actinopteri > Cichliformes > Pholidichthyidae > Pholidichthys > Pholidichthys leucotaenia. The sequence continues at coordinate 332,000,391 of CM035841.1, read as the reverse complement.
TCCTCACTCGTCCTCACCCGGAACTACACATTACATTCGACAGAAATAGTGCATAAGAACTAAAAGTACTTCAGCATACTGTTGGGAACTGAAATCACATTTAGGAAAACCATACAGACACAAAAATAGCCTTTTCCATTGCTTTTAAACAGAAAAAAAATCCACTCGCGATTAGCATTAGCATAACACTAACATTAGCATGTATTGTTTAGTACACACTCGGTTTTCACTCACCAAGATGAGGTATCAGTGTGAACACAGCAAAAGTCACAGCCTCACAGCCTCTCAAGCTCGTGCTCCCGTCAACAAGAAGACTCACAGGTCTCCACACAGACCGTCCACAGCCTCTCTCGTCCGCTCTCAGATCGCAAAGACCGAAAAACTGAGTGCGCGCCTCGGCACTCTACTCGGAAGGCAGGGCTAATATCGCTCTTAACGAATGAAAAGACCACAATTGCCCAACGTGACCATGAAACGGGAATTTAAAAGTTGGATAACGAGGATCACACTTCCTCTTCCCAAAATAATCGTTTTTCAAAATAAAATCACACAATTGTATTAATACAATTGAAACTGAGAAAAAAAAGGGTCGTTTTCTCAGCTGGGTTACACCCTCCCGCGCTAAATATCATGCACGTCCCGTTGCATGTGTAACCAAGACTGTCCATCGTCAGTATTTAGAAACTCTGAGAAGGCTGTATTCAAACCTTGAAAAAGGGACTTAACAACAGTCACTAGAGGATTTCCTAATTCAGGATACTCTAGTCTTTTTGGAAGTTGTCTGATTCTTTCAGATCGTCGTATTGGTTGAATTGTAATGTGGTCATTTTTGTTCATTTCATCAGGTAAATCATTTGATTGGTGTTCTTGTCCCTCAACTGAATTGTAAGAAGGTTCTTCTAGTATTGTTGCTGTTTCATTTTCCACAGATTTGTCATTCTCAGTACTGTCTTCATCCGGTATCATTTCCACAGGTGAATTATAGGAAAGTTCAATCTCATTTGCATTATGCTCCCTATCCGGTTCTGCATTGGTAGTGGTTTCAGGTAAGTCACAATCAGGTGGGTTTGTCATTTCCAGTGTTTGCAAAGGTTTTGGATAATCATGTACAGTAGTAAATCTGGTTATCTCCTCACGTGGGGAATCCTCAACCCACGGAATCAAAAATTCATTTTCAATTTCGGTTAACTCTTCGTGATCATTGTTCTCTGCAACAGTTGTTTGGCGTGTCTTAGGATGGTGAATAGGCTCTGGCTCAGGTGTTTCTGCTGTGGCAACAGGGAGGAAACTGCAGGGAAGAAAAAGGTCTGTGTGTAGAGTTCTTGAGGGACCTTGCTTTGACTCGGGTTCAACCGTGTAAACGGGTAAATTACCTGCATGTTTGACTACCACATGAATGTCGGCCTCCCATTTATCAGCAAGCTTATTTTTTCCACGCAGTCTCACATTTCTAACTAAAACCCTATCCCCAGGTTCAAGTTCAGAAACAGTGATTTTGCGGTCAAACCTGGCCTTGTTCTTGTCTGCAATCTTTTGTGCATTTTGTGAAGCTAACTTGTAGCTTTCTTCGAGCCTTTTCTTGAGATTTTCAACATATTGCAAGTGAGTAACTTTCTGATCTTTGTTGAGAGGAAGTCCGAACGCTAGATCAACTGCCAATCTGGGTTTTCTACCAAACATTAATTCGTAGGGAGTAAACCCGGTTACATCACTGCGTGTGCAGTTGTATGCATGTACTAACGGCTTAACATAGTCTTTCCAGTGGGACTTTTGTTTGGACTCAAGCGTTCCTAACATACTCAGTAGCGTTCGGTTGAATCTTTCAGTGGGGTTACCCGTGGGGTGGTATGGGGTTGTTCTTATTTTCTTTATGCCTGAGATCTCACAGAGGTCTTTTATTAGTTTTGCCTCAAAATCAGGACCCTGATCGCTGTGCAGGCGCTCAGGTATACCGTAGTGAACGATGAATTGATCCCACAGGCACCTGGCAACCGTTTTGGACCTTTGATTTAAAGTAGGCAACGCAAGGGCAAATTTAGTAAAATGATCAGTTATTACGAGAATATTGCTGGTATTGCTACTGTCTGGTTCCAGACTGAGAAAGTCCATGCAGACTAGCTCTAAAGGTCGTGTGGTGGTTATGTTGACCAGGCTAGCCGCTTTTTCAGGAGGACTCTTCCTTTGTATGCACCGATCACATGTTTTTACCTTTTGCTCGACATCTGTTGCCATACGTGGCCAATAGAATCGTGTTCTGACCAGATCAAGGGTTCTGTCAATACCTAAGTGGCCCATATCATTGTGCAGACTTTGGAGTACGGGAGCTCTGAGCTCCTCGGGAAGAACGAGCTGGTGGGTCACTTGGTCTCCATTTTGTCTTTTTCTGTACAACACTTCATTGTACATCTCCAATTTATGGAGTTCTCTGAGTAAAAGAGGGAGATCTGGGAGTTCTTCTCTAGCAGTCGGTGGGGGTGTTTGGCCATGTTCGATTTGTTCAATAACTTGTCTGATTGTTGAGTCTGCTCTTTGTTTGTCTTTGATTTCTGTTTGAGACAAGACAGGGATAATGGGTAAGCCAATGTCTTGCTCCAAGACATACAAGTCTGGGATTGCGTCAGCTGAGATGCTAAGTGACTCTACAAGTGTAACACCACTATCCTGATTGTCATCACGGATTTTAACAAGGTGGTTTTGACAGATGGCTTGAACAGCTTCATCATTTACCATCTCTGTGGTGTCACTGTCAGCTAGGTGACGCTCTACAAAGCGGCTTACACGCTCCTGCTCTTTTCTGGACTGGACATCGTTAACGAGTTCACCATGAGGACGTCTAGACAACCCATCTGCGTCTAGGTTTTTCTTGCCTGCTCTATACTGTAACTTAAAGTTGTAGTTAGACAAAGCTGCAAGCCACCTGTAGCTTGTGGCATCTAATTTAGCAGAGGTCAATATGTAGGTGAGTGGGTTACTATCTGTAACTACTGTGAACTGACCACCATACAAATAGTCGTGAAAATTTGCAGTTACTGACCATTTTAGAGCTAAAAACTCTAGCTTGTGAGCTGGATAACGTGCTTCACTCCTTGATAACCCGCGACTGGCAAAAGCTATGGCCCTAAGCTGACTGTCCTGCTCCTGATAGAGTGCTGCACCTAAGCCAGTGGTACTAGCATCGGTATGGAGTACGTAAGGCAGCTTCGGGTCTGCAAAGCCTAAGATAGGAGCTGATGTTAACTTTTCGATGATGGAGTCGAAAGCTTTTTGACAGTCTGTGGTCCATCGACTCTCAAATGGCAGTTTGGGATCAAAGTAGGTTTGGTCAGTGACTTTGGATTTTGACCTTTTGTTGAGTGGCGGGTAACCGCGTGTGAGGTCATTAAGGGGGCGTACTATAGACGAGTACCTTTCAATGAAGCGTCTGTAGTACCCTGAGAACCCTAAAAAAGATCTCAGTTCCTTGAGATTCTTAGGCCGTGGCCAGGTCTTAAGGGCCTGAATCCTTTCGGAATCTGTCTCGACACCGCTTTCAGAGACTACATGACCTAGGTACCGGACTGTTGTTTGAAAAAATTTACATTTTTCCGGTGATAACTTTAGCCCGTACTCTTTAAGACGATGGAGTACCCGCATGAGTCACCGTTCATGTTCTTCCAAACTATTTGAAAAGATGATGAGATCATCTAGAAAGACTAGTACCTCATTTAGGTTCATGTCACCGACGCAGCGCTCCATGAGCCGTTGAAAAGTGCTTGGGGCGTTGGTTATGCCCTGCGGCATGCGGTTGAATTCCCAGAATCCAAGGGGTGTTACAAAAGCGGTCTTTTCTTTGTCTGCTTCTTCTACCTCAATCTGGTAATATCCAGACTTAAGATTGAGGACTGTAAACCACTTGGATCCTGTGAGCGCTGAGAACGTCTCCTCTAGATTTGGGAGAGCGTAAGAGTCTTTTCTTGTTTGCAAATTGAGTTTGCGAAAGTCTATACATAGACGCACATCATTGTTTCGCTTCCTCACCACGACAATGGGGGACGAGTAGGGAGACTGGGACTCTCTTATCACGCCTGCAGCGAGCAGCTCTTGAAGGTGTTTACGCACTGCCTCAAGGTCTTGAGGGTGTATAGGGCGTGCACGGTGCTTAAAGGGAGTCGGATCGTGAAGACTGATGGAGTGTTTCACTTTGCTCATACACCCAAAGTCCAAATCATGGAAAGCGAATACTTCCGGGATGTCATTTAGTTGTTTGGTTATTCGCTCTTTCCACTCCTGTGGAATCGGTGAGTCACCAAAGTTGAAACTCAGTTGTGTCTTGTTTGCGGCCGACTCATTTGCACTGACGACATTGTGCTGGGACAGGATACAATGGAAAGCTCCAAGTTCTGCGATGACACAGGTGGACGGAATAGTGACATCTTGCTCTGTTTCGTTTGTAATCATTACAGGCACTTTGTGTGGAGCTCGGGAAGGAAGTGTTATCAGGCAAGTTTTAACACAAAGGCCACCAGGCAAGGAAGACTGAGAGGGGTGTTCAACTATAGCACAGGTGTCTGAGGTACAGTGAACGTTGGCAGACCCCTCTAAAACTACAGTTTTGCCTGCTGGAACTACAGCTGGAGCTTTGCTTGACAAGGTAACTAATCCAATGTTCCCATCTTTGTTCTTGGTATGTCTTAGTTCGAGAGTTTTCAACAGTGTCCTAAAACCGTAAGGGCTCGGTAAGTAATCAGGAGTCTTCATGTCTAAATACTTTCCATAAAGAACATCAAGTGTGTTTGTTCCCACTAACACTGGTGTCTGACTATTAGGATTGGCATCTGGAACAACGAGAGCTAAGGTTGGTATGTCAGTCTCTGTGCATAAGAAGTCTTTTGGAAAGGTAATGCACATCTCTATATAACCTAAATAGGGGACGGGCTGACATGCAGCGCCCTCTACTTCTAAAAGGTCATAGAGTGGTTTAAGGTTTTGATCGGGAAAGTTCTGTTTGTAAAATGACTCAGTGACTGTAGTCACTTGTGACCCTGAGTCAAAAAGACAATGCACATTAACATCAGAAATGCTAACTACAGCTGTGCATTTGGAGCCAACTAACCCTTTTGGTAGACTATACTTAGGTGGGTTAGTAACAGATTGCTTAAGGCTAGCGTGTTGCTTGCACTTAGTGGGACATGAGTGTCTGGCTACAGTCTCCATTTGCCCCGTAATAGAGACTGTTCTTAGTTTAACCGGTCTTTATTAGCTGTGGGATTTTCAGACTCCCATCTCTTTTGTTTCTCTTTAAACAGCTTACGCTTTTCGGTAACTAAAGCTGGATTTGGTTCGTTTTCGCAGCTCGGCTTGATGTGGCCATCCTCTCCACATTGGAAACAGTACCACGATTTGGGTGGGGTACTTCGAGTTCTGACCGTTTGTTCTGTGGGTTCCTTTGTCACTTTATTTGGCTTTCGTTTCTCTTTTGGCTTTGCAGTTAGTTTTACTAGTTGATTTTGAATTTCTGCAACTTGTTTTGAGAGTTCTTGAATTGAGTTTAACGTGATTTTTGTCCTCATTTTCATCTGAACTACATTGCACAGTTTGCACGTGGGATGTCACTTTTTGTTTTGAACTGCTCAAATGTTGTCTCATTTGCAAGGTTTTGGCAGCATTTTGGTCTTCTTCAGTACGTAGCAAGAGAAGCAAATCAGGAAAAGTTGGGGGATTTGTTCGTTTTTGTTTTAACTGGAGTGCAGTTAAAAGGGAATCATCCCAACAACCTCGACAAAACTGTGTGACAAGCAGCCTGTCAAAATCCTGGCTTGAAGCACCACCACGCTTCACAGTGTGAGCCAAAGCTACTTGAAGACGTTGTAGATATGATGAGGGTTTCTCACCTGTGTTTTGGAAGGTGTCAATAAACTTGGCGTAAAGCTCTCCGCCATCTTGAACTGTACCATAAGCAGAATCTAACAGCTGAAGGTATTCTGGTGGTGAGCTGTTGGGGTTCAAGTACTTGACTACATCAGCTGCTGGGGGTAAAAGAGACTCAATGATCTTTCGGGATTGTTGCAATTTGGACATAGCAGGATCAGTCAAGATTAATTCTACACTGGAGCGCCAAATATCATAATCTAGCTCATAAGTTGGTCGGAGGTCTTTGCCAGAAAAAGCTCCGAGCTTTTGTGAAAACGGCTGCACGGAAAAATCTTCCCTTTTTACAACGTGCTCAACTACCACACGTTGCACTTCTGGGGGATTTAAATCATGTGCAGAAATGGTGGGCATACTTCGAGCTGGGGTGCTCGCAGTGTGATTTGACTGGTTAGTTGGTTGTGCACTTTGAATACTGGACTCAGCTGCAGAAGGCTGAGGTTGAGGTTCATCCAAGAAAGCTTCAGGTAAGTTATCAGGTAACTTAACTTGTTCTTGTTGTTTTCAGATTCTTTGATTGACTCAGAAATCTGTGACATCATGTCTTTCAGGACATCTGCAAAATCTCTGCCACTCATCTTCGCTAGGTTTTTAATGTCAGTGAGATATGACTTGGTTGTATGGTTCCCTACACGGTGCGTGTAAACACTGGCAAGAGGTTGTATCATATAGCTGGCTCCACTATCAGATACATGGGTACATGGCAATGGGTCAAGAGCTTCAACAGCAATACCCGAGTTATACTCAAAAATAGCACTCTGGGAAAACTCAGACTTACTATCTGCTACTTTTATGACCCTTGAAATCGATCCATACTGTTTCAAAAACTCAGTCACTTCACCAAATTGTTCATCTCCAGCGATTTCACTCACTATCACTGCATTTGGAACTTTCACAGATTCACGCTCAACAATATCCATTTTGGGTACGTTATAGGCTTGAAATAACGTAAGGGAAAGAAGAAAAAGGCTCCTGGCTGGGCTCGCCACTTTTTATTGTAACCCTTGCCTTATGTTAATTAGGTAAGGGAAATTATTAAGTGTAGACCAGTTGCTAGGTTCGTAAGGGTTACAATAGGGAATTAAAATGAGTGTGGAATGAAATAGCTGGAGGTAAGGAATGAGCAATTCATATAAGATAAGATAAGATAAGATGAGCCTTTATTAGTCCCACAACGGGGAAATTCCAGGATTGCAACAGCACAGGGATAGCAACACTCAGAGCAACAATCAGAAGGCAAGAAAAAAAAACAAGCAAGCAAGAGCAGCTAATATACATATGTACATATTACTATAAAATATATATATACACACACACACACACAGACACACAGTGCAGAGCATTGTAGCTGGATGGAATAAATATATGAATATATGAACACACAGTGCAGAGCATTGTAGCTAGATGGAATAAATATGTAAATATATAAACACCCACAGTACGGAGCATTGCAGCTAGGTGGAATAAATATGCAAGTATATAAACACACACAGTGCGGAGCAATGTAGCTTGATGGAATAATATGTAGATATATAAAAACACAGTGCGGAGCATTGTAGCTAGATGGAATAAATATATAGATATATAAATATAAACACACCCAGTGCAGAGCATTGTAGCTAGATGGAATAAATATGTAAATATATAAACACACACAGTGCAGAGCATTGTTGCTAGGTGGGATGAAACAGCATAACCGTCTATTTAGTTATCCTACATGGTATGATTATGTGCCCATACATATTCTCACCCTCCATAGCGACCGGTATGTTCCTAGTTGTATGCCGGAGAGGACCATTGTGTAAGTCTATTGCATCTTTTGCATTCAAAAAAACTATTAGTTTGTTACGTCTTTTTGCTATCTCTGCGAGCAGCCCTGCTTAGGTTGTACAGTCTGACAGCCGTTGGTAGGAAGGACCTACGAAACCTCTCGGTTGTGCACCTGGGATGATGTAGTCTGCTGCTAAATGAGCTCCTCAGTGCATCCAGTATGTCCTGCATAGGGTGGAACTCGGACTCCAGCAGAGATGACAGTTTAGCCACCGTCCTTCTCTCTCCTATCTCCTCCATCGGATCAAGGCGCTGCCCCAGGACAGAGCTAGCTTTCTTAATCAGTTTGTTCAGTCTCTTCCTATCGGCTGCAGTAATGCCACTGCCCCAGCAGACCACTCCAAAAGTGATGGCTGATGCCACCACCGTGTCATAGAATGACTTCAGCAGCGCCCCTTGTACACCAAAAGACCTGAGTCTCCTCAGCAGGAACAGCCTGCGCTGTCCCTTCTTGTAGAGTGCGTCAGTATTGTGTGACCAGTCTAGTTTATTGTTCAGATGAATACCCAGGTACTTATAGGATGTCACCGTCTCGATGTCTGTTCCCTGTATATTTACTGGTGCTGTGAGGGGCTGCCCATGCCTGCGGCAGTCCACCACCAGCTCCTTAGTTTTCCTCGCGTTGATCTGGAGGCAGTTCCGATGGCACCAGTCCACAAAGTCCTGGATAAGCCCTCTGTACTCAGCTTCATCTCCGTTGGAGATGAGACCAACGATCGCAGAGTCATCAGAGAACTTCTGTAGATGGCAATGTGTTGTGTTGTGTGAGAAGTCCGCAGTATAAAGAGTGAACAGGAAGGGAGCCAGCACCGTTCCCTGGGGGGCCCCCGTGCTACTGATGATCGTGTCGGAAACACAGTCCCGGGTTCTCACAAACTGAGGCCGGTTCGTGAGGTAGTCCAGGATCCATGATGACAGGTGCTGGTCCACCCCTGCGCACAGCAGCTTGTCCTTCAGGATCATCGGTTGGATGGTGTTGAAAGCACTGGAGAAGTCAAAGAACATGATCCTCACCATATTCCCAGGCTTCTCCAGGTGGGACAGAGAACGGTGAAGGAGGAAGATCACCGCATCCTCCACCCCAATGCCATGCTGGTAGGCGAACTGGAGTGGATCCATCGCTGGTTCCACCAGGGGGCGGAGATGAGCAAGGAGCAGTCTCTCCAGGGTCTTCATCAAGTGGGACGTCAAGGCCACCGGTCTGTAGCTGTTCAGGTCTTTGGGGTGGGAAGTTTTTGGTACAGGTACCACACAAGATGTTTTCCACAGCTGTGGTACCCTCCCCAGTTTCAGGCTCATGTTGAAGATATACGTCACAATCCCACACAGCTGGTCTGCACAGGACTTGAGGAGCTTTGCGCTGATGCCGTCCGGTCCCGACGCCTTCCTCGCCTTGATCTTCCTCAGCTCCGTCCTCACCTGGGTCTTGGTCAGGGTCAGGATGGGGGGCTGTGTGTTGGGAGTGGGGGGGGTGTCGGTGGAGTGGGGAGTGGGCAGCAGGACTTGATTTCTTAGAGGCAGCAGTGGTTGTTGTGCAGACAGGGGGGAGGGCGGTTGGTCAAATCTATTGAAAAACAGATTCAGATATCTGTTATTATTAAAGGTAAAAGGAACAAAATATACAAACAATTTACAAATATACAAATATAACAAAGGCCAGCATGAAATAAAACCCCCAAAATGTCCTACTGAGCTCAGTGTTTGTTTGTCTTTTTGTTTTAGTCGTTTGACCAGTCAAGATATCTTGTATTTCCAGACTCAGGTTTCTTTTCCTCTTTTAAAGCGGTGGCTTGAGTTGTTACCACTTTGAATTTTGGGCATTTTGGGGCATTTTCAGGCAGAGAGGAAGGATGTTCTTCAACTGAGATCTTGGTTCAGATCTCGGTTCAGTCTCGGTTCAGGTCTCGGGTCAGGCTCGCCATCTCCATTCGGAGAGAATCCAGGATCCAGAAGGTTCTTAATCGGCAACCAAAAAAAACCTAGCCTGCACAACAATAATGGTATTATTGTTTACAGCTAGAGTAATTCATTTTCCAATCTCTTCTTATATAACACTATAGCTTAGTGTTTAAATTCTTCTCTCATATTACTATTGTTACAATCCAGTAATATAGTAATATCTTACATTTCACATCTTACATCTTACATGCATGTGTTCTTTTCTCACAATCTCTCTGGTAGCACATGAAATACTTTTTTTTTCTCATGTAACCAATTAAATGAATTTCTCTTTTAATCTCTACATCATTTAACCATGAAATTATGATTAATCCTTTTTAAACCTTGTCTTTGTAAATCATGAAATGAAATACAATTAATTTATCACATAACCAGGGAATATACTGTCCCATTACTTCCAATATTCCCTTTTAAAATCAGTAAAACCCTGTCTGAGCTACTGGGTTTAGCATAACCTATGAATTTACATAGGAGACCAACACAATGTGCTTTTAGCATCAAACTACATATTACATTCGACAGAAATAGTGCATAAGAACTAAAAGTACTTCAGCATACTGTTGGGAACTGAAATCACATTTAGGAAAACCATACAGACACAAAAATAGCCTTTTCCATTGCTTTTAAACAGAAAAAAATCCACTCGCGATTAGCATTAGCATAACACTAACATTAGCATGTATTGTTTAGTACACACTCGGTTTTCACTCACCAAGATGAGGTATCAGTGTGAACACAGCAAAAGTCACAGCCTCACAGCCTCTCAAGCTCGTGCTCCCGTCAACAAGAAGACTCACAGGTCTCCACACAGACCGTCCACAGCCTCTCTCGTCCGCTCTCAGATCGCAAAGACCGAAAAACCGAGTGCGTGCCTCGGCACTCTGCTCGGAAGGCGGGGCTAATATCGCTCTTAACGAATGAAAAGACCACAATCGCCCAACGTGACCATGAAACGGGAATTTAAAAGCTGGATAACGAGGATCACACTTCCTCTTCCCAAAATAATCATTTTTCAAAATAAAATCACACAATTGTATTAATACAATTGACATCTGAGAAAAAAAAAGGATCATTTTCTCAGCTGGGTTACAATATCGTCATATCGCGCATCCCTAATCCATAATGTTAAAAACAGACTTGCAGGTTTTAAGAGACAGTAGTTAAACAGACCTAGCCACATCACAAGATGCCAAGTTATGGTGTGATGCATCACTCTGAAAGCATTATTTTAATTTTAGATGAGCCAAAAGTTGGCTTCAAGGGCAGGCAGATGGGTTGCAGCTTGACATTACCATTCAGCGTCTCATTCTCTCATTCTTAGTCTGACCTCACATGCTCAGTATTAAATATCACCAATGCTTACAGTGTCTAATCAGTTGTTTGATTTAAATAAACATTGCTGAGAATACATTAGATGCAACTATCAGGGATAGTCTCTTTGAAGGAAACTTGAGAAGAATGACTCTATAGAAAGGAGAATATATTTTTAATTGTTATTATTTTAAGTAATTGATATAATAGCCAAGCAGCTTGTCTGTCTATACAGTGCCTCACAGTTTGCACTACGCCAAACTTCTCTAAACTTAAGATATAAATATTATCAAGCATGAATGAAAATATCACCTTTATTCACCCTAAATTACTAAACAGTCTTTCTACTGTTTTGCAGTCATTTTGATTCAGTCATCACCTCGGGATTTCTTATGCAAAACACGTCTTCTCTGTGATGTGAAAATTGAAATGGCTGATGAAAAATTCATGTCCTGACAAAACGTACAATAAACCACTAAACAGGACACACAGGAAGATGTTCAAAATCTGGAAATACAAACATTAGGAGTGAGCGCCAAATGGGGAATTCACTGAACATCTGTGACTGGCTTGAGATTGTTTTCATCAAATGAACTGGCACAGCTGTCTCTAGCCTGTAGTTATAACTTTCTGTTTTTACTCATTTGAAAATCAAACCATATTTTCATCCACCATTGGGAAACATGCTCCTTCCTTTCCATTAGTTCTGCTGCATGACTTCTCTCAGCTCATTTCCAAACTGTTCTTTAAATTTTGTTTACATGAACTTGATATGTTTTTTATTGTCTGCCTTATCACTGAGTGGATCAGCACACTCAGAGGTGTGAATTGTGATGGATTAGGCTTTTGATAATCCGGCTTTTGATAGTGCGCCTTGCTGAATCCAAATTTATGAGAGTTTCTTCTGCCAGGTTTTACACTGTAACACTACAGTGCAGCCAGTTGCCATGTCAGCAGGAGAGTGAGTTTAATCCACTTTGATTTGTTGATTTTCATAATGATATATTGGATATGAACTGCCATTGTGGATCTTGGCAACCCAGAGGTAAAACAAAGAACATTAGAGGTTGGGTGTTTTTTTTTTTCATGGTGCGTGTTGCCCGACTGTTTGCTTTATCCCAAAAAGAGAAGAGGAGCTAGAGCATTTCTGTACTGTCCTGCAGCATCGGAGGTAGGAGAGAGACACAATTTTTATACAAATACAGTAACTTACAATAGATATATAAAGTGATGTCCAACAGTCTGAACTATTCAGTGGAGGTGTAATGGACATCGAGTAAGGTGAAATAAATATCTTAATTTCTATATATGAAAAGTGGGAGGAAAAAGTTAAACACAAAAGTTTTATTTCATACTTCTTGCAGAATTTGTATTCACCCACATTATTTTTTCCCGGTTATCCACAACCTAACTGCAGAGGCAGTCCCAGTTTGAGATCATTCATCCATCCATCCTGTTCACATAGCACCATGATCCCATGATCCCTCCTTCAGGTGGTAAGACCACTGGAGGGTGGGCCCATATGGCTCCTTTGGGTACATTTGGTCCTTGTAACTTTTTTCATAGAGATCCACTGGACTGCTCTTGGTATGGCTCTTCACCCAGGATCAGTTTGCCTTGGGAGATCTTACCAGGGGCATGTTGCCCCTGGTAATAAAGCTCCTGGGATCATGAGGGCACACAAACCCCTGCATTACCATAAGGTGGCGATCCCTGGAGAATTTGGGAATCACTATTGTAAAATTGACTTCTGTTTTTTATGCTTATTTGTATGATTGACAATTCAAAGTAATCCTTATTTATTAGTCTCCATGCACCATTCCATCTCCTGCGCTTTCAGAATCAAACCCTTATTTTAGAGCCCACTATGGGTTGATAGGCAGCACTCTACAGAAAAGTTTGTTCCTGAGTTGATCTCACTGATGATACCTCCTCTTCTTAGGATCACTAATATAAAAGCCAAGAACAGGAACAAAAAAGCCTTCTGGAAAAAAAAAAAAAAAAAAAAAAAAAAAAAAACTTCTTTGGCTCCGAGCAGTTTCTTGGACATATGCTGAAATCCTTTGCAGATTGAAGATGCTGATACTGCATGAAAAAATGGAAATATTGAAATGTGGTGGTTTAGTTTTCTGGAACAGCGAGGCCAAAAGGTGACCAACAATGGCCTGGCTGGGCCCTGTTCACAAAAACCTTGTTTAAATAAAACAGAGGAATTCTTATTCACAAACCTAAATTTGAAATTAAATGAAATTAAAATAATGAAAAACTTTATTTGCATAAACATTGCATCATCTACTTTTCTCCTTTTTTATGCATTTCCATTTTTGTGCTGTTAACGTTCTCTGTAGCCAACTTTCTCTGCAGTTGTAGTTTGATATTTTGTGGATTTTGAACATCTTAAGTTGTTACATTTGTCCCCTATGTTACCATGTGTGCCCTCTTAGTGGGGTTGTGTTTAAAGTCATGTTCCTCTTGAAGCACATTTCTAATAACAAACATTCTCTAAATAACTTGCATGATTAGATTACTAGTGTTCATGTACACTGTGAAAGGGTCTAGATCCAGGAAGAAGCCTGCAGCACATCATTGCATCTAATAGTTTCACACACAGAGCCTCTTCGAGTGTAACTTAGCTGTCTTCACACAGACGAGCTCTGTCGGAACATGACTACACACACAGTAAAGGAACTTGACCTTCTATTTTGCGTGTGTTTGGCTACATGTGTTATTTTTTTGTCAGTTTGCAGTAATCAGCAGTGATGTAACCACAGTATGTCAAACTAGTGATTGCCACATTGCCTGATTTTTTTTCCCTCTTTTCTGTCCACATGTCCTGATCAAAATACCCAGCATTTAAAACACTGATGGACATAACGTGTAATTCCATGTGTTTGCAATATGCCCTGAGACAAGTGCCAGCAACCTGCAAATGAATGTCATTTTAATAGGCCGATGCATGGGAAATGTTTGAAAGCAGTCCTTCCTCTCCTGTGATTGTTTGGCACAATTTCCAGCCTCCACATTTTTCCTCAGGCCTCTAGAAAACATACGTTTTGTGTCAGATTTCAAATCATGGCACAGTGTTCTTGAATGCTTGGAGCCGGTTCGTACCAATGGAACGACTCTGTCACTGGAATGTTGGTTCCTGTGCGTGTGTGTATACATAGCGTATGTGTATAAGCCCAGATGAAGTTGTTGTCCCAAGGGGAAACATGCCTCCTTCATTACCACTGAGACACATTTTATATTTCTTAATTTGAGTCTTAGGCTGTCATCTGTTATTAGTGAGATCATCCCACTATGTGTGTTTTGGTGCACGCCTGTCCGTATGGATTTAGTGTGTGTAAAGTTTGTGTTGCAAACAGGGGTGAGTAAAGTATCATAAAATGTAAGTTGATCTGGTGTTTAAGGGTCTTACGTTAATTTCTGTTCTGTCAGCTGCTTGCCCGTGAGTTTGGCATTCTCATTAGAATTGTACAAATGTTGGCAGCCTTTCTGCAGGAATTGCGATCATAGGATTTCTTTGAATTGCAGCACGGAAATATATAATTTTGTGTTAGACATTGTATAGATTCATAATTATTTTCTTTTACCCTGCAGACTATATGCAGGGTAAAAGGGTGCAGGGTATACTATATATACTACATGCAGGGTGCAGGGTATACTATATGCAGGGTATACTATATAATGTATTAACAATATCCAAAATGGGATATTGTTAATACATTAAAGAAGCTGAAGATTTTCACTTTTAGGTCCTCCCCTGTAATTAGATTATTGCCCCATTCACATCTAATACTGAATAATAATTCTTTTTTCTATAGTTTGTTTTTGTTGTCACTATATTAACTTTTTCTTTCTTCTCATTATTATCCTGAATATTCAGTTTACCCTAATGTAGAGACACTTTTATATCGAGGGCATTATGGACATTGTATTTAAACCCACTCTGTAAGAACGCCAACTTTAGAAAATGTTCCATTTGTAAAAGTTTGGCATGCTTCTCATTTTGCCTCTTGTGAATGCTCTTTAATTTTGCTCTTCTTTCACTTGGAACATATGGCTGGTTGAGCGATGTTGGACCTTGTCAGAGGCCATTTATCACTCCATGGTGTCCTGCTGAGTGGAGATTCACAGCACAGCTCTCAGTCCTCAAAATGAGAAAACAAGAACACAAGTGAACAATGTCAGAAATGGAGGGTGGAGAGAAGGAAAACTATGAGAAATAAAAAGGAGCAGCAGACAAATACAAGCGCTGACACTGTAAAAAGACTAATGAATGAATAAAATTTGAAGATTAATATATTTTTTCTTCATATGAAACCAAAAATTTAGAACCTTTCTCTAAATGAGTGTTTTTCAGAATAGAATAGAACGATGACTGTCGCAAAGCAACAAAAATTTATTGAAAAAATTGTTTGAAATGAAATATCTAATAACAGCCACTAAGTGTTACACCAGTGTTTTTCAAGCTTTTTTGAGCCTCGGTCCCCTTTTTACATTGAAAAAATCCCACAGAACCACCAGCATGTTGGTTTTGCCTCACAGTAAGAAGGTTGTGGGTTCAAATCCACCAGCCAACAGAGCCTACCTGTGTGGAGTTTGCATGTTCTCCCCATGCTTGCCTGGGTTTACTCCAGGTGCTCTGGTTTTCTCCCACATTCCAAATATATGCAAGTAAATTGGAGACTGTAAATTGGCCCAAGGTGTGAAGGGATTGGCGCCACATTGTGGCTGCCTCATCCAGATGCCCTTAAATTTCCCTCTGGGATTAATAAAGTGAAACAAACAAAATCTAAATTGACATACTGTAGCCAATTATGGCATATCTAATGACAGTTTAGTCTTGTAATTTGTTTATGCTCAGTGTGAAACGTGGCATGATTATAGTATACAATGTTAATGAAAAGACAAGAAAACATGCATTTGCTCCAGGCGACGCAAGTGCACATGAATTCCGTTGTCATCACTATAGCTTCTGCATTTCTGATCAGACTGACTTCAGATTTAGACAGAAACTTTAACTCATCAATTCTTTGGGCACATTTGATTTTCAGACACATCTAATGAGGGGTTCCATTTATTTTGGAGAAGGGGTCATTTACATTTACATTTTCTTACTTCTGGCGCCACACGAGTAGGCTGCCTTTTTGCAACAGCGGATCAATTTCTTCCTATTTCTATTTACTATCTGGCTTCTCTTGCTAAACTTTCTGATCCGGTGACACCTTATCCAACACGGACACACGGATCGCCCAAATGTCTCCTGAACCAGCGGACGGAGCCACTGCTTTTAGGAGGCAGTACGATAGAGACCAACTGTTAGCACTTAATCAGCCCACGATGCTAACGCAAGAATTCGACATACCAGTAGAAATAAGACAGAAGCGACGTGGATGTCGTGCTGGAGCAAGACGACGGGCGAGAAATATAAGGTACAGACCCGTCCTTCCATCCGTTATTATGGGGAATGTACGATCGCTGCTCAATAAGGCAGATGAGCTAGCGGCTATGGCTCATTACCAGAGCGTCTTCAGAGAGATTAGCATGATGTTGTTTACTGAGACGTGGTTAACAGAACTAGCAACAGATACTAACATTGAACTGGAGGGTTTCCATGCAATACGGGCAGACCAGACACCAGACAGTGGGAAGGCAAGGGGCGGAGGAGTGATAATGTACTGTATGTCAGTAACAGCTGGTGCAGACCGGGACATATCATGGTCAAAGAACAACACTGCAGCAAAGACATGGAGTTGCTAGCTGTTAGCATGCGGCCTACCTATTTCCCGAGGGAATACTCACACCTGATCTGCATTGTTATTTATGCAAATCCGACGGCGAACGCTGGGACAGCGCATGATGCCATTCACTCAGTAACTGGCAGGCTGCTGACAGAACACCCAGATGCTCTTCTCCTCATCTCCGGTGATTTCAACCATATTTCACTGTCCCCCATTCTGCCCACATTCACCCAGTATGTCACATGCCACACTAGAGACAATAAAACACTGGACTTATTTTATGCAAATACTAAGGAGGCATACACCTCATCACCACTCCCCCCACTCGGGAGATCGGATCACAACTTGGTTCATCTCCTGCCGGTGTACAAACCCCTAGTACACAGACAGCCTCCGGTCATGCGCACGGTGAAGATATGGTCTGAGGAGGCAGTGGACGCTCTAAAGGACTGTTTTGAAATCACTGCCTGGGAGCAGCTCTGCGATCCACATGGTGAGGACATCGATGGCCTCACTCACACCAACACGGACTACATCAGCTTCTGTGTGGACAACACCGTACCCACCAAGATCATACGGTGTTGCTCGAACAACAAACCCTGGTTCAACCCTGAGATAAAAACACTTCTGAGAGAGAAGAAGAGGATCTTCAGGTCGGGGAACAGGGAGATGCTGAAGTCCGTAGAGAGGGCGCTAAGGAGGAAGATCAGAGAAGGCAAGGACAAAAAGTGTGTCCTTTTTGTCAAAGGCAAGGGTGTGCAAAAAGGGTCAGCAACATTTGCATTGCTTGAGAAAACTTGCACGCTTCCAAGTTGACCGAACCATAATGACGATGTTTTATCGGGCTTTTATTGAATCTGTTTTATCCTTTTCTTTAGTGTCATGGTTTGGTCAGATAAAACTGAAACAGAGGAAATCCTTGGATCAGGTAGCTAGATGGTCCAGTTGTTTGCTTGGTGAGTCACAGCTGAGCCTGACATCCCTGTACACCAGACAAGTACAGAGGATGGCTACCTCCATCTTAAATGATGACTCCCACCCTTTGCACTGCCACTTTCAGCTTCTTCCCTCAAGACGGAGGTTTGCTGTCCCAAAAAGTAGAACCCAGCGCTACAAAAACAGCTTTGTCCCTGCTGCTGTCAAAGAGTTGAACAAGCTGTAAAAATATATTGTACATAATTTAGGTACCTATTTATTAACTTCATTTTATATTTACTTATTTTTGTAGGATGTCACTTGGGTTCTAAATATTTTATTGGGTTTTAGACCTTTGAGTTTTTTAACCTCTTTGACTAGTTTTTAACTTTTAATATGAACCTTCTCTCTTACCTCTGGTTTCTCCCTCATCTCTTTGTCTTTTTATACCCTGATTGATGGAGCCTTGAGTATTTTTATCATGTTTATAGTCAGCTTCATGTGTGCCTGTGTTTGTGTCTATGTTGAATGTAATTAGTGGCTTGTAAATATGGATGTCACCAGACTGCAAAACAAATCTACCTACGGGTACAAATAAAGGAACCTGAACCTGAACCTGAACCTGAAGGGCAGCTTCAGGAAGAAGCTGGAGTACAAGCTGCAACGGAGCGACATCAGCGGGGTCTGGAGAAACCTCAGAACCATCTCTGGGCTCCAGAACACTTCCTCCCAGGCCACGGGGGGCAGGGAGTGGGCGAACAATCTGAACCTGTTTTTAATAGGTTTGACCAACCGCCCTCCCCCCCGCCTGCACACCAACCACTGCCGCCTCTAAAGTCATCGAGACCTGCTGTCCACACCCCACTCCACCAACACCCCCCCACTCCCAGCACACAGCTCCCCAACCTGACCCTCACTAAGACCCAGGTGAGGACGGAGCTGAGGAAGATCAAGGCGAGGAAGGCCTCAGGACTGGACGGCATCAGCGCGAAGCTCCTAAAGTCCTGTGCAGACCAGCTGTGTGGGATTGTGGAGCACATCTTCAAGCTGAGCCTGAAGCTGGGGAGGGTACCACAGTTGTGGAAAACATCTTGTGTGGTACCCGTACCAAAGACTTCCCATCCCAAAGACCTGAACAGCTACAGACCAGTGGCCCTGACATCTCACATGATGAAGACCCTGGAGAGACTGCTCCTTGCTCACCTCCGCCCCCTGGTGGGACCAGCGATGGATCCACTCCAGTTCGCCTACCAGCATGGCATCGAGGTGGAGGATGCAGTGATCTTCCTCCTTCACTGTTCCCTGTACCATCTGGAGAAGCCTGGGAACGTGGTGAGGATCATGTTCTTTGACTTCTCTAGTGCTTTCAACACCATCCAACTGATGATCCTGAGGGACAAGCTGCTGTGCGCAGGGGTGGACCAGCACCTGTCATCATGGATCCTGGACTACCTCACAAACCGGCCACAGTTTGTGAGAACCCGAGATTGTGTGTCCGACACGATCATCGGCAGCACGGGGGCCCCCCAGGGAATGGTTTTGTCTCCCTTCCTGTTCACCCTTTATACTGCGGACTTCTCACACAACACAACACACTGCCGGTCTACAGAAGTTCTCTGACGACTCTGCGATTGTCGGTCTTATCTCCAACGGAGATGAAGCTGAGTACAGAGGACTTATCCAGGACTTCGTGGACTGGTGCCATCGGAACTGCCTCCAGATCAACGCAAGGAAAACTAAGGAGCTAGTGGTGGACTGCCGCAGGCAAGGACAACCCCTCATAGCACCAGAAAACATCCAGGGAACAGACATTGAGATGGTGACATCCTACAAGTACCTGGGTGTTCATTTGAACAATAAACTAGACTGGTCACACAATACCGACGCACTCTACAAGAAGGGACAGCGCAGGCTGTTCCTACTGAGGAAGCTCAGGTCTTCTGGTGTACAAGGGGTGCTCCTGAAGACATTCTACGACACAGTGGTGGCATCAGCCATCACTTTTGGAGTGGTCTGCTGGGGCAGTGGCATTATAGCAGCTGATAAGAAGAGACTGAACAAACTGATCAAGAAAGCTAGCTCTGTCCTGGGGCAGCCCCTTGACCCAGTGGAGGAGATAAGAGAGAGAAGGATGGTGGTTAAGCTGTCATCCCTGCTGGAGTCCGAGTCCCACCCTATGCAGGACATACTGAACGCACTGAGGAGCTCATTTAGCAGTAGACTACATCATCCATGTGCGCGACCGAGAGGTTTCGCAGGTCCTTCCTACCTACGGCTGTCAGTCTTTATAACCTAAGCAGGGCTGCTCGCAGAGATAGCAAAAAAACGTGACGACCTAATAGTATTGAATGCAAAAGATGCAACGGACTTACACAAATGATCCCCTCCAGTATACAACTAGGACAATATCAGTCGCTACGGAGGGTCACAATATGTATGGGTACATATTCATACTATGTAGGATAACTAAGTAGATGGTTATGCTGTTTATTGCATCTAGCTCCGCACTGTGTATATACAGTGGGGCAAAAAAGTATTTAGTCAGCCACCAATTGTGCAAGTTCTCCCACTTAAAAGATGAGAGAGGTCTCCAATTTTCATCATAGGTATACCTCATCTATGACAGACAAAATGACAAAAAAAAAAAAAAAAAAAAATCCAGAAAATCACATTGAAGGATTTTTAATTAATTAATTGGTAAATTCCTCGGTAAAACAAGTATTTGGTCAATAACAAAAGTTCATCTCAATACTTTGTTATATACCCTTTGTTGGCAATGACAGAGGTCAAACATTTTCTCTAAGTCTTCACAAGGTTTTCACACACTGTTTCTGGTATTTTGGCCCATTCCTCCATGCAGATCTCCTCTAGAGCAGTGATGTTTTGGGGCTGTCGCTGGGCAACATGGACTTTCAACTCCCTCCAAAGATTTTCTATGGGGTTGAGATCTGGAGACTGGCTAGGCCACTCCAGGACCTTGAAATGCTTCTTACGAAGCCACTCCTTCGTTGCCCGGGCGGTGTGTTTGGGATCAGAATCAGAATCAGAATCAGAAGATCATTGTCATGCTGAAAGACCCAGCCACGTTTCATCTTCAATGTCCTTGCTGATGGAAAGAGGTTTTCACTCAAAATCTCACGATACATGGCCCCATTCATTCTTTCCTTTACACGAATCAGTCGTTCTGGTCCCTTTGCAGAAAAGCAGCCCCAAAGCATGATGTTTCCACCCCCATGCTTCACAGTAGGTATGGTGTTCTTTTTCCTCCAAACACAGCAAGTTGAGTTTTTACAATAAAGTTCTATTTTGGTTTCATCTGACCATATGACATTCTCCCAATCCTCTTCTGGATCATCCAAATGCTCTCTAGCAAACTTCAGACGGGCCTGGACATGTACTTGCTTAAGCAGGGGGACGCGTCAGGCACTGCAGGATTTGAGTCCCTGGCGGCATAGTGTGTTACTGATGGTAGCCTTTGTTACTTTGGTCCCAGCTCTCTGCAGGTCATTCACTAGGTCCCCCCATATGGTTCTGGGATTTTTACTCACCGCTCTCGTGATCATTTTGACCTCACGGGGTGAGATCTTGCGTGGAGCCCCAGATCGAGGGAGATTATCAGTGGTCTTGTATGTCTTCCATTTTCTAATAATTGCTCCCACAGTTGATTTCTTCACACCAAGCTGCTTACCTATTGCAGATTCAGTCTTCCCAGCCTGGTGCAGGTCTACAATTTTGTTTCTGGTGTCCTTTGACAGCTCTTTGGTCTTGGCCGTGGTGGAGTTTGGAGTCTGACTGTTTGAGGTTGTGGACAGGTGTCTTTTATACTGATAACGAGTTCAAACAGGTGCCATTAATACAGGTAACGAGTGGAGGGCAGAGGAGCCTCTTAAAGAAGAAGTTACAGGTCTGTGAGAGCCAGAAATCTTGCTTGTTTGTAGGTGACCAAATACTTATTTTACTGAGGAATTTACCAATTAATTCATTAAAAATCCTTCAATGTGATTTTCTGGATTTTTTTTTTCTCATTTTGTCTCTCATAGTTGAGGTATACCTATGATGAAAATTGGAGACCTCTCTCATCTTTTAAGTGGGAGAACTTGCACAATTGGTGGCTGACTAAATACTTTTTTGCCCCACTGTATATTTATATATTTATATGTATATTCACTGCTCTTATTTTCTTATCTTCTAAATTATTGCTCTAAGTGTTGCTGTCCCTGTGCTGTTGCAATCCTGGAATTTCCCCATTGGGGGACTAATAGACTTATGTTATCTTATGTTATGTTATGTTATCTTATTTTTACTGTTGTCACAAGTTTCTTCATTTCTGATTGGATTCACATCAAATTATACACCTAATGAGGGGGTCCTTTTTTGGGGAGGAGGGGATTTGTACTTTTTCACTCCATTTTATGTTGTCGCCTATATACAGTAGCTTCTACATTTCTAATCGGATTGATTGTACATACTGTATATATATATATATATATATATATATGGGGTGTATGGAGTGTCAGGGAGGGATAGTACCTCTGACGGAGCAACAGTCGCACCTCCGGGTGGTCGGTCCGCTTTGGTTCCCACTTGGCACTCAACTCTCACCTGTGGCTCCAAGTAGCTGTTTGCATGCAACAGCGTCCACACCCTGGTAAACTGCTTTGACTGGCTGGAGAAACCAGGTGAGGGTAGCCGACGGGTTTGAAACCCTCCATGAGGTACCTGTCTACCTACACATGCGTAGACTGGACCTGGTGGACTGCATGGAGGAAACCACCAGATTGGCTCAACGGACAGGAAGGCAGACCCAGAAAAGCGTTGTGGAGCGCAACTAGGGCACAATGAGACACGTAGGACACTGCTGGCCATCCACTGCATCCTAACCTATCTCCAGACTACGTCTTGCCACTGGATCCAAATAGGCTGGGATGAGAGAGTGAGGCTGACGACCCTGCACAATTCTCCCTCACTTAAATCAAATTCACACGCAAGTCAAGACATCACTCCCCCCCAATTTCCTTGTCAACCCCCCCCCCCCCCCCCAAGTCCTGTGATGATTGGCAAGTGACGAAGCGGCAGGTGCTGATACACTGGAAGCTGTAGCCACAATCCCACACACAGGCATCCCAGGGCATAGGGTCGTGCTTTACTGGACCGAAAGAGCAGTGGAGTTCGGCAGCCCCCTGGGTGTCTGAGCAGCCCTCTGTAGGATTTGCTCTGCTCACCTCCATGGCCTGAGGAAGGGTCTAGAAAAGGTGCCCTAAACATAGCCTGCTTCGTTACACCCTGGCCAGTAAGCCGCTGCTGCCAGGGATCCCACCTTGGTGATCGAAATTCTCAGAAAAAAGAAACTAAGGTGACATCACTCACCATTGGCACTTGGAATATGCGAACACTCATGGACAGCTCCAAAGCGGACAGACCTGAGAGTCGGACAGCACTTGTCCCAAGAGAACTCAGCAGGTACAGCATCCACATCGCAGCTCTGAGCGAGACCAGGTTTGCAGACAAAGTTCAGCTGACAGAAGTCAAGAGCCAGCTACACCTTTTTCTGGAGCGGCCGAGGCAGTGAAGAACGCCGTGACGCAGGAGTGAGTTTCGCGATCAGATCCAATCTGATCAGCCTCCCCAAAGAAACCAATGACTGCCTTATGACCCTGCGGCTCCTCCTCTGAGGAAAACGCCATGCCACATTCATCAGTGCATATGCCTCCACCATGACAAACCCAGATGAGATCAAAGACGAGTTTTACGAGGACTTAGAGACTCTCATTGAAGGCATACCGAAGGAGGACAAACTCATTGTTCTTGGAGACATTAACGCCAGAGTTGGTACAGACTACCAGACATGGGAGGGAGTCCTTGGGAGAAATGGAGTTGGAAAGTGCAACAGCAACGGTCTTCTCCTGTTGAAGCCGTGCGCCTCTCATGACCTTCTGATCACTAATACCGTCTACCGCTTGCCTAATCGCAACAAGACCTCCTGGATGTATCCACACAGAAAGCATTAGCATCTGATCTATTTTATCGTTGTGAGAAGGAGAGACAAGCAGGACATTAGAGTGACAAAGGCGATGTGTGGCGCAGACTGCTGGACGGATCACAGACTCATTCTCTCAAAGCTCAACATGCATATCCAGCCCAAACGACGTCCACAGGGGGAAAAGGCAAACAAGCGACTCAGTGTCAGCAAGCTGGCACAGCACTCTGTACGACAGAACCTCAGTGAGGACCTGGACAGCAAACTTAGTCAGCTCGACCTCGGGGCGTACGAAGCAGAAGAAGACTGGGCTTCTTTCAAAGACATGATGTACGACACCTCACTCACTCCTCTGGGCCAGAACACACACAAACATCAAAACTGATTTGATGAAAATGATGAGGACATCCAAAAGCTGCTTGACGAGAAGCATGAAGCCCACAGAGCATACCAGCAAGACAGCAGAGCTACCTGTAAGAAAGCAACCTTCAACTCCATCAAAGGAAACGTGTAGGCAAAGCTCAGAGAGATGCAGGACTTCTGGCTCAGCAAAAAGGCAGATGAAACACAGCAGTACGCTAACAGCAACAACTCCAAACACTTCTACGATGCCCTTAAGACCATCTATGGGCCTCAGTCTTCTGGAGCATCACCACTGCTCAGTGCTGATGGGTCCACTCTTCTCACCAACAAGAACGCAATCCTGGAAAGATGGGCAGAACATTTCAACAGCGTCCTGAACAGACCTTCGTCCATCAATGTAGAAGCCATCACTCGCATGCCCCAAGTAGAGGTGAACACGTCTCTGGCAGAACCTCCAACAGAATCAGAAGTCCAAAAAGCAATCAAACTCCTTTTGAATGGCAAAGTATCAGGCTCTGATTCCATCCCAGCTGAAATCTACAAGGCAGGAGGACCAGTTAGGGATAATGGGGATAAGGACCTGTACTTATATAGCGCTTTTTGGTAGTCTCAAAGACCACTCAAAGCGCTTTACTAGTCCTAATCCTCTGTTCTAAGGGCCTATAGGAGACGGCTATCTAGGAACAATTTAGAACAACCAATTAACCTAACATGCATGTCTTTGGATTGTGGGAGGAAACCGGAGCCCCCGGAATAAACCCACGCAGCACAGGGAGAATATGCAAACTCCACACAGAAAGGTTCCTACCCCTGCCAGCCTGGGGATTCAAACCTGGAACCTTCTAGCAGTTAGGCAACAGTGCTAACCACTGCACCACTGTGCTGCCCAGTTCTAATACAGAAACCCACCGAGCTCTTTCAGACCATGTGGCAGCAGGAAGTTATCCCCCAGGAGCTCAAGGATGCCTCCACTGTCCATCTCTACAAGAGAAAAGGAAACAGGCAGTCCTGCGACAACCACCGTGGGATCTCGCTTCTCGCCATTGCCGGCAAGCTCCTCGCAAGAGTCCTTCTCAACCGCCTCATTCAGCACATGGAAGGCTGTCACCTGCCGGAGAGCCAGTGTGGCTTCAGAGAGGGTCATGGAACTGCTGACATAATCTTTGCCGCACGCCAGCTTCAGGAGAATTGTCAAGAGCAGAACAGGGACCTCTACACAACATTTGTAGATCTGACCAAGGCTTTTGATATCGTCAATCATGAGGGGCTGTGGAAGATCATGGAAAAGTTCAGCTGCCTGGACAAGTTCATCAGCATGGTGCGCCAGTTCCACGACAGCATGCTTGCTCGAGTACTGGATGATGGAGACTCCTCTGAAGCTTTCCCAGTCACCAACAGGGTCAAGCAGGTCTGTGTACTCGCGCCCACACTTTTCAGCATGATGTTCACAGCCATGCTGTCTGATGCCTTCTGTGACGATGAAGAAAGTGCCATCAGGATCAGGTACAGAATGGACGGCAGGCTCTTCAACCTGCGGAGGCTCCAAGCTGAAACCAAGGTGAAAGGGGACTCAGTGTGTGACTTCCTGTTCGCAGACGACTGGGTCATTGGCATGTTGAAAGATGAAGTTCCTCTTCATCTTCAGTTTTCTAGCAGAAGCCTGAAGGTTTTATGCCAACACTGACTGGTATTTGGAACTGTTCATAATTCCCTCCACCTTGACTAAGGCCCCAGTTGCAGCTGAAGAAAAACAGCCCCAAAGCATGATGCTGCCACCACCATGCTTCACTGTAAGTGTGGTATTCTTTTGGTTATGAGCAGTGTTGTGTTTGCGTCAAATATATGTACCTTTTGGAATTATGGCCAAAAAGTTCAACCTTGGTTTCATTGGACCATAACACATGTTTCCACATGCGTTTGGGAGATTTCAAATATGTTTTTGCAAAATGTAGCTGGGCTTGGATGTTTTTCTTCATAAGATAAGGCTTCCATCTTGCCACTCTATCCCTATGGGATAGGGTGTCAGGGAAAATCTTTCATGAACAGCCCCTGTAGTACTGTGTAAAACTGTAGAGGCACAACACCTAGAAATACTGTTTTGAGCACCTTTAATCAGAGACCCATAAACCAATATTAGGAATTCTTTACAATAATAAAACTACAGAGCTTCTTCAGTAGGTGCAGGTGCAAGTCAGTTTTGAAAAAGACAGTGGACACAGCTTTAGCATGTACAATGGTGTGAAAAAGTGTTTGCCCCCTTCCTGATTTCTCGTTTTTTTGTATGTTTGTCACACTTAAATGTTTCAGATCATCAAACAGATTTAAATATTAGACAAAGATAACACAAGTAAACACAAAATGCAGTTTTTAAATGAATGTGTTTATTATTAAGGGAAAAAAATCTAAACCTACATGGCCCTGTGTGAAAAAGTGATTACCTTCTAAACCTAATAACTGGTTGGGCCATCCTTAGCAGCAACAACTGCAATCAAGCATTTGTGATAACTAGCAATGAGTCTTTTACAGCGCTGTGGAGGAATTTTGGCCCACTCATCTTTGCAGAATTGTTGTAATTCAGCCACATTGTAAGGTTTCTGAGCACGAACCGCCTTTTTACGGTCATGCCACAGCATCTCAATCGGATACAGGTCAGGACTTTGACAATGCCACTCCAAAGTCTTCATTTTGTTTTTTTTTAAGCCATTCAGAGGTGGACTTGCTGGTGTGTTTCGGATCATTGTTCTGCTGCAGAAACCAAGTGCGCTTCAGCTTGAGGTCGCAAACAGATGGCTGGACATTCTCCTTCAGGATTTTTGGGTAGACAGCAGAATTCATGGTTCCATTTTCCACAGCAAGTCTTCCAGGTCCTGAAGCAGCAAAACAGCCCCAGACCATCACACTACCACCACCATATTTTATTGTTGGAATGACGTTTCTTTTTTGAAATGCTGTGTTACTTTTACACCGGATGTAATGGGTAACACACCTTCCAAAAAGTTCAACTTTTGTCTCATCAGTCCACAGAGTATTTTCCCAAAAGTCTTGGGGATTATCCAGATGTTTTTCTGGCAAAACTGAGACGAGCCTTTATGTTCTTTTTGCTCAGCAGTGGTTTCGTCTTGGAACTCTGCCATGCAGGCCATTTTTGCCCAGTCTCTTTCTTACGGTGGAGTCATGAACACTGACCTTAACTGAGGCAAGTGAGTCTTGCAGTTCTTTGGATGTTGTTGTGGGGTCTTTTTTGACCTCTTGGATGAGTCGTCGCTGCGCTCTTGGGGTAATTTTGGTCGTCCAGCCACTCCTGGGAAGGTTCACCACTGTACCATGTTTTAGCCATTTGTGTATTACGGCTCTCACTGTGGTTCGGTGGAGTCCCAAAGCTTTAGAAATGGCTTTAAAACCTTTTTTCCACACTGATAGATCTCAGTTACTTTGTTTCTCATTTGTTCCTGAATTTCTTTGGATCGCAGCATGATGTCTAGCTTTTGAGGATATTTTGGTCTACTTCACTTTGTCAGGCAGGTCCTATTTAACTAACTAACTAACTAACCTGCACTTATATAGCACTTTTCTAGTCACAAAGACCACTCAAAGCGCTTTCATTAATACTAACCCTCTATTCTAAGGGCCTATAGGAAACAGATATCTAGGGACAATTTAGGACAGCCAATTAACCTAACATGCATGTCTTTACCCAGGGCCACTTTAGAGTCTCCAATTAACCTAACCTGCATGTTTTTGGCATGTGGGAGGAAACCGGAGAAATCCCGGAGTAAACCCACGCAACACGGGGAGAACATGCAAACTCCACACAGATCACTGTTGGTCGGGGGCTGGGATCAAACCCACGATCCCACGATCCCACGATCCCCACAATCCCCCGGCCAAGGGTAAACTGTGCTGCCGCAGTGCTAACCACTGCGCCACCGTGCAGCAATTAAGTGATTTCTTGATTGAAAACAGGTGTGGCAGTAATCAGGCCTGGGTGTGGCTAGAGAAATTGAACTCAGCTTTCCAAAGATGTGATAAACCACAGTTAATTTATGTTTTAACAGGGGGGGAAATCACTTTTTCCACACAGGGCCATGTAGATTTGAATTGTTTTTACCCTTAATAATAAACACCTTCATTTAATAACTGCATTTTGTGTTTACTTGTATTATCTTTGTCTAATATTTAAATTTGTTTGATGATGTGAAACATTTAAGTGTGACAAACATGCAAAAAAATGAGAAATCAGGAAGGGGGCAAGCACTTTTTCACACCACTGAATAATCACTCAGCCCAGTCTGCAAACTGTGTCTTTATGGTAGAGCAAATGTGTTGGCAGTCAGGTTTCAGTCACTTCTCAAATTCTCTAACAGCCTCAGAGCACAGATGACATCTTTAAAATGCTTTAGCAAAAACATATTTAATAACAAAGACAAAAAAAAGTCTTTCACAACCCACTAACCTGGTTACCACTAACTCCAGCATACATCCATTTTTATTTGGGCTCCACACCAAAATGTCCAAGAGGCATGAAAAATAGAACACCATATTTTTCATATTATTTCTTTTGACCAAAGGTGTATTTATTAATTAGTTATTTTTAACCTATTATTTTGCTGTTTCTGATTTCATTTCATCTCAGTAAATAAAAATAAATTGTCTATGCTTACTTTTTTATGATACTGACCCTGATTTTAAAAAAAGTGATTAGCATCAGAAAAAATTATTTGAATAATTCTCATAACTGCTAAATTATTCAGAAAATACATAGTTTTTTATTTCCTGAAAAATGTCTGTGTTGGACATACAGGTTTTGCACAATGAGGTAATCATCAAAGAAAAAGCACAATAATTGAAAAAACATGGATTTCCTTGTTGGAAGGATGAGAAAGAAACCAAAGCTCTACCTGTTCTGGAGGCATCACTGCTGGCTGCCTCTGACCTCTGACCCACACATGAAAAGGGGACATGTAGGTGCCTCAAAGGGGTGTGTGAGGAAGCTACTTCCTAATAATCCCCACTTTAAGATGGTGTCTGAAGAGCTTTGATATTGTTGAAGCCTGAAACACATTACCCACCAGGAGACATTGTTCGTGTGCATCTGCTCTGTAAACCAGACCAAAATAATTTCATTTATTTATATATTGAATTTGGTTCCAATATTAGATAAAAGAAGACATAAGCCAGATGTTAAAGAAGTGGCATTTATTTCACTAATTATTTTTGGGTGAATGACCATACATTTGATTGTTCAAAATTCAGTTTTCAGAGTTGTTTCTGAGTCAGTATTTTCTTACAGAAATTAGATAGATGCACTGCTATGAACTGAGTCAGCAGCAGATCCGATTTAAGAGTATGAAAAGAAATCAATATCATATCGACATTTTGAACTTTACAACAACTTTGCACTGCTCTTTCTGTCAAAGGGAAGCTATTAGACTTCATTCAGTTCCTTTGACAAAAACAGTAACTGAAACACTTAATGCCTTGATTGGCTACTTTTAGAAACTAATTGATTGTACCAAAATGGCATTTTGCTAGAGAGCTACATTTAAAAAAAAATCAAGCAATAGTTACTTTACTTCTTTATTCCCTGATTAATACAACTTGTTTTATTAATTCTGCATCACTTCACAACATTACCTGAGATGTCATGCAACTGGCAGATAAAATTATAATGTTGCCCTTACATGTTTATTAGGGGTAGGAATCACAAGAGACTACATAATGCAATATTATCACGATACTTGTCAAGTCAGCTTTATTTTTATAGCTCATTTACAAACAACCATTGTTGACCAAAGTGATGTACATTTGGATTTGAATCTGTAAGTTTGGATTTAAGATATGATAAGATAAACCTTTATTAGTCCCACAATGGGGAAATTACAGTATTGCAGCAGCAAAGGGATAGCAGCACTCAGAGCAATAAGATAAGATATGAATTGAATCTGAACTTATGAATTGAATTCGTAAGTTTACATACCCTGGCGGAATTTATGATTTTTTGGCCATTTTTCAGAGAATATGAATGATAATACAAAAGCTTTTCTTTCACTCATAGTTAGTGGTTGGGAAAAGCCATTTATTATCAAACAATTGTGTTTGCTCTTTTTAAATCATCACGACAACGGGAACTACCTAAATGATCCTGATCAAAAGTTTACATACCCTGGAAGTTTTTGCCTGATAACATACAGGTACAGCTCAAAAAATTAGAATATCATGAAAAAGTTCAATATTTTTGGTCACTCATTTCAGAAAGTGAAACCCATTTATTGTATAGATTCATTACACAGACAGTGATATATTTCAAGTGTTTATTTATTTTAATTTTGATGATTATGGCTTACAGCCCATGAAAACCCCAAATTCAGTTTCTCATAAAATTAGAATATTACGTAAAATTAATTAAAAAAATTTTTTTAATAGAAGTGTTGGCCAACCGAGAAGTATGTCCATGTACACACTCAATACTTGGTCAGGGCTCCTTTTGGATTAATTACTGTATCAATGTGGCGTGGCATGGAGGTGATCAGCCTGTGGTACTACTGAGGTGTTATGAAGGTCCAGGTTGCTTTGATAGCGGCCTTCAGCTCATCTGCATAGTTGGGTCTGGTGTCTCTCATCTTCGTCTTGACAATACTCCATAGATTCTCTATGGTCAGGTTAGGTCAGGAGAGTTTGCTGGCCAATCAAACACAGTGATGCCTTGGTCATTAAACCAGGTTTTGATACTGTTGGCAGTGTGTGTGGGTGTGGGGGGGTGCAATGTCCTGCTCGAAAATGAAATCAGCTTCTCCATAAAGCTTGTCAGCAAAGGGAAGCATGAAGTGCTCTAAAATTTCCTGGGAGACGACTGCGCTGACTTTGGTCTTGATAAAACACAGTGGAAACATCAGCAGATGACCTCTGTTCAGATAAAAGTAAATTTTGCATTTCATTTGGAAATCAAAGTCCCAGAGTCTGGAGAAAGAGTGAAGAGGCACAGAATTTAAGTTGCTTAAGGTTTAGTGTGAAGTTTCCACAGTCAGCGATGACAAAAACTCGCAGTTACTGAAGGTTATTTGCGGAGTCCCACAGGGTTCAGTTGTGGGGCCATTGTTATTCAACATGTATATAAATGATATATGTAAAGTTTCAGAAAAAATGGATTTAATATTGTTTGCAGATGACACTAATTTATTACGCAGTGGAAGCAATTTGGAACAACTTTTGGATACACTTGGAAAGGAATTAGGAAAGCTTAAACTGTGGTTTGATTCAAACAAATTAACGCTCAATTTAAGTAAGACAAAATTTATCATTTTTAACAACCATCACAACAACTGAGTATCTAAACTCAGTGTAAATGGTGTAGCGATTGAAAGGGTGTCCAAAATTAAATTTCTTGGAGTAATAATTGATAATAAACTGTGTTGGAAGTCACATATTAATTATATTAAAGGTAAAATATCCAAATCAATCGCAATACTACACAGAGTGAAATATTTGCTGAATCAACCCACACTATATACTTTGTATCATTCATTAATACTCCCATACATGACATATTGTACTGAAGTATGGGGAAATACATATAAAACAAACATATATCCAGTCATTATGCTTCAGAAGAGAGCTATTAGAATAATAAACAAAGCTGCTTACAGGGAACCAACAAACCCACTTTTTCTTAAATTAAAAGCTCTCAAGTTGAAAGATCTGGTTGACTTAAAAACTGCAGTAATAATGTTTAAAGTGAAGAATCTATCACTGCCCGCAAATATCCAAAAGTTGTTCCAAATAAGGGAGAAACAATATCATTTCAGAGGAACATGTATATTTCAAAAACCTTCAGTGGGAACTACTACCAAGCAACACTATGTCTCAGTGCAAGGAGTCAGATTGTGGAATGCTTTTGGACCTGGATTAAAATCATGTACAACGCTTGGACAAGTTATTTGGAGTGATGAGACCAAAACTGAACTTTTTGGCCACAGCCATAAATGCTATATTTGGAGAGGAGTCAACAAGGCCTATGATGAAAAGTATACCATCCCTACTGTGAAACACAGAGGTGGATCACTGATGTTTTGGGGATGTGAGTTACAAAGGCACAGAGAACTTGGCCAAAATTGATGGCAAGATGAATGCAGCATGTTATCAGAAAGTACTGGAAGAAAATTTGCACTCAGTCCGGAAGCTGCGCATGGGACGCACTTGGACATTCCAACATGACAATGATCCAAAACACAAGACCGAGTCAACCTGTCATTGACTACAGCAGAAAAAAAGTGAAGGTTCTGGAGTGGCCATCTCAGTCTCCTGGCCTCAATATCATTGAGCCACTCTGGGGAGATCTCAAATGTGCAGTTCATGAAAGACAGCCTGAGAATTTACAGGAACTGGAGGCTTTTTGCCAAGAAGAATGAGCAGCTTTGCCATCTGAGAAAATAAAGTGCCTCATCCACAACTACCACAAAAGACTTAAAGCTGTCATTGATGTTAAAGGTGGCAATACATGGTATTAAGAACTGGGGTATGTAAACTTTTGATCAGGGTCATGTGGATAGTTTCTGTTGTCATTATGATTTAAAAAGAACAAACACAATTGTTCGATAATAAATGGCTTCACCCAACCATCAATGATGAGTGAAAGAAAGGTTTTTGTATTATCATTCATATTCTGGACGCCTCCCACTTGAGGTGTTTCAGGCACGTCCCACTGGGAGGAGACCCCGGGGCAGACCCAGGACTCGGTGGAGAGACTATGTCTCCCAGCTAGTCTGGGAACGCCTTGGTATCCCCTCTGAAGAGCTGGAGCAGGTGGCTGGGGAGAGGGAAGTCTGGGCTTCTCTGCTTGAACTGCTGCCTCCGCGACCCGGACCTCCGGAAAAGCGGTAGAAGATGGATGGATGGATGGATGGATTCTCTGAAAAATGGCCAAAAAAAATCATCAATTCCACCAGGGTATGTAAACGTATGAGCACAACTGTATATACCCAATGCAGGAGCATTGCCGTTAAATGGTATTTACAGCATTCCCCAGCAATATATAAATATAAATCCAAACAGTATATTTCACAGTTGAATGAACAGTGTTGTTGCCACCCTCAATAATAATTGTATTTGTATTTGTAGTGTATTGGAGGGGAATGGTCCCTATTGTTCAAAGTAGTGGTGTTATGTATGGCCTCGATGAGATTTGCAACATTTATTGATAATAACTCTATCATCATCACTTCACTCTTCACTCTATCACTCTATATCACTCTATAAAACAAGAAATCTGTCTGTCTGTCACGCTTCATAGGACGGCCTATGATCTCTGCCTGAACATCATAGGACGTCCTATGAACTCAGGCATCATAGGACGTCATATGAACTCAGGCATCATAGGACACATAAACAAATGCGTCTTTATGATGTCATATAGACCATGTGTCTTTGAACTCAGACATCATAGGACACAGACAAATGTGTCTTTATGATGTCATATACAGCGGGGCAAAAAAGTATTTAGTCAGCCACCAATTGTGCAAGTTCTCCCACTTAAAAGATGAGAGGGGTCTCCAATTTTCATCATAGGTATACCCCAACTATGAGAGACAAAATGAGAAAAAAAAATCCAGAAAATCACATTGAAGGATTTTTAATGAATTAATTGGTAAATTCCTCAATAAAATAAGTATTTGGTCACCTACAAACAAGCAAGATTTCTGGCTCTCACAGACCTGTAACTTCTTTAAAGCAGACGGACAGACGAAAATTCAATATCGCTAATTCATATCTCAAATTGTTGTCTGAGACGAGCTAAGTCGAACCGCACATGTTTTGTTGTCAACAAATGTCGCATAAGGTGACAATGCGCTCTTGAAGTACGCTGTCGTTGAGAGCTGTCTGACCCAGCCAAGCGATCAGCGGCTAAGATGGCCACTGACTGTGTGACGTCACCACCGGCAAACACACGCACACGGTCGGCGGCCAGTGCTGTGTTTTGCTTCATGCAACACTTTCGAGAATAAGATGCAATTTGAAATGAAATTTGCAAAAAGATTGGTGATAAAGAAAACGGCTGTTCCAACTATATATCCCTCGATTTCCGTCTGACTCTGAGACAAGTGTCAGTGACAGTGGCGTGAAAAGCAAGGGTGATCTACTGATGCGATCAGCTGTCAGAAAACGAGAAGTAAACAGGGTAAGTTTTGTATTTTTAATATTCACAGCAAATGTTTACTAAACATTTTAAATGAATTCCAAGCAATGGATGATTTTCAAAATCAAACATGTAAAAGTAGAAGAAATTACCAATGACAGTTCAGCTTTCAATTTTTAGGGAAGCAACATATTTGCTAAGAAAAATAAATATAAGCCTAAGATTGTAAGAGAAATGTGCTTTTAAAAATGGAACCCCAATTTTCTACCATAAAATGGTGCCCATTATTAACTGCGAAATGCTATTTATTGGAATATAATAATTGCTATATCTGGAAACTAGTTATTTTCTTAATCTGTAGTGATACTCCATTGATTTTTGTATTTCTTTGTATATTTCTGATGTGTTTTCAAACATTCATACAAAGGTGGTAAAGTATGTAATATTTCTTTTCAAACTGAGAAGAATTTAGTGTGTTCAAATTATTCAAGTGTATATGACATGCGACTTTGATGAATGCTGAACTATGAGAATTATAACATTGACATGAACATTAATAAACTCAATATATGATTTTACAAAACTTTATTTAAATATCATTGTTCACAAATCTAATCTTGGTAGGCAAAATCCCTTGTAGTGATCAGATGGGAATGTTTCTCTGATGAGGCTCACTGCACAGGCAGGCAACATAACCCTCACTTCTTTCCCACAAATAAGGCTGAATACCCCCTCAGCACCACCCAAAACTACTTCATCATCCGATTCTTCATTTTCAATGTCATCATTTATATTGAGGTCGTCAAACTCGAGAAAATAATCGCTGTCCGAATCACTTTGCTCTCGTTCTGCCATTTTCTTTGTATTGCTGTGGTGACGTCACTAATGCCCGCACCTATCGAGAGATGGCGGTACTGCAGCCTCACTAAGTGAAGGCTGGGCTATGAGCAAATAAGGTCATTTATGGAAGCTGGTGACACATATTAAATCGCGGGAATAGACAGAATAGAATATTTTCATACAGTCAGTTGATTGGTTCAATAAAAATATGTCACTGTCCGTCTGCTTTAAGAGGCTCCTCTGTCCTCCACTCGTTACCTGTATTAATGGCACCTGTTTGAACTCGTTACCAGTATAAAAGACACCTGTCCACAACCTCAAACAGTCAGACTCCAAATTCCACTATGGCCAAGACCAAAGAGCTGTCAAAGGACACCAGAAACAAAATTGTAGACCTGCACCAGGCTGGGAAGACTGAATCTGCAATAGGTAAGCAGCTTGGTGTGAAGAAATCAACTGTGGGAGCAATTATTAGAAAATGGAAGACATACAAGACCACCGATAATCTCCCTCGATCTGGGGCTCCACGCAAGATCTCACCCCGTGGGGTCAAAATTATCACGAGAACGGTGAGCAAAAATCCCAGAACCACATGGGGGGGGGGGACCTAGTGAATGACCTGCAGAGAGCTGGAACCAAAGTAACAAAGGCTACATCAGAAACACACTACGCCACCAGGGACTCAAATCCTGCAGTGCTAGACGTGTCCCCCTGCTTAAGCCAGTACATGTCCAGGCCCGTCTGAAGTTTGCTAGAGAGCATTTGGATGATCCAGAAGAGGATTGGGAGAATGTCATATGGTCAGATGAAACCAAAATAGAACTTTTTGGGAAAAACTCAACTTGTCGTGTTTGGAGGAGAAAAAACATCATACCTACTGTGAAGCATGGGGGTGCAAACATCATACTTTGGGGCTGTTTTTCTGCAAAGGGACCAGAACGACTGATCCGTGTAAAGGAAAGAATGAATGGGGCCATGTATCGTGAGATTTTGAGTGAAAACCTCCTTCCACCAGCAAGGGCACTGAAGATGAAACGTGGCTGGGTCTTTCATCCCAAACACACCGCCCGGGCAATGAAGGAGTGGCTTCGTAAGAAGCATTTCAAGGTCCTGGAGTGGCCTAGCCAGTCTCCAGATCTCAACCCCATAGAAAATCTTTGGAGGGAGTTGAAAGTCCGTGTTGCCCAGCGACAGCCCCCAAACATCACTGCTCTAGAGGAGATCTGCATGGAGGAATGGGCCAAAATACCAGAAACAGTGTGTGAAAACCTTGTGAAGACTTACAGAATACGTTTGACCTCTGTCATTGCCAACAAAGGGTATGTAACAAAGTATTGAGATGAACTTTTGTTATTGATCAAATACTTATTTTACCGAGGAATTTACCAATTAATTCATTAAAAATCCTTCAATGTGATTTTCTGGATTTTTTTTTTATTTTGTCTCTCATAGTTGAGGTATACCTATGATGAAAATTGGAGACCTCTCTCATCTTTTAAGTGGGAGAACTTGCACAATTGGTGGCTGACTAAATACTTTTTTACCCCACTGTAGACCATGAACAGACATCATAGGACAACTCGCGATGCCTATATGACGCACATAGACAAATGTGTCTTTATGATGTCATATACATCAAGCCCACAGCACATAAACAAATGTGTCTTTATATGATGTCGTATACATCAAGCCTGCCTTCATGTCTTTATGATGTCATATACAGTGACAGACATCAGGCAACATGTCTTCATGTCTTTATGATGTCATATACAGTGAGTCCATGCCGGAAAACCTCTTTTTGCTCAGATCTATTTTCATGATCCTGTCCATGAACTGGAATTACGACGCACCTGTCCCTCAATCAGTGGTCTCAACGAAGATGAAGAAGACCCACCAGATTGAGAGCAATAGAATGACGACAACTGCTGCACGTCAGAAAAGATGCCACGAAGATGAAACACCTGAGGTTCCAACAGTACATTGCACCCGTCTGAGACAGGAGGACACCCTTCACCAGCATAGGGTACGACAGACTT
This sequence comes from Pholidichthys leucotaenia, assembly GCA_020510985.1. Lineage (NCBI taxonomy): Eukaryota > Metazoa > Chordata > Actinopteri > Cichliformes > Pholidichthyidae > Pholidichthys > Pholidichthys leucotaenia. The sequence goes on along the minus strand of CM035841.1, from coordinate 331,963,380 downwards.
CAAAGCACGTTTCTAGGACATTATAGGACGGCCTATGATCTCTGCCTCACCATCATAGCGCATCCTATGAACTCGGGCATCATAAGACGACTCACCATGCCTACATGACGGCAAATATGTAACCTTGACGAACGCCAGTCTACACTACAAATGTGTAAAATGCCAAGCGAAGCGTTGATTTTCTCCGGGTGCTCTGGTTTCTTGGTTTCTACGGGCATGCACAGGCCTTCCTGAACAGGGTCGAAAGCAACTTTTTCAGGATTATGCCCATGAACTGGAATTATGGCGCACCTATCCCTCAACCAGTGGTCTGAATGAAGAAGAAGAAGACCCACCAGATGGAGTGCAATACAATAAGGAGAACTGCTGCACGTCAGAAAGGATGTCGTGAACATGAAACACCTCAGGTTCCACCAGTACGCCACAGGTATGACTGTGAACAACACAGCCGTCTGAGACAGGAGGAGAGACCCTTCAGTGGTCTGAACGAAGAAGAAGACCCACCAGATGATGTCTATATGACGGCACATAGACAGAGCACATGACTCCCTACAAGACAGCACTCTATTAAAGCAAGAAATCTGTGTGGGTGTGTCACGTTCATAGGAAATCATAGGATGGCCTATGATCTCTGCCGGTTCATCATAGGATGTCCTATGAACTCAGGCATCATAGGACTCGCAATGACATCATAAAGACATTTGCCTGTGTGCCATCATAAAGACCTGTGTCTTCCTGAACAGGGTCGAAAACCACTTTTTTCTCAGATCAATTTTCATGATCCTGTCCATGAACTGGAATTACAATGCACTTATCCCTCAACCAGTGGTCTGAACGAAGAAGAAGAAGACCCACCAGATGGTGAGCAATAGAGTGAGGAGAACAGCTGCATGTCAGAAAAGATGCTGTGAAGATGAAACACCTCAGGTTCGAGCAGTACGCCACAGGCGTGACTGTGAACAACACAGCCGTCTGAGACAGGAGGAGACCCTTCAGCAACGGGCATGCAGAAATACTTGCTTATACTTGGTTTCTACGGGCATGGATGGGTATGCACGGGTATGTACTAGTTTTAATAAAGAGATAACACACACATTCCATAGTTAACAATAAAATAAAATAATACACAAAAAATGAGAAAAGCAGCAATAAGATAAGCTTAAAGCAAATTTTAAAATAGATTAGTAATAGATAAAATAGAATGGATAAGTAAATAAAAAAAATAGTAAGAGTAAAAAAAAAATGAAAGCTAAGAAGACCAAGATAACTCACCTAGACTGGGATTAAAACACTAAGGAGAAAAGGGCGACTTGATGGAACAGTGGTAAGCACTGTGGCAGCATAGCAAGAAGGTCACGGGTTCGATCCCACCCCTGACCATCAGTGACCCTTCTCTGTGGAGTTTGCATGTTCTCCCCGTTTCTGCGGGGGTTTTCTTCGGGTACTCCGGTTTCCTCCCACAGGCCAAAGACATGCACGTTAGGTTAATTGACATCACCTGGGAATTCTAAATTGTCCTGAGGTATGACTGTGAGAGTGAATGGTTGTCTGTCTCTCTGTGTTGGCCCTGCGATGGACTGGCGATCTGTCCAGCGTGTACCTCACCTCTTGCCCAAAGATGCTGGGATAGGCTCCAGCACCACCACGACCCAAAAAGGATTAAGTGGTAGAAGATGGATGGATGGAGAAAAGATGAGTCCTCACCAGTGCTTTAAAGTTCTTTAAATTGTCGGTGCATCTCTGACCTGGTAAGGTAGGCTTTTCTACAGTTTAGAGGCCATTATTGAAAAAGCACCATGGGTTTTTTAACTGATTCTTGGGAACAGCCAGAAGCAGCTGGTTTGCCAACCTTAGTGCTTTGTGAAGAAGCTTGGATAAATAAAGAGGTGCTGAACCATTTACCCATGTAACAATTAGATTAGAAATGAGTACCGGTATATCAGAAGAACAGCTCAGGTTGAGCGAGTTGGAGACAAAGTAAGAGAGGCAAGGCTGAGATGGTCTGGACATGTGCAGAGGAGGGATAGTGGACATATTGGACAAAGGATGTTGAAGATGGAGATGCCAGGCAGGAGGAAAAGAGGAAGACCACAGAGAAGATTCATGGATGTAGTGAAGGAGGACATGGGAGAGGGTTGGTATTACTGAATCAATACAGTATCTTCACCACAAAGTATAGCGATTAATGTTGGGAGTAACGCGTTACTGCAGTAACCCGTTACTTCCAACATTAATCGCAGACATTTTGAAAAATCAGAAATACATCAGTGCAGGCCAGCTGACATCAGCCTTAGTTGATGCTCATATGTGTTTGTGGAGACTTCCTGCCATTCTGGACCTGCTTTTGGAGTGAGCATATCTCCTTTGGGCATATGTTTCAGTATTTATTTTCGTTTTATATTCCTATGTAGTTCCTTCTGTATACCATTTTCCCCAGTTCATTCATTCACTCATTCATTCATATAAAAAATAAAATAATGCATAGAATCCAACACTAAGTCCAGAATTAAAAAATGTGAATGTTGATGGAATAAAAAACTATTTAGTGAATCATCACATAAATAAAATGAAAGGTGATTATCTTTTGACTGTTAAAGTGCTCTCCATTAAAAGAACATAAAATCCCGTTAAATGCCATTTACGTTTTGACACCACATCAGCACTGTTTGATTCCTCACAATGGAAGTGAACCAATAAATCCTGGAGAATGATCTATCTATCTATCTATCTATGATTGCACACAGAGCAGAAAATTAAGAACAGTAAATTTCTCAGTGATGAGTTTTTTTTTATTTTGGGCTGTCACATTTTTGGGAGATCATACATATATATATATGTTGCAGGCAGAGAATAGACAGACTGAAAATTTCACGAAAAAAAACCCTTTATTCCGTGTACCAAGAAAATGTTTATTCAGACAGCAAAAAAAAAAAGGAAAAGATCGGTCTCCACGGCTGTTGTTTCCAAGGCAACCAGTAATCCGCACTGGCAAAAGACACGTTTGCACAACAGCACAGCCTAGTGGTAGAAAAACAACACTGCAAAGACACGAAACCCCAAACCACTCACCAGACCACACCCATCACACCATCAAGTGCCCGTTTTAGTACATACCCGTGCATCCCCATCCATACCCGTAGAAACCAAGTATAAGCAAGTATTTCTGCATGCCCGTTGCTGAAGGGTCTCCTTCTGTCTCAGACGGCTGTGTTGTTCACAGTCATGCCTGCGGCGTCCTGGTGGAAGCTGAGGTGTTTCATGTTTACGGTATCCTTTCTGACGTGCAGCAGTTCTCATTCTATTGCTCTCCATCTGGTGGGTCTTCTTCCTCTTCATTCAGACCACTGGTTGAGGGATAGGTGCGCCGTAATTCCAGTTCATGGGCATAATCCTGAAAAGTGGCTTTCGACCCTGTTCAGGAAGGCCCGTGCATGCCTGTAGAAACCAAGAAACCAGAGCACCCAGAGAAAATCAACACTTTGCTTGGCATTTTACACATTTGTAGTGTAGACTGGCATTTGTCAAGGTTACATATTTGCCATCATGTAGGCATGGTGAGTCGTCCTATGATGCCTGAGTTCATAGGACGCGCTATGATGATGAGGCAGAGATCATAGGCCATCCTATGATGTCCTAGAAACGTGCTTTGAAGTCTGTCATACCCTATGCTGGTGAAGGGTCTCCTCCTGTCTCAGACAGGTGTGATGTACTGTTGGAACCTCAGGTGTTTCATCTTCATAGCATCTTTTCTGACGTGCAGCAGTTGTCGTCATTCTATTGCTCTCAATCTGGTGGGTCTTCCTCTGTCATATAGACCATGTGCCATGGGCTTGATGTATATGACATCATAAAGACACATTTGTCTATGTGCCGTCTGTGTGTCCTATGATGCCTGAGTTCAAAGACACATGGTCTCTATGACATATCATAAAGACACATTTGTCTACACATGGTCTCTATGACATCATGAAGACACATTTGTCTGTGTGTCCTATGATGCCTGAGAGCATAGGACATCCTATGATGTTCAGGCAGAGATCATAGGCCGTCCTATGATGTCCTATGAAGTGTGACAGAGTTTGGTCTATGACATCATAAAGATGCATTTGTCTACACATGGTCTCTATGACATCATAAAGACACATTTGTCTATGTGTCCTATGATGCCTAAGATCATAGCGTCTCTCTCTCTCTCACTCAGTCACTCACTCGCTCGGTCACTCACTCACTCTCTCACTCACTCACTCTCTCTCTCTCTCTCTCTCTCTCTCTCTCTCTCTCTCTCTCTCACTCTCTCACACACACACACACACACACACAGATTTCTTGCTTTTATAGAGTGATTATCCCATACATTAAAAAAATTAAAAAAAACATGTCATACACACCTTATCACCAAATACTGTACATTTTCCTCTTACATATACTGTATATATATATATATATATATATATATATTTTTTTTTTTTTTTTTTTATTTTATTTTATTTTTTTTTAACTCCCCCTTCTCTCTATTTCTCTTTCCATCATGCATGTCTGAAGGGAGTTTTGATCTAAAAGCATCTAGTTTTTACCAGCATTTCAGTCAACATTTGCCAAAGGAGCTTAACTTAAGCTGACTTAAAGGGCCTATATCATGCTATTTTAAGCCTTTCAGAGTAAACTATTTGCATGTATGTGATAGTATATTACGTTTGGTACACTGGAGAATGAATTTCTTATGAAATATGAGTTATTTTCGCGAGCTACTTTTCCAACCCGGAAGTAAGATGCCTCGATCTCTGAGGCTCCGCCTCTCCTCCTTGTGGCTGCCGCCCATTTCATGACGATAATAAACTCCAACCATTTCTGACGAGTAGGCTCTTCTTTAGGAAGGCTGAACAAACACCTAACTCTCTCACAGCCAAAGACACATTTACACCACTTAGAAGACATTGTCTTACATAAAAAAGCAAACAGTTGTCACTGAGCAGATTAGGTGCAAGAGGAACTACTTCTTCACAGCATCAATGCTAAAGTGAAAGAGTTTTGCCGATCACCGCTCCGTTAGCTGCGCGGAGAAAGTGGGTGTGTGCGTTAGCCTGGGGGCGGTGCTGGCAGCACAGGCACTTCCTGGAGTGGGCGGCTCATTATCAGGGACAGGGCGGAGCAGCAGCTCAGAGAGCAGGGTTGAGAAGGAATACTCAGAGATGCGTGAATGGAGCAAAATACCACTTTGGGGGTATTTTTGGTGAGGAATTAACATTGTAACATGCTTAAAAGCTCAAAAAAGTCAATTTTGCATGATATAGGCCCTTTAAGTGAACCCCTGCATAACTTAGCCCAGTGCTCAGGAACTTTTATGAACTGAGCATAACTTTGACCAACGTTTATTTCCAAATGTCAGCAAGTTTTCAGCATGCTGAAAATTCTCAACGAATACAGTTTTCGCCAGCGTTTGCCAACAAACGTCAACTATCATTCACTTTTATCAGTTTTTGCCAGCAGAGCCAGACATTTGCCACAATGTCAGTAAAAGTTGGTCCAAGCATTGTCGTGTGAATCCACCCAAAAAAAGCAGGCCCAGGATGGCCAGAAGCCTCCACAAACGCTGATCCTTATATGAGCGTTGCCTGACGCTGATGTCAGCTGAACTGCGCTGAGTATTCTTAGCTTAAGTTAACCTAAGTTGGTAACTGCTACACATACGCTAGCCTAAGCTGGCAAAAGTTTGACAGTGCTGAATGCAACGCTGGCAAATGCTAGCAAAAGTTTGTAAAGGTAATTCCACCAACATTTAGACTGATTTCTCTGATTTTTTTAAAACGTCAGTAAAAGTCGGTCCAAACGTTATAGTGTGAACCCAGCGTTACAGTTGTTGACACGTTGATACTGCATTCACAGTTGAGGATAGTTGTTTTTAGTCTCAGTTTGCACTTTGTATATTTTTTAAATTCCGTTAAACAAGTTCGTAATGCAAGTCCTCAAAAGCTGTAATTGAGTTTGCTATTATTTGTCTTCTCTAATAAAGTGAAAAATCTAAGTTAACATGAAGGGCTTGAGGTTTTTATCTGCTGGTCATGTAGTTAATTTAATGCAATGGAAAAATAACAGTTTGTATTATAATAATTGGAATGTTGTGATTTAACAAGCTGCACAAACTGGTGGCTGTGTCCCGTATGAGAGTGTCTTCAGAGAGATTAGCATCATGTTGTTAACTGAACTGTGGCTAACAGAACTAGCAACACATGCTAACATCGGTCTGGAGGGTTTCCACTTAATACAGACAGATCGGACACCAGATAGCAGGAAGAGCAGAGGCAGGGGGCTGATTATGAATGTGAACAACAGATGGTGTAATCCTGGACACATCATGATTAAAGAACAACACTGCAGCAAGGACATTGAGTTGCTAGCCGTTAGCATGTGACCGGCATATCTTCCCAGAGAATTCTCACATGTCATCGTGATTGTTATTTATGTACCCCCCTCTCCAAGTGCTGAGGTCATCTACACAGTCACCAGCAGACCACAGACTCAACACCCCACTGCTCTCCAGCTCATCTCTGGTGATTTTAACTATATTTCCCTGTCCTCCATTTTGCCCACTTTCACCCAGTATGTCGCGTGCCACACCAGAGACAATAAAACACTGGATTTACAGTATTTCACAAAAGTGAGTACACCCCTCACATTTTTATAAATATTTTATTATATATTTTTATGGGACAACACAAGATATGACACTTTGATACAATGTAAAGTAGTCAGTGTACAGCTTGTATAACAGTGTAAATTTGCTGTCCCTCAAAATAACTCAACACACAGCCATTAATGTCTAAACGCTGGCAACAAAAGTGAGTACACCCCTTAGTGAACATGTCCAAATTGTGCCCAATTAACCATTTTCCCTCCCCGGTGTCATGTTACTCTTTAGATGGTGTCAAGCGTGTGTGGGGGCAACCAGGTGAGGAGTACAAAGACAAGTGTGTCTTGCCTACAGTAAAGCATGGTGGTGGGGGTGTCATGGTTTGGGGCTGCATGAGTGCTGCTGGCACTGGGGTGCTACAGTTCAGGTTGACCGTTGACAGTTGAGGGAACCATGAATGCCAGCATGTACTGTGATATACTGAAGCAGAGCATGAGCCCCTCCCTTCGGAAACTTAGCTGCAGGCCAGTATTCCAACATGATAATGAACCCAAAGACACCTTCAAGACGACCACTGCCTTGCTAAAGAAACTGAGGGTAAAGGTGATGGGCTGGCCAAGCATGTTTCCAGACCTAAACCCTATTGAGCATCTGTGGGACATCCTCAAATGGAAGGTTTAGGAGCGCAAGGTGTCTAACATCTACTAGCTCTGTGATGTTGTCATGGAGGGGAAGAGGATTCCTGTGGCAACCTGTGAAGCTGTAGTGAGCTCCATGCCCAAGAGAGTTAAAGCAGTGCTGGGAAATAATGGTGGCCGCACAAAATATTGACACTTTTGGGCACAATTTGGGCATTTTCACTTAGGGGTGTACTCACTGTTGTTGCCAGCGGATTAGACAGTAATAGCTGTGTGTTATTTTGTGGGGAGAGCAAATTTACACTGTTATACGAGCTGTACAGTGACTACATTGTATCAAAGTGTCATATCTTCAGTGTTGTCCCATAAAAATATATAATAAAATCTTTACAAAAATGTGAGGGGTGTACTCACTTTTGTGAGATACTGTATTTTATGCAAACACCAAGGAGGCTTACACCTCATCACCACTCCTCCACCCCCCTTCCCTGAAGATCAGACCACAATCTGGTTCACCTCCTGCTTGTGTTCAAACCCCTGGTACACAGACAGCCTCCTGTTACCCGCACAGTGATGATATGGTCTGAGGAAGCGGAGGACGCTCTGAAGGACTGTTTTTGAATCCTCTGCGTGGGAGCAGCTCTGTAATCCACATGGTGAGGACATCGACTGCCTCACACACACCATCACAGACTACATTGATTTTTGTGTAGAGAACACCGTACCCACCAAGACCATACGGTGTTTCTCAAACAACAAACCCTGGATCAATCCTGAGATAAAGTCACTGCTGAAGGAGAAGAAAAGGATCTTCAGGTTGGGAAACAAGGAGGAGCTGAAGTCCATACAGCGGGAACTAAGGAGGAAGATCAGAGAAGGGAAGGACAGCTACAGGAAAAAGATGGAGGACAAGCTGCAGCAGAGTGACGTCAGTGGCATCTGGATAAGCCTCAAAACCATCTCTGGAAACCAGAATACTTCCTCCCAGGCTATGGGGGGTAGGGAGTGGGTGAACAACCTGAACCTGTTTTTTTAACAGGTTTGACCAACTGCCCTCTTCTCTGCCTGCCCACCAACCACTGCTGCCTTCATCTTCATCTAGTCCCGCTGTCCACGGCCTTCCCCCACCCCCCCATAATCCCCCGCTGCCCCCCCCACCAGCACACCGCCCCCCGTCCCAACCTGACTCTCGCTAAGACCCTGGTGAGAGCTGAGCTGAAGAAGATCAAGGAGAGGAACGCTCCTCAAGCCCTGTGCAGACCAGCTGTGCGGGATCATGGAGCACATCTTCAGTCTGAGCCTGAAGCTGAAGGGAGGGTACCACAGCCGTGAAAAACATCCTGTGTGGTACCCGTACCAAAGATCCTGCACCCCAAGGACCTGAACAGCTACAGACCAGTGGCCCTCACATCACACCTAATGAAGACCCTGGAGAGACTGCTCCTCGTACCACCTCCGCCCCCTGGTGGGACCAGCAGTGGATCCACTTCAGTTTGCCTACCAGCATGGCATTGGAGTGGAGGATACAGTGGTCTTCCTCCTTCATCGTTCCCTGTCCCACCAGGAGAAGCCTGGGAGCACTGTGAGGATCATGTTCTTTGATTTCTCCAGTGCTTTAAACACCATCCAACCAGTGATTCTGAGGGACAAGCTGCTGTGCGCAGGGATGGACCAGCACCTGTCATCGTGGATCCTGGACTACCTCACAAACCAACCACAGTTTGTGAGAGCGCAGGACTGTGTGTCTGATACCATCATCTGCAGTACAGAGCCCCCCCCCCCCCCCCCCCCAGGGAACAGTTCTGGCTCCCTTCCTGTTCACCCTCTATACTGCTGACTTTTTACACAACACACCACACTGCCATCTACAGAAGTTCTCTGATGACTCGGCGATCGGCGGAGATTGCCGTCGGGGATGATGCGGAGTACAGAGGACTTATCCAGGACTTCGTGGACAGGTGCCTATGGAACTTCCTCTAGATCAATGCAAAGAAAACTAAGGAACTGGTGGTGGACTGCCACAGGCGAAGACAACCCCCGACAGCACCAGCAAACATCCAGGGAACAGGCATTGAGATGGTGACCTCTCACAAGTACCAGGGTGTTCACCTGAACAATAAACTGCACTAGTCACACAACACCAACACGCTCTACAAGAAGGGGTAGCGCAGGCTGTTCCTCCTGAGGAGACTCAGGTCTTTTGGACTGCAAGGGGCACTCCTGAAGACCTTCTACGATTCGGTGGTGGCATCAGCCATCACATTCAGAGTGGTCTGCTGGTGCTGTGGCATCACGGCAGCTGATAGGAAGAGACCGAACAGGCTGATCAAAAAAGCTAGCTCTGTTCTGGGGCGACGCCTTGACCCAGTGGAGGAGATAGGAGAGAGGAGGATGGTGGCTAAGCTGTCATCTCTGCTGGAGTCCTAAGGTTTCATCTCTGCTGGAGTCCGAGTCCCACCCCATGCAGGACACGCTGAACGCACTGAGGAGCTCACTTAGTGGTAGGCTGTGTCATCCTAGGTGCACGACAGAGAGGTTCCGCAGGTCCTTCCTACCTACGGCTGTCAGACTTTATAATCTTACCAGGGCTGCTCGTAGAGGTCGTATTAAATGTACTAAACGTAACAACTTTGCACAATAGAGATCGTCCCCTCCAATGCACAACTAGGACAATAATAATCATTATTGAGGGTGGCAATAACACTGTTGATTCAAATGCAAAATATTCTGTCTGGGTACATATTCATATTCTGCAGGGTAATTTAACAAACCGTACTGCTGTTTATTCTATCTGGCTGCAATGCTCCTGCACTGTGTATATAACTGTATATATGTATTCATTTATTGCTTTGGCCAACCAGTTCTTATCTTATTACTATTGCTCTGAGTGCTGCTTTCCCTTTGCTGCTGTAATCCTGGAATTTCACTTTTGTGGGACTAATAAAGACTTATCTTATCTTATCTTAAATATGGTAATGAATTCATAAGTTACTGCAAAATAGGTAGTTGTATAGAGACTGGTTAGAACACAAGCCATGCCAAGTAGTGACTCCTGTGTTTTAACTGGTTGAAAATCACTGTTTAGATAATCTGATGGCTTTGTAAAGAACAAATTATTTTTGACATTGACACTGCAGTTTTAGCATTGCATTTGCATGTATTTTGAAAATTAAAATTATCCATGTTTTGCCCAGTACTTTGTGTCTAAAACAATATTGCAAGAGTACTTTAGTTAACTCCATTATGCTCTTTTTCCCAAATCCAGTGACACTGTAGCTTTGACAAATAATTAAAAAATACAAAGTGGTTGGGGTGGGAAAAATGCAAATTTAGGACAAAAAAGTCTCAAATGTACACAAACAGAGCTACTATTGTTTGGTAAATGTCACTGTTTTACAAGAAAATATCCACATTTATGAGAGTTCACGCTTAATAAATTTTGGATTATTTACTGTTATTTCATGGACCCTTTTTTAACAGTTATTGTTACTTGTTTACTCCCAAAATCACACCTTTAATACAGATTATGAGCAAGTCTTGACAAAAGCCTCTTATCCTTCTTCCTAGAAATGTCAGTCTACAGGTTAACTTTTGTTTTGATTTAGTTCTAGTTGAAAAAAACACAACATTAAATGATAAAACCATTTATAGCATGTGCGTTTTGGTCAGATAAAGCTTCAGATTTTTAAAGTACCCAAGTTAGAAACCACATCTTAGCCACAGTCTGGATTTTTGTTTGTAAATCTTTAAAAAAAAGTGTTAGAAACTTGAATGGCCACATATGGAAGCCAGTTAGTCTTGGCTGTTAGGATGGTAAACTGCTTTTACTGAGACCAACAACAGATAGCGGTTTGGCTGCATCTTAACATCAGTCACCTCTGAAAGGTTTTTTGCCTCATTAGAGGGGTAGTGGAAGCTTCATGTTACATGTGTGACCAAATTGTTTTCCTTCTCATTTGCCAAAGTTTCCCTTTGTTTCTGTTTTTGTTAATTGGCTTAAATATCCACTAATTGGTACCTTGGGTTTTTATTTGGGTATTTTTATTAGATGCCGGCTGATGGATGGCTACAAGATGACAGAGAAAATATGTAAACTATTTTATGGCCTTTCATCACTTAGGCAGTGCAGCCATTAAAAAGGTATTTAATTTATGTCTTGACCATAATTTGCAACTGTTTATGTGCTATAAAAATAAATGAATATACTGTACAAGCAAAAGCACAGAGATTGAAAAATAGAAGAAAACTGGACAAGAGTGATGATAGGTTCATGCATTGAAGCATTTTACTTCTTATAGCTGGTTGCCATCAAAGCCCTTTTTTCTCTGAAGCTCCAAGGAACAACGTGCTACGTTATTGAAAGAATTTTATGAGTTCATAAGTGTGTAATGAAATTTGCCTCGGTCAGTGGAGTGAAGCACGAAAAGGAAAAGTGGAATTGAATTTTCAGTGGTATTTTTTTCAGACCTGTATTTCCTCAGGGAGCTTACAGGACTGCTTGCAGTGGCCCAGGCAAGAAGAGGCCAAGTGAAATCTTTCCCTGAGGTTTTGAACTTTTGCTGTGAATGGCAGGAGCCGACACCTCTAAGCAGGAACAGATGTCTGGCTGGCTTTGGCTTGGCCTGGTCCTTCCCCTGGCAGAGGAGGAAACCCTCGGTCTAAGTGAGCCAGTATATGCCCCACTCACAACACTAATAATCTGGCTCGGCATTACTTCTTTTTTTCTTGCTGAAATCCTTTGCTTCAGAATTTCTTACTGTAAATTGAGAAAAGACATGGGGACACAGCTTTGCCAAGCAGTGCTCATGCACATTCATGTTTAGCATTTTATCACTGAAATAATAATGTAAGGACTTTTGCTGTAATTGTATCTTGTCCTAATGCTCTTATGGACAAAATGTTTAATGTATGCTATTGATGTCATAGCATGGATTTCTTTTACACTTATGGGTGAATGTGCTTTTATATGCATTTATATCTACCATTTCTCATAATCAAACTCTGTGTGTGTGTGTGTGTGTGTGTGTGTGTGTGTGTGTGTGTGTGTGTGTGTGTATTGTTAGCAAATGGACTGCAGCTGTTTCCAGCACTGGAAATATTACAGGACACTTTTCTTTTTGATCTTCTAATACTTCTCCTGATTTACCCAATTCTCTTCCTCCTTCCAACATGAAACACTTATAAATCCTGACATAAAGCTCTTTTTCTTTTCTTTTTTTAACCAGAAGTGAACTTGTTTCTCTGTTTTAAAAATAGATGCTCAAAGGTACATCATGCTGCATGCAGTTTGTCACTAGTTTGTTTGACTTCTACTTTATATATTTTGATTCAGTCACTCAGTTTTAATTCATACAGTAATAAATTATTCAGGAGTTTCTTTGCATAGTATGTACTGGCTAAACATAAGTCATAATTATAAAAGATATTTTTTAAAAATGCTATATTATAGGTATTTTTTTAATTTTTTAAGTGTTTTGATAATGTTTCACTGCACAAATAATCTGAAGTGGAAATATGAAAATGGTTTGCAACCTGCAGCTCAGCTACCACATGTAGTTCTTTTGCTCATAGTCAGTGGCTTCCTATGGCTTTGGCATACATAAATAGAAGTACCTAAAAACACAGATTGATTGAGCAAAATTTCTGGGAAAAGCTGCAAATACAATGGCAGAGCCTTTCAAGTTTACATGAACGAAATTAGCAATTTTGTTAGGAAAAAACTAGCAAATTTGCAAGGAAACAAAACTCAAATTGCTCAAAATGATTTTCCTAAATAGTATAGGTAGGTGGCCTCTATACTCATGAATCCTTATTCTTTGCACTATACACATATTTTTGCTAAAAAGTATCTGTATTAGTTTAATTAATGTAATTCTGTCTAAAGGAAACAAATCAAATTGTGTTTACAATGATGTCTGGTCTTACAGTAATGATTTGACAGATGAATTCTTTTTTTTTAGGTCTTCCACAGTGTGTCTAATTAAATGTTATTTATTTGTAAAAGAATCTTTGATTGAATTCAAACATTTAAGCAGACTGTACGGTTTTGTATTACCACAAGTGTTAGAGTGCTACGGCGGAACATCATTTTTCCAAACCTCAGACATCAACCGTCTCAACAGACTAATTGACCAAAACATAATTATAAAACAAATCACAATCTCACATGCATGCAAGCCTCATCCAACATGTCCTTTTGTGTATGAAAAAGGAAATGGAGTGAAAAACATGTTTTCAGTTTGAAATAGGATCAGATTTGTTATAATTCAACTTTACGCAAGGGGTTCTGTACCCCTACTAATAACCCTAATACATAAACATCTGGCTGAAAAATCATTGTCATTACAAGTCATTTTGCATAGGCATTACAATTATTTTGCACTGTCATTTAACATAAACTTGATGTGGAAAAGGCATTTTTTTCTAGCTTTTTAGTGCTTTTCCGTCATAAATCAACTGGTGGGGGCAAATTTAGATTGTCTTCTATGCCATTTGCTGATATAAAAAAGCAGGTAATAATATTTACAGAACGAAGGGGCAGTAATATTTTTTGTGGCAGATGTTCATTCTAGTCATTGTTGTATTCTGGATCTAATTGGGGCTGTAATATGTGCAGATAAAATTGAAAAGTTGCCATGTCAAGAATGAGAAAATTGTTATTACATAATGAGTCTACAATTATCTTTCGCAAACTGAACACTGAAATGTTGAAGATCACCCATTTAAAACTTCATGAAGTTCTTAAAAATGATTAAGCTGCATGGTATTTATAATCTTTTAATGTATAGCAATTTAGATAAGTCATCACATTATCCATGGATACATAGAAAATTATTCACCTCACTGGCACATGTCACTGTATCTGTATAGAAATTATTAAGATAATACACAATTTCAAAAAATTATATTTATTTATTCCCTCAATTAGCTTCAATAAGTGCAATTATCACTAATTTTATTTAATTTGCGAAATGACAAATGGCTTCAGAGAGGGCAGGAGATTGTGTAGCAGTAGTTATTCAAACATGCTCTATCATTTCCCAGCATCTGGTATTATAAATGTAGAATTACCTCTAAAACAGTTGTTATGCAATGTGGTGATATTGTATCTGTTTAATCTGGCTCTGTGTTGATTTGGAGACATAACCTGGTTTAACTGAAGCATAAGTAATGTGTGTGGATATAGTTTGAGACTGGAGGATGATTGCTGTGATTATGCTGATTATTCTAGCAGTAAAAGGGAGTTCTGGGATACTGTATGCTTGCATTGCTCCCCTGCTTGGGTTCTGATCTTCATAACCCTCATCCATCACACTGCCTGGGATCAAAGATACCACATTTTAACTGGAATGTAATACATTTGTCCTGTATGCCTCAACAAGTGTTTTGAGTGGCATTTGTTAGCCAGTCATTTCATTTTTGAATGAGACATTTTTCAAGGTGTTTATTCAGAGTGAGAGAATTCAGAGTTCTGCACTGTTTGCAACTTAAGCAGGTGTTTCGTTTGAAGGGCTGGGGAAATTGTTTTTAGTCCAAAGCCTTTGATGATTTGAGGCCAATACAGCCTCGGGCGATGGTCTGTCTTTTATTTCACCCTATCTGTGTGGAGGAGTCTTGTTTCTGTGCAACTACAGAGCTTTCAGTGCTCAATTACAGCATCAACAGAGGTGTGTGACGGGATTGCTAACCAGATAAGGGGCGGAAGCTTTAAAATTACCCTCTTCAGGGGTGACAGCGTTACTAATCTCTGGTTGTAAAACTGTCAGGCATGGCACTCAGGCCCTTCACTTTAATGGCTATACTTTAACAAGAAACTTCAATATCTGACACAGTGAACAAGATTTTAAGGCGTTATAAAAGATGTTGAGAATACATAGCGAGAACAATATTTTTACATTAAATTTAGTGATTGTTTACATGCTGAATTAAAGCTGCATTCTGTTCAGGAGACAGGTTACCTTATTACTTTTAAAAGTAGGATGAACTTAACTTTTTTGTAAAACTTACAGTTAGGGATTGACCCTTATTTGGAATTGTTCAGCCATCGATTGTTGAGCTCTCCTTGACCTGTCTTTGATCGCTTAACAGTCTCAGCGATCTCTGTGATCTTTCAGTGAATGCCAAATTTTTCCACCCCAGAGGTAGAAGTGGCTAAGAGATCAGTGAGGGATCACTGGGCATTTGATGAAAGACCAATGGAGTTCATTGAAAGATTGCTGAGAGATCATTGGGAGATTGATGAGATCGTTGAGTACTCGTTGAGAGATCACTTCCCTTTAGTGATCATTGAGAGATTGTTTTGGAATGAGTGAAAGCTTTGAGGACTGTATGGATCACTGAAGATCATTGAGAGATCTTGGTGATCGTTGAACGATCATTGAAAGATCTTGGTGATCGTTGAACGATCATTGAAAGATCGTTTGGAGATTGGGCCATTTTGTCATCACTCAGCGATCTCTCAGTGATCGCCACGCTTGTGTAAAGGAGGTGTAAGTAAACCAGATCCTAAACAGAAGTTGACCCTTCAGGGGGCATCACAACCAGAACACAGTCTGTTTCACCTGTAAGGTTTATTGTTTGTAAAATGATGTACTATTGTCAAATTTTAGGATGTTCAAATTTGGCAGATGGGGTGAAAGGCTAGCAGCTTTATAGATCACTGAAAACGATGAAGCATCAAGGTACTGACAGAGGAAGTGATAAAGAAAAAACACCAATTGTGGCTTGCCTGTTTGATACACTAACACTAACAAATGCCAGAATGTGAACGGACAGTTTTCATTGCAAAATGTTTTCTTCATGATGTGTAGCCTGCATAGTGGACTGATATGACGTTTAAAATTTTCATATTTTTAGTTTCTGTATTTATTTTTCACGGGATAAAAACATTTTTGGTTGTTCATTCATTATTCATCTCTCTTGAAGGTAAGCTGTATTTCTTTATATAGCATGCTTTTCCCCATCTGTTTTTTCCACACTTGTGGGATGAGGTGATTACAAGTTAGCTGTAGTGAAAATAATAATTTCTGACAATATGCCAAAGATAGTTAATTGACTGTATTATACATTTCTGTTATTTTTAAGGTTGCATTGGTTTTTGATGAAATGCTTTCTATAAAAGTCAGTCTCATTCAAGAAGGGGGTCTTTCCCAAGTTTATCACTGTATATACAGTATATGTGTCCAGTGGAGGGAGTGTTCATTGTATACAGGTACCAGGTAGGCTCAATTAACATTTCATTTAAAAAACTGCAAACTACTGTAAATAGAACACTGAAAACCAACACACCATTGCAAAGCATAACATATGATAAAACAGAACATATTTATAAGTAAAAACACTTCAATTTAACATTATGACTGCTGGGAAATTCACTAAAATCAACACCAATGGATTGGAGCATGTGCAAATGTGGTTAAAGTTTTAGAGTCGAATGTATTTATTGCTTTTGTTGTTGTTTTTGTCTACAAACAATTGAAGAAAATTGGTAAATTGTATTAATTTTTTAATGTAGCATTTTTACTGTCAAAAGTAGATAGTATTGGTGTATTTTAAACAATATGTATGGATCATAATTTACCACTCACCAAAATCCTTTAAGGTGCATTTTGCTTCTCAGGTTGTGTCTGGTAGTGGTTTATAGGTAGCTCCACAGCCCAAACAAGTAGAAGGTACATGATGATGTTTCTCCCCTGGGAACAGAATGCTTCTGCACACCTTGTTTATGTACCAGCCAATGGGGTCATTAGTATCTAACAAGCGTACTCTTCCCATTAGGGAGTGATAGACGGCATCTGTTGCCAAACAGATGTGAAAACCACTCACACCCCGTACACATTTCCCTCACACCCTGTTCCCCTAACAAGTGGTTTGAGTTACATGGCCCACAGCCAGGGAGAGACATGCGACGTTATTTTGTCCACCTCTTGGTCTTTGATTCGGAATCAGCTGCAGCTCATTGCCTGTTGCCGGTTCAAGCACACACACACAGCAGCAGCAGAGCAGTTGTACTTTACATCAAGAGCAGCATATGTTAACATACCACTCATCTTACTCACCAGCCCCGTCGACTTGCTTTGCCTCTCCTTGCAGTTGGTTCACAGAAGGGGGCCACACGCAAGTCAGTCAGAGCAAATTCACAGATTGGGGTAATCTCTATCTCACACATTCAGGTTTACACACACACATGCACACACCCCAGTCCCCGTCCACTAACAGAATTGAAAACAGGTGCCCACCACATATCTTGCATTCTTCCAAAATACAAAAGTGGTTTGACCTGAATGGATTTTGCTAGAGTGAAGCCCCTCTGCATGAAAGAAGGGTCCATGTGGAGATGTGCGTCTGTGTGTGTGTGTGCGTGCACGTGTGTAAACACAGAGGCGTTGGGTTCTGAGCAGCACACTGGTGGAGCAGCACAGATTTATTCTATATTAGAACCACATTTCTCAGTCTGTGCAACCCTAGCATACCATGTCAAGTTAGCATTGGGAGAAGTTGCAGCTACAGGATGCTAACATAGCAAAACATGACATTTGATCAGAAAAGTAACAGTATACTGCTCTGTTTCTAACCAATAACCTATAACTGTGTTGATGGTGGCTTCTAAACTTTTGACTGCCTGCGGAAATCATTCCGAATGGGAAATGCAGATAACATTGCTGCAGTCGCTGTGCCTTGCTCTGCAACCTCATAGGATACTGGTAGTGGGCAATGAGAAACAGAAGGCAGAGACTATTTATATGAAGCACTAGAGCTGCTGGGGAGAGAGAGTGAAGCCATAGTGGAGGCAGTGATGATAAATGCACAGCACTTGGGTTTTCCTGGATATTAAGGCAGTTTACTTTCAGATCTCTCAAGACTGCTCATGCTATTTGTAACTGCACGTGGTGTGTGTTAAGTATAAATGTTAGATTACTTTTCATCCATCTGGTTAAACCTTAAATACTGTCATCAGCAATTGTTCCCAGTATGTTAACAACAGTTTGATGGATGTACTGCCTTGGAGTAGCCGTTTCAACCCTACTTTACCTTACAGAGTTTACAATTCAAATTTAGTGCATGTGTGCGTCACTGCAAAATTGAAGATGCTGATATGGATTTTGATTTTAATCCAAAGATTGGTCTAATAGTTCATTGGCTTATATTTTAGAATTGGGTTTGAGTATCTCATGGGCAGTTGTGATGTAATGTAAAACTTGATTGCAATGTTTGCCTCTCTAGATATAAAAAAAAACCAAAACAACAAAAACATATTGTATTCATAAACAGAAAAAGAATCAGACTTAATTTTTCTAAACAGCCTTTACCCTGTCTGCACATGTCTGTGGAGGATTCGGTTTTGATTTGGCTTTTAAAGCAAGCCAGAACTCAGATCAAGTTAGTCCGTGTGTGTGTGTGTGTCTTGCATGTATTGCTAAATGTTGTGGGGACCTAAATCCCTTGACACTGTTACATTATTGGGACATCTTTTTTTTTACATGACCAAAAACCAGAACCCCATAATGCAAATTACTAAATTATAGGGCAAATGCATGTTTATGTTTATGATTAGGAGGACAAAGGTCAAACAAGCCCAGTCCAGACAAGTACTCTAGTAGACTAGGGTATAATTGTGCAGTGTCTTTCCAACACAACAGAACAGGATGTGCTTTTTTAATGAAAACTTTAGAAAAAAATAAGCCTTTATTTTAGTTTTGACAGGTTGTTTATTTGGCCAAAGCAATAGACAAATGACCCTCACCACTGAATAAAAGAAAAATGTATTGAGAAAAAATATCAAGTTTTACATGTCTTCATTTTGTGGTTTTCTTGCTTCATTTTTCCAATGTAACATTAGATATGAACAAGTGAGGAAGTGAAAACAATACCTTTTTTAATCTAGCCACTTTCACAAATATAGGAGTGCTAGAAGTGGTGCAGTTCTTCCAAGAAGACAGCCCTAAATGAGATATTAACAACATTGAAAGGGATTGTGGATAACCTTTGCTGGTTTACCACATATGAATAATTTTTTGGATCGTAGTTGTTTAAAAAATAGTGTTCCAAGTGCACAGTAACAGACTTAGCATTCACACTGGATGCTCATGATTAATGTTCTTTTCATCCTCTAACATTGATCCTTTTTTGTTCTCATCAAAAAACTGAAGTCCCCCAATACAAACTGTTTTCCTGTCAGCATTAATGTAAAAAAAGTAGACACCCGTTTGTTTGGTTTTTTTAGCACGACATCTCTATTAAAAAGAAAGAAGCAGATGCTACTGGGAAACAAAAACTGTCTTTGTTCCTCGTCACCAAAAACTCTCTTAATGTCTACTGTCAACTTTGTGTTATATGTACACCCAGCTGCTTTTCTTTTCCTGCATATATGTAATAGGCTGGTTGGCAAAAAGACGAATTAAAAAAACCCTCTGTAGATAACCATTACATATAGGAGCGTTTTTATTGAAGATGAGCAACTACCCATTCAATACAGCATCCAATTGACAGGTTAACAACAGGCTAAAAGGATTTATACATGAGAAATGTGGGGAATTGATAACCGTTTTTGGTGATTCAGAGCTTCTAGGGCCGTATTACAACGACTGTCAAGGTTTGCGGACACAGGACTCAGACGCAGGCAGAATGCGGTGCAGAAATGATAATTTATTAAACAAAACTAATATCAGATGTTAACAAACCTTCCACTAGAAAGAATAACATACATACTGAAATCAAAGGAAATTGTGTTTGAGACTATATGGAGACCTTTCATTGATTATGTAAAGAATTTAAACATATCTTTTGAAGAAGAAGGTGAATGATGTGTGTGGACCTTGTAAATTCCAAACTGGTGAATGTATAATATGTATACTTATGTAATGGATTGCCTAGACTAAACAGAGGAGCACTGTTGAAAATCTGTCTTTGTTAGTGGTTGTTGGTGTTTTTAGTACTTTTTTTTTTAAATTACTTTAGTGTTAGTGTTTGATTGTTTGTGTTATGTTTGTAAAAAAAAAAAAAAAGGTTCAATAAAAAATATTAAGATAAGATAAGATAAGCCTTTATTAGTCCCACAACGGGGAAATTCCAGGATTGCAACAGCACAGGGATAGCAACACTCAGAGCATCAAAAGAGAGAGGAAGGGGAAAAAAAACTCGGAATCGAGCCGCTGTTGCAAAAGGCAGCCGACTGGTGTGGATATTGTGGTTTTCCCACAATATCCACTGGTGTGGATATTGTGGGAAAAAAACCCAAAACTAATACTGTATAAAACAAATGGCAGCATGCGGGCTGAAAACCAAACTAAGCAAACTAAACTCACAGGCAAGACAAGACTAGGCTAGGATAACCCACTCAGGGAGACAGACATGACCACAGCAGGAACATTAAATGATGACACACGAGACTAAGACTGACACAGGTGGGGAGACAAATCAGGGTAAACCAAAAACACGTGGAGAGAACATTGAAGTACAGGACAGGTGGGGCTGAACAGACAGAGCACATCGGGACAAAAATACTAATGATAATAATTACTAACTAACTAACCTGCATTTATATAGCACTTTTCCAGTCACAAAGACCACTCAAAGCGCCACTAGTACTAACCCTCTATTCTAAGGGCCTATAGGAAACAGATATCTGGGGACAATTTAGAACAACCAATTAACCTAACATGCATGTCTTTGGATAAACACAAAAAGCAGGCCAGAAACCAAGACTACAGAACATACTAAGAGATATGATAATGAAAGTACACACAATGACTAAACTAAGGCTAAGGCAGGAAAACATAAGGAAAACACAATGAACTGAGACCGAGGACACGGCTGAACTCATGTACCAAAGATCACTGAAAACAAATAACAACATAAAGCAAGGACATGAGCACAGCCATTTCCAGACTCTAACAGTACTCCCCTCAAAAGGGTCGGATACCAGATGACCCAAATAAACACAAAATGACCCTCCCAAGGTGGGTGGTGGGGGTCCAAGGCCAGGTGTGTCACGAACCGAGCCCGTGTTTTCTGTAGGCTCGGTTCTGACCGTTCTTAGTGGCTCAGGTATTGGGGTTATTATGTGTTTATCTTTTGATTTCTCGTTGTTTGCATGTCTGTGTTGTGGTGGACACACTCATGGAGATTTTGTGACTCACATTCTAGGTCAGAACAAAGGCAGGAAGCTGCAGGAATATTAGCTTTGGTATGCAAGACCTGAGTCATTAAAGGATTAAGGAAAGGATGCATTGGAGACAGTGGAAGTGATATCATGGAGAGAAATGCATTGTGACTGTCTTTATAATGCAAAGTGGTCTGTGTGACATGTGATCTATGAAGTGTGAAGTCCCTGATATTTAAGAACGAGAGTTTACTGTTTCATCCTCTTTTTTTCTCTCTGCTTTGAGATGATGGTGTTGTGAATAAAAGCTGACTTTGAGAGAGAACTCTGTCTCGTCATTTTCACATCACCACACTGGTGACCCGAGACGTATCATGGAAGAAGAAAATTCCCCCGGGCCAGCCGCGTCAGGAGCCCCCAGCCAAGCGAATGCCGCTACAGTCCAGCTACCGGACTTCTGGCAGAACAATCCGCGCTCCTGGTTCAACGCGGTTGAGGCGCAGTTCAACCTCCGGGGGATATCGGTAGATGCCACGAAATTCTACCACGTAGTCGCAAAGCTGGACAACAACACGGCCCAGCATGTGGAGAGCCTGATCGACCAGCCGCCAGATAGCGACAAATACGGCACGTTGAAGGCTGCACTCATCCAGCAATTCACCCCCTCGGCGGAGGAGCGAGCAGAGAGGCTCCTGGCGCTGACGGAGGGGGAAAACGACATGCCCGCGAGCCTGATGGAGAAGTTGTTGAGGTTGAAAGACTCTGACGATGATCACTTCATTTTCACCCACCTCTTCCTCAGGACTCTACCATCAGCAGCGAGAGCGACCCTGGCCAGTTCGCCACTGTTGGCTCAACGGGACTACCGCGCGCTGGGCCGAGAGGCGCAGCGGATTGTCAACGCCACCAAGCGGCGCGCAGCCACGGCCGCAGCAGCGGAACTCGGCGCGATGACCGGAGACGACAGGGGGCCAGAGGCAGCAGTGCCAGACTCACCGATGACGGCGGCGGCAGGGGCCAGGGAACGTGGACTGGACGTCCTCTGTTTCTACCATCGCCGCTTCACAGAGAGGGCACGCAAGTGTGTACCGCCATGCCAGTTCGGGCGTTCGGGAAACGCCAAGACCGGGGGTCGGTAGCAGCTGCGGCCCTCGGGGAAGAGAACAAGCTGCTCTACTTGTCGGACGCACGCTCAGGGAGGCAGTTCCTCGTCGACACAGGCTCTCAGTTGAGCTTCATCACACCTTCCTACACGGACAGACTAGCTGGTTCCGGAGGTCCCCGGGTGACGGCAGCGAACGGCTCGAAGATTAAGACCTTTGGTGAGAAGACTCTGCTTCTGTCTCTACACGGCCGTACATTTGAGTGGACTTTTGTTGTAGCAGCAGTAAATTTCAATATGTTGGGGGCTGATTTTTTTGTGCTCACATGGTTTGTTGGTTGATCTTGCTAACAGGCGCCTGGTTAATGCACTTTCTTTTGATTCTATCCCCTGTACAGCGCGAGTGGCCCCGCCAACAGCACAAGCCAACGTCACAGCAGCAAGCGGTAAGTTCCATACACTGCTCACTCAGTTCCCAGCACTCACGGTCCCCACATTTTCGGCAACAGTCGCTAAGCACGGGGTGGAGCATTTTATTACCACTACCGGACCGCCCGTTTTTGCAAAAGCTCGGCGCTTGGACGCAGTTAAACTAGCCATAGCGCGCGAGGAGTTCGCCAACCTGGAGAGGTTGGGCATTATCCGACGTTCAAACAGTCCGTGGGCTTCCCCCCTACATATGGTCCCGAAAGCTGACGGATCATGGCGCCCTTGCGGGGATTTCCGCAGGTTAAACAACGCTACAGCACACGACCGCTACCCAATCCCACATATCCAAGATTTTTCCGTTCATTTGGCAGGGGCGCGCATTTTTTCTAAAATAGACTTGGTCCACGGTTACCACCAAGTCCCAGTGCGCGCTGAGGACATACCCAAAACAGCGGTAATAACTCCATTTGGCCTATTCGAGTTTTTACGCCTGCCATTCGGACTTAAAGGGGCTGCCCAGATGTTCCAACGCATGATGGACGCAGTGCTTCGCGATCGCCCTTTCGTATCGTCCAGGTAGACGAACACGAAAAACACCTGGCCACAGTTTTCCGAAGGTTGGGAGATCACGGGTTAATAATCAACCCAGCGAAGTGTCAGTTCGGGGTGGCGCAGATCGATTTTTTAGGACACCGCGTCTCCCCCGAAGGAGCAGTTCCGCTGCCTGACAAAGTGCGCGCTGTGGAAGGTTTTCCCCGGCCGCAGACGGTCAGGGCGTTGCAGGAGTTTTTGGGAATGGTGAATTTTTATAACCGTTTTCTCCCCCGCGCGGCGCAACTCATGCAGCCGTTGTATGCCACACTCAAAAAAAAGAAACCCGCGGATAAGATCGAGTGGCCCCCGGAGCGGGACCAAACGTTCTCGGAGGTGAAAGCAGCCTTGGCAAAGGCTGCGTTGTTGGCACACCCAGACCCAACGGCCCGCATAGCGCTCGCCACTGACGCATCAGAGGTGGCCATAGGGGCGGTTGTGGAGCAACATGTAGCCGGGGTTTGGCAGCCCCTCGCCTTTTTCAGCAGGACCTTGCGCGATAGCGAACGTAAATACAGCGCGTTCGACAGGGAGCTGCTCGCTCTCCATTTGGCCATCCGCCACTTCCAGTTCTGGCTGGAAGGACGCGCTTTCACCACGTTCGTTGACCACAAACCGCTAACATTCGCGATGGCCAAGGTCTCTGAACCGTGGTCAGGCCGGCAGCAGAGACAGCTGGCCGCCATATCAGAGTTTACCACTGATATTCAGCATGTGGCGGGCAAACTCAATGTAGTGGCAGATTGCCTCTCGCGCGCCATGGCGGCCCCAGTCAGCGTAGGGGTAGATTATGCAGCCATGGCCGCAGAGCAGGTTAATGACGCGGACGTGCGCGCGCTCCAGTCTGGACCAACAGGGTTAAGGCTGGAGAGCAGGGTGCTGCAAGACGGTATGCCCCTCCTAATCTGCGATGTCTCCACTGGACGGCCGCGTCCAGTAGTACCGGCTGCGTGGCGCCGCCACGTTTTTGACTTGGTTCATTCTTTGGCGCACCCTGGAGTGCGCGCGTCGGTCAAAATGGTGGGAGAGAAATTTGTGTGGCCGGGCCTCCGCAAACAGGTCAAAGAGTGGGCAGCAGCCTGCACGGCGTGTCAACGAGCTAAAGTACACAGGCACACGAAGGCTCCTTTGGAACCGTTTCACATTCCGGCCAGGAGGTTCGATCACGTTCATGTGGACCTCGTTGGACCCCTCCCGCTGTCACAGGGGTGCACACACCTTCTGACAATGGTGGACCGCACCACGCGCTGGCCTGAAGTGGTCCAGCTGGCATCAACTACGGCCGAGGAGGTGGCGCACGCGTTTTTAACAGCTTGGGTGACGCGCTTCGGTGTTCCGTCGGACATTACGTCCGACAGAGGCCCTCAATTTGTGTCCGAGCTTTGGTCGACAATGGCCCGCAGCCTGGGTGTCACAATTCACCGCACAACCGCGTACAATCCGTAGGCTAACGGGTTCTGCGAACGTTTTCATAGGTCATTGAAAGCGGCTCTCAGAGCGTCACTGACGGATACAAATTGGGTTGACAAGTTACCATGGATGTTATTGGGGTTGCGTTCTGCGCCTAAAGAGGATCTAGAAGCCTCCCCAGTGGAGCTCGTGTTTGCGCAGCCACTCCGGCTGCCTGGGGAGTTTCTCCCAGATAACCCTGCGCCAAACGCCTCCCCGTCTCAGCTGTTGCGGAATAACATAGAATCAAGTACGCTGCCCGGCCCCGCGCACCACAGTTTTCCGCGCGTTTTTGTGCCTAAATCTTTGAAGAACGCAGAGTTTGTTTTTGTTAGACACGATGCGCATCGAACCCCGTTGCGACCGCCTTATGACAGACCATTCAGAGTGCTAGAAACAGGGGACAAGCAGTTTTTGCTAGATTTGGGGGGTAGGAAAGAGAAAATTGGCATAAACAGACTTAAACCCGCTTTCGTGGTGGCAGATGAGCAAGTGCTGTTGGCAAGGGCCCCGCGGAGAGGTAGACCACCACGGAGGGCTTCACACAGTAATGTTTCCCACAAGAATGTTTCCCCAGAACACCCGCAGAGACTGACAAAGGGTTTTCGCCCCCAGATGGCAAACCCCCAGCGTGACAGCGCCGCAGAGACGTTGAACCCCAACTTCAGCAGATACAGCAGGAGGCTGAAGCCTATACAACATGTGGACTGATGTGTATTCTCTTGTTGTTCTGTTTGTCTAAAATGCTGGGGGGGGGCTTGGTGTGGTGGACACACTCATGGAGATTTTGTGACTCACATTTTAGGTCAGAACAAAGGCAGGAAGCTGCAGGAATATTAGCTTTGGTATGCAAGACCTGAGTCATTAAAGGATTAAGGAAAGGATGCATTGGAGACAGTGGAAGTGATATCATGGAGAGAAATGCATTGTGACTGTCTTTATAATGCAAAGTGGTCTGTGTGACATGTGATCTATGAAGTGTGAAGTCCCTGATATTTAAGAACGAGAGTTTACTGTTTCATCCTCTTTTTTCTCTCTGCTTTGAGATGATGGTGATGTGAATAAAAGCTGACTTTGAGAGAGAACTCTGTCTCGTCATTTTCACATCACCACAGTGTACTGTTTCTTTTCCATGCTTGTAGCTGCTGCTCTGGCCGGTCCAGCCACGCCCCCTCTCTCTCTGACAGTCAGCTGTTCACCCCGGTAATTATCTGTCCCGCGCCTCGCCCAGGTGTTTTCAATCTGTCACGCCAGCAGTGTTTGTATTTAGGCAACGCTTTGCCAGTCAAACACCACTGGACCATTGCACGTGTCACACAGTTGTTCTCCACCGTGTGACAGTCACGTCAACGAAGGATTGTTTGTGTATGTGCTCACTGGTGGACTTGGATGACTCGGACTGTTCCTGCACGGTGAGTAAGAGCTCTGCATTTCTGTTTGCAGTTGTGCTGCTACGCTTGTCTGTAACCTTTCCCCTTGCGGCACATCTGCTACGCTTAGGCACTGCTGCCCAGCTCTTCTCCCGTGCCAGCCAAGCGTCCTGTAGAACTCTTAAGTTTACCCGAGCTGTCTTGTTGTTTTGTATTGTCCGTTTCTGTATCAATAAATGTGTGTTTGGTGTAACCCTGCACTTAAGTCCATTCATCCTTCTCCTCCTCCGTGCGCTGTGGAAAAGCGCACGGGGAGCTTATGACAAGGTGGGCCAAAACAAACTCCTACCTCCACAGAGTCCAAAACAAAACACACTCACATGGGGCCATCCACAGTTCATGGCCCCAAAACAGGAATACGATGGGTCGGGTACTCTTCCCAAGTCGATGGGCCCCTGAACTGGAGAAAACCCATCAGATATCGTTTCCTCATGACCTCCGGAACTGCGCAATTTCAAAACACACCACTGAAATATTAAACAATGTGCTTCTGATGATGGACGATCTTTTTCCTGATCAACAGCGGATCCTCATGGAATGTACTATAATAGTAATGCGCATTAGATTGTGTGCTGCCACACCTCTTTGAAATGAGGCGCCTCCTCCCAGCCCATAGCACACGCCCTGTCTACTGGTAATTTGATGGCGTGAAGCAAGGCATAAAAAAACAGACAATGTGCTGATAGAAGCTAGCAAAAACACTGGCGTATGGAGGAAAGTCTGGCGGTCAAGTGTGCAGATGATCATCCTAATGGGGCCTCTAAAGTCAATGGATTATAAATTAACTTTGAACAAGTATTATCATTTTTTTTAATCTGGCTTTTTTATTGCACTATCTGTGTGTTTTGGGTTAGGATTCAGGTTTCACTGC
Source organism: Pholidichthys leucotaenia (assembly GCA_020510985.1). Classification (NCBI taxonomy): domain Eukaryota; kingdom Metazoa; phylum Chordata; class Actinopteri; order Cichliformes; family Pholidichthyidae; genus Pholidichthys; species Pholidichthys leucotaenia. The sequence continues at coordinate 331,936,141 of CM035841.1, read as the reverse complement.
ATTTTAAATCAGTCTGGTTTTCTTGGGGCTGTTGTATTTATAAAAACATAACCATTCCAATGCACTGTAGTGAAATGTTGGAAATTAATGGAACTCTTCACTAAAATGTTATGTACAGCCCTCAGGGCAACAGGATGTCTGTGTGAGAGTCAATACAACAATTAGTCTAATTGTATATAATTTCAATTGTACTGTTGCTCTAATGACATACAACAGTTGGACTTGGTCTAGGGATGCAAATGATCAACTAATTCATTAATTGTTAGTTGATACACCTAATCAATATATTATTATTTGGTACATACCTTGGTTTTAGGGTCATGGTTTGATACGGATTTGGTACAGCAGAAGAAAAAAAACAAATGGGATTGCCAGGTTTCTTTTCATTTATTTTGTCAAGTAACCACAGACTGCCTTATGTGTGCATGGGATGGGACATTATAACAGGACTCAAGTACTTTTAATAAATATCTTAAGCCTTGCTCCTCTAGTACTGTGTATGGGCAGATAGCTGTTGAAACGTAAATACTAATTGCCTTGGTAATGATTTGGGTCCGGTCTGTTTTCGCATCTACCTACTGGTCAAAAGCAGCGGGGACAAGTTTTTGCACTCCAGGTGCTTTTTTCTTTGGTTCAGTCAGGAGTGCATCTGTTGATGCTGTCAGAGATGTGATAATATGTTGTACATACTGTATTTCCACTTTTATACAGTGCAGCCATCTGGCAAAGCTAGTGCTCTTCACTGCCACTGTAGTTTGTGGGGTGCTCGAGGCTTACCCACACTGCTGATTTGCACTTTCGCATTTGTGTTGGAGAGCCATTCTTGTTTTGGCTCTCAAGCACTCCAACGTACCCTGGAAAAACAAAACGTTCCAGTCTGCACAGCGTATGCACTCTGGGGGTTTGGTGTCTTGTTCTATTCTTTTTCTGTTGTTACAATTGGAAAACAGCAATGAACGATCGCGTTCACCCCTGCAGGACTTGCAACACCACTACGTTTCGTAGAACAAATTCCCATTGAAAAGTACTGTGGAATTTTCAGTTAATTGTAGGGGTGGATGGCCACTGTTGTTTCTATGGCTGCAGGCTCTCAGTCATCTGTAGGATGGTGTGTAGTGGTCCTTTTTGCTGTCTACATTTTCGTATTCCAGGGGGCTTCATTTTCCACTGAGACATGTCTCTGCACACAGGGATGGTGGTGGACTGTGTTGTTTACTTGGCTCAATTTTAGTTTGGAGATGGCTTTGGCTACATTCACACTGCAGGTTTTAATGCTCAATTCTGATTTTTTTGCACAAATGTGATCCATATCTTTTTTTTTAATGACAATTTGAACGGCACAGATCCGATTTTTTTCACACCAGACCCAGACCACTTTCATATGTGGTCCTCATTCGGATGCGTATCTGATGTTTTCCAAAGCAGCCTCAGTGTGAACGGTCATGTCACATTTCATCCGACTTTTTCCTCATTGAAGTCAGAGACAGACGCTACAATTCTGTGGTGGAGGATACAGCAAGTATGGCAGACACAGCTGATTTGTACTCTCGTTTTAATCAATCTTCTTCCCTTTAGCACTGGATCATAATTTTATTGGCTCCGACTGAACAACAAATTCAAAATTTCGAGGGGGGTGTGTGGCAGAGTTCGGGGCTGAAACCGTCAGACAAGCAGACGTACAGTAACGGTACATTTACTTTTACTGGATGCTGCAAATTTCTTTTTTCCTGTTAAAAGCACACCGTGAGTCCTGGCCACTGTAATATCTTAACTGTAAAGTTAATGCTGACATAACTGTGGAGCGGAATGGCCAGATAGGGGGATACAGGAGAGGGGAGTCTGTGATGGCTTCTCCTTCCTGTGCGGGACTGGTGTTACACCACTGGTACGAGTCATGCTGTTTATGACTGACAATGTCAGTGGGTGAGAGCCCAACTGTAATCGCTAAGATTATTTATTAACCTTATTTATGCAGGTAATCCCATTGAGACACGGGTTGTCATTTTCAAGAGAGCTGTTTTAATCAATCAGTTCTGTTAAAGCAGAGCTGATCACAGCGGTCTTCTGGTGTGTAGAGGAAGGAAGCTGCTCTCATGTATTTTGTGCATAATCATTTCAGAATGATTTTAATATTTTATTATGCTGCACTGCATCAAGGTGAAGAAGTTGTGTCCCCCTCAGTCGTTCGGGGCACATTTACTTCCGTAAACACAACGCTGTGTCTGACGTTACGTTTTCTTCTGTGCATGCGGGTCACTTCATAGCTGTAGACCGTTCACACTGGAGTCTGATGGTGGTCGCAGAGGAGTGTGCTGACCCGCATGTTCCAAGTGTTTTATTCTAAATTTTTTTTGTGCAGCGCTCCCTGGAGGTTGTGTGTCATGTCAAGATCTTTTTATTCCATCTTTGTTATAAAATCCAAAAAATACCCAACAATTGAAGTAACTTTTCACTGCATCTAACTGCTTAGTAACTCGTATACCTGACTGCTAATCTTGTCAGACAAGTTGTGACTTCACCTGACTTTGCGCTTACTTTGTGTCATCTGTTGGACTGAAAATGCATTTTGTTGATTAGTACCCAAGAGTATGCAACATTTACATGAATATATATAATTAATAAAAGATCGGTGCGTCATCACTAGGGCTAAGAATTGCAGTACATCGCCAAATTAGGCTTTTATCCCACCCTTAGTTAATCGACAACTTATTAATTTAGTCAACCAAATTCTTATTGAAAATTAATTTTAAATCACTTAATTGTTAACATCCCTAGTCTTTTGTCAATCATTCATATTTAGGGTGTTGCCCAATATGTGATGTTATCTATGGTAGTTTTATATCTGTTATGTTTTGTTTGTTTGTTTTTTTTAAATATAAAAAGGTCTGGAACTCTTATCCCCAACACAGGATCACACACTGTTACAATCTTCCTTTCCTGGTCCTGCATTTCAGGACTTGGTAAGCTTGCCTTTCAAAACAAGTACTTCCCCTTTTTTGAGTAATTATTGTTACAACTAATCGTAGAGTAAATAAAAGCTGCACTAGCAGAGGCTTTCTTGTAAAATTACACCTGCCTTATCCGTCTTACAGTAACTCACTGAAGGTGCTGCTACAGAGAAGTGTGATTTCATTGGAAACTTTAAATGGGTGTCTGGCTCTTGTGGGTGGCATGTAAACTAGTAAACACTCCTTGTGTGAGTGCATGCAGGCCCAGTGCACATAGGCTTATGTTTGAGTGAATATGCAGAGCTGCAGAAATGAGGCATAGCGCTGACTGATGCTGCCGGCCGCTCTGCTTCACAGAGCTGGCTTTTCTATCAGATAGACAGCTTGACAATATCCAGACTCCACTCTTTCCGCTCCACACAAACGCACAAAGGCACGCCAACAGATTCACACACAGACACAATGTACACACTATTTTCTGGGGGTTGTTCTGCTTGTTTCTGGCTGAACTGTTTGTAAGATAAAAGAAAAGCTTTTAGCGGAGTGAGTACATTGGAGTCTGACCTCTTAGACAAGCCTTCATTGTGTTTTGTGTAGTTGAGAATTTTGAGACTAGCTAGTACAACTGTGTTACTGCATTAGGTTTGTTTTGAGTCCTTCATTTTGCTTAAAGACAGCATCTGTGTAATGGTGTGTGGTTCAAAGGGAATGAACACCCTTACAGTAAGTAAAGTAACAGCAAAATCATGTTAATGGGATTATTGTCTTTATGCTTATAACAGTATATCATTTATAGGGTTGACTGTGCATTTGTCCAAACATTAAGCTCTGCTGTTCATCATGAAATTCTTGTAAACTTAAGATACTTCTCTTCACGTCTTTTTCTCAGTGATTGCTCCGCTTTTGAAAGCACAGGTATGATAAATACTTTCTTTATAGTTTCTTTGTAGGACTAACTTTGGCTTTCATAATTAGACGTAGATGTGTATTGGTGAATTGACTCTTTTAACCTTAGAACACTTAACAAAGTTAGTAACACTATCAGGTTGCTAACTTCGGGTGATTTTCACCCAACGTTAGTGTTCTAGGGTTAAGAAGACAGCCCTCATGCTGTCTTCTTAACAGCATGAGGTTAAGAAGACAAACCTCCTTGGCCCTGTGTGAAAAAGTGATTGCAACCTAAACCTAATAACTGGTTGGGCTACCCTTAGCAAAGCTGAGTTCAATTTCTCAAGTTGAGCCCAAGTCCAGGTTACAACAGAATGTACAAACTGTAGATTAAGGCGGGGACATGGGCCCAGCCCACGTTCTGACACTTCTAACTTTGAAGAAAGTAATACAGAAATTCTATAAAAAAGTATTTAGCAAATATAAAAATTATTGAGCAAATACAAATAATTTTGGTAATTCTGACCGAAAACAGGAAAAGTTTAGCCTGATTTAATGTCAGACAGTCAGAAGCAAAAGGTTGTGTCTTTTAATACAGTGTATGCAAACTTCTGGTTTCAACTATAAGTTATTTCATGAAAATTGCTACTCCTCCTAGGCAGTTAGGCTCAGTGGTCACCAAACTCACTCACAGTGATCCTTAGGTGGGTCTGCATCCAGGTTGTGCTCAAGGTCAAGCTCAAAGGTCAGGAGATCTGAGCACTTAACGTGATTTTAGAAGAATCACTACTCACCTCAATTCTCATCCAACTCACTCACAAGGATCCTAATGTAGGTCTGCATCCAAGTTGAGGTCAAGGTCATTTCAAAGGTCAGGAGATCTGGGCATTCATGATTTTATGAAAAGCATTACTTCTCCTTGGCCATTAACTTTGACCTTAAGCACATCTGAGATGGGTCTGCATCTAGGTTGTGCTTAAGGTCAAGGTCAATTGTCAGGAGATCTGAGCACACTCAGAGTGATTTCATCAGACCAGAATGAGCTACTCCATCACTGACAGTCTGGTTAATTTCTGTTTATTTATTGCTATTAGTGAGTGTGTCTAAAGCTTGCTTTGTAGAATCTGTAGTAAAATCCACTAGAAAAAAAACTGGCTTGAATACATAGACACTTACTTGATGTATCTGTTAGATCTGCCAGCTAAACAGACAGTATTTTTAGTATCTTGATATATCTCATGATACCTTTTATGATGTGTTTGCAGGCCTACTCACTGTGTCTTGCAGCAAGGCTGGTTGCCTTCTGCTCAGATATCAAGTGAGGAAAAGCCTGGAATCACTCATCCTGACAGCCACATCTGGCCCTACTTTCTCTGTCCAGTTGCCCTCAACTTTGCTGCTACAAACAGGCAACACTCTGATTCAACCACAGAGGGAAGGTGTTATGATAATAACATTATTGGTGGTTATTAATGAGATTGAGAACAGACAGTTTATTATTCAAGAGAAATACACTCCCAAAGAGTGCTTTTTACAATAAAAGTGTTGTTACTGCAGGCTTTTTTTGTTTTTCAGCTTTTGTCCTGCCATTAGTGAAAAGCAGATTAATGCCAGGTGCAGCAAGCAATCTCTCTAGGTATTCTTTAGATTATACACAACTAGTGATCTTTTTGGAAATGCAGTAAAGGTTTAAATAAAATTCTGATAACAAAAAAAGCCTAAGCTCAAGCCATACCAAATATTCATTGTGTGCCATTCAGATGTGTTCCTGTGTTGTCTAACAGCTGAATCTGATTTAAAATATTAGATTACTGAAGAACCTTGCACCTTTCATCAACTCCAGAAAAGTAACCTCGCATGTACCAGACTCTGCTCTGCTTTTGTCTTCAATTCACTTTGGACAGCTATTATTTGCCAAACTCAGCTGTTGTCATATCAAGAGTCAAGGGGAAATTCTTGCAGGAACCAGACCTGCACATTTTTCATCTGGTTCCTGTTGAACCTGGGAAGTAAGGGTCGGAGTTCAATGAAATATTTACATTAATAGAATGACTCCAAAGTGATAGAATTTCAAAACAAAAGCCAAAGGTATCCAGAAGCACTATACGCTCGCACATTTAATTATACGCAAACACTTGTGGTACTGTGGTGCCAACATCTGTGGTTGGCCCTCGCCCTCTGCTATGTAGGGAGACTAATGCGTTCTGATGGAGACAGCAGATATAAACAGGAGTGAGCTGTCAGCTGCAGAACAGAGCAACCCTGTGCTTTATACTTTGAGGATAGCATCACCACAGGAGTCCATGATGGGAAAATCGGCCTGTGTGGATTCTCACCAAATGCTGCTAAAGATGAAACTCTGCTGTCATGTACAGTTAGATGCACTAACCTTGGATTTCCACTGACTCCAAATGCAGTCCATTACGGCTGCAATCCGGTCTTCACAACAAATAGTTCCCATTCTAATTAATGTTCCACTCCCCACCTGATCTGGACCACTGCGGAACGGATCTGGATTGCTAAAAATATGAAGGAGTCTATTTGACGGATGCTGGATCCAGTCCGCAAGGAAAAGTTACATTATCTACTGTATTTAACAAATGTTTGTTCATTAAAAACTATTTAAGGATCGTCTATTATTTTCTGAGATCTACTCCTCCACCACTGTGTCAGAGAAGGTAAAAACTTTGACATAACATACAAACACTTTATGGAATTAAAATTAACAGGCTACTTACGTGTTATTAAAAATCCAGGTAAAGAGCTGGTACATCATGCTTCCTTGTTGTTATCACGTGATCGCAATCAGTCCTCCTCAGTCGCTCTTGGGTCTCAAGATCTCATGTTATTTTATATAATTCTCACGTGATCTTGTATTTTGAACCCTGTTCTTATCCATGCCATTTTAAAACACAAATGGAGTTGGTAGGGATGGACACAATGCTCCGTCCGCACTGTATCCACAACGGACTGCATCTGGAGTCGGTGGAAATTTTTGGTAAGTCCATCACCTTGTGGATAACAATCTACACTACATAGACTAAAGTACTGGGCAACCAACACATTGCTTTTATCTCATCCCATTCTAAATCTATAATATATATTTATTTATATTATATTTATGGATATTATATTTATCTATATTATATTATTTATCCATATTATATTATTTATAATATAATATGGAGTTAGTCCTCATTGACAGCTATAAAAGCTATAAAAGATTCCACTCTTCTGGGAAGACTTTCTACAAGATTTTGGAGTGTGTTTGTGGGAGTTTTTGCACATTCATCCAGAACAGAATTTGTGAAGTTAGACACTGATGGTAGGGCCAGAGAGACTGACTCACACAGAGGGTGCTGAATGGGGTTGAGGTCAGGGCTCTGTGTGAGCCAGTCATGCCTTTATTGACCTTGTTTTGTACACTGGAGCACAGTCATACTGGATGCTGGAACAGAAAAAGACCTTCCCCAGACTGCTCCTATGAAGGGGAAAGCATAGAATTGTCCACAATGTCTTGGTAAGCTAAAGCATTAAGACTTCCCTTTAATCAAACACCTGATTTCAGTGAATAAGTGGTTCGCCCAGTACTTTTGTTCACATAGTGCAGTGTTTTTCAACCAGGGTGCCCTGGTACGTTCAGGTTTCTGTGGGAAGTTATCTAATTTCACTTATTAATTGGTCCAAAAAAATCCACATAATTTGCCATTGTTATGCATGGGTCCATGGGTGCTTACAGAATCCATGCACAACAACAGCAAATTATTTGCATTTTTTGGACTAATGAACAAGTGAAAGTAGAAAATTTCCCACAGAAACCTGAATATGCCAGAGCACCCTGGTTGAAAATCATTGATATAGAGTATATTGCTATTCAATCAAAGGCTTTGATATAGCCAAGTTGTGGCATTAGTAATGTAGAATAAAGTTACCACGTGACAACATGCAGAGTTGTAAGAGTAAATTGGGCAAGACTGCCGTACCCTAACAGTCGTAATGTTTTAATTCAAGGTGTGAAATACACTTTTGGCTTTTCACCATTTTCTGACACTTAATAAACCATATAAAAGTGTTACTGTATGTGGGCATAGTGTGGGGGTTTCTCCACCCAGAGAAGGCAGGGGGAAGGGGAGAACAATGGACTGAAGGAGGAGGTGTCACCGGGGGGTATCAGACAGGACTGTTGGGTCTATGCCCCCTCCCCGGGGAGAGCAAGAGCTGCTGGAGTCGCTGAGAGAAGAAGGGTGTTGGAGCGGCGCCGGCGTTATGTCATGTTAATGTGCCACACATTGCTTTGTTCAAACGACAGTGTATTATGGTCGGAAGTTCCGGGTCTCGATGCATGGAAATAAAGATATAAAAGAAGAATGCACAGAGACCCGGGATTCTCTTTTGCTGTAAGTTATGTTGGAGAAAGAATAAAGTTTCTGTGTCGTCCAGCTCGTTGCCTTGCCTGCCTCCTTTCTCCACATTGGTGACCCGAAGACGGGCCATGGAAAGTGAACCGGGCATCGCCCCGGAGACTACCTGGAGGGAGAGCACCGGCGCTGCGTGCACCAGCTCAGTCAAGCTCCCAGACTTTTGGCTTCACAACCCGACTGCGTGGTTTCTGCACATAGAAGCCCAGTTAGCACTCTGCGGGATAACAACGGACGTCACAAGATATTACTACGTGGTCGCTGCACTGGATGCGTGCACCACGCAACAGGTGATGAGCCTGTTACAGGAGCTGCCGGCCCAAGGAAAATATGAAGTGCTCAAGAGGTTGCTTCTCCAGCGTTACACCCTTTCTGACAGTGAGAGGGCAGAGAAACTCCTAGCGCGTTCAGAATTAGGGGACAGATCAGTAGTGGAGCTCATGGAGAGCATGCCGGTGCTGAGGGGGAAGGACTATGAATCTTTCCTGTTTGCCCACTTGTTCTTCAAGAACCTACTGGCTACAGCGAGGGTGATCCTGGCCAATTTGCTGCGGCTCATTGCTAAGGACTACCGCACCCTGGCACAGGAAGCGGACCACATCATTTTGGCAACCAGAACTCTCAGGGTGCAGACAGTGGCACCGGCATCGAAAAGGGACTCCAGCGAGGTTGAGGAGCCATTCGTGGTAGCCGGGACAGACACCAGAAGACGAAGGAACTGGGCGATCTGTTTTTATCATCGCCGTTTCGGCCCAAATGCCCAATGCTGCCTATCGCCATGCCAATTCAAGAAGCCAGGAAGACGGCACATTCGGAATTCAATGGCAGCTGCAACCGACGGTAACAGGAACAGACTGCTTTATGACATGGACACACATTCAGGGAGATGGTTTTTGGTGGACTCCGGCTCCCAGAAGAGCCTCATCCTTGCCGGTCAGTGCAGACAGGGTGACAGGACACAGCGGTCCCGAGCTCACGGCCGCCAATGGAGCCACCATCAGGACACTTGGCAAGTGGACACTGCTGATGTGCTTACACGGACGCAACTTTCAGTGGGACTTTGTGATAGCTGCGTGTTCCGGCCCCATTTTAGGCGCAGATTTTTTATGTGCTTATGGGTTGTTAGTCGATGTTGCTAATAGGAGATTAGTAGACGCTGTCTCTTTTACCTCACTGCCTTGCACAGCTCGGGGAGCTGGGTCGACAACACTGGCTAACATTATAGCTCCAGGGGGTAAGTACCAACATTTGCTCACACAGTTCCCAGCAGTCACGGTCCCAACTGTTACAGCTATGGTAACGAAACACGGGGTTGAGCACTTTATAACGACAAAAGGTGTTCGTGTGTCCTTGGCGTTTGGACGCAGCTAAACTGGCCAACGCGCAAGAGGAGTTTGCCAACTTAGAGCAGTTGGGCATTGTCAGGCACTCCAACAGCCGGTGGGCATCCCCGCTACACATGGTGCCTAAAGCCGACGGGTTGTGGCGACCGTGCGGCGATTTCCGGCGCTTGAATAATGCCACAGAACACGATCGTTATCCCATTCCGCACATCCAGGATTTTTCCATGCACCTGGCCAGGGCACATGTTTTGCGAAAGTGGACCCGGTCCGCGGATACCAGAGTCTGGGATATATTAAATAAATTAAGGAAAATGGAACTAAGAAAATGATATAGCCAGAGTATTTTACTGATAACTGTGGTGATAATTATGATAAGAATATGGTAGTAAGTAAAGTGAATAAATTTTTTGTAAATGTTGGACCAGAGTTGGCAGCAAAAATTCCAAACCAAGGAAGAGACACCGTGAGTGAGACATTGATTGGAAATAACCCTCGGTCAATCTTTCTTACAGCGGTGGATGAACTAGAGGTAAAATCTGTTGAAAAGTGTAAAAATAAATTATCTACTGATTGTGATGGTATTGATACGGTACTAGTAAAAAGAACTGTTGATGGCATATTAAAACCATTCACATATTGTAATCTATCATTTCCAAACTGGCTCATTCCCACAGAAAATGAAAATAGCAAAAGTAATACCATTATTCAAGCAAGGAAATAAACACCACTGCACAAACTACAGACCAGTATCGCTTCTCCCACAATTTTCAAAGATTCTGGAAAAACATTTCAACAACAGTTTAGAAAACTTTTTAAATAAACATGATGTGCTTAATCAGAACCAATATGGATTTAGAGCCAAGAGTACAACATCATTGGCGATAATGGAAGCAACAGAGGAAATAAATGCATTAGATCAAGGAAAATATACAATTGGTGTATTTATAGATTTTAGAAAAGCATTTGATACAATAAATCATTCAATACTTTTTAATAAACTGCAAATGTATGGTATTAGGGGAATGGCTCTGAATTGGGTTACAAGTTATCTATCTGAGAGACAACAGTTTGTGAAGATGGGAGAATATCTGTCTGGGTGTATGGGAAATGCCTGTGGGGTCCCCCAGGGGTCAGTATTGGGCCCCAAATTATTTAACATATATATAAATGATATATTCCAAGTTTCTAAATTATTAAAAATAATATTATTTGCTGATGATACTAATATATTATCTGGAAATAATTATAATCAACTAATCCATACTCTAAATAATGAATTAAATAAGCTTAAAAAATGGATGGATTGTAATAAATTATCACTAAATATAGATAAAACTAAGGTAATGATATTTGGTAATTGTAAAAATAAAGAAGATATATATATTCATATAGATAATGTGATGATTATTGAAAAAGTTAAGGAGATCAAGTTTTGGGGTGTAATACTAGATGATAAAATTAGTTGGAAACCACACGTCAGATACATACAAAACAAAGTTGCAAAAAATATTGCAATTATAAATAAAATTAAGCAGGTCCTAGAGTACAAATCACTTCATATCTTGTATTGCTCATTAGTACTTCCATACTTGACCTATTGTATAGAGGTCTGGGGTAACAATTATAAAAGTACACTTAATTCATTGCTAATAATACAAAAAAGGGCAGTCCGTGTTATACACAAAGTCGGGTACCTTGAACATACTAATTTATTGTTTTTACATTCAAAGTTATTGAAATTACGGGCTCTGGTTCATTATTATACAGCACAATTAATGTTTAAAGTCAGTAAAAACCTTTTGCCACACAGTATACAAAATCTTTTCAGTGAGAGAGAAGGGAAATATAATTTACGGGGAACACAAAATTTAAAATGCACTTAGTAAGATCTACTAGGAAGGGTTTTTGTGTGTCTGTGTGTGGGGTAAAATTGTGGAATGGGTTGGGGAGAAACACAGGCAATGTCCAAACATCCATATATTTAAATCAACATACAGTATAAAGAAATGATTTTTGAGCAATATAAAAATAAAGGGCAGTGATATTGCAATGTGTCTTCAATGAAAAAAGGTTGTTATCGTGTGTGTTATTGTGTTATGGTGATTATGATGGTGATGGTGTTGTCTGTGTTTGTGTTGAACATACCAGAAGTATTTATTTATTATTGTTACAATTATTGTTGGATGTTGGTATTGTTGTCAATATGGACTGTCGTTGTTGTGTCATTTCTGTTGCATAATTTGACTATGGGGTGTATTATGGTGAATGTGGTTGTGGGATGAATGATAGGACTAAGAGTGATATTGTAATTTGTTGGGTATGGAAAAGGGGTGGGACTATATAAGCGTTGGCTTCTTCCCACTCCTTTTGAACATTTTATTTTTGGCTTGATTTTTGTTTTGTTTTAAATTTTTTTTTTTTTTTTGTCGGAATGTTCAAATAAATAAAATCAATCAATCAATCAAAACCATCAGGTCCCGGTGTGTGCGGAAGACGTTCCAAAAACAGCGGTAATAACTCCTTTCGGCCTTTTCGATTTTTTACGCATACCATTCGGATTAAAAGACGTGGTGCAGACTTTCCAGAGGATGATGGACGCAGTGCTTCGCGACATGTCCTTCGTTTTTGTCTACTTAGATGACATTCTAGTAGCTGGTGCGTCTGAGGAGGAGCACATCGCCATGTCAAGACGGTTTTCCAGAGGTTGAAAGCGCACAGGCTGATGGTTAACCCGGTGAAGTGCCAGTTTGGCGTTCCAAAGATTGATTTTTTGGGCCACCACATTTTGCTGGAGGGCGTGATTCCATTACCGGATAAGGTGCACACTGTGTCAGACTTTCCGTGCCCGCAGACCGTGAGAGCACTACAGGAGTTTTTGGGAATGGTTAATTTTTACAACCGTTTCCTTCCCCGGGCAGCCCAACTGATGCAGCCATTGCATGCCACGCTTATAAAAAAAAAAAAAAAAAGAAGCCCGTGGAAGCCATCGAGTGGACTCCCGAGCGAGTCCAGGCTTTTGCTAACGCCAAAACAGCGCTTGCGGATGCTGTGTTATTAGCCCACCCGGATCCATCTGCACAGATAGCGCTCATTACGGATGCGTCTGATGTTGCCATAGGGGCAGTGGTGGAGCAGTGCGTCTCAGGTTCGTGGCAGCTGCTCGCATTTTTCAGCTGAACTTTGCGCAACAGTGAACGTAAGTACAGCACGTTCGATAGAGAATTGCTGGCTCTCCACCTGGCGACACGCCATTTCCAGTTCTGGCTGGAGGGGCGCGAGTTCACCGCGGACCATAAGCCACTGATGTACACGATGTCCAAGGTCTCGGAACCGTGGTTGGCCCGGTAGCAACGGCATTTGACCGCAATTTCAGAGTTTACTACCAATATCCAACACGTTGCTGGTAAACTGAACGTCGTGGCCAATTGCCTGTTGCGCACGCTAATCGCCCTGGTCTACGTGGGAATAGATTTCCCCGCTATGGCCACAGAGCAAGCTGGGGACACAGACATTTGCGCGCTCCAGTCTGCGCCAACTGGGTTAAGGCTGGAGAGCAGGGTGGTGCAAGAAGGGTGCCGTCCCTTGCTCTGTGACGTCTCCACTGGCACTGAGCTCTTGGCATCATCGCGTTTTTGAGTCGGTCCACTCCCTTTCATGTCTGGGAGTGTACGCTTCAGTGAAGCTAGTTGGAGCGAAATTTGTTTGGCCGCACTTGCGCAAGGACGTGAAAGAGTGGGCTGCAGCTTGCGTCGCGTGCCAGTGGGCCAAAGTGCACAAGCACACCAGAGCTCCCCCTGAGCCATTCCAAGTCCTAGCTAGGAGGTTCGACCATGTCCATGTGGATTTGGTGGGACCCCTCCAGCCGTCGCAAGGTTTCACGCACCTTTTGACAGTCGTGGACTGCACCACGCGCTGGCCTGAAGTAGTCCCGCTGGCTTCTAACATGTCCGCGGAAGTGGCGCTTTTTTGTCGGCTTGGGTTGCACATTTTGGATCTCCATTGGACATCACGTCCAACAGTGGTCCACAATTTGTTTCAGAACTCTGGTCCGCGATGGCCCAGAGCCTGGGGGTCAAAATTCACCGCACTGCCACGTACAACCCCCAGGCTAACGGGATATGCGAGCGTTTTCATAGGTCGCTTAAAGCAGCGCTCATCGCTTGCTTACGGACACAAATTGGGTCGACTGCCTGCCCTTGGTTCTTTTAGGGTTTTGCTCCGCACCTAAGGAGGATTTGGCAGCCCCCCTGGCAGGACTCGTTTTTTCTCAGCCGCTGCGGCTCCCCGGAGAGTTTTTACCAGAAAACCCTGTGTCCGAGGTTGATCTTCCCACACGATTTTTACACAGTATGGAGGCTGTGAGCGTACTGGGCCCGACTCACCATTGTTTTCCCCGCACATTTGTCCCAAAAAGCTTGCAGAATGCCAGTTTTGTTTTTGTCAGACACAATGCGCACCAGACCCTGCTGCGCCCGCCATACGACGGACCGTTTAGGGTGTTGGAACCTGGGGCGAAGCATTTTTTTTTTTCCACAATATCTTTATTGAACCTTTTTTTTTTTTAACAAACATGATACAAACAATCAAACACTAACACTAAAGTACTACAAAAAAAAAAAAAATGCACTAAAAACACCAACAACCACCAACAAAATCAAGTCTTCAACAATGCTCCTCTGTTTAGTCTAGACAATCCAATACATAAGTATACATATTATGTTCACCAGTTTGGAATTTACTAGGTCCACACACATCATTCACCTTCTTCTTCAAGAGTTATGTTTAAATTTTTTACATAATCAATAAAAGGTCTCCATATATTCTCAAACACAATTTCCTTTGATTTTAGTATATATGTTATTCTTTCTAATGGAAGGTTTGTTAACATCTGTCTTAACCACTGAGTCACATCTGGTCTATGAGTCTTTTTCCATAATTGTGCAATACATTTTTTGGCATTAAGCAAACTGAGGTCTATGAATGTTCTTTCACTTTTATTAAAATTATGCTTTTCTGGGTACAGACCCAACAAAAACAGTTTAGGATTCAATATGATTTGTTTTGAGATTATTTTTTCAATTGTTACCCTCACCTCTTCCCAAAACATTCTTATTAATCTACATTCCCATAAACAATGAAATAGGGTTCCTTTACTTTCCATGCATTTTGTGCATGTATCTGGTATATTTTTGTTATATCTATTTAACTCCTCCGGTGTAACATACATCCGCATTAACCATTTGAAATGTATCAATTTAAGGCGTGCATTTATTGATTTGGTTTGAGCTTCTGTACAAGCCAATTCCCATTGTTCCTCTGAAATTTCAATTTGCAGATCTTCTTTCCAGTAGTTTAATCTTTTCAGTGAATTTTCACTTGAAGATAGTGTCAATGAGTTATAAAACTCTGAAATAATACCCTTTCTTTTACTATCTTTCATCATCATTTTTTCCAAGGATGAATAAATAGGTCGAGTGAGAGCTTTATTTTGATTTGATCGAATAAAGTTTCTAAGTTGAAGATATTTAAAAAAATGTGTTCTATTGAGATTAAATTTGATCCTCAGCTCTTCAAAAGACATTATGTTGTCTGCACATGGCAAATATAAATCCTGAATCTTTTGTATCCCTTTTAAATTCCATACTTTAAATACAGCGTCCGCTCTCCCTGGTTTAAAATATTGATTACCCCATATTGGACTAAATTGTGACAATAACTGTGGTTCTTTTAAATAGTTTTTAGCTTCACACCATATTTTGATCATATGCTTTACAAATGGATTTTTAACTTGTTTTTGTAATTTTTTTGCCGAATCTGAGTATATGAATATGGGAAGAGGTAAAGGTAAATTGTATGATTCCATTTCAGTCCAGTGAGGGAGATCATTTGATGAAAAATAATATGTCATAGACCTCAGTTGTGCCGACCAATAATACAACATAAAATTTGGACATTTCAGACCTCCACGATCAAATGGTAAATATAATAAAGACAAACGTAATCTAGCCCTCCTGTTGTTCCATATAAATTCCACTAACTTTTTTTTTATTCTTGAGAATAGATCTAAAGGTGGTGATAAGGGAATGTATTGAAATAAATAAAGTATTTTAGGTAAAATATTACTTTTAAGTATATTGATTCTCCCGATCATCGACATTGGTAGTGACATCCATCTCTGAGTTAACTCACTGATATCTGACATTAAGGCTTCATAGTTGACACTGGCGACTGATTCTAGCTTAGGCATAATTTGGATTCCTAAATATTTAAACTGATTTACAACATTGAATTGATTTACCTCAGGGGCTGGGTGATTTCTCTGGGTCTCATTTAGCATTAATATTGAAGATTTAGTTTTATTTATTTTATATCCTGATATTTCCCCAAAATTCTTTATTAAATTCAACAAGGTTGGAATTGATTTTTTTAGATTCGACATAAACAAAATTATATCATCGGCGTACAGGGAGATTTTATGTTCTGTTGGTCCAACTTTAATTCCATATATTTGTGAATGTAAACGTATCGCTATCGCTAAAGGTTCAATTGCCATAGTAAACAGTAAAGGTGAAAGTGGACAGCCTTGTCGACATCCTCTATTGATTTTTATTGGTTTTGAAATATTGTTATTTGTTAGGATTTCTGCTGTAGCATTATTGTATATTATTTGAACCCATTTTATGAAATTATTTCCAAGTCCAAACCTTTGTAGGACTTCAAAAAGAAAGGGCCATTCAACTCTATCAAAGGCCTTTTCGGCGTCCAATGATAGGAGAGCTGTATCCGGTGCTTCTTTATTAAAATAAATAATATTAAATAGTCTTCTTACATTATGGAAGCCTTGTCTACCCTTTATAAAGCCATTCTGATCTCGATTAATAATATTTGGTAAAATTTCTTGTATTCGTCTTGCTAAAATTTTACAGATTATCTTAAGGTCGGCGTTTAATAGGCTTATTGGTCTCATATTTTCACATTTATTAGAGGGCTTACCTGGTTTTGGCAGCAGTATAATTAAGGCATTATTTATGTATGATGGTAAATTATTATTTTGAAATGCTTCTAAAACCATTTCCAAAAAAGGTTTTATTAATTTATTCTTAAATTTTTTATAAAGGTCAACTGGAAGACCATCTGGTCCTGCACTTTTTCCTGATTTCATATTATCAATGGCTAGCCCAACTTCTTCTTGACTAATTTTAGACTCCAATATCTCCCTGTTTTCATTTGGAATACACGGTATAGATAGTTCGTTCAAAAACCCATTTAGTTTTGTTAAATCAGGTTCATTTTTGGTATCATATAATTTTTCATAGTAATCTCTAAAGGCTCTATTAATTTCTAAAGGATCTATAACTACCTGTCCTTTACTTATAATACTGGTAATTGGTGTTTTAATTTCCAATTGTTTAATCTGCCATGCTAATAATTTTCCTGATTTTTCACCTTGTTCATAAAAAGATTGTTTCAATCTTAGAAGACTTGAGGCAGCTCTATTCGCTGATTTTTTGTCGTATTCAGCTCTCAAAATCAGTAATTCATTCTCCAACCTTGGGTCACTTCCTGCATACACTTTTTCCTGAAGATTTTTTATTTTATGTTCCAATTTAGCTCTCTCCTCTCGAGTCTTCTTAGATTTTGATCCTGTATAACTAATAATATGTCCCCTAATAAAAGCTTTGAAAGCCTCCCACTTTACACATGCTGATGTTTGTGTAGTATTGATGTCAAAGAACTCGTCTATCTGTTTTTCTATATACTTGACAAATTCCTCATCCTGAAGCCATTTATGCTGAAATTGCCATCTACCTGATTCCTTTGTCAATTTTTTATCTACATATATTAGACAACAGGGTGCATGATCAGAGATCACGATGTTATCATAAAAGCAGTTTTGAATCTTGGACCTTAATTCTGTGGAAATCAAAAAATAATCAATACGTGAGAATGTCTTGTAGGTACTGGAATAACAAGAATAGGCTTTAACTTGTGGTTTCATTTCTCTCCATATATCTAACAATCTCAATTCTTTCATAAAATGATTAATAGTCATCCTACATCCAATGTGCGTACAATCCAGTCCTGTTGATCTATCCACACCTGGATTCAATGTACAATTAAAATCCCCTGCTATTATATGTTGCCCTGTAAGTGATGATAAGATGAGAAATAAATTAGCAAAGAACTTCTGATCATCTATATTGGGACCATATAAGTTCACAAGATTTATATTTTCTAATAGCAAAGAACCTTGAATGATTACATATCTTCCAAATTTGTCTCCAATTACATTTTTCACTTGAAAAGGAACTGATTTATGTATGAGAGTCATAACTCCCCTGGCTCGGGATGAAAATGAAGAGGTGAATACACTTCCCTGCCATCTACTCCTAATTCTTTTAACATCCTCCTCTATCAGATGAGTTTCTTGTAAAAACACAATTCTTGAACCCATGTCCTTTATTTTATTCATAACTTGTTTAAGTTTTTTTAAATTTTGTAGACCTCTGCAATTCCATGAAGTTAAATTAAGATTAACACTTTGGTCCATGATCAATAGAGAGTTTGGGATTACCTTGCAGTGTAAACATGCTCATACAGAGAAGCAAAAACATGAGTGGTTGAACATTCATCCTACAAACTACACACAAACAAATTTCCCCTTCCCACACTTGTGGCAAACCCCCCAAAATCAAAAGAAAAATTCTGTCTCCCGATATAGCCATCGACCGTTCCACACCCACGGGGAACAGCCTAAGCCACTCCTTCTTCATCCTCCCAATCACCCTAACTCTACTGCATTTAATGACGTAACATTAACTCTCCTCTGTAGTTTTCCAACTTAACTCCAAAATTTTTAACAACTTTGTACATCATAGTTTTTTTTTTGTTTGTTTGTTTTGTTTTTGTTTTGTTTTTTTAATATATAATACAATCTATATTTTGTAAACTTACTATTTACTTCAAGTCAGTCAGATGCCTATGCAAATGCTTAATTATTCTACCTTATATTTTGTTCATGCTTAGCTCCCACCAGTCTCTTCTTCTTCTTTGATCTTCTTGATGAACTCCTGCGCCTCCTCTGGGGTCTTGAAGATGTGGGTTCTGCCCTCATACGTGGTCAGCAGTCTCGCAGGATAGATTACACCATGACGAATCCCAAGGTTGCGCAGCTCCTTACGTACAGGATCAAACTGCTTCCTCAATTGCTGGATTCCTGTGGCCAAATCTGGGTAGAACCGCACCTGCTGGTCCTGGTGTTTAATCTCTCCTTTAGCACGTGCAGCGTTGAAGATCTTCATCCTGTCTCTGTTGCTAAGAAACTTCATAATTAAGGTCCTCGGCGGTCCCTTATCTCTCCGTGGGCCAATACGATGTGCTTTTTCCAGAACCACTGCTGATTGCAACTCCTCGCTGCCCAGCACCTCCGGAATCCACTTTTCCAGAAAGGAACATACGTCCCGACCTTCTGATTCCTCTGGAAGACCCACCAGCCTCAAATTATTCTGTCTCGACCGAGATTCCAAATCCAAAATATTATCTTCCAGAGATTTATTTTTTTTTTCCAAAGTGCGCACCTTTAATTGAAGACGGGTGACGTCATCTTCAGCACTAGCGAGACGGAGCTCCATCTGCGCCGTTCGTTCTACACAGTCACCCAATTCTTTTCTTATTCCTTCCAACGCTGTCATAATCCCATCAAATCTAGAGGAAAAGTCCGCTCTCATTGAACTCATGGCTGCCATCAGCGCATCTGCGCCATTCCCCGCAGAAATCGCAGCGTTGCCAGCCTCCTCCGCCATATATGGAGTTTTGTTTGCTGCGTCACAGACCTGAAAGTCCGTTAATTTGGACTGTTTCGGCGGCTCGCTTTTTCCTTTTCCTGGTTTTCCAGCCTTAGGCTTCGCCGACATATCCTCGCCCAAATGCTGGGATACGTTCTGTCCCAAATGAGAGAGTTATTTGCCGATTTTTTTTTTCCAGGAGCAGAGCAGAGCGAGACACGTCCGTCCTACGTGGCAGCCATAACCGGAAGTCTGGGGCGAAGCATTTTGTGTTAGACTTGGGGGGGGGGGGGAGGGGGGAGGGAGACCGTTTGCATCGACAGGCTGAAGCCCGCTTTTGTGTTGGCAGACGAGCAGCTGGTGTTTGCCCAAGCTCCCTGACGCAGACGCCCACCGTTGGTGGCTCCGCAAGGTGGTGATCCCTCGACAAGGACCTGCGCTCATGAAGCTAATGTGCCCCCCCCCCCCCGCTTTCCCTCCACAGACTGACGTGCCCTCTGGTACACCTCACCAGCAGGGCGGTTCGACTGGATTGATGACCCCCTGCTACAGCCGTTATGGGCGCCAGCTCAAGCCCAAAGGATGGGGGGGTTAGTGCCCCTTCTGGGTGTTCGGGATGGGGGTGGCTGTGTGCGGGCTTAGTGTGGGGGTTTCTCCATTCAGAGAAGGCAGGGATAAGGGGAGAACAGTAGACCGAAGGAGGAGGTGTCACCGGGGGTATCAGACGGGACTGTTGGGTCTATGTGCCCCCCTTGGGAGAGTAAGAACTGCTAGAGTCGCTGAGAGAATAAGGGTGTTGGAGAGGCGCCGGTGTTATGTCATGTTAGTGTGCCACACATTGCTTTGTTCAAACAACAGTGTATTATGGTCGGAAGTTCCGGGTCTTGATGCATGGAAATAAAGATAGAGGAATGCACAGAGACCCGGGATTCTCTTTTGCTGTAAGTTATGTTGGAGAAAGAATAAAGTTTCTGTGTCGTTCAGCTTGTTGCCTCGCCTGCCTCCTTTCTCCACAACATGAGAATAATTGACAGATAACACACGAAAGCCTGCTTCAGTCCTTCAGGTGCTTCTTTGCAAATTCCAAGTGGGCTTTGCACTGTGTTTTGCACTGAGGCAAGGCTTCCAGCCACTCTGTCATAAAGCCCAGGTTTGTGGAGGGCTGCAGTGGTGGTTGTCCTTCTGGAACTTTGTCCCCTCTCCACACAGGATCTCTGGAGCTCAGTCAGTGATCATCTGGTTCTTGGTTACCTTTCTCACGATGGCCCTTCTGCAGCAACCCTGACTCTGAACTCTATAGGCAGTTCCTTTGACCTTATAACTTGGTTTTTGCTCTGATGTGCATTGTCAGCTATGAGGACTTTTAAAGAGAAATGTGTGTCTTTCCAAATCATGTCCAACCAATGATATCTTTGCATTGTTTGCATTGTGATAATTGATGTCATTCACCGCTCAGCCAGCTATCAGCATCCCTTGCCTGAGACATACTGTATATAGTGTGTGTGTGTGTGTGTGTGTGTGTGTGTGTGTGTGTGTGTGTGTGTACTGTATATATATATATATATATATATATATATATATATATACAGTGGGGCAAAAAAGTATTTAGTCAGCCACCAATTGTGCAAGTTTTCCCACTTAAAAGATGAGAGAGGTCTCCAATTTTCATCATAAGTATACCTCAACTATGAGAGACAAAATGAGGGGGAAAAAAATCCAGAAAATCACATTGAAGGATTTTTAATGAATTAACTGGTAAATTCCTCGGTAAAATAAGTATTTGGTCACCTACAAACATGCAAGATTTCTGGCTCTCACAGACCTGTAACTTCTTCTTTAAGAGGCTCCTCTGTCCTCCACTCATTACCTGTATTAATGGCACCTGTTTGAACTCATTATCAGTATAAAAGACACCTGTCCACAACCTCAAACAGTCAGACTCCAAACTCCACGATGGCCAAGACCAAAGAGCTGTCAAGGACACCAGAAACAAAATTGTAGACCTGCACCAGGCTGGGAAGACTGAATCTGCAATAGGTAAGAAGCTTGGTGTGAAGAAATCAACTGTGGGAGCAATTATTAGAAAATGGAAGACATACAAGACCACTGATAATCTCCCTCGATCTGGGGCTCCACGCAAGATCTCACCCCGTGGGGTCAAAATAATCACAAGAACGGTGAGTAAAAATCCCAGAACCACATGGGGGGACCTAATGAATGACCTGCAGAGAGCTGGGACCAAAGTAACAAAGGCTACCATCAGTATCACACTACGCCGCCAGGGAATCCTGCAGTGCCAGACGTGTCCCCCTGCTTAAGCCAGTACATGTCCAGGCCCGTCTGAAGTTTGCTAGAGAGTATTTGGATGATCCAGAAGAGGATTGGGAGAATGTCATATGGTCAGATGAAACCAAAATAGAACTTTATTGTAAAAACTCAACTTGTCATGTTTGGAGGAGAAAGAACACCATACCTACTGTGAAGCATTGGGATGGAAACATCATGCTTTGGGGGTGTTTTTCTGCAAAGGGACCAGGACGACTGATCCGTTTAAAGGAAAGAATGAATGGGGCCATGTATCGTGAGATTTTGAGTGAAAACCTCCTTCCATCAGCAAGGGTATTGAAGATGAAACGTGGCTGGGTCTTTCAGCATGACAATGATCCCAAACACACCGCCCGGGCAACGAAGGAGTGGCTTTGTAAGAAGCATTTCAAGGTCCTGGAGTGGCCTAGCCAGTCTCCAGATCTCAATCCCATAAAAAAATCTTTGGAGGGAGTTGAAAGTCCATGTTGCCCAGCGACAGCCCCAAAACATCATTGCTCTAGAGGAGATCTGCATGGAGGAATGGGCCAAAATACCAGCAACAGTGTGTGAAAACCTTGTGAAAACTTATAGAAAACGTTTGACCTCTGTCATTGCCAACAAAGGGTATATAACAAAGTATTGAGATGAACTTTTGTTATTGACCAAATACTTATTTTACCGAGGAATTTACCAATTAATTCATTAAAAATCCTTCATTGTGATTTTCTGGATTTTTTTTTTCTCATTTTGTCTCTCATAGTTGAGGTATACCTATGATGAAAATTGGAGACCTCTCTCATCTTTTAAGTGGGAGAACTTGAACAATTGGTGGCTGACTAAATACTTTTTTGCCCCACTGTGTATATACAGTATATATACAGTATATATATACAGTATGTATACACACAGAAAGTTAGGGATATTTGGCTTTCGGGTGAAATTTATGGAAAATGTAAAAAGGTTCACGCTACAGTGATATATCATGAAAGTAGGGCGTTTAAGTAGAAGCATGCAATGGTGATTTCCTCATCTCAAACAATTTATTGAAACAAAAGCCAACAACAGTGGTGGGTATACCACGACAAAAAATGTCAATGTCTCAATAACTTGTCATGTGCCCTTGAGCATCAATTACAGCTTGAGGACATCTCATGCTGTTCACAAGTCAACTTATTGTCTCCTGAGGCATGGCATTCCACTCTTCTTGAAGGGTGGCCCTCAGGTCACTGAAGTTGTGGGTTGCAGGGTTACGAGCCTCTACACAGTGGCTCAGCTGATCCCTTAGGTTTTCTATGGGATTCAGTTCTGTATTGACTAGACACACCTCCCCAGACTGTAACACCACCACCACCACCACCAAAGGCTCATCTGGTGACAACAGTGGCTAATGCATAGCGCTCTCCTTGATGTCTCCACCATTGTTGGCGGGCATCATTTCAGCTCACCACTCACTTTCATCAGAGAACAGTACAGAGGCCCACTGGTTCCTTGTCCAGTGTAAATGCTCCCTGGCCCATGCAAGACGATGATGCCTGTGCCTGGTGGTCTGGTCAGGTACCCTTGCAGGTCATCTAGCACGCAGACCACACTAATGTAAACCATTTGGAATGGTCTGATGTGACACTTGGGTGCCTCTTGCCTCCCTTAAATGTGCCTGGAGTTGAGTGGCATTCATCATCTGGTTCTGTAGGGCACTGTACACAATGAAGCGGTCATCAGTGTGGGATGTGGCCAAAGGATGTCCACTTCTACACCTTTCTGTGACTCTTCCAGTCTCTCTGTATCTCTGATGCAACCTGATGATGACACTCTAAGCTCAGTGGCCACTTCCCTCTGAGAACATCCTGTTTGAAGCCTCGCAATGGTGAGGTACTGTTGATCAATTGTCAGGTGTCCTCTTGGTCTCATGATGTCAAAATGTGAACAGCATGATGAAGAGAACTGTTTAAATACCAATTCTAATTGAACCAGAAAATGTATTGGTCGATTCCTGGATCAAACACGTGAATGTTGCTGTTAAGCACCTTGTTAGAGAACAGCAAGTTATGCAAAAAGTAGTGAAACATTGAACAGCTGGACATGCGCATTGAAAAGGTTACAGAAGGTCAAATTAATTTCACATTTAAAGATTGTAGTGCATTTTAGGTGCATCCTGAAATTTCACCTGAAAGTCAAATATTCCTAACTTTTTGTGAGTAGTGTGTGTGTATGTATGTGTATAGACACACACACACACACACACACACACACACAGAGAGAGAGAGAGAGTGGTGTGAAAAAGTGTTTGCCCTCGTCCTTATTTCTCATTTTTTGTATGTTTGTCACACTTAAATGTTTCAGATCATCAAAGAAATTTAAATATTAGACAAAGATAGCACAAGTAAACACAAAATGCAGTTTTAATTGAAGGTGTTTATTTTTAAGGGTTAAAAAAATCCAAACCTACATGGCCCTGTGTGAAAAAGTGATTGCCCCCCTGTTAAAACATAAAATAACTGTGGTTTATCACATCTTTGGAAAGCTGAGTTCAATTTTCTAGCCATTTCTAAAGCTTTGGGACTCCAGTGAACCACAGTAAGAGCCATTATCCACAAATGGAGAAAACATGGAACGGTGGTGAATCTTCCCAGGAGTGGCCGGCCAACCAAAATTACCCCAAGAGTGCAGCGACGACTCATCCAAGAGGTCACAAAAGACCCCACAACAACATCCAAAGAACTGCAGGCCTCACTTGCCTCAGTTAAGGTCAGGGTTCATGGCTCCACCATAAGAAAGAGACTGGGCAACAATGGCCTGCATGGCAGAGTTCCAAGACAAAAACCACTGCTGAGCAGAAAGAACATAAAGGCTTATCTCAGTTTTGCCAGAAAAGCATCTTGATGATCCCCAAGACTTTTGGGAAAATATTCTATGGACTGACGAGACAAAAATTGAACTTTTTGGAAGGTGTGTGTCCCATTACATCTGGTGTAACAGTAACACAGCATTTCAGGAAAGGAACATCATACCAACAGTAAAATATGGTGGTGGTAGTGTGACGGTCTGGGGCTGTTTTGCTGCTTCAGGACCTGGAAGACTTGCTGTGGTAAATGGAACCATGAATTCTGCTGTCTACCAAAAAATTCTGAAGGAGAATGTCCAGCCATCTGTTCATGTCCTCAAGCTGAAGCGCACTTGGGTTCTGCAGCAGTCCAATGATCCAAAACACACCAGCAAGTCCACCTCTGAATGGCTTAAGAAAAACAAAATGAAGACTTTGGAGTGGCCTAGTCAAAGTCCTGACCTGAATCCGATTGTGATGCTGTGGCATGACCTTAAAGGCCAAATGTCACGTAATTTTTTTTTCTAAATGACAACGAATTTAGATAAAATACACATAGCTTAAACCAAATATTCATACCGGAGACCATATCACCCACCTGTATTTACATAATTGCACAAAATACACCAGGTGAAGGCCCCACCTTGCTTGCTGGCTTGTGACAGCCAGTCCAGACCACGCCCATGTTTTTGACATCACCAGTTGTACCCTGGCTGCCCTGCCTATCCACATTCACACTTATCAACATTGGACAATCATGACGGAAAGTGACAGCGATTGTGAACAAATTAGTTTAGTTTTGTCTTTTTTTTTTGTCTTTTTTTTTGTCAGTGGTTCAGACAGTGACAGAGGCATTGAACCTTACCGGTTCGAGCCGTCCGAGACGGAATCAGATGCTTTGTCTGATGACAACAGTTCCAACGATGACCAGAGAGCAGAACCAGTGGAAAATGTCATTGAACTGGACATTAATCGCCTCCAGAATTGCGAAGCCGAAGGGGGTCTGTCGAGGGCGCCCCATAAATATTGATTTTTCGGAAGCCATTATTATTACAGTGGAGGAGAGCCGCTGCTGTCAAGAAATTGACCAGATCAATATGAAAATGGAGGCGCATACCTGTCAAGTGAGACGTTTTCGCCGTATTTTGGTGCCAAGCGCGGCTGTGGGGGACAGCGGAGTGGTGTGGGACACTTTTCTGGGAAATGTTTTAAATGTAGTTCGTGTTGTTATTGTCAAATATTTTAAGGAAAATACGGGGAAAATGCAATTTTAGCAAAAACGGGCGTATTGCCATTTCTGTACGCCCAAAAGAATAATATACTGGAAAAAAAATTGAGTGTGTTGAGGAACACGTCCTGTCTGTGATCCCCCACAGCTGGTGCTGGCAGATCGCTCAGCGTGAGCTATTCTCACTACAATGAGAAGTGTGGAGTCACTCATTAGTTTGATTGTCTGGGCGGGCTGATCGCTCAGCGTGAGCTATTCTCACTACAATGAGAAGTCATTAGGACAATGGTTTAACACGTTCAGCTGGGCAGCGGTTGAGGAACAGAGAGATCGCCTTACAAATACAGAATTCTGCTTTTTTTTTTTAATTTTGCGCCGGACGCTGAGTTGTGTTGTTATTGTCAAATATCCATGAATCCTTAAAATATTTGACAATAACAACACAAGTTGCATTTGGGGCATTTCACAGAGAGGTGTCCCTTGTTGCTCCGCCGTCCCTTATAGCCGCTTTTTACGGTGTTGAAGTATGGCGAAAACGTCTCACCTGACAGGTATGAAAACATTTCCCAGAGAAGTGTCCCTTATTACCCAGCTGTCCCTGATAGTCCCCTTTTAAGGTATGGGTGAAATATCCAATTTTTTCTTTCTTGTTGCTCACTTCAACCTTCCAGTCTCCATATAAACAATCAATTGAAATACCCCAAGCATCAAACTCGGGTACAATCGATTTCGTCACTTCCGCCTTCTTCCCCAGGCGATTCCAGGGGCCGTGTCAGGCCAAGCGCGGCAGTTTTAAATTAACGAATATTCCGTTGTTACTGAAGCATATGCACCAAGACCCGAACGGATCGGTTCCCTTTTATATCTAGTTTCAAGATATTTAAAGTACCCTGTTACGTGACATTTGGCCTTTAAAAAGGCAGTTCATGCTCGAAAACCCTCCAATGTGGCTGAATTACAACAATTCTGCAAAGATGAGTGGGCCAAAATTCTTCCACAGCACTGTAAAAGACTCATTGCCAGTTATCGCAAAAGCTTGATTGCAGTTGTTGCTGCTAAGGGTGACCCAACCAGTTATTAGATTTAGGGGGCAATCACTTTTTCACAGAGGGTCATGTAGGTTTGGAATTTTTTTTTTTACCCGTAATAATAAACACCTTCATTTAAAAACTGCATTTTGTGTTTACTTGTGTTATCTTTATCTAATATTTAAATTTGTCTGATGATCTGAAACATTTAAGTGTGACAAACATACCAAAAAATGAGAAATCAGGAAGGGGGCAAACACTTTTTCACACCATTGCATATATACAGTATATACAGTATATGTACATATACATATATACTTATATGTATACGTGTCTCTCTCTCTCTCTCTCTCTCCATATATATATAAGATAAGCCTTTATTAGTCCCACGATGGGGAAATTCCAGGATTGCAACAGCACAGGGATAGCAACACTCAGAGCAACAATCAGAAGGCAAGAAAAAACAAGAGCAGCTAGTATATATATATATATATATATATATATATATATATATATATATACAGTATATATAGAGAGAGAGAGTGAGAGTGAGAGTGAGTGCGCGGAGCATTGTGGTTGGTGGCTGTGCAGCAGAAAGTCTAAGCTCTCTCTCCACGGATGCGGCGGGCCAGCTGGATGTCTTTGGGCATGATGGTGACCTTCTGGGTGTGGATGGCGCACAGGTTGGTGTCCTCGAAGAGACCCACCAGGTAGGCCTCGCTGGCCTCCTGCAGAGCCATGACGGCGGAGCTCTGGAAGCGCAGGTCGGTCTTGAAGTCCTGAGCGATCTCCCTCACCAGGCGCTGGAAGGGCAGCTTACGGATGAGCAGCTCCGTGGATTTCTGGTAGCAATGGGTCTCTCTCAGAGCCACGGTACCGGGCCTGTAACGATGAGGCTTCTTCACTCCGCCGGTGGCCGGAGCGCTTTTCCGAGCAGCCTTGGTGGCCAGCTGCTTCCTGGGGGCTTTTCCTCCAGTAGATTTACGGGCGGTCTGCTTGGTTCTTGCCATCGCTCTTTATTATTCTGTCTTATTTTTCTTGCACGCCGCCTAAACTCCAGCCCGGCACCCACGTCGTTTTCGCTTCAGTTCTCCAAAAGAAAGAAACGGTATGTCGAGTTTCTCCGTTAGCACCGGGTGGCGGTTGAGTGCTAGTTAGCTCTTCCCTGCTGTATCGTCTCCTGCTGTAAACAGAGGCTCTGTCCGCTGACTCGGGAGACCTTTGGGGCGATCTGTGTGTCCGTGATATATATAGAGTGAAAGGTGTGCCAGATCACAAAGTTATCACTGGGTCAGAAAGAAGAAGGAAGATAAAAAGATTCAGAATTGAGTCGCTGTTGCAAAAGGCAGCCAACTCGTGTGGCGCCGGAACCGGAAGATATATATATATATAAATATATATAATTAGTCCGTCCAGGATTTCGCAGGATGTTTTTGTGAATGTTGTGGGCCAAAAAGCCTTAATTCATGGGAGCTTTTTTTAAAAGTTGCAATAAAAGTTGTGATGTTTTAGTGTTTTTTGCACTAAATGTAGAAAGCAGATGCTTTTTTCCAGTTTACTGCAGTGATATTCTATATAACAATACAAGAAAAGCACAGGATTGTCTTATAATGATTTGTAAATTAAGCAGAAACTTCTGCTACACAGAAAAACTGTTCTGTGTCATGAGTCTGAGCTCTGTTTTCCCCTTTGAGCTCAGACTCAATTTATTTTCTGAGTTCTGTATGTCTGTTATTATTATGTTGTCAGTTCTTTGTATATATTTTGGTTTATTGACGCTCAGAGCCCACCCTCTTGTCCAGACACTCCCACCAACTACTCACACTGTCTCCCTGCCTTCTCAAGCTGTGAGTAGTTGATTAATCAGGTTACTTGCTCAGCTCCCCACACCTGCGTTTATCCCCAGTTATTTAAACACTGTTCTTTGGCTTACTGTGGCACCATTGTATGTTCTCCAGCTTACTCCCTGCAAGATTCATGTTTGCAGAGCAATGCCGGCTCTGGAACATAGACTGCAAGTTTTTCCTTTGTATTTTTGTAAGTTTTGCACAATTTCTGTTTTTTTGTTCTTCTGTTTTTAAATGTCACAACACAATTCAGCGCCTAGGCCAATCTCTCTCTGCCCTGAGGGGCGTTCGTGACATTCTGTGCAACAGCAAATACAAACATTAACACAATATCCATTACAACAGCTAAATTGCAGTGAATGCATGTTAAAGAGTAGAGATTTGGAAATTATTGGCGGCACCTTCAGTTGAAAACTCCCTACGGTTCCCAACCACTCGGTACTGAGTGGAGAGGGAAAAAATAAATAATTTATTCTGCTGCACTGTATTGGCTATTGGAGTCTGTGCTTTTCTGAAAAAAAAAAAAATACAGACAATATTCTCTCTCTTTCCATGCCTACCTATCTGTCTGCTGCATGTCGGTCTTCACACACACACGCATTTTTCATTTACAGCGGGGGGTGGGAGGGATGTGTTTGTCCGTCCACACCGGAGATTCAGTTTTAAAGCTCATTGATCAAATGTAGTAATAATTTTACCTCTAAAAATGTATAAATTTTCAAACATTGGCTGTAGTGTAGTGTACTGTCCTCACGCGCGCTCCCATGACGGGGTGCTTTTGGTTTTTCAACACAAACCCAGCACTTCATACACGCAGTCAGGACGGAGACATGGTGAGGCATCCACGGGCAGGCTGGGGGAGACGGAGGAAGGGACGATGTTGAAAACCTCGCGGGTGAGCATTTTTTTTAAAATCACACACTCTGTTTACTGATGTGTTTCGTTACTCATTGTAAACTATAAACTCACTATTCACTGTAAACGCGGAAGTGAACGCGGTGCACCAATGCATTTGATTGGTTAGACTGACCATTTCAGCACCAGTTAGACAAATTTGATTGGTGGAAATTGGCGGAATTTGATGAGGATTGGCCAAAATTGCGGGAAAGTTGCGGTGATTGGACAGAGTTGCAAGGTCGCGCAATAGTTGCGCTGATTGGCTGATTTCACGTGAATTGGTGCGATCGCAACATCGCAAAATACTGGAGGGACTGATATACAGTGGAGCAAAAAAGTATTTAGTCAGCCACCAATTGTGCAAGTTCTCCCACTTAAAAGATGAGAGAGGTCTCCAATTTTCATCATAGGTATACCTCAACTATGAGAGACAAAATGAGAAAAAAAAAAATCCAGAAAGTCACATTGAATGATTTTTTTTTTTCCACAATATCTTTATTGAACCTTTTTTTTTTTTTAACAAACATGATACAAACAATCAAACACTAACACTAAAGTACTACAAAAAGAAAAAAATGCACTAAAAAACACCAACAACCACCAACAAAATCAAATCTTCAACAATGCTCCTCTGTTTAGTCTAGACAATCCAATACATAAGTATACATATTATAAGATAAGATAAGATAAGCCTTTATTAGTCCCACAACGGGGAAATTCCAGGATTGCAACAGCACAGGGATAGCAACACTCAGAGCAACAATCAGAAGGCAAGAAAAAACAAGCAAGCAAGAGCAGCTAATATACATATGTACATATTACTATAAAATATACAGTATATATACACACACACACAGACACACAGTGCAGAGCATTGTAGCTGGATGGAATAAATATATGAATATATGAACACACAGTGCAGAGCATTGTAGCTAGATGGAATAAATATGTAAATATATAAACACCCACAGTACGGAGCATTGCAGCTAGGTGGAATAAATATGCAAGTATATAAACACACACAGTGCGGAGCAATGTAGCTAGATGGAATAATATGTAGATATATAAAAACACAGTGCGGAGCATTGTAGCTAGATGGAATAAATATATAGATATATAAATATAAACACACCCAGTGCAGAGCATTGTAGCTAGATGGAATAAATATGTAAATATATAAACACACACAGTGCAGAGCATTGTTGCTAGGTGGGATGAAACAGCATAACCGTCTATTTAGTTATCCTACATGGTATGATTATGTGCCCATACATATTCTCACCCTCCATAGCGACCGGTATGTTCCTAGTTGTATGCCGGAGAGGACCATTGTGTAAGTCTATTGCATCTTTTGCATTCAAAAAAAAAAAAAACTATTAGTTTGTTACGTCTTTTTGCTATCTCTGCGAGCAGCCCTGCTTAGGTTGTACAGTCTGACAGCCGTTGGTAGGAAGGACCTACGAAACCTCTCGGTTGTGCACCTGGGATGATGTAGTCTGCTGCTAAATGAGCTCCTCAGTGCATCCAGTATGTCCTGCATAGGGTGGAACTCGGACTCCAGCAGAGATGACAGTTTAGCCACCGTCCTTCTCTCTCCTATCTCCTCCATCGGATCAAGGCGTTGCCCCAGGACAGAGCTAGCTTTCTTAATCAGTTTGTTCAGTCTCTTCCTATCGGCTGCAGTAATGCCACTGCCCCAGCAGACCACTCCAAAAGTGATGGCTGATGCCACCACCGTGTCATAGAATGACTTCAGCAGCGCCCCTTGTACACCAAAAGACCTGAGTCTCCTCAGCAGGAACAGCCTGCGCTGTCCCTTCTTGTAGAGTGCGTCAGTATTGTGTGACCAGTCTAGTTTATTGTTCAGATGAATACCCAGGTACTTGTAGGATGTCACCATCTCGATGTCTGTTCCCTGTATATTTACTGGTGCTGTGAGGGGCTGCCCATGCCTGCGGCAGTCCACCACCAGCTCCTTAGTTTTCCTCGCGTTGATCTGGAGGCAGTTCCGATGGCACCAGTCCACAAAGTCCTGGATAAGCCCTCTGTACTCAGCTTCATCTCCGCTGGAGATGAGACCAACGATCGCAGAGTCATCAGAGAACTTCTGTAGATGGCAATGTGTTGTGTTGTGTGAGAAGTCCGCAGTATAAAGAGTGAACAAAAAGGGAGCCAGCACCGTTCCCTGGGGGGCCCCCGTGCTACTGATGATCGTGTCGGAAACACAGTCCCGGGTTCTCACAAACTGAGGCCGGTTCGTGAGGTAGTCCAGGATCCATGATGACAGGTGCTGGTCCACCCCTGCGCGCAGCAGCTTGTCCTTCAGGATCATCGGTTGGATGGTGTTGAAAGCACTGGAGAAGTCAAAGAACATGATCCTCACCATATTCCCGGGCTTCTCCAGGTGGGACAGAGAACGGTGAAGGAGGAAGATCACCGCATCCTCCACCCCAATGCCATGCTGGTAGGCGAACTGGAGTGGATCCATCGCTGGTTCCACCAGGGGGCGGAGATGAGCAAGGAGCAGTCTCTCCAGGGTCTTCATCAAGTGGGACGTCAAGGCCACCGGTCTGAAGCTGTTCAGGTCTTTGGGGTGGGAAGTTTTTGGTACAGGTACCACACAAGATGTTTTCCACAGCTGTGGTACCCTCCCCAGTTTCAGGCTCATGTTGAAGATATACGTCACAATCCCACACAGCTGGTCTGCACAGGACTTGAGGAGCTTTGCGCTGATGCCGTCCGGTCCCGACGCCTTCCTCGCCTTGATCTTCCTCAGCTCCGTCCTCACCTGGGTCTTGGTCAGGGTCAGGATGGGGGGCTGTGTGTTGGGAGTGGGGGGGGGTGTCGGTGGAGTGGGGAGTGGGTAGCAGGACTTGATTTCTTAGAGGCAGCAGTGGTTGTTGTGCAGACGGGGGGAGGGCGGTTGGTCAAATCTATTGAAAAACAGATTCAGGTTGTTCGCCCACTCCCTGCCCCCCGTGGCCTGGGGGGAGGTATTCTGGAGCCCCGAGATGGTTTTGAGGTTTCTCCAGACCCCGCTGATGTCGCTCTGTTGCAGCTTGTCCTCCATCTTCTTCCTGAAGCTGTCCTTGCCTTCTCTGATCTTTCTCCTCAGCTCCCTCTGTACGGACTTCAGCATCTCCCTGTTCCCCGACCTGAAGATCCTCTTCTTCTCTCTCAGAAGTGTTTTTATCTCAGGGTTGATCCAGGGTTTGTTGTTTGAGTGACGCCGTATGGTCTTGGTGGGAACGGATTTGTCCACACAGAAGCTGAGGTAGCCCGTGAAGGTGTGAATGAGGCCATCGATGTCCTCACCATGTGGATCGCAGAGCTGCTTCCAGGCAGTGGCTTCAAAACAGTCCTTTAGAGTGTCCATTGTCTCCTCAGACCATAACTCCACAGTGTGCATGGCCGGAGGTTGTCTGTGCACTAGGGGTTTGTACACCGGTCGGAGATGAACCAAGTTGTGATCCGATCTCCCAAGTGGGGGGAGTTGTGATGAGGTGTACGCCTCCTTAGTGTTTGCGTAGAACAAATCCAGTGTTTTATTGTCTCTAGTGTGGCATGTGACATACTGGGTGAAAGTGGGCAGAATGGGAGACAGTGAAACGTGGTTGAAATCGCCTGAGATGAGGAGAAGAGCATCTGGGTGTTCTGTCTGCAGCCTGCTGGTTACTGAATGGATGACGTCACGCGCTGTCCCAGCGTTCGCCGTCGGATTTGCATAAACAACAATGCAGATCACGTGTGAGTGTTCTCTCGGGAGATATGTAGGCCTCATGCTAACAGCTAGCAACTCAATGTCTTTGCTGCAGTGTCGTTGTTTAACAGTGATATGTCCCGGTCTGCACCAGTTGTTGTTGACATACATGATCACTCCACCGCCCCTAGTTTTGCCACTCTCTGGTGTTCGGTCAGCTCGTATCGTGTGAAAACCCTCCAGCTCAATGTTAGCATCTGCTGCTAGTTCAGTTAGCCACGTCTCAGTAAACAAAAGGAGAGAGCACTCCCGGTAAGTGCTATCATAACGGGAGATAGCCGCTAGCTCATCTAACTTTCCCAGTATCGACCGTACATTTCCCATGACAACAGATGGAAGGGAGGGTCTGTACCTTATATTTTTTGTCCTCCGCCTTACTCCAGCCCGGCAGCCGCGGCGTTTTCGCCTCAGTTCTCTCGGTATGTCGAGTTTTTCCAGTGGGACCGGGTGGCGGTTAAATGCTAGCAGCTCTTCCCTGTTATATCGTATCCTGCTATAAACAGTGGCTCCGTCCACCGGCTCAGGAGACATTTGGGATGATCTGTGTGTCCGTGATATAAGTGGGGTGAAAAAAAAAAGTGATCAAAAGAGAGAGGAAGGGGAAAAAAAACTCGGAATCGAGCCGCTGTTGCAAAAGGCAGCCGACTGGTGTGGCGCCGAGAGGAGAAAAAAAAATGTTCACCAGTTTGGAATTTACAAGGTCCACACACATCATTCACCTTCTTCTTCAAGAGTTATGTTTAAATTTTTTACATAATCAATAAAAGGTCTCCATATATTCTCAAACACAATTTCCTTTGATTTCAGTATATATGTTATTCTTTCTAATGGAAGGTTTGTTAACATCTGTCTTAACCACTGAGTCACATCTGGTCTATGAGTCTTTTTCCATAATAGTGCAATACATTTTTTGGCATTAAGCAAACTGAGGTCTATGAATGTTCTTTCACTTTTATTAAAATTATGCTTTTCTGGGTACAGACTCAACAAAAACAGTTTAGGATTCAATATGATTTGTTTTGAGATTATTTTTTCAATTGTTACCCTCACCTCTTCCCAAAACATTCTTATTAATCTACATTCCCATACACAATGAAATAGAGTTCCTTTACTTTCCATGCATTTTGTGCATGTATCTGGTATATTTTTATTATATCTATTTAACTCCTCCGGTGTAACATACATCCGCATTAACCATTTGAAATGTATCAATTTAAGGCGTGCATTTATTGATTTGGTTTGAGCTTCTGTACAAGCCAATTCCCATTGTTCCTCTGAAATTTCAGTTTGCAGATCTTCTTTCCAGTAGTTTAATCTTTTCAGTGAATTTTCACTTGAAAATAGTGTCAATGAGTTATAAAACTCTGAAATAATACCCTTTCTTTTACTATCTTTCATCAACATTTTTTCCAAGGATGAATAGATAGGTCGAGTGAGAGCTTTATTTTGATTTGATCGAATAAAGTTTCTAAGTTGAAGATATTTAAAAAAATGTGTTCTATTGAGATTAAATTTGATCCTCAGCTCTTCAAAAGACATTGTTTTCTGCACATGGCAAATATAAATCCTGAATCTTTTGTATCCCTTTTAAATTCCATACTTTAAATACAGCGTCCGCTCTCCCTGGTTTAAAATATTGATTACCCCATATTGGACTAAATTGTGACAATAACTGTGGTTCTTTTAAATAGTTTTTAGCTTCACACCATATTTTGATCATATGCTTTACAAATGGATTTTTAACTTGGTTTTGTAATTTTTTTGCCGAATCTTAGTATATGAATATGGGAAGAGGTAAAGGCAAATTGTATGATTCCATTTCAGTCCAGTGAGGGAGATCATTTGATGAAAAATAATATGTCATAGACCTCAGTTGTGCCGACCAATAATACAACATAAAATTTGGACATTTCAGACCTCCACGATCAAATGGTAAATATAATAAAGACAGACGTAATCTAGCCCTCCTGTTGTTCCATATAAATTCCACTAACTTTTTTTTAATTCTTGAGAATAAATCTAAAGGTGGTGGTAAGGGAATGTATTGAAATAAATAAAGTATTTTAGGTAAGATATTACTTTTAAGTATATTAATTCTCCCGATCATCGACATTGGTGGTGACATCCATCTCTGAAGTAACTCATCAATATCTGTCATTAAGGCTTCATAATTGACACTGGCGATTGATTCTAGCTTAGGCACAATTTGGATTCCTAAATATTTAAACTGATTTACAACATTGAATTGATTTACCTCAGGGGCTGGGTAATTTCTCTGGGTCTCATTTAGCATTAATATTGAAGATTTAGTTTTATTTATTTTATATCCTGATATTTCCCCAAAATTCTTTATTAAATTCAACAAGGTCGGAATTGATTTTTTAAGATTCGACATAAACAAAATTATGTCATCGGCATACAGGGAGATTTTATGTTCTGTTGGTCCAACTTTAATTCCATATATTTGTGACTGTAGACGTATCGCCATCGCTAAAGGTTCAATTGCCATAGTAAACAGTAAAGGTGAAAGTGGACAGCCTTGTCGACATCCTCTATTGATTTTTATTGATTTTGAAATATTGTTATTTGTTAGGATTTCTGCAGTAGCATTATTATATATTAGCGGAACCCATTTTATGAAATTATTTCCAAGTCCAAACCTTTGTAAGACTTCAAAAAGAAAGGGCCATTCAACTCTATCAAAGGCTTTTTCGGCATCCAGTGATAAGAGAGCTGTATCCGGTGCTTCTTTATTAGAATAAATAATATTAAAAAGTCTTCTTACATTATGGAAGCCTTGTCTTCCCTTTATAAAGCCATTCTGATCTCGATTAATAATATTTGGTAAAATTTCTTGTATTCGTCTTGCTAAAATTTTACAGATTATCTTAAGGTCGGCATTTAATAGGCTTATTGGTCTCATATTTTCACATTTATTAGAGGGCTTACCTGGTTTTGGCAACAGTATAATTAAGGCATTATTCATATATGATGGTAAATTACTATTTTGAAATGCTTCTAAAACCATTTCCAAAAAAGGTTTTGTTAATTTATTTTTAAATTTTTTATAAAGGTCAACTGGAAGACCATCTGGTCCTGCACTTTTTCCTGATTTCATATTATCAATAGCTAGTCCAACTTCTTCTTGACTAATTTTAGACTCCAGTATCTCCCTATTTTCATTTGGAATACACGATATAAATAGTTCGTTCAGAAACCCATGTAGTTTTGTTAAGTCAGATTCATTTTTGGTATCATATAATTTTTCATAGTAATCTCTAAAGGCTCTATTAATTTCTAAAGCATCTATAACTACCTGTCCGTTACTTATAATACTGGTAATTGGTGTTTTAGATTCTAATTGTTTAATCTGCCATGCCAATAACTTTCCTGATTTTTCACCTTGTTCATAAAAAGATTGTTTCAATCTTAGAAGACTCGAGGCAGCTCTATTCGCTGATTTTTTGTCATATTCAGCTCTCAAAATCAGTAATTCG
Organism: Pholidichthys leucotaenia; assembly: GCA_020510985.1. Taxonomy (NCBI): domain Eukaryota; kingdom Metazoa; phylum Chordata; class Actinopteri; order Cichliformes; family Pholidichthyidae; genus Pholidichthys; species Pholidichthys leucotaenia. Next base: position 331,899,374 of record CM035841.1, on the reverse strand, counting down.
TTCTCCAACCTTGGATCTCTTCCTGCATATACTCTTTCTTGAAGAATTTTTATTTTATGTTCCAGTTGGACTCTCTCCTCTCGAGTCTTCTTAGATTTTGAACCTGTATAACTAATAATGTGTCCCCTAATAAAAGCTTTGAAAGCCTCCCACTTTACACATGCTGATGTTTGTGTAGTATTGATGTCAAAGAACTCATCTATCTGTTTTTCTATGTATTTAACAAATTCCTCATCCTGAAGCCATTTATGCTGAAATTGCCATCTACCTGGTTCCTTTGTCAATTTCTTATCTACATATATTAGACAGCAGGGTGCATGATCAGAGATCACGATGTTATCATAAAAACAGTTTTGAATCTTGGACCTTAATTCTGTGGAGATCAAAAAATAATCTATACGTGAGAATGTCTTGTAGGTATTGGAATAACAAGAGTATGCTTTAACTTGTGGTTTCATTTCTCTCCATATATCTATCAATTTCAATTCTTTCATAAAATGATTAATGGTCATCCTACATCCATTGTGCGTACAGTCCAGTCCTGTTGATCTATCTATACCGGGATTCAATGTACAATTAAAATCCCCTTCTATTATATGTCGCCCTGTAAGTGATGATAAGATAAGAAATAAATTAGCAAAGAACTTTTGATCATCTATATTGGGACCATATAAGTTCACCAAATTTATGTTTTCTAATAGCAAAGATCCTTGAATGATTACATATCTTCCAAATTTGTCTCCAATTACATTTTTCACTTGAAATGGGACTGATTTATGTATGAGAGTCATAACTCCCCTGGCTCGGGATGAAAATGATGAGGTGAAAACATTTCCTTGCCATCTACTCCTAATTCTTTTTAGATCTTCCTCTTATTAGATGAGTTTCTTGTAAAAACACAATTTTTGAACCCATGTCTTTTATTTTATTCATAACTTGTTTAAGTTTTTTTAAATTTTGTAGACCTCTGCAATTCCATGAAGTTAAGTTAAGATTAACGCTTTGATTTATGATCAATAGGGAGTTTGGGATTACCTAGCAGTGTAAACATGCTCAAACAGAAAAGCAAAAAAATGAGTGGTTGAACATTCACCCTACAAACTCCACACAAACAAATTCCCCCTTCCCACATTTGTGGCAATCCCCCCAAAAGCAAAAGAAAAATCCCGTCTCCCGATATAGCCATCGACCGTTCCACACCCACGAGGATCAGCCAAAGCCACTCCTTCATCCTCCCAATCACCCTAACTCTACTGCTTTTAATAACGTAACATTAACTCTCTTCTGTAATTTTCCAATTTAACTCCAAAATTTTTTAGCAATTTTGTACTTTGTATTACATATTAAAAAAAAAAAAAATCTATATTTTGTAATCTTGTTATATGCTTCTAATCAGTTAAATGCTCAAATATTCTACCCTATATTCTGTTCATGCTTAGCTCCCACCAGTCTCTTCCTGGATCTTCTTGATGAGCTCCTGCGCCTCCTCGGGGGTCTTGAAGATGTGTGTTCTGCCCTCATATGTGACCAGAAGTCTTGCAGGGTGAATCACTCCATGACGAATCTCAAGGTTGCGCAGTTCTTTGCGGATGGGGTCAAACTGCTTCCTTAATTGTTGGATTCCTGAGGCCAAATCTGGGTAGAACCGCACCTGCTGATCTTGATATTTAATTTCTCCTTTGGCCCGCACCGCGTTGGAGATCGTCATCCTGTCTCTGTAGCTGAGAAACTTCATAATTAACGTCCTCGGTGCTGCCTTGTTACCTCTCGGTGGGCCAATTCGGTGGGAGCTTTCCAAGACGACTGATGATTTTAGCTCTGCGTTGTTCAGCCCCTCCGGGATCCACCCCTCCAAAAAGGAGCATGAATCACGACCTTCGGCTCCCTCCGGTAAACCCACCAGCCTCAGGTTGTTCCGTCTGGACCGAGATTCCAAATCCAGAACGCTATTTCCCAGATCTTTATTTTTTTTTTTCCAAAGTGCGCACCTTTATTTGAAGTCCGCTGATTTCATCCTCCGCACTTGAAACACGAAGCTCCGCCTGCGTCACTCGCTCCACGCAGTCACCCAACTCCTTTCTCATTGCATCCAACGCTGCCATAATCCCATCAAGTTTAGCGGAAAAGTCTGCTCTCATTGAGCTAATGGCAGCCAGCACTGCACCTGTGCCGCCATCGTCAGCAGTTACCGCATCACCGCTAGTTTCATCCGCCATATCCGCAGCTTTTTCTACTGCGCCACAAACTTTAAAGTCCGTTAATTTGGACTGCTTCGCCGATTCAATTTTTCCCCCTCCTGATTTCCCAGCCTTAGTCTTCACCGGCATATCCTCACCCAAACGCTGGGAAAAGTTCTGTTCCGAATGAGAGAGTTATTTGCCGAATTTTTATTTCCAGGAGCAGAGCAGAGTGATACGTGTCCTTCTAGGCGGCCGCCATAACCGGAAGTGACATTGAATGATTTTTAATGAATTAATTGGTAAATTCCTCGGTAAAATAAGTATTTGGTCAATAACAAAAATTTATCTCAATACTTTGCTATATACCCTTCGCTGGCAATGACAGAGGTCAAACGTTTTCTGAAAGTCTTCACAAGGTTTTCACACACTGTTGCTGGTATTTTGGCCCATTCCTCCATGCAGATCTCCTCTAGAGCAGTGATGTTTTGGGGCTGTCGCTGGGCAACACGGACTTTCAACTCCCTCCAAAGATTTTCTATGGGGTTGAGATCTGGAGGCTGGCTAGGCCACTCCAGGACCTTGAAATGCTTCTTACGAAGCCACTCCTTCGTTGCCCGGGTGGTGTGTTTGGGATCATTGTCATGCTGAAAGATCCAGCCACGTTTCATCTTCAATGCCCTTGCTGATGGAAGGAGGTTTTCACTCAAAATCTCACGATACATGGCCCCATTCATTCTTTCCTTTACACGGATCAGTCGTCCTGGTCCCTTTGCAGAAAAACAGCCCCAAAGCATGATGTTTCCACCCCCTTGCTTCACAATAGGTATGGTGTTCTTTCTCCTCCAAACACGACAAGTTGAGTTTTTACCAAAACGTTCTATTTTGGTTTCATCTGACCATATGACATTCTCCCAATCCTCTTCTGGATCATCCAAATGCTCTCTAGCAAACTTCAGACGGGCCTGGACATGTGCTGGCTTAAGCAGGGGGACACATCTGGCACTGCAGGATTTGAGTCCCTGGCGGCGTAGTGTGTTACTGATGTAGCCTTTGTTACTTTGGTCCCAGCTCTCTGCAGGTCATTCACTAGGTCCGCCCATGTGGTTCTGGGATTTTTACTCACCGTTCTCGTGATCATTTTGACCCCACGGGGTGAGATCTTGTGTGGAGCCCCAGATCGAGGGAGATTATCAGTGGTCTTGTATGTCTTCCATTTTCTAATAATTGCTCCCACAGTTGATTTCTTCACACCAAGCTGCTTACCTATTGCAGATTCAGTCTTCCCAGCCTGGTGCAGGTCTACAATTTTGTTTCTGGTGTCCTTTGACAGCTCTTTGGTCTTGGCCATAGTGGAGTTTGGAGTCTGACTGTTTGAGGTTGTGGACAGGTGTCTTTTATACTGATAACAAGTTCAAACAGGTGCCATTAATACAGGTAACGAGTGGAGGACAGAGGAGCCTCTTAAAGAAGAAGTTACAGGTCTGTGAGAGCCAGAAATCTTGCTTGTTTGTAGGTGACCAAATACTTATTTTACTGAGGAATTTACCAATCAATTCATTAAAAATTCTTCAATGTGACTTTCTGGATTTTTTTTTTCTCATTTTGTCTGTCATAGTTGAGGTATACCTATGATGAAAATTGGAGACCCCTCTCATCTTTTAAAGTGGGAGAACTTGCACAATTGGTGGCTGACTAAATACTTTTTTTGCCCCACTGTATATGTCTACTTGTACATATATATATACTGTATATATATATATATACTGTGTGTGTATATATATATATATATATATATATAAAATATTACACGAGAGGCAGTACCGTATCAATGGATACAGTTACTGTGGTTGTGGTACATCTAGCAGAGGCCATTAGAGTATCACACCCGTAATTAGTATAATCATGATACCGTAACAACCTCAAGTGTAATATTGCTTTTATTCAACAGTTCTGACAAGCACAGATTGTTAAATGACAGCAATAGTGGACAAAATATTATGATTTGTTTGTTTAACCAGTTATTTTGTGCAGCTGAGGAAAAATAGTCCCTTATAAATGTAGTCAGTAACTGTTGCTAAACATCTCAATCAGCATGAAGACATCTATTGTCATTTCATACACAAAAACAAATTAAATATTGTCAAGTGTAAAAGTCATTGTTTATAAAACATTCCTGTTGAGTCGGTACTGCAGAAGACCCGAGATCAAAACGTGGGGCCCAACATCGGTAGCTAGCCAATGGCTAGTAGTTAGCATGCTAGCGATTTCTTTGGTACACCGCTCGCTTTTCTTGGCATTTTCAGATGCAAGGAGTCCATCACCACAAAAGTATTGTGGTTTTACCGTGTCATCCTCATTTTTTCTTTTTTCCAGATTGTCCAGTTCAGCTGATGAACTTTTTGCACACCGGGAGGTTTCCATGGAAATAGCCTGGCTTCTACTGTCAGGACGTGGGCCAGGCCCCATGTCCTCACCTTGTTTTGCAAATTATATTTTCTCATCATCAGGACATGGGTCTCAGTCCATGTACTCCCCTTGAGTTCTCCTTCATGTGGTTATTTGTTTATTATAGTTATTATTATCATGCCATTCATAGTTATTCCTACCTTCGTTCAGTGCCTCAGTTTGGTCTTTGTGTTTATTTTCATTATTGTGTCCCTTATTAATTTCCTTAGGATTCATCCCTGCTCAACTCTGTTAATTATTATTATTATTATGCTGGGTTTTGTTGTACTCTCCTGTACTTGTCTCTTGTTGTGTATTCATGGTTATTGTCATGGTCTTGTCTCCCCTGGTTGTTTGTTCATGTTTCATGTGCATCCTCTGTCTGTGATTGTCTGTGTAGCCCCGCCATCCTGTTCTCTGCACCTGCAGCCACTTCCCTGCTGTCTCCATTTGTCATTGATTGTCTTCCACCTGTCCTGTGTTCCGTGATTACCCGTTGTCTTTATATGTCCATGTCAGTCTGTGTCATGCACAGGTTCCTTTAGTCATGCTGCATGATCAACATGTTTCTTGTCCTGTATCCTGCCATGCCATGTCCTGTCCTTGTCTGTTTTTGCCTTAGCCTTTTGTTCCAGCTCTCGAGCTGTGTTTATTTTGTTTTAAGCCCTCAAGCTGCATCAGGGTGACCAGCTCTTAATAAAACCCCATCAACTTCAGTATCGCATTTGGGTCCTGTTTTACCACACCGTGACTGAAGGAACCCGTCAGTATGGACCCAGCAGACCATAAGTTTTTTCAAATGGGCCTCGATGAGGAGGAAGTTTGGGCTGCTTCCCAAATCAAGAGCCACACCGAGGACACCTACGCCGCCGTCATGCCGGAGAAAGCCGTCAAATTTCTTGGAGGTGCTGCCAAGATAATTGATGCTTTCCCTACACTGCACTGTTTTTTCCCAGATCACCGGACTCCTGCACTTTGTCCCGTCCCTGCAGTGGATGTTCCTGGGGCTGGCAGCGACGCCGGCAGTGGCCAGGGAAGAGCAGGAGGAGAAATTACATCGAGCTGCTGGGAGATGCGGCTCGCACCGGCGTCAGCAGACACAGCACCCCAGCTCTTCTTCTCCCGCAGAGGCGCTCCAGACCTCTGTATCCTCCTCCCTCTATTCAGCACCAGCACCATGCCATCGTGCAATGGCTCCTCGTCAGGCGAGCTCCATCGTATCCCCGGAGGACTCATCTGACTCCCCAGCAGCAGCAGAGCAGGAACAAAGGCAAGTACCTTTTCGTTTTTTAATACCCTTAAATGAAAGGTCTTGTCCTGTTCCTAGTGATGGGGTATCAGCGACAGCCACCTACTGCCGCTGAGCTCTCTCCACCTGTCTCTGCTGTCACCTCTGCTGCCGCTTCCATCCAGCTATCCTCACCTGTGTCTCCCTTCTCCTTTTCAACACCACATCTAAGGTCCTGTCAGTCGCTGCCTTGTCATTGGATGCTCCACCAGCATGAGCTGTCTCAATGGGTGGGTTCCAAGCAGCTGTAGATTCCAGATCTGGTTCTCCACTGGCTGCTGTTCCTGCATCTGGAGACCATGGGGGAACTCCACTACTTGCTCCACGTCACTCCCTAGCTCCAGTACCTGCTCAACATCGCTCCCTAGCTCCAATACAAACTCCATGTCACTCCCCAGCTCCAGTATCAGCTCCACATCACTCTCTAGCTCCAGTGTCGGTCACATTGCCTACAGCTGCACCGGTTGTCGCATCAGGCGTCCAGGTGGCAGCTCCTCCAGAGGTCATCGCTCCAGTAGTAGAGTCGCCGGGGTCCTCATCAGCTGTGAAGCAGAAACTAAGGCAGTTCCCTTCCATTATTTCCTCTACATCAATGTTTGGGAGATCTTGCCTAGCTCTTGGCGGGGGCTCCAGTTGCAGCTGCCATCTGCTCCTGAGGTCACCCCGCCGGACTCCACAGCTATTGTTGGTAGTGACCCAGTGTTTGTCTCTTCCTCCCCATCCGAGGTGGCTCTGTCGTGGATGGATCCACCAGAGGCCAGTGAGCCCCCTCCATCATCTGTTCCAGAGGCCGATGAGCCTCCTCCGTCATCTGATCCAGAGGCCAGTGAGTCTCCTTCGTCATCTGTTCCAGAGTCCGGTGAGCCTCCTTCGTCATCTGTTCCAGAGTCCAGTGAGCCTCCTCCGTCATCTGTTCCAGAGTCCGGTGAGCCTCCTCCCTCATCTGTTCCAGAAACCGGTGCACCTCCACCAAGTGTTCCAGAGCCCGGTGCGCCTCCTTCGTGTGCTTCTGGGTGCTGCGCGCCACTGTCAGCTGTTTCTGAGCTGCCTCTCAAGCTCAATACACCCTGTCCTCCGGTCTGGTAGCTCAGAGACTCTGGTAGGCCACCCGATCCACCCTGTTCTCTGATTTGGGGGCCTGTGGACTCGGGTTGATCCTCTGAATCATCTTGTCCCATGATTTGGTGGCCAAGGGACTCTGGGAGGCTGCCAGATCCATCCTGTTCTTCGGTCTGGGGCCCCTTGGACTTGGGTAGGCCCCCTGACCTGTGTGGTTTTTCGGTCCAGTGGCCCATGGACTTCGGTAGACCACCCGACCCACCTTGTGTTGTAGTTTGAGGTTGTAGACTTTGCTTAGCCTCACAATTTGTGTTTTGTTTTGGACTCAGGGGGAGGGGGGTGGGGGGCTAAGATATATTGCCTTATTTTTATTTTAAGCCCTCGAACTGCATCAGGGTGATCATCTCTTAATAAAACCCCATCAATTTCAATCTCACATCTGGGTCTTGTTTTACCACACCGTGATATCTTCTCCTCCTCCTCTTCTGATGACCATTCATAATTTAACTCAAATGTTATATTCGGAAAAATGTCCATCATTTTGCCATAGTCCATAAGTGTTGCCTTAAAGTGCCGACCAGGAGTCGACAGTAAATAACGGTTAGTAATTAACAGTTACTAGCACACCTTTGAAGCGGACTGATACATATCCAGTGAAACGCTGGAGTGCAGTAATCGTGGATTTTAGTAACTCCTGGAATTCTTATTGTCCAGTCAAATTGCTAGTTTGGAACTAACTGTTGTATAATCCATTTTATGTGTTGATGTCTAGAATAAACAGACTAGTAGCTATTTTTTTTCTATTAAAGTCTGACCTTCATACATAAGAACAGCAAACACATATACATTAAGAATACCTTTATTTGTTTCATGGACCAGAGCTCACCAACATAACAAGGTCTACATTCTTCCAATAACTGATTTTCTTCAAGGATTTCATAATGCTTACAGTCTAGATTGCACCATACCCAATTTAAATAAATACTAAAAAAGAGCACAAACCAAAACACAAAAGGAAACAGTTGTGTTTTAAACAAGAATCCCTTTGCCTTAACTTACAAACATTATTCAAAAGCAGACATAGTCATTACTCTGTACTTGTGGGAGGACAATCCTTTAAGTCAGGGCAATATCAGGCTACAGTATATTCAGAAATATTAAATAAGTGTTTCATTGAAATATACCCTTTATCTTTCAGTGATGTGTGATGTGTATAATACCGGACAGCATGGTGTATGGTATGTAGATAGCACTAAGAATTAAAAACAAAATTTTGTCTTTCACCACAACATCACACCCCAGTATGGTCATTTCACAGCTACCAGTGAGGTTTTAGTCTGTGGAGTAAAGCATTTTGGGAATGAATACACAAAGTTTGAGCAGGTTAGGTTTAAAATTAATTTAAAAAACACCCCTCCACTTGTCTGTTTTATAGATCAGAAATTACAGTTGAAACCAGAAGGTTGCATACTGTACTGTACACTGTATCAAAAGACACAACCTTTTTTTTCCCTCATTGTCTGGCATTAAATCAGACTAAACTTTTCCTGTTTTAGGGCAGTTAGGATTACCAAAATTATTTCTATTTGCTAAATAATTTTCATACAGTATTTGATAAATAAGTTTTTAGGGATTTTTTTTATTACTTTCATCAAAGTCAGAAGGTTACATACATTTCTTTAGTATTTGGTAATATTGCCTTTAAGTTGTATGACTTGGGTCAAATGTTTTTGGTATCCTTCCACAACCTTCTCACAATAGTTTGCTGGAATTTTGGCCCATTCCTCTTGATGGAACTGTTGTAACTGAATCGGGTTTCTAGGTTGCCTTGCTCACACTTTGCTTTTTTCAGCTCTGCCCACAAATTTTCTATGGGATTGAGATCAGGGCTTTGTGGTGGCTGGCTACTCCAAAACATTGACTTTGTTGTCCTTAAGCCACTTTGTAACTAATTTGGTGGTATGCTTAGGGTCACTGTCCATTCGGAAGACCCATTTATACCCAAGCTTTAACTTCTTAGCAGATGTCTTTAGATTTTGCTTCAGTATTTCCACATAGTGTTCTTTTCTCATGATGCCATCTGTTTTGTGAAGTGCACCACTCCCTCCTGCCGCAAACACCCCCACAATATGATGCCACCACCCTCGTACTTCACATTTGGGATGGTGTTCTCAGGCTTGCAAGTTTCCCCCTTTTTCCTCCAAATGTAACAATGGTCATTATGACCAAACAGTTCGATTTTAGTTCCATTAGACCATAGGACATGTTTCCAAAAATTAAGGTCTTTATCCCTGTATGTATTTGCAAACTGCAATCTGGCTTTTTTATGTTGCTTTTGGAGTAATGGCTTCTTCCTTGCTGAGTGTCCATTCAGCCCATGTTGGTACAGGGCTCATTTCACTGTGGATAATGACACTCTTTTACCATCTTCAGCCAACATCTTCACAATGTCTTTTGCTTTTGTTCTGAGGTTATGTGCATTTTGCCCCAAAACACATTCATCATGTTACCATGATATCACACAAGGAACCAGTGTGTTTGAGGTGTACCTTAAAATACATTCACAGGTATGCCTTCAATTAACTCAAATATTGTTAATTAACCTATCAGAAGCTTCCAAAGCCATGACATCATCATCTGGGCTTTTCCAAATTGTTTAAAGGCATGGTAATCTTAGTGTATTGTAAACTTCCGAATAAAATAATGAAAAAAAATCTCTCCAAAAAAATATTTAGCAAACATAAAGATTATTTAGCAAATAGAAATAATTTTGGCAATCCTAACTGACCTAAAACAGGAGACGTTTAGTCTGATTTAATGTCAGACAGTGAAGAAAAAAAACAGGTTATGTGTCTTTTTATACAGTGTATGTAAACTTCTGGTTTCAACTGTAAAAGGGACAAGTGCCTTCAATTCCCTGGAACTTAAACACATCCCCAATTTATATGTAAATGTAATCACATCTTCCCAGAATTGCTTCACAGTACAGTTCCCTCTTCCACTATTGAAGGCCCTTGTAAAGACAGCACTTATTCTTCTAGTGTAACATTTTGTTAGGTTGGAGAATACAGTGCAGGGCACCTGAAAGCATTCCTCTTTACCAAATATCTCCACATCATCTCATGTGCAGTCTCCTCTTTAACTAGGCCCACAGGTTTTCAGCATGGCTCTAGTTAGAGGACTGAGATGCCCATGGTTTTGTGGTCAAGTTGATGTGGCCATACTGTATGCTTCAGGTCATTATCAACCAGACAAGTACACCATGCAGTGTATTTGTGATATTGCACAGGTACTGTGATGTGTAGAACTTTTGTTAGGGCAAGGGTCCACAACATCACAGAACTTCTGGCATAATATTAACCTGGATAATGTTTTTCATTATTGTCAACCATGTTTTTATGCCAAGCAGACCTTCAGTATTGGCCATGTACCAGGGTACTCTAGTCAAAGTTACTATAGAGTTTAGTGAACTGAAGGCCATGTTTGCATGTTTGTGGTTGACTAACAATTTTTTTTTTCCCCACGATACTTCACAGAAAACATATAGGCATGGAAGTGGTGTCTAATGTTACTTTTAGAGACTGAGGGACACCAGTTACTTGTCCTTTTCTTGTAATTCACTAACATTGGTCATGGGGGAATTTTTTCCCTCTCTTACTATCCACCTTAACTGTATGTAACCGTAAAAATAAGAATGAGTCATCTCTAAGGACCTATTACGATGATCTAGTCAACAGTCTATTGTAGGGGCCAGTTACATTTGTCCAAGGGCCAGAATTTTTCTCGGCGGACACTGTGAGGGCCAGAGACACTTGTAAAATAAAATAAAATTAATATTGTTCTCTAAATAAAATATTAATATTGATATATTAATTTTTTTCCAAATTTGTTATTTTTTTTTAGCCTTTGTCAGTGTTAACAGACTCCTATTACCTGTACAGTTAGCTGTTATGAAAATGTCAGGACAGGACTGTTCTCAGCTGAGAAAACCACACATGAATAGTTTGACCAAGGGGATTTTATCTCTCTTGAGAAATTGCAATCTCCCTTGGTCATACTCATTTACACACACACACACACACACACACACACACACTTAAATTATACAACTAGAGCTGTGGAGAGTAGTCAGAAATTGTAGCCAAGTAAAAGTAGTGTTAACCTTATGATATTAATTACTCAAGTATAAGAGCAGTAGTGACCCCCCAAAAATTAGTTGAGTATGAAAGTACTGTATCTACTTAAGGTTTTTTCCTAAATTTTTAATGATAGTTTTTTCACTTATTTTAAACTTTTTTCCTCATTATTTGTGTTTTTGCCCTTGTAAATTTAGGACTGTCGTATACATTTGAGATTTTTTTCTCATAAATTTGTGAGTTTTTCTCAAAACTTTCAGACATTTTTCTTTTAAATATAATACCTTTTTCTCATTGATCTGTGGTTTTATAATTAATATATTGTTTTTATGTTTTTCCCAAAAAATTTTGTGGTAAAATTGGGACTTTTTCACACATGAACATTAATTTGCAGCGCCAGAACAAAACAACGAGTTTACCTCTGAGTTTGAATATTATGAGTAAAACTATGTTTAATTCAATAAAGTTCATTAAAATGACCAAAGATGCCGCCACTTCTCGTGTAATAGTATGTTATAGCCTAATGTACTCACTGCCAATGAAAATGCAACACAATTTTTTTTTTTTAAATATTTGTGGGTCCATCCTATCCGAGCTTGAATAACAGTGTTTGTATCACTCAGAATACATCTAGAACTCATTTTCAGTGGTTGTACTCACTGTCACGACTCATTGCCTTTGAGCTCTGGCTCTATAGTCTGACGTCAGACCTCAGTAGGTGTGATGTCTCAGCAGGCTCTAGAAAAACTTGTCCGTACAGCTATCTTCAGTTAACTGGACTACTGTAACACTGTCCTCACAGGTGTCCCTAAAAAATTCATCAGACAGCTGCAGTTAGTTCAGAACGCTGCAGCTCGAGTTCTCACTAAGACTAAGAAAATAGATCAGAAAACTCCAGTCCTCAGATCTTTACACTGGCTTCATGTCTGTCAAAGAACAGATTTCAAAATACTGCTGTTAGTTTATAAAGTTCTGAATGGTTTCGTGGCAAAATACATCTTAGATCTGCTGGTCCATTACGAACCACCCAGAGCCCTCAGGCCATCAGGGTCAGGCCTACTATCTGTGCCCAGAGTTAGAACCAAACGTGGTGAGGCAGCGTTCAGTTTTTATGCTCCTCATATATGGAACAAACTCCCAGAAAGCATCAGGGCTGCTGAAACTCTCAGCTGCTTTAAATCCAGGTTGAAAACTTTCCTATTTGCCGTGGCCTTTCAGTAGAACAATTATTAATCTCCCACATTGTACTGTAACTTTTATTTCTTGCACGTTTTCTGTCTTATTCTATTTTAACTTATTTTTGTTTCTCTTTTATTTACTTTTTAGTTTGCTTTTAAATTTGTATGTATTCCTTTTGCAACTTCCTGTAATGCTTTAATGTTTTGATGTAAAGCACTTTGAACTGTCTTGTACACAAAATGTGCTATACAAATAAACTTGCTTTGCCTTGCCTTTTGAGCTTGTTTTTTTGGGGGGGGTACTCAGAAGTCAAAAATGGGTGGTTTTAATCAGAGGTCATCTTCCCTACATAAAGTTGAACAAAAATGCATAGAACTATGTTGTGAAATCTCCACGATGCCATAGCTGTCACATGAGCGCTTCCACAATGGGACTGGAAGCGGAGGGCACAGGAATACTCACTGGAGCTGGAGACAGAGACGTCCGTTTAAGGAATCCCAGAGCCAGCCTGCAAACAGAAGAAAAAAAGGACAAGATGACATGCAGAGTGAAGCGGTACCAAGATAAGGCAGGGTGTCTAGTCATGCATGTATCAGTATGCTGTGGAGAACACACGGATCCAAACAGTAATCTGGCAGTTCGCTTCCGTGGCTACAGGCCTAAAATAATGCCACACATAATGACGGGCGTGAACGCCGGTGTGCGTAATGAGGGGAAAACGTGTGTGTGTGCGTGCGTGCATGCGTGTGCGTGCAAGAAACAATAATGACAGTCAGCTGGCAAAACCTGGCCGGAGAGGGGGCGTGGCTGCGAGCTGTCAAAGAGCTGGAAGACCTCAAGGCTCCCAAGGAGGCGCCTGACGGAAAAAAGAGAATCAAAACACACTCCAGACAGGGCAGCCACCATGCCATGAAACTGGGATGGAAGTCCACCCCAGTTCATGACAGAGCCCCCCCCCAAGGGGTGGAGATCAGACACCACAGCAACATCAAAAAAGAGAAAACAGGAACCCTCAAACAAACCAGGGTGGGTGGTAGGGGAAAACAGGTCAGGAGGGAAATAATGAACCCAAACACCAACGAGAATACAAAAATGAACCAACCCCAAAATCCAGAACAACCCCCCTAAGATCCAAAAGTCCAAAGGTTCAGGGGGCCAACCAAAGTCCCAGGTCCACGAGGCGGAGAAAGGGCGCCAGTCAGGTGGTCTGTCTAAGTCCAGGACCAGACGGACCACCCGGGTCCTGTCATTACTGTTTCTCACACGCACACATGCACATACACGCACACACTCACATGTTTTCCCCTCATTATGCACGCCGGCGTTCACTCCCGTCATTATGTGTGGCATTATTTTAGGCCTGTGGCCACGGGAGCAAACTGCCAGATTATTATTTGGATCTGTGTGTTCTCCACAGCATACTGATACATGCATGACTAGACGCCCTGCCTTATCTTGGTACCGCTTCACTCTGCATGTCATCTTGTCCTTTTTTCTTCTGTTTGCAGGCTGGCTCTGGGATTCCTTCCACGGACGTCTCTGTCTCCAGCTCCAGTGAGTATTCCTGTGCCCGCCGCTTCCAGTCCCATTGTGGAAGCGCTTGGGTGTCCAGGCTGCCTTCCTCCGCCATCAGTCCTGCCTGAAGCGTTTTGGGTCCCCTAGGCTTACTTGCTGTTGAGCCAAGGAGCGTCTCGTGAGCTTCCCAGAGTCTCCTCGCCTTTTTGATATTTTCTATTGTTGCTGAACTGCTTGTCTTTTTGCACAATAAATTGCACACATCATCTCCTGCAAGTGGATTTGTCTCTTTCCTCCATGCGCTGCATAAAAGCGCACAGGAGTCATAACAGAATAATCCGGCCAGGTTAAAATCCAGCTGAGGCATTGTGTGCATGTGTGTTATTCATTTTTTTTTTGTGTTTTTCTCACCTGCCAGCAGTCCCCGCATCATGGACTTGTCACTTTTTGGACTCAACCCGGAGGAGTGTGCAGTGGCCGAGCAAGTGGTTAACTTTGCTTCCTGGGCTCGTGCCACCCACTCTCCGGAGATAGATTTTTATTTAATGGACATTGCCGTCGGGCTGATGCAGACGTGTCCCAGCCTTTGGAACTATCCGGGGCTGGTGCTGCTGCTCACCCAAATTTGTGATGCATGGCAGCGCTTAGAGGGAGTGGTGAGTGGACCCTCCGCATTACCAATGAGGCAGCCAAAGAAGCGCTCCCGGAAGTCGAAAATCCATCACTCGCCTCCCAAGCCTGTGTCCTCTTCTCCTCGTCAGACCTCCCGTCCTACTCCCGGGGAGATGGAGCAGGACATCGATACAGCAGCTGACATCATCACCAGTCAGGAACTCAGGCAAGTGCTTCTCCAATCTCTTTCACTTTCGCCTGATGTTATTTGCCAGATTCCTGTGGAGTAGCTCCAAATCTTACAGCCCGCTAGAGCTCCCCAGTCAGCTGCTGTCCCCACTCCTCAATCTTCTCCCTCTGTTTCCCCTAATTCCCTGCCAGTCCCGGGAGGGAGCAGCCAGATGCTGAGGGAGCCAGAGGACCTTGAGGACACCTTGAGGAGTCAACACCACACCAGGTGGATTATTCTGCAGTGACATGCCGCAAGAAGCCCATCACCTCATCGGCGGCCAAATTCCCAACGTCATACCCATTCACTTATGCGGTGAAGCCTTTCTCATGTCAGCCCTCACCCTCTCCGCTTCAGCCGCAGCATCTGTTGACGAGACATCTCATCCTACCGCCAGGGAGACCTCCAGGGCTTCTCCCATCATGCCCACTCCTGCGTCAGCCAAGCCGGCTCCTCCACAATCCTCTGGGGGGCCTAGGATGGTCGTGGACGTGGCTGAGGATGACAGCTTGCCGTCAGCAGCAGTCTATATCCAGACCTGGGAGAGCAGGCAAGTATGTTTTCATTCTATTTCAGTTAATAATGATAAACCTTGTCTGTCTTCCGGAGGAGAGCCTCAAGTTAGGCAGTCACTTGAGTGCTCTCCTTCTGCTGCTGTAATTAAAGTCTCGTGTATCCCCTCCATGTCTCCTCCCTTTTTCCTGAGCGCCCACCGGAACCAAGCCGCCGGAGAGTGGAGGAGCTTGTATCTCTGAAGGATCATGGTCCAGAGACAGCACAGAGTGGACCCTCAGCCACCACACCGGAGAGACTACCTGCGTGGAAAAATTTGCCTGGGGGAACTAGGACTGCCACCACCACTAGGACTGCCACCACCACTATGCGCTGAGCAGTCAGCTCCTGAACTGGACCACCTAGAGACCGGGCCCAAGATGTCGTCATTGGGATCGTCGGAGTCCTGGACGGCGGTGAAGCTTGGGTCCAGGCAAGTGCTCTCTTTTGTCGCTCTCCCTACTGAGTTGGAGCAATCTTGCCTGGCTCTTTTTGAGGAGAACCGGGTGCAGCCCTCGGCTGCATCTGACCTCGCTTCGCCGGGCTCCGCCGCTGCCGATGACCCTAACCACTATTCCTTTCCTGTCACCCCGAGCTCCTTCCTAGGGTCACCGGAGAGGATCCACCGCTACCAGGAGATTCCGCAGACAATGATGAGGGTCCAGCTTCCTCGTTGAAGGCCGACGTGGATACAGCACCTCCAGGGCTGATTGAGTCATCACACCCTGGATCGTCGGAGTCCTGGACGGTGGTGGAATCCGAGTCCAGGCAAGTACTCTCGTTTATTTCTCCATCTCCTGTTTCTGAGCATCCTTGTCTGGCCATTGGTGAGGAGGCCAAGTGCGGCTGGACTCCGCCGTTGCTGGTGACCCTGACCCCTCTCCCTTTTCTGCTATCTCTGAACTTACTCCCAGGGTCATTGGGGAGGAGTCAGCACCGCCAGAGGCCGCCGAGGATCTAGATCCACCAACGGAGGTTCCAGCTACCCCTGCTGTCAGCTGCTCCACCGCGGGTGCAGTGGCGCTCCAGCTGGGGTCCACAGCAGGTGCAGCGGGACTTCAGCTGGGGTCCACCGCAGGTGCAGCGGGACTCCAGCTGAGGTCCACCGCGGGTGCAGCTGTCCCCCAGCTCGGGGCCATGGGGGGCGGTTCCTCCCTCATCGCTGGATAATGATGCCGGGGCTCCCCTTCCTTGGCCTCCCCGTCCTATATTGGGTCTTTCCGTGGGGAGGTCGCCTCCCGGGCCGCCTCTTTTGAGCTGGTGGCTCAAGACCAAGACCATTAAGACTTTTATAAACTAATAAAAGAACTTTAAAATCGATTCTTTAACTCACAGGGAGCCAATGCAGCGATTCTAAAACTGGCGTTAATATGCTTTCTCTTTCTGGTCTTCGTCAGCACACGGGCTGCTGAATTTTATAATAGTTGTGAATTACTGATCGTCTTTTTAGGAAGACCAGAAAGGAGAGCATTGCGATAATCAATACAACTGGAAATAAAAGCATGTATTAGCGTCTCTGTGTTTTCTCTCGAGAGAAACGAGTGGACTCTGGCTATATTCTTTAGATGAGAAAATCCAGTTTTTAAAATATTATTAACATGCGGAATAAAGACTTCCGGTTATGGCGGCCACGTAGGAAGACATGTTTCACACTGCTCTGTTCCTAAAAATAAAAAGTAGGCCAAAACTCTCTCAATTGGAACAAAAACCTATCCCAGCGTTTAGGCGCGGATATGGTAAAGACCAAGGCTGGGAAATTAGGCGGAGGAAAAAGTGATTTGTCAAAACAATCCAAGCTAACAGACTTCCACGCTCGTGAAGAAGCAGAAAAATCTCCAAAGACAATGGCGGAGGATGGAGCTAGCGGTGGAGCGGTGACTGCTGAGGAGGGCACGAGTGCGGTACTTGCTGCCATCAGCTCCATGAGAGCAGACTTTTCGTCTAAATTTGATGGGATTATAGCAGCGATAGAAGGAATGAGAAAAGAAATAAGCGACTGTATGGAGCGAGTATTGCAGGCGGAGCTCCGAATCTCCAGCGCTGAAGATGACGTCACCAGCCTACAATTAAAGGTGCAAACATTGGAATTAAAAAATAAACGTCTGGAAGATAATGTCCTGGACTTAGAATCCCGGTCGCGACGGAATAATTTGAGGCTGGTGGGCCTCCCGGAGGGAGTGGAGAGACGGGATACATGTTCCTTTTTGGAAAAGTGGATTCCAGAAGCGCTGAACAACGCGGATCTGCAGTCATCGGTCTTCTTAGAGAGCGCTCACCGAATCGGCCCACCGAGAGATAATAAGACACCACCGAGGACGCTGATTATGAAGTTCCTCAGCTACAGAGACAAGATGACGGTCACCAATGCGGCGCGAGCTAAAGGAGAAATTAAATACCAGGATCAACAGGTGCGGTTATACCCAGATTTGGCCACAGGAATTCAACAATTAAGGAAACAGTTTGACCCCGCCCGTAAAGAGCTGCGCAACCTCAGGATTCGTCACAGAGTGATTCATCCGGCAAGACTGCTGGTCACATATAAAGGGAGAACCCATATCTTAAAGACCCCTCAGGAGGCGCAGGAGCTTATCAAGCAGATCCAAGAAGAGACTGGTGGGAGCTAAGCATGAAGCATGAACAAGATATAAAGGTAGAATATTTAAGCATTTGCACAGGCATCTGACTGATCTGAAACATATAGCATGTCTACAAAATATAGATTGTATTATATTAAAAAAAAAAAGCTATGATGTACAAAGTTGTTATAAAATTTTGGAGTTATGTTGGAAAAACTACAGGAGAGAGTTAATGTCATGTCATTAAAAAGTAGTAGAGTCAGGGTGATTGAGAGGAGAAAGAGAGAGTGGTTTGACTGATCCTCACAGGTGTGGAACAGTCACTAGCTATAACGGGAGACAGAATTTTTTTTTTGATTTTGGGGGGATTACCACGAATGTGGGGAAAGGGAATTTGTTTTTGTGTAGTTTGTAGGATGAATGTTCAACCATCCATGTTTTTGCTTCTCTGTATGAGCATGTTCATATTGCAAGGTAATCTCAAACTCCTTATTGATCATAGACCAAAGCGTTAATCTTAATTTAACTTCATGGAATTGCAGAGGTCTACAAAATCTAAAAAAACTTAAACAAGTTATGAATAAAATAAAAGACATAGGTTCAAAAATTGTGTTTTTACAAGAAACTCATCTAATAGAGGAGGATGTAAAAAGAATTAGGAGAAGATGGCAGGGAAATGTGTTCACCTCATCATTTTCATCCCGAGCCAGGGGAGTTATGACTCTCATACATAAAACAGTCCCATTTCAAGTGAAAAATGTAATTGGAGACAAATTAGGAAGATATCTAATCATCCAAGGATCTTTGTTATTAGAAAATATAAATCTGGTGAACTTATGCGGTCTCAATATAGATGATCAAAACTTCTTCGCTAATTTATTTCTTACTTTATCATCACTTACAGGGCAACATATAATAGCAGGGGATTTTAATTGTACATTGAATCCCAGTATAGATAGATCAACAGGACTGGACTGTACGCACAATGACCATTAATCATTTTATGAAAGAATTGAGATTGCTAGATATATGGAGAGAAATGAAACCACAAGTCAAAGCCTATTCTTGTTATTCTAATACCTACAAGACATTCTCACGTATTGACTATTTTTTGATCTCCACAGAATTAAGGTCCAAGATTCAAAACTGTTTCTATGATAACATCGTGATATCTGATCATGCACCCTGCTGTCTAATATATGTAGATAAGAAATTAACAAAGGATCCAGGTAGGTGGCAATTTCAACATAAATGGCTTCAAGATGAGGAATTTGTTAAGTACATAGAAAAACAGACGAGTTCTTTGATATCAATACTACACAAACATCAGCATGTATAAAGTGGGAGGCTTTCAAAGCTTTTATTAGGGGGCATATTATTAGGTATACAGGTTCAAAATCTAAGAAGACTCGAGAGGAGAGAGTCCAATTGGAACGTAAAATAAAAATTCTTCAAGAAAAAGTGTATGCAGGAAGTAACCCAAGGTTCCAAGGTTGTCATAGCCAGGAGCGGCACTGGAGTTAAGCTCCCAATGCTCATAAAATGCTCCTTACGGCGTGCGTCTCGAAAAGCCTCTGACAACTAAGTCCAACTCCTAGCCTGCCCGTGTGGTTTAGTCTCTAAGCCCGGCGGAACTGCTTTTACTAATAGGAGAAGGGGCGAGGGCGGATCTCTGGCGCCTTAAAACCAGATGCTTCGGGTAGATGGTGGCTCGTCAACCTGGGAAGGTAGCCCATCTAGGGGAAGGTAAACCCTGATTTCAAACCTCCGCTGCCTTGCGGCACACCCGGTCACGGGAAAGGCTTCGGGAGTCAACCCTGAGGAAAAATCCAGAGTCGGAGCCCCTAAGGCAGTTCTCTGTTGTGCTCAACATCGTTCTGGCAGCTCCTGCGACGGCACTGGTGCCAAACTATAGCAGCCCTGCTGTTCCTTTGGATTCATCAGTGACGTGGAGAGGGGGGACATGCTGCATGGGTAACATCTTGTCCTCCATATCTTCCTGCCCAGGCTTGAATCCTACCAACGCCCAACGCTGGAAGGTAGAACACCGGTGCGCATCGGCCTGTTCAGCCACAGGCGGTGCTGTTCCAGCAGAGTAGACGTTTAGGATTCTCTTCCATGGTCATCATAGACCGACAGAGGCCGACGACGATGAGGAAGTAAGCCAAAGTTAGAGAACGAATTACTGATTCTGAGAGCTGAATATGACAAAAAATCAGCGAATAGAGCTGCCTCGAGTCTTCTAAGATTGAAGCAAACTTTTTATGAACAAAAAGTTTTAGGATCAAATTTAATCTTTTTTTTTCCCACAATATTTTTATTGAATGTTTTTGCAAACAAAATACAATCAATCAAACACTAACACTAAAATAATTAAAAAAAAAATACTAAAAACACCAACAACCACTAACTAAGGCAGGTCTTCAACAATGCTCCTCTATTTAGTCTAGGTAATCCATTACATAAGTATACATACTATACATTCACCAATTTGGAATTTACAAGGTCCACACACATCATTCACCTTCTTCTTCAAAAGTTATGTTTAAATTCTTTACATAATCAATGAAAGGTCTCCATATATTCTCAAACACAATTTCTTTTGATTTCAGTATGTATGTTATTCTTTCTAATGGAAGGTTTGTTAACATCTGTCTTAACCACTGAGTCACATCTGGTCTATGAGTCTTTTTCCACAATAGTGTAATACATTTTTTGGCGTTAAGCAAACTGAGGTCTATGAATGCTCTTTCATTCTTGTTAAAGTTATGCTTTTCTGGATAAAGACCCAACAAAAACAGTTTAGGATTCAATATGATTTGTTTTGAAATTATTTTTTCAGTTGTTACCCTCACCTCTTCCCAAAACACTCTAATTTTTCTACATTCCCATAAACAATGAAATAGGGTTCCTTTACTTTCCATACATTTTGTGCACGTATCTGGTATGTTTTTGTTATATCTATTTAATTCCAGAATCAGAATCAGAATCAGGTTTATTGCCATTGTTCATGTAGTACACAAACTAGGAATTTGTCTCGGTACAATGCTGCAACATTAAACATGATAAGATAAGAGAAATAAACTATACATGTAATAAAGTGTAGGATAAGATTAAGTGATACTGGTCAACAGTTAAAATATATATTAGCCAGCAGCAGATACTGTGGAGAACTATATAGTGCAGTCGGTAATGCAGGAAGAAAACAGTGATGATTGACATGAGTCTGGTTGAGCTGCTGTACATGGTGCACGAGAGTCACTTAGTGTTCAGCAGTCTAATGGCAGAGGGGAAGAAGCTGTTCATGTGACGGGAGGTTTTAGTCTGGATCCACCGGTGTAACATACATCCGCATTAACCATTTAAAATGTATCAATTTAAGACGTACATTTATTGATTTGGTTTGAGCTTCTGCACAAGCCAATTCCCATTGTTCCTCTGAAATTTCAGTTTGCAGGTCTTCTTTCCAATAATTCAGTCTTTTCTTTGAGTTTTCACTTGAGGATAATGTCAATGAGTTATAAAACTCTGAAATAATACCCTTTCTCTTACTATCTTTCGTCAAGATTTTTTCCAAGGATGAATAAGTAGGTCGGATGAGAGCATTATTTTGATTTGATCGAATAAAGTTCCTAAGCTGAAGATATTTTAAAAAATGTGTTCTATTAAGATTAAATTTGATCCTCAGTTCTTCAAAAGACACTATGTTATCTGAACCTGACAAATATAAGTCTCGAATCTTTTGAATCCCTTTTAAATTCCATACTTTAAATACAGCATCCGCTCTCCCTGGTTTAAAATATTGATTACCCCATATTGGGCTAAATTGTGACAATAAGTGTGGATCTTTTAGATATTTTTTGGTTTCACACCATATTTTGATCATATGCTTTACAAATGGGTTTTTAACTTGCTTCTGTAATTTTTTTGTCGAGTCTGAGTATATGAATATGGGAAGAGGTAAAGGTAAATTGTATGATTCCATTTCAGTCCAGTGAGGGAGATCATTTGATGAAAAATAATATGTCATAGACCTCAGTTGTGCTGACCAGTAATACAACATAAAGTTTGGACATTTCAGACCTCCACGATCAAATGGTAAATATAGTAAGGACAGACGTAATCTAGCCCTCCTATTGTTCCATATAAATTCCACTAACTTTTTTTTAATTCTTAAGAATAGATCTGAAGGTGGTGGTAAAGGAATGTATTGAAATAAATAAAGCATTTTGGGTAAGATATTACTTTTAAGTATATTAATTCTCCCAATCATCAACATTGGTAGTGACATCCATCTCTGAAGTAACTCATTAATGTCTATCATTAAGGCTTCATAGTTGGCACTGGCAACTAATTCTAGCTTAGGCAAAATTTGAATTCCTAAATATTTAAACTGATTTACAACTTTGAATTGATTTACCGCAG
The DNA here is from genome assembly GCA_020510985.1 of Pholidichthys leucotaenia. NCBI lineage: Eukaryota > Metazoa > Chordata > Actinopteri > Cichliformes > Pholidichthyidae > Pholidichthys > Pholidichthys leucotaenia. Next base: position 331,877,178 of record CM035841.1, on the reverse strand, counting down.
GAGCTGGGTGATTTCTCTGGGTCTCATTTAGCATTAATATTGAAGATTTAGTTTTATTTATTTTATATCCTGATATTTCCCCAAAATTCTTTATTAAATTCAACAAAGTCGGAATTGATTTTTTAAGATTCGACATGAACAAAATTATGTCATCAGCATACAGGGAGATTTTATGTTCTGTTGGTCCTATTTTAATTCCATATATTTGTGGATGTAAACGTACTGCCATCGCTAAAGGTTCAATTGCCATAGTAAACAGTAAAGGTGAAAGTGGACAGCCTTGTCGACATCCTCTATTGATTTTTATTGATTTTGAAATATTGCTGTTTGTTAGGATTTCTGCTGTAGCATTATTGTATAATATCTGAACCCATTTTATGAAATTATTTCCAATTCCAAACCTTTGTAGGACTTCAAAAAGAAAGGGCCATTCGACCCTATCAAAGGCCTTTTCGGGGTCCAATGATAGGAGAGCTGTATCCGGTGCTTCTTTATTAGAATAGATTATATTGAATAGTCTTCTTACATTATGGAAGCCTTGTCTTCCCTTTATAAAGCCATTCTGATCTCGGTTAATAATATTTGGTAATATTTCTTGTAGCCGTCTTGCTAAAATTTTACAGATTATCTTAAGGTCAGCATTTAATAGGCTTATTGGTCTCATATTTTCACATTTATTAGAGGGTTTACCTGGTTTTGGTAACAGTATAATTAAGGCATTATTCATGTATAATGGTAAATTACTATTTTGAAATGCTTCTAAAACCATTTCCAAAAAAGGTTTTATTAATTTATTCTTAAATTTTTTATAGAGGTCAACTGGAAGACCATCTGGTCCTGCACTTTTTCCTGATTTCATATCATCAATGGCTAGCCCAACTTCTTCTTGACTAATTTTAGACTCCAATATCTCCCTGTTTTCATTTGGAATACAAGGTATAGATAATTCATCCAAAAACCCATTTAATTTTGTTAAGTCAGTTTCATTTTTTGTGTCATATAGTTTTTCATAATAATCTCTAAAGGCACTGTTAATTTCTAAAGGATCTACAACTGCCTGTCCGTTACTTATAATACTGGTAATTGGTGTTTTAAATTCTAATTGTTTAATCTGCCATGCCAATAATTTCCCTGATTTTTCACCTTGTTCATAAAAAGATTGCTTCAATCTTAGAAGACTCGAGGCAGCTCTATTCGCTGATTTTTTGTCATATTCAGCTCTCAGAATCAGTAATTTGTTCTCTAACTTTGGGTCACTTCCTGCATACACTTTTTCTTGGAGAATTTTTATTTTATGTTCCAATTGGACTCTCTCCTCTCGAGTCTTCTTAGATTTTGAACCTGTATAACTAATAATATGCCCCCTATTAAAAGCTTTGAAAGCCTCCCACTTTATACATGCTGATGTTTGTGTAGTATTGATATCAAAGAACTCATCTATCTGTTTTTCTATGTACTTAACAAATTCCTCATCCTGAAGCCATTTACGTTGAAATTGCCACCTACCTGGTTCCTTTGTCAATTTCTTATCTACATATATTAGACAGCAGGGTGCATGATCAGAGATCACAATGTTATCATAGAAACAGTTTTGAATCTTGGACCTTAATTCTGTGGAGATCAAAAAATAGTCAGTACGTGAGAATGTCTTGTAGGTATTAGAATAACAAGAGTAGGCTTTAACTTGGGTTCAGATCGGGCAGGCCGTTCCTCCCAATCACCCCTCTCCAGGTTTCACTGTCGTTGCCCACATGCGCATTGAAGTCCCCCAGTAGGACAATGGAGTCTCCAGGAGGCGTACCCTCCAGCACCCCAGTCACAGACTCCAAAAAGGGTGGGTACTCTGAAACATCATTTGGTGCATAGGCACAAATGATGGTCAGGACCCGTTTCCCAACCCGAAGGCGTAGGGAAGCAACCCTTTCGTCCACCGGGGAAAACTCCAATATAGAGGCAGCAAGGTGGGGCGATACAAGAATACCCACCCCTGCTCGTCGCCTCTCGCCCGGGGCAACTCCAGAAAAGGCCAAGCTTCAGCCCCTCTCCAGGAGACTGGTTCCGGAACCGGAGCTGTGTGTTGAGGTGAGGCCGACTATATCTAGCCGGTATCGCTCAACCTCGTACACCAGCTCAGGCTCCTTCCCCACCAGAGAGGTGACATTCCACGTACCAAAAGCCAGTTTAGAAAGCTTGGGATCAGTCCGCCAAGGTCTCCGCCTTTGACCGCCACCTAATCCACATAGCACCGGACCCCCATGATCCCTCCTGCAGGTGGTGAACCCACTGGAGGGCGACTTCAATGCGCATGTGGGCAACAACAGTGAAACCTGGAGAGGGGTGATTGGGAGGAACGGCCTGCCCGATCTGAACCCGAGTGGTGTTCAGTTATTGGACTTCTGTGCTAACCACAGTCTGTCCATAACAAACACCATGTTCAAGCATAAGGGTGTCCATATGTGCACCTGGCACCAGGACACCTTAGGTCGCAGGTCGATGATCGATTTTGTTATCGTATCATCAGACCTGCGACCGTATGTCTTGGACACCCGAGTAAAGAGAGGTGCAGGGACTTCCGGTTATGGCTGCCACGTAGGACGGACGTGTCTCGCTCTGCTCTGCTCCTGGAGAAAAAAAATCGGCAAATAACTCTCTCATTTGGGACAGAACGTATCCCAGCATTTGGGCGAGGATATGTCGGCGAAGCCTAAGGCTGGAAAACCAGGAAAAGGAAAAAGCGAGCCGCCGAAACAGTCCAAATTAACGGACTTTCAGGTCTGTGACGCAGCAAACAAAACTCCATATATGGCGGAGGAGGCTGGCAGCGGTGCGATATCTGCGGGGAATGGCGCAGATGCGCTGATGGCTGCCATGAGTTCAATGAGAGCGGACTTTTCCTCTAGATTTGATGGGATTATGACAGCGTTGGAAGGAATAAGAAAGGAATTGGGTGACTGTGTAGAACGAACGGCGCAGATGGAGCTCCGTCTCGCTAGTGCTGAAGATGACGTCACCCGTCTTCAATTAAAGGTGCGCACTTTGGAAAAAAAAAATAAATCTCTGGAAGATAATATTTTGGATTTGGAATCTCGGTCGAGACAGAATAATTTGAGGCTGGTGGGTCTTCCAGAGGAATCAGAAGGTCGGGACGTATGTTCCTTTCTGGAAAAGTGGATTCCGGAGGTGCTGGGCAGCGAGGAGTTGCAATCAGCAGTGGTTCTGGAAAAAGCACATCGTATTGGCCCACGGAGAGATAAGGGACCGCCGAGGACCTTAATTATGAAGTTTCTTAGCAACAGAGACAGGATGAAGATCTTCAACGCTGCACGTGCTAAAGGAGAGATTAAACACCAGGACCAGCAGGTGCGGTTCTACCCAGATTTGGCCACAGGAATCCAGCAATTGAGGAAGCAGTTTGATCCCGTACGTAAGGAGCTGTGCAACCTTGGGATTCGTCATGGTGTAATCTATCCTGCGAGACTGTTGACCACGTATGAGGGCAGAACCCACATCTTCAAGACCCCAGAGGAAGCGCAGGAGTTCATCAAGAAGATCAAAGAAGAAGAGGAGACTGGTGGGAGCTAAGCATGAACAAAATATAAGGTAGAATAATTAAGCATTTGCACAGGCATCTGACTGACTTGAAGTAAATAGTAAGTTTACAAAATATAGATTGTATTATATATTAAAAAAACAAAACAAAAACAAAACAAACAAACAAAAAAAACTATGATGTACAAAGTTGTTAAAAATTTTGGAGTTAAGTTGGAAAACTACAGAGGAGAGTTAATGTTATGTCATTAAAAGTAGTAGAGTTAGGGTGATTGGGAGGATGAAGAAGGAGTGGCTTAGGCTGTTCCCCGTGGGTGTGGAACGGTCGATGGCTATATCGGGAGACAGAATTTTTCTTTTGATTTTGGGGGGTTTGCCACAAGTGTGGGAAGGGGAAATTTGTTTGTGTGTAGTTTGTAGGATGAATGTTCAACCACTCATGTTTTTGCTTCTCTGTATGAGCATGTTTACACTGCAAGGTAATCCCAAACTCTCTATTGATCATGGACCAAAGTGTTAATCTTAATTTAACCTCATGGAATTGCAGAGGTCTACAAAATTTAAAAAAACTTAAACAAGTTATGAATAAAATAAAGGACATGGGTTCAAGAATTGTGTTTTTACAAGAAACTCATCTGATAGAGGAGGATGTTAAAAGAATTAGGAGTAGATGGCAGGGAAGTGTATTCACCTCTTCATTTTCATCCCGAGCCAGGGGAGTTATGACTCTCATACATAAATCAGTTCCTTTTCAAGTGAAAAATGTAATTGGAGACAAATATGGAAGATATGTAATCATTCAAGGTTCTTTGCTATTAGAAAATATAAATCTTGTGAACTTATATGGTCCCAATATAGATGATCAGAAGTTCTTTGCTAATTTATTTCTCATCTTATCATCACTTACAGGGCAACATATAATAGCAGGGGATTTTAATTGTGCATTGAATCCAGGTGTGGATAGATCAACAGGACTGGATTGTACGCACATTGGATGTAGGATGACTATTAATCATTTTATGAAAGAATTGAGATTGTTAGATATATGGAGAGAAATGAAACCACAAGTTAAAGCCTACTCTTGTTATTCCAGTACCTACAAGACATTCTCACGTATTGATTATTTTTTGATTTCCACAGAATTAAGGTCCAAGATTCAAAACTGCTTTTATGATAACATCGTGATCTCTGATCATGCACCCTGTTGTCTAATATATGTAGATAAAAAATTGACAAAGGAATCAGGTAGATGGCAATTTCAGCATAAATGGCTTCAGGATGAGGAATTTGTCAAGTATATAGAAAAACAGATAGACGAGTTCTTTGACATCAATACTACACAAACATCAGCATGTGTAAAGTGGGAGGCTTTCAAAGCTTTTATTAGGGGACATATTATTAGTTATACAGGATCAAAATCTAAGAAGACTCGAGAGGAGAGAGCTAAATTGGAACATAAAATAAAAAGTCTTCAGGAAAAAGTGTATGCAGGAAGTGACCCAAGGTTGGAGAATGAATTACTGATTTTGAGAGCTGAATACGACAAAAAATCAGCGAATAGAGCTGCCTCGAGTCTTCTAAGATTGAAACAATCTTTTTATGAACAAGGTGAAAAATCAGGAAAATTATTAGCATGGCAGATTAAACAATTGGAAATTAAAACACCAATTACCAGTATTATAAGTAAAGGACAGGTAGTTATAGATCCTTTAGAAATTAATAGAGCCTTTAGAGATTACTATGAAAAATTATATGATACCAAAAATGAACCTGATTTAACAAAACTAAATGGGTTTTTGAACGAACTATCTATACCGTGTATTCCAAATGAAAACAGGGAGATATTGGAGTCTAAAATTAGTCAAGAAGAAGTTGGGCTAGCCATTGATAATATGAAATCAGGAAAAAGTGCAGGACCAGATGGTCTTCCAGTTGACCTTTATAAAAAATTTAAGAATAAATTAATAAAACCTTTTTTGGAAATGGTTTTAGAAGCATTTCAAAATAATAATTTACCATCATACATAAATAATGCCTTAATTATACTGCTGCCAAAACCAGGTAAGCCCTCTAATAAATGTGAAAATATGAGACCAATAAGCCTATTAAACACCGACCTTAAGATAATCTGTAAAATTTTAGCAAGACGAATACAAGAAATTTTACCAAATATTATTAATCGAGATCAGAATGGCTTTTTAAAGGGTAGACAAGGCTTCCATAATGTAAGAAGACTATTTAATATTATTTATTTTAATAAAGAAGCACCGGATACAGCTCTCCTATCATTGGACGCCGAAAAGGCCTTTGATAGAGTTGAATGGCCCTTTCTTTTTGAAGTCCTACAAAGGTTTGGACTTGGAAATAATTTCATAAAATGGGTTCAAATAATATACAATAATGCTACAGCAGAAATCCTAACAAATAACAATATTTCAAAACCAATAAAAATCAATAGAGGATGTCGACAAGGCTGTCCACTTTCACCTTTACTGTTTACTATGGCAATTGAACCTTTAGCGATAGCGATACGTTTACATTCACAAATATAGGGAATTAAAGTTGGACCAACAGAACATAAAATCTCCCTGTACGCCGATGATATAATTTTGTTTATGTCGAATCTAAAAAAATCAATTCCAACCTTGTTGAATTTAATAAAGAATTTTGGGGAAATATCAGGATATAAAATAAATAAAACTAAATCCTCAATATTAATGCTAAATGAGACCCAGAGAAATTACCCAGCCCCTGAGGTAAATCAATTCAATGTTGTAAATCAGTTTAAATATTTAGGAATCCAAATTATGCCTAAGCTAGAATCAGTCGCCAGTGTCAACTATGAAGCCTTAATGTCAGATATCAATGAGTTAACTCAGAGATGGATGTCACTACCAATGTCGATGATCGGGAGAATCAATATACTTAAAAGTAATATTTTACCTAAAATACTTTATTTATTTCAATACATTCCCTTATCACCACCTTTAGATCTATTCTCAAGAATAAAAAAAAAGTTAGTGGAATTTATATGGAACAACAGGAGGGCTAGATTACGTTTGTCTTTATTATATTTACCATTTGATCGTGGAGGTCTGAAATGTCCAAATTTTATGTTGTATTATTGGTCGGCACAACTGAGGTCTATGACATATTATTTTTCATCAAATGATCTCCCTCACTGGACTGAAATGGAATCATACAATTTACCTTTACCTCTTCCCATATTCATATACTCAGATTCGGCAAAAAAATTACAAAAACAAGTTAAAAATCCATTTGTAAAGCATATGATCAAAATATGGTGTGAAGCTAAAAACTATTTAAAAGAACCACAGTTATTGTCACAATTTAGTCCAATATGGGGTAATCAATATTTTAAACCAGGGAGAGCGGACGCTGTATTTAAAGTATGGAATTTAAAAGGGATACAAAAGATTCAGGATTTATATTTGCCATGTGCAGACAACATAATGTCTTTTGAAGAGCTGAGGATCAAATTTAATCTCAATAGAATACATTTTTTTAAATATCTTCAACTTAGAAACTTTATTCGATCAAATCAAAATAAAGCTCTCACTCGACCTATTTATTCATCCTTGGAAAAAATGATGATGAAAGATAGTAAAAGAAAGGGTATTATTTCAGAGTTTTATAACTCATTGACACTATCTTCAAGTGAAAATTCACTGAAAAGATTAAACTACTGGAAAGAAGATCTGCAAATTGAAATTTCAGAGGAACAATGGGAATTGGCTTGTACAGAAGCTCAAACCAAATCAATAAATGCACGCCTTAAATTGATACATTTCAAATGGTTAATGCGGATGTATGTTACACCGGAGGAGTTAAATAGATATAACAAAAATATACCAGATACATGCACAAAATGCATGGAAAGTAAAGGAACCCTATTTCATTGTTTATGGGAATGTAGATTAATAAGAATGTTTTGGGAAGAGGTGAGGGTAACAATTGAAAAAATAATCTCAAAACAAATCATATTGAATCCTAAACTGTTTTTGTTGGGTCTGTACCCAGAAAAGCATAATTTTAATAAAAGTGAAAGAACATTCATAGACCTCAGTTTGCTTAATGCCAAAAAATGTATTGCACTATTATGGAAAAAGACTCATAGACCAGATGTGACTCAGTGGTTAAGACAGATGTTAACAAACCTTCCATTAGAAAGAATAACATATATACTGAAATCAAAGGAAATTGTGTTTGAGAATATATGGAGACCTTTTATTGATTATGTAAAAAATTTAAACATAACTCTTGAAGAAGAAGGTGAATGATGTGTGTGGACCTTGTAAATTCCAAACTGGTGAACATAATATGTATACTTATGTATTGGATTGTCTAGACTAAACAGAGGAGCATTGTTGAAGACTTGATTTTGTTGGTGGTTGTTGGTGTTTTTAGTGCATTTTTTTTTTTTGTAGTACTTTAGTGTTAGTGTTTGATTGTTTGTATCATGTTTGTTAAAAAAAAAAAAAAAAGGTTCAATAAAGATATTGTGGAAAAAAAAAAAAGAGAGGTGCAGAGCTGTCAACTGATCACCACCTGGTGGTGAGCTGGATCCGATGGCAGGGGAGGAAGCCATTCAGACCTGGTAGACCCAAACGTATAGTGAGGGTGTGCTGGGAGCGTCTGGCTGAGGCCCCTGTCCGGGAGGTCTTCAACTCCCACCTCCGGAAGAACTTCAACCACATTCCAAGGGAGTCTGGAGACATGGAGTCTGAATGGGCCATGTTCTCCACCTCTGTTGTTGAAGCGGCGGCCCAGAGCTGCGGCCGCAAGGTGGTCGGTGCATCTCGTGGTGGCAACCCCCGAACCAAGTGGTGAACACCAGTGGTGAGGGGGGCCATTAAGCTGAACAAGGAGTCCTATCAAGCTTGGTTGGCTTGTGGGACTCCCGAAGCAGCTGAGGTGTACCGGCAGGCCAAGCGGAGTGCAGCTCGGGTGGTTGCTGAAGCAAAAACGCGGGTATGGGAGGAGTTCGGTGAGGCCATGGAGCAAGACTTTCGGTCGGCTTCAAAGAGATTCTGGCAAACTGTTCGGCGGCTCAGGAGGGGAAAGCAGCTCCCCGTCCACACTGTGTATGGTGCGGATGGGACACTGTTGACTTCAACTGGGGATATCGTCGGGCGGTGGAAGGAATACTTCGAGGATCTCCTCAATCCCACTGATACGCCTTCCACAGAGGAAGCAGGGTTTGGGGATGAGGGGGATGACTCGCCTATCACAGGGGCTGAGGTCGCCAAGGTGGTTAAAAATCTCCTTGGTGGCCGGGCCCCGGGGGTGGACGAGATTCGCCCTGAGTACCTCAAGGCCCTGGATGTTGTTGGGTTGTCATGGTTGACACGCCTCTGCAACATTGCGTGGAGGTCGGGGGCAGTGCCTTTGGCATGGCAAACCGGGGTGGTGGTTCCTCTCTTCAAAAAAGGGGACCGGAGGGTGTGCTCCAACTTTGGAGGGATCACACTCCTCAGCCTCCCTGGGAAGGTCTATGCCAAGGTACTGGAGAGGAGAGTCCGGCCGTTGGTCGAACCTCGGATTCAGGAGGAGCAATGTGGTTTTCCTCCTGGCCGTGAGACATCGGACCAGCTCTTTACCCTCTCGAGAATTCTTGAGGGTTCATGGGATTTGCCCAACCAGTTTACATGTGTTTTGTGGACTTGGAGAAGGCATTTGACCGCGTCCCTCGTGGATTTTTGTGGGGGGTGCTTCGGGAGTATGGGGTATCGGGCTTGTTGTTACGAGCTATTCGGTCTCTGTACGACCGTTGTGAGAGTTTGGTTCGTATTGCCAACACTCGGTCGGAGTCATTCCCAGTGAGAGTTGGACTCCGCCAGGGCTGCCCTTTGTCACCGATCCTGTTCATAATTTTTATGGACAGGATTTCTAGGCGCAGCCAGGGAATGGAGGGTGTCATGCTTGGTGACCACAGGATCTCATCTCTGTTGTTTGCAGATGATGTTGTCCTGTTGGCTTCATCCAGCAATGACCTACAGCTCATGCTGGGATGGTTTGCCGCTGAGTGTGAAGCGGCTGGGATAAGAATCAGCACCTCCAAGTCCGAGTCCATGGTCCTCAGCCGGAAAAAGGTGGATTGTCCTCTCCGGGTTGGGGACAGGCTCCTGCCCCAAGTGGAGGAGTTTAAGTATCTTGGGGTCTTGTTCACGAGTGAGGGGAAAATGGAGCGAGAGATCGACAGACGGATTGGAGCAGCATCTGCAGTGATGCGGACGTTGTACCGGTCTGTTGTGGTGAAGAGGGAGCTTAGTTCTAAGGCAAAGCTGTCGATTTACCAGTCAATCTACGTTCCTACTCTCACCTATGGTCACGAGCTTTGGGTAATGACCGAAAGAACGAGATCGCGGATACAAGCGGCTGAAATGAGCTTTCTCCGTAGGATTGCTGGACTTACCCTCAGAGATAGGGTGAGGAGCTCAGTCATCCGGGAGAGGCTCAGAGTAGAACCGCTGCTCCTCCACATTGAAAGGAGTCAGTTGAGGTGGTATGGGCATCTGATTAGGATGCCTCCTGGACGCCTCCCACTTGAGGTGTTTCAGGTACGTCCCACTGGGAGGAGACCCCGAGGCAGACCCAGGACTCGGTGGAGAGACTATGTCTCGCAGCTGGTCTGGGAACGCCTTGGTATTCCCTCTGAAGAGCTGGAGCAGGTGGCTGGGGAGAGGGAAGTCTGGGCTTCTCTGCTTGAACTGCTGCCTCCGCGACCCGGACCTCCGGAAAAGCGGTAGAAGATGGATGGATGGATGGATGGCTTTAACTTGTGGTTTTATTTCTCTCCATATGTCTAGCAATCTCAATTCTTTCATAAAATGATTAATGATCATCCTGCATCCATTGTGCGTACAGTCCAGTCCTGTTGACTATCTATACTGGGATTCAATGTACAATTAAAATCCCCTGCTATTATATGCTGCCCTGTAAGTGATGATAAAATAAGAAATAAATTAGCAAAGAAGTTTTGATCATCTATATTGGGACCGTATAAGTTCACCAGATTTATATTTTCTAATAACAAAGATCCTTGAATGATTAGGTATCTTCCTAATTTGTCTCCAATTACATTTTTCACTAGAAATGGGACTGTTTTATGTATGAGAGTCATAACTCCCCTGGCTCGGGATGAAAATGATGAGGTGAATACACTTCCCTGCCATCTTTTTTTAATTCTTTTTACATCCTCCTCTATTAGATGAGTTTCTTGTAAAAACACAGTTTTTGAACCTATATCTTTTATTTTATTCATAACTTGTTTAAGTTTTTTTAAATTTTGTAGACCTCTGCAATTCCATGAAGTTAAATTAAGATTAACGCTTTGGTCTATGATCAATAAGGAGTTTGGGATTACCTCGCAATGTAAACATGCTCACACAGAGAAGCAAAAACATGAGTGGTTGAACATTCATCCTACAAACTACACACAAACAAATTTCCCCTTCCCACATTCGTGGTAATCCCCCCAAAATCAAAAAAAAAATTCCGTCTCCCGCTATAGCCATTGACTGCTCCTCACTCACAAAGATCAGGCAAAACCACTCCTTCTTTCTCCTCTCAATCACCCTGACTCTACTGCTTTTAATGACATAACATTAACTCTCTTCTGTAGTTTTCCAACTTAACTCCAAAATTTTATAGCAACTTTGTACATCATAGGTTTTTTTTTTTTTTAGTTTTTTTTTAAATTCAATACAATCTGTATTTTGTGAACTTGCTATTTGCTTCAGATCAGTCAGATGCCTGTGCAAATGCTTAAATATTCTACCTTGTATCTTATTCATGCTTCATGCTTAGCTCCCACCAGTCTCTTCTTGGATCTTCTTGATGAGCTCCTACGCCTCTTCTGGGGTCTTGAAAGGTGTGGGTTCTCCCTTTATACGTGACCAGCAGTCTTGCAGGATAAATCACTCCATGACGAATCCCAAGGTTGCGCAGCTCTTTACGGGCGGGGTCAAACTGTTTCCTTAATTGTTGGATTCCTGTGGCCAAATCTGGGTAGAACCGCACCTGCTGATCCTGATATTTAATTTCTCCTTTGGCCCGCGCCGCGTTGGAGATAGTCATCCTTTCTCTGTAGCTGAGGAACTTCATAATCAGCGTCCTCGGTGGTGCCTTGTTATCTCTTGGTGGGCCAATTCGGTGGGCGCTTTCCAGAACGACTGATGACTGCAGCTCCGCGTTGTTCAGCGCTTCTGGGATCCACTTTTCCAAAAAGGAACATGAGTCCCGCCCCTCCGTACCCTCAGGAAGACCCACCAGCCTCAGGTTGTTCCGTCTCGACCGAGATTCTAAATCCAGGACATTATCTTCCAGACATTTATTGTTTAATTCCAATGTGCGCACCTTTAATTGTAGGCTGGTGACGTCATTCTCAGCGCTGGAAATTCGGAGCTCCACCTGCGTTACACGTTCCATACAGTCACTTAATTCCTTTCTCAAACCCTCTATTGCTGCTATAATCCCATCAAACTTAGTAGAGAAGTCTGCTCTCATTGAGCCAATGGCAGCAAGCACCGCACCTGTGCCGTCGTCAGCAGTCACCGCTCCTCCGTTAGCTTGCTCTGCCATAGCTGGGGGGTTTTCTGCTGCATCACGGATGTGAAAGTCCGTTAATTTGGACTGTTTCGGCGGTTCACTTTTTCCTCCACCTGATTTCCCAGCCTTAGGCTTTACCGGCATATCGTCGCCCAAACGCTGGGATAGTTTTGTTCCGATTGAGAGAGTTATTTGTCAATTTTTTTTATTTTTAGTAGCAGAGTAGAGGGAAACACGTCCTCCTACGTGGCGGCCATGACCGGAAGTCCAAATTTAATCTTAATAGAACACATTTTTTTAAATATCTCCAGCTTAGGAATTTTATTCGATCAAATCAAAATAATGCTCTCACCCGACCTACTTATTCATCCTTGGAAAAAAATTTTGACGAAAGATAGTAAGAGAAAGGGTATTATTTCAGAGTTTTATAACTCATTGACACTATCCTCAAGTGAAAACTCACAGAAAAGACTGAATTATTGGAAAGAAGACCTGCAAACTGAAATTTCAGAGGAACAATGGGAATTGGCTTGTACAGAAGCTCAGACCAAATCAATAAATGTACGTCTCAGATTGATACATTTTAAATGGTTAATGCGGATGTATGTTACACTGGTGGAGTTAAATAGATATAACAAAAACATACCAGATACGTGCACAAAATGTATGGAAAGTAAAGGAACCCTATTTCATTGTTTAAGGGAATGTAGAAAAATTAGAATGTTTTGGGAAGAGGTGAGGGTAACAATTGAAAAAATAATTTCAAAACAATTCATATTGAACCCTAAACTGTTTTTGTTGGGTCTGTATCCAGAAAAGCATAACTTTAATAAGAGTGAAAGAGCATTCATAGACCTCAGTTTGCTTAATGCCAAAAAATGTATTGCACTACTGTGGAAAAAGACTCATAGACCAGATGTGACTCAGTGGTTAAGACAGATGTTAACAAACCTTCCACTAGAAAGAATAACATACATACAGAAATCAAAGGAAAATGTGTTTGAGAATATATGGAGACCTTTTATTGATTATGTTAAGAAATTAAACATAACTTCTGAAGAAGAAGGTGAATGATGTGTGTGGACCTTGTAAATTCCAAATTGGTGAATGTATAATATGTATACTTATGTAATGGATTGCCTAGACTAAACAGAGGAGCATTGTTGATGACTTGCCTTTGTTAGTGGTTGTTGGTGTTTTTAGTACATTTTTTTTCTTTTCTTGTAGTTAGTGTTTTGTTTTGTTTTTTAAATTACTTTAGTGTTAGTGTTTGATTGTTTGTGTCATGTTTGTAAAAAAAAAAGGTTCAATAAAAAATATTGTGGAAAAAAAAACATGCGGAATAAAACTCAGCTCAGAGTCAGAAATAACTCCCAGGTTTTTAACTTGTCTTGATGGAATAAGACACAATGTTTGTAATCTTGGTAAAAGTTTATCTCTCTGAGCTTCAGGACCGATAACTAAAACTTCAGTTTTGTCCTGGTTGAGCTGTAGGAAATTCTCTGCCATCCAGGACTTAATGTCTAAAATGCAGTTAAAAAGGACATCAATTGGTGCTGGGTCATCAGGAGAGACGGAAATGTAAAGCTGGGTATCATCAGCATAACTGTGGAAACTAATTCTGTGTCTCCTGATGACATTGCCTAGTGGCAGCATGTACAAATTAAAAAGAATTGGACCTAAAATCAAACCTTGAGGAACACCACAATCCATGTTTTATCTCTTTGATGAGTGTTCACCCAGGGTGACATAAAATTCTTGGCCAGTGAGGTAGGATTTAAACCAGTTAAAAACAGTACCTGACAGGCCGATCATATTGCGCCATCTGTTTAAAAGAATATCATGGTCTACTGTGTCAAATGCTGCACTTAAATCCAGTAAGACCAGGACCGAGAGCATGCTCTTGTCCATGTTAATTCTAAAATGATTTAGAACCTTGATCAGGGCTGTCACAATACTGTGATTAGACTGACAACCCAATTGAAATGTTTGATACAAATCATGAGTTTTCATAAAATCATTTAACTGGTTAAAAACTGCTTTCTCTAAAATTTTACTTAAAAATGGCAGGTTGGACACTGGTCTGTAATTGTTCAGTACTTCAGTGTCTAAATTATTTCTCTTCAGAACAGGCTTGACAGTAGCTGTCTTAAAAGCACTAGGAAAAACTCCTGTCTGAAGAGAATAATTTAAAATGTTCAGAACATCATTAACTATAAAGCTGCAAATGGATTTAAAAAATGATGTAGGAATTGGATCCAAAAGACAGGTTGCTGGTTTTAACTGGGAGATAACTTTCTCCAGCTGCTTAGCATCAACCAGGTCAAAACTATCCAGTGTTTCCCCGCATAAAAACAATGGTTCAGCTGTATTAAAAGCAGTAGCATACCTGCCAACTACTCCGGTTTTGCCGTAATGGTTCCGGTTTTCAAGACCCCATTCCGGGTTACGGCTTTATTAATCAAAATTACGGTTTTTCACTAAAAATTCAGTCAAAAATTTTAAATCGTAAAAAAAACACGAAAACAATTCCAAACACGAGATCGCTAGGAATCGTATCTAAATTTAGAACAGAGCAACACGTGATGGCGGCCGGGATAGTCACACTTTTTCAGTGCTGAGACAAAGTTGCTGATTTTGCCACTAAAATAACTAACCAACAGCGAATATCGGATCAACATTTGTGACGCACACGCACAGGCTGAATTTCCACCTTGGTTGAACCAGCTTTTGAAGTAGAAATACCCCTTTATTCGCCTTTCACCGGGCTCTGTGAGTAAACTGAGTAGCGTTTCTTTTCGTGGTTCGCTGCTATGCTTTACCTGAAGCGTTTGCTAAGCTAACGCTATCGCTATTGAGGTTTCTATTCTTGCGCGAAATCCCGGAGAGGCGTGCGTACATGGCAAGATGTAAACACGATGTAAACTGCACTTCAACCCTGGCAAATGGACCATGGATTCGACATCTAAAGGGAGAATACATTTTATATAATGCCTAAGATTCTGAAGAACATGTGTTGTGTAATTGCAAGCCTTGTCATGCTTGGTGTATCATGTAAACACATAAAATATCAGAGCGATTTTGCCGTCTTTTACGCACGTGTCTGTCATACAGTGCTAGTATACCCTGCTGATATTTCTAGTCTTCTAGTTACCTCCGCCAAGGAGGTTATGTGATCATCAGCGTTGGTTTGTCTGTCTGTTTATTTGCTAGCAAGATAACTCAAAAAGTTATGGACGGATTTTCATGAAATTTTCACAGATTGTCAGAAATGGGGTATCCTACAGATGATTAGATTTTGGTGGTGATCCGGATCACCCTCTGGATCCAGGAATTTTTTTAAAGGATTCTTTTTTTTTTTTTTTATTTAACATTGCGAGATAGGGCCATTTTCAATATTTTATTTATGATGTTAAACACTGTATGGGGGGAACTGTGGCGCTTGGCGGAGGTCTGCGCTCTCCGAGTGCTTTTCTAGTATTCATAATACATCACATCTGGCCTATTCGAAGTTCTATGCAGTGTTAAGATAGTCTTTTGAATGCAAATTTAATGAATGAATGAATCTTTATTTCGGATAGATTAAAAGTAAAGATTAAAAAGAAACAGAATAATATAACAAAGGCGAAAAAATCCAACAAGGTCAAATTAAACAAGAACTCCTCTGATTATACAGTTCAACATAAGTTATCTGAAATGGGTGATGGCTGAAGCCGCAGCTTATATTGCCCACCCATATTCCATCCAAGAATTCAAAAGAAAAACAAAACAAGAGCAAAACAAGAGTCATTTTTATGACAAATTTACTGAGCATTTAATTCTAACTTAATTGTGCTAAATTCTACATTCACTGTTGCACAAAAGGTTTTTTTTTTCTGTGTAGCAGAAGTTTCTGCTTAATTTACAAATGAATCACTGTTTAGCAGGAAAATTTGACAATCCTGTGTCTTGTGGTGTTATTTAGAATACCACTGGAGTAATGCAGTAAACAATGGGGGGAAAAAACTCCTGCTTTAAAATTTGTACTTCCTCCCACAACTGTAAGTGCACAAAAACCTCTAAAAACATTGCAAGCTTTTTACAAAAACTCCTGAAAATTCATGCTTTTTGGACTGCACCAATCATAAAAAAAAGCCCACAGAGGGACTGATTTGGTCTTGTAATTAGTTTATACTCACTCAGTGTGAAACTTGGGCCTGTTTAGGGCGCAAAGGTGATATCTTGACAAAAACATAGAATCCATTTATTTTTAGCTCATTCCAGCGAAGCTGAAAGGAGCTAATGTGATGACGTGGCGTCCACCCTCTGTCTGTCCGTCCACATTTCACAGGAATTGCTACTCCTCCTAGGCATTTTCCCTGGTGCTCACCAAACTCACTCACAATGATCCTGAGGTGGGTCTGCATCCAAGTTGTGCTCAAGGTCAAAGGTCAGGAGATCTGGGCATTTATGATTTCAAGAAAAACGATACTTCTCCTAAGCCATTGCCCTTGATCTTAAGCACATCCTAGATGGGACTACATCTAGGCTGTACTTATGGTCGAGGTCAATGGTCAGGAGACCTGAGCACTCCTGGGGTGATTTCTTCAGGCTTGAGCAGTTTTTCATTTCTGAAATATATCTGGCAGGTGTGCCAGCTTTGCATTCATCAGTCAGAAACACTTTTAGTTCCTCTTGGAGCTCAGCCACGTGGGCCAGCACATTGCTGCGTGACAGCCATCAGACCTCAGTATAGAGCAATAAGGCTTTATGCTCCACTCCCATTTCTTCTCATAAAGATGCAAATATGTGGCTTTTCAGAGGTCTTTTCTACACCACTTCATCTTGGCAACAATTGCCTTGGAATGCAAAAACAGTGTGTAACATCAACATCTGGGTAGCTCTTTCACTCTGCTAATGAGGCCTTTGGTGTGCCCAACCAACATGGCTGCTCCGTCAGTACAGGGCCCAGTTCAGAGTCTGAATCTTTCCTCTTCAATTATTTATCCATCACTGTTTTTCATTTAGTCACCGCAACCTCTAGCATATCTTAACAGTCATTAACCTTGTAAAGCAGCGGTCCCCAACCTTTTTTGTACTAGGGACCAGTTTCATGCATGAAAAAAGCCACTACAGGCACCCATGCACAACAACAGCAAATTTTTTGCAATTTTTTGGACCAATTAAGAAGTGAAATTAGAACATTTCCCGAGGACCCCTGAACATTCTGGTTGAACCTCTGGTTAAAAAACAAGCCCTCACTATACTGTAAGGATATACAGTATGTTGTCAAATGCAAATAGTTGAATCTTTATTTCGGATAGATTAAAAGTAGAGATTAAAAAAGAAACAGAATAATATAACAAAGGGGGAAAGAAAATCCAACAAGGTCAAAATAAGATAAGATAAGATAAGCCTTTATTAGTCCCACAACGGGGAAATTCCAGGATTGCAACAGCACAGGGATAGCAACACTCAGAGCAACAATCAGAAGGCAAGAAAAAAACAAGCAAGCAAGAGCAGCTAATATACATATGTACATATTACTATAAAATAAATATATACACACACACACACAGACACACAGTGCAGAGCATTGTAGCTGGATGGAATAAATATATGAGTATATGAACACACAGTGCAGAGCATTGTAGCTAGATGGAATAAATATGTAAATATATAAACACCCACAGTACGGAGCATTGCAGCTAGGTGGAATAAATATGCAAGTATATAAACACACACAGTGCGGAGCAATGTAGCTAGATGGAATAATATGTAGATATATAAAAACACAGTGCGGAGCATTGTAGCTAGATGGAATAAATATGTAAATATATAAACACACACAGTGCAGAGCATTGTTGCTAGATGGGATGAAACAGCATAACCGTCTACTTAGTCATCCTACATGGTTATTGTCTAAATTAGACAATAACTCCTCTGATTATACAGTTCAACATAAGTTATCCGAAATGGGTGATGGCTGAAGCCCCAGCTTATGTTGCCCACCCATATTCCATCTAAGAATTCAAAAGAAAAAACAAAACAAGAGTGATTACAATTTAGAACAAAGCTAAGACAAAATGTGACAAAAAAAACTAAGCAACAACACGACACAGACTAGATATGACAATCCTTATGTGATTTTACATGTCATCTTGAAAATATGTTTGGAGTATTTCTTCCTTTAGTTTTTGTTTAAATTGTCCAAGCGTTGTACATGATTTTAATTCAGGTCCAAAATCGTTCCATAATCTGACTCCTTGCACTGAAACACAGTGTTGCTTGGTGGTAGTTCTCACTGAAGGTTTTTGAAATATACATGTTCCTCTGAAATGATATTGTTTCTCCCTTATTTGGAACAACTTTTGGATATTTGCGGGCAGTGATAGATTCTTCACTTTAAACATTATTACTGCAGTTTTAAAGTCAACCAGATCTTTCATCTTGAGAGCTTTTAATTTAAGAAAAAGTGGATTTGTTGGTTCCCTGTAAGCAGCTTTGTTTATTATTCTAATAGCTCTCTTCTGAAGCATAAAGACTGGATATATGTTTGTTTTATATGTATTTCCCCATACTTCAGTACAATATGTCATGTATGGGAGTATTAATGAATGATACAAAGTATATAATGTGGGCTGATTCAGCAAATATTTCGCTCTGTGTAGTATTGCGATTGATTTAGATATTTTACCTTTAATATAATTAATATGTGACTTCTATGTCAAATGCTAATATTTGTTTGACACTGCGGCCCCTGGACCCCGGCTAGCTACTAGGCTTTTCAGATTTGAAAGTTGAAGAAATATGAGGTTGTTAGCTACATTCTAACTTGATTTAATGCTAATATTTGTTTGGCGTCGGGGGCTTCGCCCCCCTGAACCCCCCACCAGGACTTTGTCCTGGACCTACCGGGGCCTGCGGCCCCTGGACCCCGGCTAGCTACTAGGCTTTTCAGGTTTGAAAGTTGAAGAAATAGGAGGTTGTTAGCTACATTTAACTAGATTTAATGCTAATATTTGTTTGGCAAATATTAGCATTATTATTATTAGCATTAGCATTATTAGCATTAGCATTAGCATCGGCCCCTGGACCCCGGCTAGCTACTAGGCTTTTCAGGTTTGAAAAGTTGGCAGGTATGCAGTAGGTTGTAATACACTAATAGCTGACCTTATAGTTTCTATTTTACTGCTAAAGTGAGCTGCAAATTCCTCACATTTGTAGTCTGTAGACATCCTGCTAGACATGTTAAAAACCGGGTTTATTAACTGATCAATTATTGAAAAAAGAGTTTTTGGATTATTTTGATTAATATTTGGATTATTGGACCCCCTGATGGGTCGTTTTTGGCTCGTGGGCTACAAGTTTGACACCCCTGGACCAGCACATTAAAAATACATAGAGGTTTTACTTCCATGAAATAGCTGTATATCACCGACATCATAGATAATCACAGATAAACAAAAGTTCACCTCAGAAGAAGCTTCATTTGGTCTTTACAGCAACATAAAATTTAATCACTTTTTCCTCTCTCTGTCATAAGAAAACTTAAATTTGCACAATTGCGGACAGTAAACGGGAACTTCTTGCTCTAAAAATAATCATATTTAACCATAGAGGTAGGAGCTGATGTGGGGGGAGAGCACAAGTTATTCTCACTGCTGGGATAACAGGAGATCAGGGGCAGTTGTCCCCATGATCTGATCACTGAGAGTGGCTGCTGTCTGTTCATTGCCATTTCTCGACTGGAAAGAAAATGAGCCAACCTGCGGAGCTAGACTCCTGCAGCTGGCTGACAGTGGACCAATGAGAATACACTGTGTGTGTGTGCAGATAGTGCTTATGGGAGTTGTAGTTTTATAGTCTCACTTTGTGATAGGTTTATTATTTAGATGTCGTTTAAGAAAACTACAACCCGCCAAAGTGGCTAGTGGGAGTCGCTGTCCACAGCCGAAATATACTCGCCTGGGGTGGGTGGGCAGGTGTTAATGTCAAGCCCTGGTCGTAGCATTGCAGGAGGAGTGGCTAAATATCCCCCAGGACAACATTACATGGCTCGTGAGGTCCATGCAGAGGCGTATTACTGCCTGCTTTAACGCAAATGGAGGCCATATTCCATATTGGACTTTCTTTTTAAGACAGATGTTTAGTTGTGATTTTGGAAAGTCATGGTTCTTCTGTTTTGTTTAACTTTGAAAATTGTTGACACAGATTTTCAGTTGCGATCTCTGATATTGTTTTGAAGATGTCTAAAAATAATTTGCATCCTTTAGTTGATTCCATAAAAATTAAGGGATAAAGCTTTCCTAGAGTGTTGCGTTTTCATTGGCAGTAAGTATAATTCCACCCCCCACCCCAGTTAAAAAAACAGCCAAAGTTAGAAGCATATGCATCCTCTCGCTTACAAAAAACTTGGTCAAATACAAAAATATTCAGCATTTTGCACAAAAATCATAAAAAGCCAAGGCTAAAATCGTAAATTAAAGGCCTTGATTATGGAGAGCCTAAGTCACTCCCCCTCTACTTCTGCATATGGGACCTAAAATCAGAAAAAATCTCCATTGAAATGAATGTCAAGAGAGAAATTATCTTTTGATCCCCATTAATTTTTGCCACAAGTTACATATATGATGTTTGTCACGTAATTAAAGTTGTTGGTTGTCATATAATAAGAGTAATATTTAGTTTTTGTTAAACCGCCTAGTGGACTACATCCCCTTGTCTTGAACTACAGTATACACGTCACCAAACACAATTATGGCAATTCCCCTCTTAAAGCTCACCTCTGTTTCCTGACCGATGAAAGAAAGATCCAAAGAGGAGAAAAACAACACAAATGTATTGTATTTTGAGAGCTCGAGCTAATCCACGGGGCTGTTGCTTACTTTCCCGTGGGCACTCTTTGAAAATGATGTAACTTACTGTATGTGAGTCTGTGTTTGTAGTCTTTCAATTTACGTATTTTCACAACCTTATACTTGAACAGTTAGACAACAACCTACACTGTTATTTACATGGAAAATTATCTTTGAAATTGACAAACATCATATGTGTAACTCGTGGGGTTATGACGAGCCACAAAATGTTCTGTATGTGTTTATGCCCTCAAAATTCTTTTGAATTTGGACCATTGTTTAACCGACTCACTTTGGAAGTTGTGCCTCCATTATCCATCCAGACGCAATAGGAATGCATGTCACTGCTATGTCGACGCCATTGCATAAATAGGCTCTCCATACATTTGGGAGGAGCTGCAGTGCAGGCGGCTGGCACCGTTCTCTTTCAGCTCTGTGCACGAGTGCTGTTATGTTGCATTCACTTACACTCAGAAATTTGATTTTTCATAAATATACATTACTAATTAATAAAACAAAGTTTGATGCCAAAGGCTTAGTCTGTGGCTTTTTTTTTGGGGGGGGGGGGGCAGAATCTCATTTGTGGCAACACAAACTGTGAATGACTGCCAGCTCTACAGTGTGCCTCATTTGCAACAAAACTACTCCCAAATTCAGTAATATTCTGGTTGCCGAATGTGGCCCACGGTCCGCCAGATGATATGTTTAATTATTCAGAGGTGTATTTTGGGCCAACCATTTACAGTCTTTCTTCTTCTCTTCTCCTTTTAATAGACCGCGATGCACGATCTTAGGCAGAATACTAATATGATGACATTTAAATGTGGGGACAAATCTTTTTTGCATGCATATTCACAAAGTAGAAGTGTATTTAAGGGCCTTCCATGCTGGTGGCCTGATTTACCAAACAGTACTAACTGCACAAGCAGTATGGAAAATTTGTGTTTTCTTAGTGGGCATTTTATAGGTGGTTTACTGAGAAAATGTTGCATCTGTGACCACAGACAAACTTGTGGAGGAGGGATTTGTTATGTCTTACTTTGTGTTTCCCTCTAGACTCGCAAACATGAGAGGAAATTAAATCCAGGGGAATTAATGGTGTTAGTGGAACCAGCAAACAATCAGAATAATGAATAAAAATTAAGTTTCTCACCAAGATCAAGAGATCTCCCCCACAAATACTGAGACACTGAGTTGTGTCACTCCTTCTCTTGTCATCACTGGGGATTCAGGTTCATTCTATGTGATGCAAATTGTAATTGTAAAACAGCCTTTAAATAATACAGTGTAATTTATAATGTTTACCAAATAAAGTCGACATCACCCAAAATTTGCAGTCGGAACAAATAAATCCATCTGCAGCCCTCAAGGCAGTTTATCATAATTATGTACAGTATTGAGGAGAGCTGCGCAATCCAGAGGTTTTGCTAGTCTTTCTCTTTTTTGTCCATGATTTTGACAGACACAGTTGTAAAAATTTCTTCAATTATTATCACAGGAGACGCAAAAATAGGCTGGAGAAAGACCCGGCCCACCCACCACGGTGGTTTAATGCCATTAAACTGAGGAAGAGCGAGCCTTTTCTCCAGCAGATCTTGGCCTGAGCAGTGAAGTCCAATAATGTTCCCTCTGCTGAGTGCAGGCCATAAAAAACTGTCTGGATATAAATGGATGAGATCAAATAATACCTGCTTCTATTACACTTTAAAGTTTGAATCAATCTATTTAAAGAATGACAGTGAATGTGGAGGAAAAATAAAACTATAATAATAAAACTCATAAATTCCATAATGATGGATGCATAAGTGGGCATTGAGCACTCTGATGTTCCAGTGTGTGTAGATCCCGACAGGCAGGCTCTACTCCAGTGATGGCTGTTTCCCAGTCCCATGGGACAGCAGCCTGCAATAAAATCCAGTGTTTAAATCAAAAACAAAAAAATCAGTGGCCCACAGTCTGTTTATCAGATTACTTATGGAAAGAATAAATAAATGCTTAATGTGTATGCTTGTCTTATAAATTAACAAATGAAACTGAAAATGTAAATGAGAACAACAGCTTTTCAGTCTTATCACATGAAAATTAAAATGACTCATCAGGTAATAGATTATGACAATTTTTTTTAAAATCAGTCCGTCAAAATAACAGACATTGAGAAATTCTAGCCCCCTGTGTAGGAGTAGCCATACATGCACACTCACATCTTTTGTAAGGGTTTGGACATGACTGTGCTCATGTCCTTGCTTTATGGTCTTTTTTTTTTTTTTTTTTTTGTTATCTTCATGACATGAGTTCAGCCATGTCCTTGTCTTTTGTTATTATGTTTCTCTGTGCTGTTTGTCATTTGTATTTTTGGTCCCGGTGTGCGCTGTCTGTTAAACCCCGCTCATCCTGTGCTCCTCCGTTACCCTTCATTGTTTCCCACCAGTCATATGTTATCTTGATTACTCTTCTGTGTCCAGATGTGCGTCTCAGTCTGTGTCAGGTGTGGCGTCTTTATTGTTTCTTCCGTGTTCCACGTCAGTCCGTCAGCCCGGTTTGGTTTTGTGTTCTCAGCCCCCGTGCTGCTACTTCTTTTGTCACAGTTTTTGTCAATACATCATAATTTTTGCACTGTACTCCTGCCTGCGTTTGAGCCTGTGTTACCTACCTTGACATCTTTTAAATATACTGCTTAAATAGGGAATGATAATGCACCCCTGACTTTACACCTGGTTTTTGTTAAAAGTGCATTGACAGGAAATACAACTTAATACCAAACTTTACACTGAGCCTCACCCACTTTAAATGAGACCTTCTACAAGCAGAAACCGCACACACAGTCAGCCTTTATTTAGGTGTTGAGGGCACACAGCGGAAAAAGAGATTGTGTGCTAACAGAAACTACAGCTTTCACTGGCACAAAATACAAAATGTGGTGCAAATGCCTGCTTGGTTGTTGTAATAGAGTCCAAGGTTGTAACAGTTACAGTTGATGACCCTTTTTTTTGCCCTAATAGTGACCATGTTTACATGTACACAAATAAACCGGTTATGATTGGATTTCTGGAATTATCTGATTACTCAAGTGGCCATGTAAACAGAATAATCTGATAAAGGCCATGTAACTGGAGTCATTAACTCAAGTGGTTTACCCTCCAATAATCTGTTTATTCCGTGCATGTAAACATGAGAAAACTGATTATTGTCATTATCAGTTTATTCCTGGTAATTGGTTTATTGTGACCATGTAACTGGAGTCACTATTAGCCCCTTAGTATTCTGGCCATTTTCCCTTCAATTGCTGAAAGAGAACATATGTGAAGTAAACCAAATTGTTTCTTCACTGAGTGGCAGCAGAAAATTTGAAACGTCCTGCAGGAGGAACACTGCAATTTTAAGAGGTTAATGATCATTTTCAGCTGAAGTATTTCTTATTTTGTTTTTATTATTTTTGTTAAAATTTTTGTTATTATTATTATTTCAGGTATTATATAATACTCTTCACTTGTGTAGGTCGACAAATTTCTCCCAACTTGTTTTGTGTGTGACGAAGGGAATTAGGCCTCTGTGTTATCTCATATTGAGACGCTCTGAAGACAGTGGAGATGATTGTAGACTTCAGGAAAGTCACAACCCCTCTGCCCCCCCTCACCCTCTCAGGCTCTCCCATCACCACTGCTGATTCCTTCCGCTTCCTAGGCACTACCATCACCAGGGACCTCAAATGGGAGCTGACCATCAGCTCACTCATCAAAAAAGCCCAGCAGAGGATGTTCTTCCTGCGGCAGCTGAGGAAGCTCAAGCTACCCACCAAGATGTTAGTGCAGTTCTACACAGCCATCATCGAGTCCATCCTCACCACCTCCATAACCGTGTGGTACGCAGGAGCCACTGCCAGGGACAGACTAAGGCTGCAGCGCGTCGTGCGCACTGCTGAGAAGGTGATCGGCTGCAAGCTCCCATCTCTCCAGGATCTGTACATCTCCAGGACCCGGAGGCGTGCTGGCCGGATCATAGCCGATCCCTCACACCCTGGTCACGTACTGTTTGCCCCCCTCCCCTCTGGTAGAAGACTTCGGTCCATCCAGACTAAAACCTCCCGTCACATGAACAGCTTCTTCCCCTCTGCCATTAGACTGCTGAACACTAAGTGACTCTCGTGCACCATGTACAGCAGCTCAACCAGACTCATGTTAATCATCACTGTTTTCTTCCTGCATTACCGACTGCACTATATAGTTCTCCACAGTATCTGCTGCTGGCTAATATATATTTTAACTGTTGACCAGTATCACTTAATCTTATCCTACACTTTATTACATGTATAGTTTATTTCTCTTATCTTATCATGTTTAATGTTGCAGCACTGTACCGAGACAAATTCCTAGTTTGTGTACTACATGAACAATGGCAATAAACCTGATTCTGATTCTGATATTGGTTGTTGTTATCTGTTGTTCAGTAAGGCTATAGTCACACTGCAGGTCTTAATGCTCAGTTCCGATTTTTTTGCCAAGATCCATTTTTTTTTGTGTGGGCGTTCACATTATAATTTAAATGCGATCCCCCCATCAGACTTGAGTATGAACGGTCTCCAGCTATGACGTGACCCACGTGCGCAGAAGAAAACGTAATGTCAGACACAGCGTTGTGTTTACGGAAGTAAACATGAGCCCAGAATGATTGAGGGGGACAGAACTTCTTCACCTTGATGCAGTGCAGCAAAATAAAATGTTAAAATCATTCATTCTTCTACATGCCAGATGACCGCTGTGATCAGCTCTCCTTTAACAGAACTGATCGATGAAACAGCCCTCGAAAATGAGACCCCATGTCTCAATGGGATTACCTGTATAAATAAGGTTAATAATAAATAATCCTAGCGATTACAATAAGGCTCTCACCCACTGACGTCAGCGGCTCGTACCATCAGTCCCGCACAGGAAGGAGAAGCCACCACCGACTCCCCTGTCTTGTATCCCCGTATCTGGCAATTCTGCACCACAGTCATGTCGGTATTAACTTTACATTTTAGATATTACAGCGGCCGGGACTCATGGTGTGCCATTTACAGGGAAAAAAGAATTTGCAGCGTCCAGTAAATGTGCCGTTACTTGTTTTTTAAAAACTGTGCCGTTACTGGGCGCCTGTTTGTCTTACGGCTTCAGCCCCCCCCCCCCCCGAGATTTTGGAGTTATTGTGCGGTCAGAGCTGACAAAATTACAATCTAGTGATAAAAGGAAGAAGACTGCTGAAAAAGAGAGCACTAATCAGTTGTGTCTGCCATGCTTGCTGCATCCTCCACAGAAGAATTGTAGCATCTGTCTCACTTCAATGAGGACAAAGTCGGATAAAATGCAACATGACAGTTCAGACTGAGGTCGCTTTGGAAAATATCAGATATATACAGACGTGGACAAAATTGTTGGTACCCCTCTGTTAATGAGAGAAAAACCCACAATGGTCACAGAAATAACTTAAATCTGACAAAAGTGGTAATAAATAAAAATTCTATGAAAATTAACCAGTGAAAATCAGACAATGCTTTTGAATTGTGGTTCAACAGAATTATTTTAAAAAACAAACTCATGAAACAGGCCTGGACAAAAATGATGGTTCCCTTAACTTAATATTTTGTTGCACAACCTTTTGAGGCAATCACTGCAATCAAACGATTTCTGTAGCTGTCAATGAGACTTCTGCACCTCTCAGCAGGTACACTACCGTTCAAAAGTTTGGGGTCACCCAGACAATTTTGTGTTTTCC
The DNA here is from genome assembly GCA_020510985.1 of Pholidichthys leucotaenia. NCBI lineage: Eukaryota > Metazoa > Chordata > Actinopteri > Cichliformes > Pholidichthyidae > Pholidichthys > Pholidichthys leucotaenia. The sequence goes on along the minus strand of CM035841.1, from coordinate 331,850,473 downwards.
ATGAAAAGTCACACTTTTATTTACCACCACGAGTTGTAAAATGAGTAGAAAATATAGTCAATTGACAAGGTTAGAAATAATGATTTGTATTTGAAATAATAATTTTTTCCTTCAAACTTTGCTTTCGTCAAAGAATCCTCCATTTGCAGCAATTACAGCATTGCAGACCTTTGGCATTCTAGCTGTTAATTTGTTGAGGTAATCTGGAGAATTCTGACGCAATGAGCAAACACATTGTACCATTAGAACACTGGAGTGATAGTTGCTGGAAATGGGCCTCTATACACCTATGTAGATATTGCACCAAAAACCAGACATTTGCGGCTAGAATAGTCATTTACCACATTAGCAATGTATAGAGTGTATTTCTGATTAGTTTAAAGTTATCTTCATTGAAAAAAAATGCTTTTCTTTCAAAAATAAGGAAATTTCTAAGTGACCCCAAACTTTTGAACGGTAGTGTATTTTGGCCCACTCCTCATGAGCAAACTGCTCCAGTTGTCAAAGGTTTGAAGGGTGCCTTCTCCAGACGGCATGTTTCAGCTCCTTCCACAGATGTTCAATAGGATTTAGATCAGGGCTCATAGAAGGCCACTTTAGAATAGTCCAATGTTTCGCTCTTAGCCATTCTTGGGTGTTTTTAGCTGTGTGTTTTGGGTCATTATCCTGTTGCAAGACCCATGACCTGCAACTGAGACCAAGCTGTCTGACACTGGGTAGCACATTTCTCTCTAGAATACCTTGATAGTCTTGAGATTTCATTGTACCCTGCACAGATTCAAGACACCCTGTGCCAGATGCAGCAAAGCAGCCCCAGAACATAACAGAACCTCCTCCATGTTTCACAGTAGGGACAGTGTTCTTTTCTTGGTATGCTTCATTTTTGCGTCTGTGAACATAGAGCTGATGTGCCTTGCCAAAAAGTTGCAGTTTTGTCTCGTCTGTCCATAGGACATTCTCCCAGAAGCGTTGTGGCTTGTCAACATGCAGTTTGGCAAATTCCAGTCTGGCTTTTTTATGATTTGTTTTCAACAGTGGTGTCCTCCTTGGTCGTCTCCCATGAAGTCCACTTTGGCTCAAACAGCGACGGATGGTGTGATCTGACACTGATGTACCTTGACCTTGGAGTTCACCATGAATGTGTTTAGAGGTTGTTCTGGGCTCTTTTGTTACAATTCGTATTATCCGTCTCCTCCTGTGGCCACGTCCAAGGAGGTTGGCTACAGTCCTGTGGATCTTAAATTTCTGAATAATATGTGCAACTGTAGTCACAGGAACATCAAGCTGCTTGGAGATGGTCTTATAGCCTTTACCTTTAACATGCTTGTCTATAATTTTATTTCTAATCTCCTGAGACAACTCTCTCCTTTGCTTCCTCTGGTCCATGTTTAGTGTGGTACACACCATGTCACCAAACAGCACAGTGACTACTTGTCACCCTTTAAATAGGCCGACTGACTGATAACAAGTTTGTAGACACCTGTGATGTTGATTAGAGGACACATCTTGGTTGAACGTGTCCCTATGGTCACATTATTTTCAATCTTTTCTAGGGGTACCATCATTTTTGTCCAGGCCTGTTTCATGAGTTTGTTTTTTAAAATAATTCTGTTGAGCCACAATTCAAAAGCATTATCTGATTTTCATTGGTTAATTTTCATAGAATTTTTATTTATTACCACTTTTGCTAGATTCAAGTTATTTCTGTGATTATTGTGGGTTTTTCTTTCATTAACAGAGGGGTACCAACAATTTTGTCCACGGCTGTATCTGAATTAGTACCACATATGAAAGTGGCCTGGGTCTGGTGTGAAAAAAACGGATATGTGCTGTTCAGGCTGTCATTAAAAAATCAGATATGGGTCATATTTGTGCAAAAAAATCAGAATTAAGCATTAAAACTTGCAGTGTGACCGTAGCCTAAGTCAGTTCAATTCAGTTCAACTTTATTTATCTAGTGTAGAGAATGCATTCAAGGATGAGGCTGAGTTTATTTCTCAGGTTCAGCTTTATTATGAGAACACATTCTCTAGCAATCTCTAAACAAGAAAAGAGACCGAGCAAAGAAATACCACACTCTTATACTGCCTAAGTCACATGGTGCTTCAGCAAACATACAATCACATAGCATTTAATTCCCAGTCACAATGCAACTTTTTGATGTCCGTCTCCTATCCCTCGATGTTTCGGGAATCCTTCTGGGGCATCCTGTCTGAGACAAAGGCCAAAACTCGCACCTCCTCGTCATCTCCTGTAGATCTCTGCAGACCCAGACCTTCTTTGTCCCGTGAGACGTGAAGCCCCCAATACACATACAGCCATACATTTGTGGGGAAATATGAACTCAATATATGTGCCACACTAGCACCATTTCACAACAACGGTCATCTTATATCACATGAGATGACTGTTGTCATGACTAACAACTTGAAATTTCCTACACTGATCAGCTAGAAAAGAAGAAACATCCTTCAGCTACAGGTGTTCATTTCATAATAAACCAGCACTAATAGTATTTGTTTTACATGTGTTTTTGTTTAAAATGATTTCTTCTTTATGAGGTACTGGTGTTTGTTTAAATTTATTTATTTCAGTGGGGGCACTGTCTACTGTTGTGATACAAAGAAAGTATGGTTTTAAAGTTTAAGTACTCCAGCTTATAAAATAAAAGGATCAGTGAATTCCTAAGGTCCACGTTTTCTACAGTGGTGTGAAAAAGTGTTTGCCCCATTCCTGATTTCTCATTTTTTGTGTGTGTTTGTCACACTTAAATGTTTCAGATCATCAAAACAAATGTATTTATTAGACTTATGGCCCTTTTCAACTAGTACCTGTTTGGCACGGTACAGTTCAGTTCAGTTCGGTCGGCTTGTGTTTCCATTACACCAGAGTACCGCTTGATGTGGGTGGGATTTGTTACAGGGAGGCGGTGCAACCCTCCCGTTATGTGAAACAAGTGACCCAGGCAAAACAGAAGATGGCAGGATACGAGGCGACTGTGGTTTCTGGCTTTTTTTTGCCAGAGTAAAGACAAAAAAGGAGAGCCAGAGAAGGCTATAGGCGGTGAGATGACACACTCTGGAAAAGTACTGGAGCATTTAGGAAACCATATAGAGCAGTATAAAGCGGAAGACATGAGGATACGAACTACATCACATATGAAGGTAAGCTAATAATTGCGAATGCTACTTTGCTTTAAGTCCGCCATACTACATTGTAATGTCGGCAAGTTATTGCTATTAGGTACTAAAATACGTATGTATTCTCTGTGTGTGTGTTTCAGATGGCTCTCTTGTGGCAAAATTATCGCTTCAAACCATGGGTCTGGGTATTCAACACAGGCTCCCAGGGATGTTACCCCGGCTTCACGAACGTGCAGTGGTTACAGAACTTCAGAATGTCTTTAGAAATGTTTAGCTTCCTGTGCAACAAATTGCTCTGATCTGTGTGAAAATCATGGAGAGACTGTTGAAACATCATGGGATGTACCTGCTCCAGCCAGTGGTATCATGACAAGTGATCAGTTGCCAAAACTTGATCGCCAGGTGCCATATTGTAGTTATGGGGTTATATTAGCCATGAAATATATATTTCAACAGGTAAACAGTACTGAGTTAGGTATAAGATATTTAACAATTATGATGCATTTTAAGCCAAAACAAACTGAATCTAGGTTTAAAAGCAATTAAAATAACGCAGTCACAAAGTTACATAAGAAATACATGGATTTACTGGATATATATCATATCGAGTATTGCTGACTGCATGTACATACTCTATAAATATATATTCTCTGCATCAACAATGAACTATACATGTATTCATTTAGTATAGCACTAGGAATTTTGACAATAAACCTTTGTAGTTTTTTCAGATGTGTCTCCACTTTTGTTTTATGTGTGAAGGTTACCACCAAGTGACATAAATTAAATACTGAAAGACTGGAAAAGCAGTCTAAGAACAATCCAACAGTTTGAGAAATCACTTTTTTTTCTACAATATTTTTTATTGAACCTTATTTTTTACAAACATAACACAAACAATCAAACACTAACACTAAAGTAATTTTTAAAAAAAAGTACTAAAAACACCAACAACCACTAACAAAGGCAGGTCTTCAACAATGCTCCTCTGTTTAGTCTAGGCAATCCATTACATAAGTATACATATTATACATTCACCAGTTTGGAATTTACAAGGTCCACACACATCATTCACCTTCTTCTTCAAAAGATATGTTTAAATTCTTTACATAATCAATGAAAGGTCTCCATATATTCTCAAACACAATTTGCTTTGATTTCAGTATGTATGTTATTCTTTCTAGTGGAAGGTTTGTTAACATCTGTCTTAACCACTGAGTCACATCTGGTCTATGAGTCTTTTTCCACAATAGTGCAATACATTTTTTGGCATTGAGCAAACTGAGGTCTATGAATGCTTTTTCACTCTTATTAAAGTTAATGTTTTTCTGGATACAGACCCAACAAAAACAATTTAGGATTCAATATGATTTGTTTTGAAATTATTTTTTCAATTGTTACCCTCACCTCTTCCCAAAACATTCTAATTTTTCTACATTCCCATAAACAATGTAATAGGGTTCCTTTACTTTCCATACATTTTGTGCATGTTATCTGGTATGTTTTTGTTATATCTATTTAACTCCACCGGTGTAACATACATCCGCATTAACCATTTAAAATGTATCAATTTAAGACGTACATTTATTGATTTGGTTTGAGCTTCTGTACAAGCCAATTCCCATTGTTCCTCTGAAATTTCAGTTTGCAGGTCTTCTTTCCAATAATTCAGTCTTTTCTGTGAGTTTTCACTTGAGGATAATGTCAGTGAGTTATAAAACTCTGAAATAATACCCTTTCTCTTACTATCTTTCGTCAAAATTTTTTCCAAGGATGAATAAGTAGGTCGGATGAGAGCATTATTTTGATTTGATCGAATAAAGTTCCTAAGCTGAAGATATTTTAAAAAATGTGTTCTATTAAGATTAAATTTGATCTTCAGTTCTTCAAAAGACACTATGTTATCTGAACATGACAAATATAAGTCTTGAAACTTTTGAATCCCTTTTAAATTCCATACTTTAAATACAGCATCCGCTCTCCCTGGTTTAAAATATTGATTACCCCAAATTGGGCTAAATTGTGACAATAAGTGTGGATCTTTTAAATATTTTTTGATTTCACACCATATTTTGATCATATGCTTTACAAATGGATTTTTAACTTGTTTGTGTAATTTTTTTTTTTTTTGCCAAGTCTGAGTATATGAATATGGGAAGAGGTAAAGGTAAATTGTATGATTCCATTTCAGTCTAGTGAGGGAGATCATTTGATGAAAAATAATATGTCATAGACCTCAGTTGTGCTGACCAGTAATACAACATAAAGTTTGGACATTTCAGACCTCCACGATCAAATGGTAGTAAGGACAGACGTAATCTAGCCTTCCTATTGTTCCATATAAATTCCACTAACTTTTTTTTAATTCTTGAGAATAGATCTGAAGGTGGTGGTAAAGGAATGTATTGAAATAAATAAAGTATTTTGGATAAGATATTACTTTAAAGTATATTAATTCTCCCAATCATCGATATTGGTAGTGACATCCATCTCTGAAGTAACTCATTAATGTCTGTCATTAAGGCTTCATAGTTGGCACTGGCGACTGATTCTAGCTTAGGCACAATTTGAATTCCTAAATATTTAAAGTAGAACTGAACTGAACGGCATTGAACGGCACTGGGTGATAGTACATACAATTATAAAGATAATTTATCATTGGCACCCCCTCCACAAATCCCGGAATCTTGGAGAAAATCGCGATTTTGAATTTCCCGCCCTGAAAAATCAGACAAATCCGCCGATTAACCGGAAGTGCAGCCGGAGTTCCGCGTGACGTCACGAGTGTGACACAGTCCTCCATGTTTACCATTGCGAGCACGTCGACACTGGTTGTTTTTGGTGCATTTTGTCATGATAGTCGACTACAAAACACTTCCAACACCTGGGAAGATCTGTTCAGTGGCCAAGGAAAGCTGTCATGGCGACGAAAGAAAAGAAAGGGGGAGGAAAAGCGACCGGGAAGCGATGCGTTTCTAGATATAGATATTACAGTGAACCCTCACTTATCGCGTTTAATGGGGACCAGAACCGACCGCGAAAAGTGAAAAACCGCGAAGTAGCGTCACCCCCCCCCCCCAAGGGCGTCACAAGCACTATTTTGCACAAAAAGGCACAAGAGACCAGCGAAAAGTGCCACTAAGCAACACGAGCGATAAAGAACAATGAATGCGGTCTTCCTTCGCTGGGTATGGGCGCTCTGCAGGGAGAGAAGCTGGGTAAAACGTCTTGGCCAATCAGCTTGCGAGGTAAAACGTCTCGGCCAATCAGCTTGCGAGATTCCCGAGCGGTGAAGAGGTGGGCGGAGAGGAGTGGAGCGGTGGTCAGAGAGGTGGATTTTGAGTTGTGCGGGCTCTCCGTGTTGATACCTGATGTTCTAATGTAGTCTCCCTGCCTTCTGCTAGCGCCCGGGCAACTTTCGTGCCATTTTTTCTCAATTTTGAATTTTTGATGAATATTTTTGAAAAATCCGCGATGCACTGAGGGCGCAAAAGGTGAAACGCGAAGTAGCGAGGGATCACTGTATTTATAAATAGCACAGTCAAATGCAGAGGCCAGTTCTGTTCATGTGTATTGCCACTATAGTCTGTAGAAGTATTGTAATACATAGCCCAATTTTTTGAATGAATGAATGAATTTATTTATTTTGGATAGTACAGTACAGGTTGAAAGAAACTGAATGATATAACAACAAGGTCAAATTGAACAATGACTCATCTGATTATACAATTCAATGTAAGTTATCTGAAATGGGTGATGGCAGAAGCCGCAGCTTATATTGCCCACCCATATTCCATCCAAGAATTCAAAAGAGAAAACAGGCAAGAGCGATTACAATTCAAAACAAAACTAAGACAAAATGTGACAGAGAAAAAAGAAAACTAAGCTACAACACAACACAGGCTGGATATGTTACAACTCGCCGCTCATTAGCGGCGCCAGCTGCGCGCACACTTGCGCCTCGTCAGCAGCGTGGGATATAAGCCACTCTGCCCTGGGCTTCGGCATGAAGCCGTCTGATTCCTTCAGCCCTCTTGCTGCAGAGGAACCCCCTCATCTCCCAGCAAGATCTACAGTGTAAGCATACCTACCTTTGCCTTTCCAGTCTCTCCCCTGTGCACAGGTGTATTCCCCGGCAGCGGACCTCGCCTCTGCATCGCCGTCTGCCAGCTGCTGTCACAGATGCATCAGGTCGCTGTCTCCCGGGCTCGCCCTTGTGCACGCCTGCCACCTGCCACACTCCTGCATCCTCCTCTGTCTCATCACCGATCCTGAATGCCTCTTCACTCTGAAAACTCTGGTTTTCTTGACTGCTGGAACTGCTATCATCTGCCATTGTTGTTTTGTTTAGGGATCACACTCGTGACGTCACGCAGCGTCGTCTGCACTACTTCCGGTTTGTTTGGCACTGCCAGCCAGAGGCAAAAGTTTATCGGCTTATAGCTTGGCCATCACACGGCCTAAAAATTTCTTTTATGTGTTGAAAAATACAATAGGTAATAAGGAATTAATCTGCTATTCTACTTTTTGCGCCAAAAGGTGGGTTCAGTTCTACTTTAAACTGATTTACAACATTGAATTGATTTACCTCAGGAGCTGGGTGATTTCTCTGGGTCTCATTTAGCATTAATATTGAAGATTTAGTTTTATTTATTTTATATCCTGATATTTCCCCCAAATTCTTTATTAAATTCAACAAGGTCGGAATTGATTTTTTAAGATTCGACATAAACAAAATTATGTCATCGGCATACAGGGAGATTTTATGTTCTGTTGGTCCTACTTTAATTCCATATATTTGTGGATGTAAACGTACTGCCATCGCTGAAGGTTCAATTGCCATAGTAAACAGTAAAGGTGAAAGTGGACAGCCTTGTCGACATCCTCTATTGATATTTATTGATTTTGAGATATTGCTGTTTGTTAGGATACAACAAACCGTGCTGCCCACGGTGGTGCTGCACCACCGTGGGCAGCACGGTGGTGCAGTGGTTAGCACTGTTGCCTTACAGCTAGAAGGTTCCTGGTTCGAATCCCCAGGCTGGCAGGGGTTGGAACCTTTCTGTGTGGAGTTTGCATGTTCTCCCTGTGCTGCGTGGGTTTACTCCGGGGGCTCCGGTTTCCTCCCACAATCCAAAGACATGCATGTTAGGTTAATTGGCTGTTCTAAATTGTCCCTAGATATCTGTTTCCTATAGGCCCTTAGAATAGAGGGTTAGTACTAGTGAAAGCGCTTTGAGTGGTCTTTGTGACTAGAAAAGCGCTATATAAGTGCAGGTTAGTTAGTTAGTTAGGATTTCTGCTGTAGCATTATTGTATATTATCTGAACCCATTTTATAAAATTATTTCCAAGTCCAAACCTTTGTAGGACTTCAAAAAGAAAGGGCCATTCGACCCTATCAAAGGCCTTTTCGGCGTCCAATGATAGGAGAGCTGTATCCGGTGCTTCTTTATTAGAATAGTTAGTTAGTTAATCCCTTCACACCTGAAGGTGTATATGGGCGGTGCCTATCTCCGTTTCTCTGACCCTAGGCCACACAGCTACTGTAAGTAGCGAAAGCTACAGCGGGGGGTCAGTCCTCTGGTAGCTCTGTGTGTAACTTTACTTTCCCCATTCCATTATGCGGAGCACCACGCTAGAAGGCAGAAAGCACCATTTTTATATGGTCTTTGGTATGACCCGGCTGGGATTTGAACCCCTGCCTCCCGGGTGTGGGGCGGATGCTCTACCAACTGAGCCACCACTCCGGTTCTTTATTAGAATAGATAATATTAAATAGTCTTCTTACATTATGGAAGCCTTGTCTTCCCTTTATAAAGCCATTCTGATCTCGGTTAATAATATTTGGTAATATTTCTTGTAGTCGTCTTGCTAAAATTTTACAGATTATCTTAAGGTCAGCATTTAATAGGCTTATTGGTCTCATATTTTCACATTTATTAGAGGGTTTACCTGGTTTTGGCAACAGTATAATTAAGGCATTATTCATGTATAATGGTAAATTACTATTTTGAAATGCTTCTAAAACCATTTCCAAAAATGGTTTTATTAATTTATTCTTAAATTTTTTATAGAGGTCAACTGGAAGACCATCTGGTCCTGCACTTTTTCCTGATTTCATATTATCAATGGCTAGCCCAACTTCTTCTTGACTAATTTTAGACTCCAGTATCTCCCTGTTTTCATTTGGAATACACGGTATAGATAATCCGTCCAAAAACCCATTTAGTTTTGTTAAGTCAGTTTCATTTTTTGTATCATATAGTTTTTCATAATAATCTCTAAAGGCAGTTAATTTCTAAAGGATCTACAACTGCCTGTCTGTTACTTATAATACTAGTAATTGGTGTTTTAAATTCTAATTGTTTAATCTGCCATGCCAGTAATTTCCCTGATTTTTCACCTTGTTCATAAAAAGATTGCTTCAATCTTAGAAGACTCGAGGCAGCTCTATTTGCTGATTTTTTGTCATATTCAGCTCTCAGAATCAGTAATTCGTTCTCTAACTTTGGGTCACTTCCTGCACACACTTTTTCTTGAAGAATTTTTATTTTATGTTCCAATAGGACTCTCTCCTCTCGAGTCTTCTTAGATTTTGAACCTGTATAACTAATAATATGCCCCCTAATAAAAGCTTTGAAAGCCTCCCACTTTATACATGCTGATGTTTGTGTAGTATTGATATCAAAGAACTCATCTATCTGTTTTTCTATGTACTTAACAAATTCCTCATCCTGAAGCCATTTATGCTGAAATTGCCACCTACCTGGTTCCTTTGTCAGTTTCTTATCTACATATATTAGACAGCAGGGTGCGTGATCAGAGATCACAATGTTATCATAGAAACAGTTTCGAATCTTGGACCTTAATTCTGTGGAGATCAAAAAATAGTCAATACGTGAGAATGTCTTGTAGGTATTAGAATAACAAGAGTAGGCTTTGACTTGTGGTTTCATTTCTCTCCATATATCTAGCAATCTCAATTCTTTCATAAAATGATTAATGATCATCCTGCATCCATTGTGCGTACAGTCCAGTCTTGTTGATGTATCTATACTGGGATTCAATGTACAATTAAAATCCCCTGCTATTATATGTTGCCCTGTAAGTGATGATAAAATAAGAAATAAATTAGCAAAGAAGTTTTGATCATCTATATTGGGACCGTATAAGTTCACCAGATTTATATTTTCTAATAACAAAGATCCTTGGATGATTAGATATCTTCCTAATTTGTCTCCAATTACATTTTTCACTTGAAATGGGACTGATTTATGTATGAGAGTCAAAACTCCCCTGGCTCGGGATGAAAATGATGAGGTGAACACACTTCCCTGCCATTTCTCCTAATTCTTTTTACATCCTCCTCTATTAGATGAGTTTCTTGTAAAAACACAATTTTTGAACCTATGTCTTTTATTTTATTCATAACTTGTTTAAGTTTTTTTAAATTTTGTAGACCTCTGCAATTCCATGAAGTTAAATTAAGATTAACGCTTTGGTCTATGATCAATAAGGAGTTTGAGATTACCTCGCAATATAAACATGCTCATACAGAGAAGCAAAAACATGAGTGGTTGAACATTCATCCTACAAACTACACACAAACAAATTCCCCCTTCCCACATTCGTGGTAATCCCCCCAAAATCAAAAAAAAAAATTCCGTCTCCCACTATAGCCATTGACTGCTCCACACCCGCGAGGATCAGTCAAACCACTCTTTCTTTCTCCTCTCAATCACCCTGACTCTACTGCTTTTAATGACATAACATTAACTCTCTTCTCTAGTTTTCCAACTTAACTCCAAAATTTTATAGCAACTTTGTACATCATAGGGTTTTTTTGTTTTTTTTTATATATAATACAATCTATATTTTGTAAACTTGCTATATGCTTCAGATCAGTCAGATGCCTGTGCAAATGCTTAAATATTCTACCTTTATATCTTGTTCATGCTTCATGCTTAGCTCCCACCAGTCTCTTCTTGGATCTGCTTGATAAGCACCTGCACCTCCTGAGGGGTCTTGAAGGTGTGGGTTCTCCCTTTATATGTGACCAGCAGTCTTGCCGGATGAATCACTCCATGACGAATCCCGAGGTTGCGCAGCTCTTTATGGGCGGGGTCAAACTGTTTCCTTAATTGTTGGATTCCTGTGGCCAAATCTGGGTAGAACCGCACCTGTTGATCCTGGTATTTAATTTCTCCTTTCACCGCGTTGGAGATCGTCATCTTGTCTCTGTAGCTTAGGAACTTCATAATCAGCGTCCTCGGTGGTGCCTTATTATCTCTTGGTGGGCCGATTCGGTGGGCGCTCTCTAAGACGACCGATGACTGCAACTCCGCGTTGTTCAGCGCTTCTGGAATCCACTTTTCCAAAAAGGAACATGGGTCCCGTCCCTCCGTTCCCTCCGGGAGGCCCACCAGCCTCAGATTGTTCCGTCTCGACCGGGATTCTAAGTCCAGGGCACTATCTTCCAGACGTTTATTTTTTAATTCCAATGTGCGCACCTTTAATTGTAGGCTGGTGACGTCATCCTCAGCGCTGGAAATTTGGAGCTCCACCTGCGATGCTCGTTCCATACAGTCGCTTATTTCCTTTCTCATTCCTTCTATCGCTGCTATAATCCCATCAAATTTAGAGGAAAAGTCTGCTCTCATTGAGCTAATGGCAGCGAGCACCGCACTTGTGCCCTCGCCAGCAGTCACCGCTCCGCCGCTAGCTTCCTCCGACATAATCTCTGGAGATTTTTCTGCTTCCTCATGAGCGTGGAAGTCTGTTAGCTTGGACTGTTTTGACGATTCAGTTTTTCCTCCACCTAATTTCCCAGCCTTAGGCTTTACTGGCATATCCGCGCCCAAACGCTGGGATAGGTTTTGTTCCAACTGAGAGAGTTATTTGCCAACTTTTTATTTTTAGGAGCAGAGCGAAGTGAAACACGTCCTCCTACGTGGCCGCCATAACCGGAAGTGAGAGAAATCACTTTTGGTTTGGTGTATGTCTGCCAACAGAATTATGAGCCATAAAGCAGTTTGTGTTAAAATGTTAAATCCCATTAAACCCTAAATCAGGGGTGTCCAATCATGTGCCATGGAGGGCCAAGACCCTGCAGGTTCTCTCTTCTACCCAGTCTCTTCAGCAGGTGTTTTCACTGATCAGCAGTCAGTAGAAGAAATTCAGTGGAATCTGCTGCTGAAGACACTGGTTGGAGGTAAAGCCTGCAGGGTCTTGGCCCTCCATGGCACATGATTGGACACCCCTGCCCTAACCCATTATTAGAAAATACAGATGCTAATTTGGCCCAGAATTCCTCCATAAACTGGTACTATCACTAAAGTGTGCAGTGTCTTCTGCACTGGCACATCCAACAGTACAGTCTTCAGTAAATAAAATAATTGTTTTTGGTTACTTTTCTTAAAAATGAGCCATTATTTTCAAAGTTTCTGATAAATGGTTTGTACTGTTGACTCTTTTCCCACCAGTGTCTTAACAGACAAAATAGAAAATCATGATGCAAACACATAATTCACTAAATTGTTTATTGCAATCAGCAGCAAATTCCAGATTATTTAGAATGTGCAAAATTCAAACTGTAAAAAAAAGAACAACTTAGAATGGGTCACACACGCCGGCCACGCTGCCTCACTGAGAAGCAACTGGATGTGCCGCTCAAGCTGGTCCCGGTTCAGTAGATCTTCTGCCTGCATCTCTGTAAATAGTGACACAAGGTCTGGTTTGGGGTGGATCGTTTCCCTCTTGCCTAGACAAAAGAGAAATGGCTGTTAATTAAAGCAAGTTTAAAACATATTTGGGAAGTACACTTGTTGCTAAAAGCCAGTGGTGGAATGTGACAAAAAGTACTTTGTTGTTGTATTCAACCACAATTTTCATGTAGCTGTGCTTCAGTGAAGTGGGTTTTGCAAGGCCTGGGTTATGTTTAAAATCATTTTTTTTACTGTGGCCTCAGCAGTCAGCATGAGTTGATACCTTCAGTTGAATGGAATCTAGTACTTTAACTGAGGGTGTACATCCCCGACTATGGAGTCACTCAGTCAAAATATGTAATTTTTATCAATAAAAACTTAGCCACCGCTCTGTCGCCCAGGCTTCAAGTGTGGGCGGTATTTTGTACTTGTATTGCTAAAATATAAAAGGAAGCACTACAGTGGGTCTCAAATATTTGTAATGTATCCTGTTATTATAGCACTGCATGAGTTTATTGATGACAGTCTATAAACTACACATATAAACTAAATTATAATGGTGACTGAACAACTCCTATTCCCCAAAGTGCAAGATGCACTATTATGAATAGAACTCATAAAGGATCACACAAGTGATCTGACAAAAAAAAAACAAAAAAACAAGCAGTTTATTTTACAGTGGCTAATATTGGATGTGCCATTCATTTTCAATTATTCTGTAATTAATATTCATACAATCAAATAAATCTCAGTTCATTCCCTTTCATATTAAGTGGAAATTGTGCTACTTTAATTTTGGCACTTTACCTATACTTTAACTTAAAAAGCAAAGGATTTGAGTACTTTGTCCACCGCTACTAAAAAAAAAATAACGGGATGTGCAACTTACCACTCATAACAGCTCAACATTGCCAGTGTCGCAGCAGATGCTGGTCGGACTCTTGAACGAAAATACACACAACTTAAGTACATGCACAGCACGAAAGTGCAACATGTAAAAAAATACCTTTTTCACCAGGATTACAGCTAGCTCATTTCATCAGATATTGTCAACACAAGCACAAAATACAAGGAGAGCACGGAGTTAGCATTGATGGCTAACTAGCTAGCTCATTATCTGCACACAAGAGACAACGTTGTTGTCTGTTCAAACTGAACGTTCCATTGCTGGGATAAATAACGTAAAAGATGCATAATATCACATCACTCACCATTCTCTATATCCTAATATCACGGCTTTCAACTGCTTAAGTTGGGTGCTCCCGAAATTCATTTCTGGTGGCTCTGTCTAGTTCCCTCCGGATTCTCCTATAAGATAAGCCTTTATTAGTCCCACAATGGGGAAATTCCAGGATTGCAACAGCACAGGGATAGCAACACTCAGAGCAACAATCAGAAGGCAAGAAAAAACAAGAGCAGCTAGTATACATATGTACATATTAATATATATATATATATGCGGAGCATTGTGGTTGGTGGATGTGCAGCAGAAAGTCTAAGCGCTCTCTCCGCGGATGCGGCGGGCCAGCTGGATGTCTTTGGGCATGATGGTGACCCTCTTGGTGTGGATGGCGCACAGGTTGGTGTCCTCGAAGCCTCGCTGGAGCTCTGGAGCTCTTATCAGCCAAAAGGCACAGAAGACTGTGCTGGACTGCGATGTTGATTTCTGTGGGTCTGATTTGTGTGAAGCCATTCTATCGTTGTTTATACTGACGCTTGCTTGCTGGCTCGCGGACGAATCTTTGCAAATGGCGGCTCAAGATTCTGTAATTCAGCCTCAAACACCACTCTCATGACGTTACGCCCAGACCAATCTGTGGCCTGCAGTCTTTTTATGTCACATTTTCAGGTTGGTACGACACGCTTAGAACCACTCGGGAGCAGGTCCGAAAAATCGTGACAGTTACAGTTACAGTTCCTAATGGAAAAGCCTACAAAGCGTACTGAACTGAACAGGGCCAAACAGGTACTAGTGGAAAAGGGCCAAAAGATAACACAAGTCAGTCCCTCCAGGATTTCGCAGGATGTTTTTATGATTGTTGCTGGCCAAAAAGCCTGAATTCGTGGGTTTTTTTTTTTTTAAAAAGTTGCGATAAAAGTTGCGATGTTTGTGAGTGTTTTTTGCACTAAAAGTTGTGGGAAGAATTCCAGATGATACAGCAGATGTTTTTTTCCAGTTTACTGCAGTGGTATTCTATATAACAATACAAGAAAAGATAAGATAAGATAAGATAAGATAAGCCTTTATTAGTCCCACAACGGGGAAATTCCAGGATTGCAACAGCACAGGGATAGCAACACTCAGAGCAACAATCAGAAGGCAAGAAAAAAAAAAACAAGCAAGCAAGAGCAGCTAATAAACATATGTACGTATTACTATAAAATATATATATATACACACACACACAGACACACAGTGCAGAGCATTGTAGCTGGATGGAATAGCACAGGATTGTCAAAAATTTCCTATTATAGTGATTTGTAAATTAAGCAGAAACTTCTGCTATACAAAAAACTCTTCTGTACAACAGCAAATACAAACATTAGCACAATATCCATTACAACAGCTAAATTGCACTGAATGCATGTTAAAGAGTAGAGATTTGGAAATTATTGGCAGCACCTTCATTTGAAAACTCCCTACGATTCCCAACCACTCGGTACCGAGCAGAGAGGAAAAAATAAATAATTTATTCTGTTGCACTGTATTGGCTATTGGAGTCTGTGCTTTTCTGAAAAAAAAAACAAAAACAAATATTCTCTTTCTTTCCAAGCCTACCTTTCTGTCTGCTGCCTGTCAGTCTTCACACACACACATCTTTCATTTACAGCGGGGGGGGGGTTTGTCCATCCACACCGAAGATTCAGTTCTAAAGCTCATTGACCAGATGTAGTAATGATTCTACCTCTAAAGGTGTATAAATGTTCAAACACTGGCTGTAGTGTAGTGTACTCTCCTCACTCACGCTCCCGCGATGGGGTGCTTTTGGGCAGGCACATGTTTTTCAACACAAACCCAGCGCTTCGTACACGCAGTCAGGACGGAGACGTGACGAAGCATTCACGGGCAGGCTGGGGGAGACAGAAGAAGGGACGGTGTTGAAAACCTCGCGGGTGAGTGTTTTTTTTAAAATCACACACTCTGTTTGCTGATGTGTTCCGTTACTCACTGTAAACTATAAACTCACTACTCACTGTAAACACGGAAGTGAACGTGGTGCACCGATGCATTTGATTGGTTAGACTGAGCGTTTCAGCGCCAGTTAGACAAATTTGATTGGTGAAATTGGCGGAAATTGACGAGGATTGACCAAAATTGCGGGAAAGTTAGGTGATTGGACAAAGTTGCAAGGTCGTGCAATAGTTGTGCTGATTGGCTGATTTCGCGTGAATTGGTACGATCGCAACATTGTGAAATCCTGGAGGGACTGACAAGTAAACACAAAATGCAGTTTTTAAATGAAGGTGTTTATTATTAAGGAGGGGGGGGAATCCAAACCTACATTACTTACTTACTTAATCCTCTTCGCCCCAGCTGGGGCATAAGGCGCCAACGAGTCTCCTCCAGCCATCTCAGTCCTGGGCGAGCCAGCTGACTTCGTTCCAGGTCTTGCCCTCCGCTTTCATTTCTTCCTCCACTGTCCTCCTCCAGGTGCCCTGGGGTCTGCCTCTCCTCCTTTTCCCCGGCGGTGCCCATCTGAGTGCTGCGTGTGGATGCCTGGCTTTGTTCATGCGCAGAACATGGCCCAGCCACTTCCAGCGTCTCCAAGACAAAGATAACACAAGTAAACACGAAATGCAGTTTTTAAATGAAGGTGTTTATTATTAACAATTTTAAAAAAATGCAAACCTACATGGCCCTGGGTGAAAAAGTGGTCCCCTCCGTTAAAACTTAAATTAACTGTGGTTTATCACATCTTTGGAAAGATGAGTTCAGTTTCTCTAGCCACACCCAGGCCTGATTACTGCTACACCTGTTTATAATCAAGAAATCACTTAAATAAGACCTGCCTGACAAAGTGAAGTAGACCAAAAGATCCTCAAAAGCTAGACATCATGCTGCGATCCAAAGAAATTCAGGAACAAATGAGAAACAAAGTAATTGAGATCTATCAGTCTGGAAAAGGTTATAAAGCCATTTCTAAAGCTTTGGGACTCCAGCGAACCACAGTGCGAGCCATTATCCACAAATGACAAGAACAAGGAACAGTGGTGAACCTTTCCAGGAGTGGCAGGCTGACCAAAATTACCCCAACAGCACAGCGACGGCTCATCCAAGAGATCACAAAAAACGCCACAACATCCAAAGAACTGCAGGCCTCACTTGCCTCAGTTAAGGTCAGTGTTCATGACTCCACCATAAGAAAGAGACTGGGCAAAAATGGCCTGCATGGCAGAGTTCCAAGACGAAACCACTGCTGAGCAAAAAGAACATAAAGGCTAGTCTCAGTTTTGTCAGAAAACATCTTGATGATCCCCAAGACTTTTGGGAAAATACTCTATGAACTGACAAGACAAAAGTTGAACTTTTTGGAAAGTGTGTGTCCCATTACATCCGGCGTAAAAGTAACAGCATTTCAGAAAAGGAACATCGTCCCAACAGTAAAATATGGTGGTGGTAGTGTGATGGTCTGGGGCTGTTTTGCTGCTTCAGGGCTTGGAAGACTTGCTTTGGTAAATGGAACCATGAATTCTGCTGTCTACCAAAAAATCCTGAAGGAGCATGTCCGGCCATCTGTCCGTAACCTCAAGCTGAAGCACACTCGGGTTCTGCAGCAGGACAATGATCCAAAACACACCAGCAAGTCCATCTCTGAATGGCTTAAGAAAAACAAAATGAAAACTTTGGAGTAGCTTAGTCAAAGTCCTGACCTGAATTTGATTGAGATGCTGTGGCATGACCTTAAAAAGGCAGTTCATGCTTGAAAACTCTTCAGTGTGGCTGAATTATAACAATTCTGCAAAGATGAGTGGGCCAAAATTCCTCCACAGTACTGTAAAAGACTCATTGCCAGTTATCACTAACGCTTGATTGCAGTTGTTGCTGCCAAGGGTGGCCCAACCAGTTATTAGGTTTAGGAGGCAATCACTTTTTTACACAGGGCCATGTAGGTTTGGATTTTTTTTACCCTTAATAATAAACACCTTCATTTAAAAACTGCATTTTGTGTTTACTTGTGTTATCTTTGTCTAATATTTAAGCTTGTTTGATGATCTCAAACATTTAAGTGTGACAAACATACAAAAAAATGAGACATCAGGAAGGGGGCAAACACTTTTTCACACCACTGTATAATGTTCATGTGATCATATGATTCTAGACACATAAAAAGAATCAAAGTTACAACTACTTTGTGGGTTTTTCCCAGCCAGGTCTTTAGACAAACTGTACAACTTTGCCGACTGTGCTGGTCTGCACCTGATCCTGGGGCTCAACGCTCTGCACAGAAACCCAGACAACTCCTGGAACAATTCTTCCACCCTGAGCCTCCTGAAATACAGCGCCCACAAGAAGTACAACATCTCCTGGGAGCTGGGCAACGGTCAGTACAGCAACATAGCACATACTGTTAACTAAATAATGTGATGGATCACAATCTGCAATAATAAGTAAGACTGTGGTAAAATTGTCACTGACATTAATGTATAGGTAGCAGGCTGCAAAAACCAGGGGATATTTATTAATAGCTATAAATATTTGGTATGGTCATATAATTAAAAAGAGTACCAGCCTAGGTTCAGGTTCAGGTTACTTTATTTGTACCCGTAGGTAGATTTGTTTTGCAGTCTGGTGACATCCATATTTACAAGCCACTAATTACATTCAACATAGACACAAACACAGGCACACATGAAGCTGACTATAAACATGATAAAAATACTCAAGGCTCCATCAATCAGGGTATAAAGAGACAAAGAGATGAGAGAGAAACCAGAGCCTAGGCACACTTTTCCAAAGAGTTTTAGGTAATTTGCAGTTAGCAGAGCTGAACATTCACTTTAACATCCTTATGAGACTTACCACATGCAGTCGTCCAACACCATAGTATCTGTGCCAAAAAGAGAGTTGACATTACATTGGGTGTATTCTGCCTGTATGTTCAGGCTATCAGCTTAGTATGTCAGATCGTCCTAGTGAGGTGCAACAAAAAATAATCTACACATCGGCTTTTGTGAGCTTCATATATAAAAATATGATGGAAAAAGAATGAATGTTTGTTCAAACCCCCAAAGTCTTTCAGAGGCAATTTCAGACTTAACCTCTACTAAGTTATATTCCTAAACCTACTAGTTGAATGTCAACATTTAACAAACTCTGCCTCCTTGCCTAAAGAAATTCCTGCAATGTTTGTACATTTGACAGTGTGTAAATATTTAATTATTCTTTATGTTTCTGGGTGTAAATATTTACAGTTAGGAACAGTTTATACTTGTATGTGTTACAATAAGTCCATAGTTGAATTGAGGGGATTCTTTTAAGCATGTATAGTATTTTAGTTTTATCTCAGTACCATTCAGGAGTTTTGTCAGGAATGTAAGGCAGACATTATTCATTAACAGACATCCCAATAGCTGAAGTACCAGTACGAGAAAGAAGTTCTCTTGAACTAGGAATTTAACAAAAGTCTAGTTTCTCTCCTTTTGGGAAAATTAGCTCCTTATTTCTGTTGTTTGCTGAATCAGCAAGGCCACCCTGTGTGCTTAGACCAATCCCCTGACATAGAGTGCATCTGTCTGCATTACTGCAAATTGCCCAGTTATTCCTTTTACTACTGGCAGTTGGATAATGTTGTGTGTCACCTCCCCCATTGTTTCAGTGAACTCTATTTATCTACTGCAGTGTACTGTATCTCCACTTTCCAGAGCCTAATGCATACCGCAGCATGGTGGGTCGAGCAGTCAACAGCAGCCAGTTGGCTCAGGACTACACAAAACTACGAACCCTTCTGCAGTCTGTACGCTACTATCATCGAGCACACCTCTTTGGCCCCAACACTGGACGACCCCGGAAGAACGCCATCGTGCTGCTGGATGGGTGAGTCACTGAGTAAAACAATGATTGGACAGAATTCCTCTCCTTGTTAGGCTATCCTATTGGGGGAGGAAAAACAAAGGAAGGTAGTGGAAACTATGCTGCAGCAGTTTATGGGTTAAACACAGTAAAACGCAATAAAAAATCTCCCACACATACACACATTGTAGTTGTGCTCAGTGTTTATGAATTTCCACTCCACAGGTTTTAGGATCTTGGCCTCAGTTATATCATGTCAGCCTAAATAAAGTGTCATCTGATTGATAACGTGACGGGACAGCCTCCCACCTGCTTGTTTCTCCCAGAAGCTGCACCAGCTTCAGCCTGCCTCTGGTTGCTTATCTAACAGCTGTCGTTTTACAGCAGCATATCCAGAGGTGGGTAGAGTAGCCAGAAATGGTACTCAGGTAAAAGTAGTGTTAATGTATGATAATGACTACTTAAGTATAGGTAAAAGTAATCACCTCCCAAAAAAATGAGTGGAGTGAGAGTAGGAAAGTATAGAGGTATCTGGTCTATTATTTTGAATAATGATCACACTATGAAGTGTTTGAGAAAAAGAAACAAATCCAGTTTATGTAAAGAAATAGTAAACAGTTAAAAATAATTTAATTACAGGGCAGTAACAGAAGACCAAAGAAGTACTTGTGTTTTTAGATCTTCACCTTTAAATCATAACTCATTTATATACAGTAGGTTTGTATAATTTAGGTGGATAAACTACAAAACTTAACAATTGCAGATAGCAAAGAAGACTGACTGATTCTTTTCCTTAAATTAAATGTTGCATTAGCACAGATTAGATTATTTTGTGCATTAGCACAAAATAATAAAATATATAATGAAAATTGCCATTGCATTTTAAAATCTTTTTTAGTTTTTGCTTTTTAAGTAATTTTAGACAAGAAGCAGAGTAGCCCAGACTGCCGCCTGGCCCATGTGCCCCCTTTTTATGTACACTGGGTCTTTGTTGTAACTTTTTTGTCATGAAGAGCCACTGGACCGCTCTTTGTCTGGCCCTCCAACCAAGATCAATTTGCCATGGTAGGGTCGCCTAGGGGTAGAGCATCCGCCCCACAACCGGAAGGCCAGGGTTCAAATTCCAGCCGGGTCATGCCAAAGACATGTAAAAGTGGAACTTTCTGCTGTCCAGCTTGGTGCTCAGCAAAATAATGGAACAGAGGAAGGAAAACCCCAACAACAACGTACTGTTGGTGAGCAGAGAGGCGTGGCGGGGCAAGGGACTCCCCCCGTGGCGGGGAGTCGTCCTGGGCAAGAGGAAGCCTGCATGGCGGACGCCCCGTAATATAGGGTGGTGTGATAACGTAACCGGAAGGCGGCGTCACTTTCTGAAATGAGTGACAAAAAATATTGAACTTTTTCATGATATTCTAATTTTTTGAGATGTACCTGTATGCACATATTTTTCCCTGCTATTTACATTTCCTTTGTCTTACACTAACGATTAACTGGCATATAAAGCAACATTCCCCAAAGAAATTAAGACAAATACCTCAAATTGATATGAAAATACATGTTTTGTTTTAGTAATGTGTTCAGCAGAACTGTAAACTTACTGCTTTTAATAGACTTGGAGGATACTGTTCCTGTATCGACATGTCAAAAATAATAAGTTTGCCAAAGGCCAAGTTGTTATTTTTGATTGTTTAAGTACTGGCTGTAATGGGGGTTTTATTATGAAGTGCGGTGTGATGACGCTGCCTTCCGGTTACGTCATCACACCACCCTATATTACGGGGCATCCGCCATTCAGGCTTCCTCTTGCCCAGGGCGACTCCGCCTACGGTGTGTTCCCTGTAGTGCAACCCTATTACCAATAAAGCTGTGTTCCAGTACAACCTCCTCATTCGCCTCCTTTTATACCAGGTTTGTAGACATAACATTTGGTGACTGAGTATTAAACCATGGAGGCGTGTGCTACACCACTGCGGCCTTTCCTGGAGCTTCCCGGTGAACCACTGGTGCCATGGCCTCACTGGTTGGAGGCCTTCGAGACCTACATCATGGCCGTGGACCTCAGGAAGCTAGATAAGGTGAGGATGCAAGCTCTCCTTGTCCACAACCTGGTTATCGAAGGCCAAAGGACTCTGCGGATGTTTGGCGCGACGGACTCATATGAGGACGTTGTGGAGCTGCTGGCTAACCACTTTACCACACCGAACAGCGTGACGGTACAACGGATTCACTTTCGTCAGAGATATCAGAGGGTTGGTGAGCCATTTCAACAGTTCATTGCTGACCTTAGACAGTTAGCTAGTGAGTGCCGTTTTGGGCCGTTGGAGGACGAGATGGTGTGGGACCAGTTAGCCAAGCACACGTGTAACACTAGGCTACATGTTAGGTTGCTAATGGTGCCTAATGACTTGACGTTAGCTAGGGCTGTCAAGCTAGCTCTCCAGTTGGAGGCCGCAGGTAAGCTAGCTTCGGAGCTAAACTGGCGCTAATCACAAAAGCTGCCGCAGATGACTACGTCAGCGAATGTGGTGAACCCAGAGGACGAAGACAGTATGGACAAGGACTACGAGGCTAACTCGACAAGCGCAAGGTCTGCCCCGAGAGACCCCAATTGCGGGGGTTGTGGGTCCCCAATGCACCGGTTTAGAGCGCGAGTGTGCCCAGCAAGATGGAAGTGATGCAGTAAGTGTGGACACTTGAATCATTTCGCCAGGGTGTGCCAATTACCAGTGATGTGGAGCCTGCCGAAGAAGCCAGCCCACCCGCCTGCAATGACCATCCACTCGGTGAGTCCCAACACCAACGAATATTCTTATTGCACAGTGGAATTGGACGGTGTTGCTTTGCCATTGTTACTTGACACAGTGGTGGTGCGGTTGATGCTAAATTGGGACACAGTGAAGAAGTTTTTCCTATACCACAGGATCAGGAGTAACCCAGCGCCATTATACAGCTACAGCGGTAACAGACTGTGCAATGTCGGGACTATGGAGTTGACTGTTTGCTACAAGTCTGAAGCGGTGCACGACTTCACTTTCCAAGTGACGGCACATAGCGATAACATCATGGGGTGTGACGTGTTCTGTGGACTGGGTTTCACCATCAGAGACACCATAGGGACCGAATGGTCTGGGTGTGGTCATTAGAGCTTACCAGTTCCGGTAAACGACAACGTCGTGGTTTGGAATGAGGCACTGGTGGACAGTACTGCCACCGAGATACCCACTTCCAGCTCAGTGGAGGAACGGGACAGCTTCAGTGTCCGTGCTCGGCAGGAGGTAGTAGGGATGGCTGGGTCAGTGGGTGGAGCACCCATTCTGACGAGTGACGCCAGGGAGGCACTGGACACTTTCAGTGCTCGTATTGGGTTTCAGCCGAAGACGGGTGAGGGGTCTGCTGCAACGACGGTGACTGCTGCATCGCCACAGTGTAGCAACGGGGCAAGACCACATGAGAGCATGTTTCTGCCACATGCACAGCAGCACATCAGACCGAATAAGGTACCGCTCCAGGTCATGGACTGGGTTCGGGTTTGGGCTGACGAGAGATCTGGGCGACATCTGGCCGGGTGACATCCGGCTGGGCCACAGCCGGCGAGACATCGGGCACCACTGAGAATTGTGGTGAATTTGGGAGTGGCTTGTTTCCGGCTGACGGACGGCTCGATCAGGCATGCAAACCAGCTGCGGCATGTCCAGGTGGGCACTCCGGGTGGCGAGGCTGCGCAGGAGCCGGCAAAGGTGGTGTGGGACCCAGGCTCCTGTGTTTCGAAGATCGGTCCTCACCCTGGGGGCCTGCCACCTCCAGGGATGCGTCTGCTGCAGGGCTGCCGTAGGGCTCCCCCGCCTGACCCACCATTTCTGTGGAGGACTGTGTTTAAGAGACTGAAGACTGTTTAAGAAAATGTTTAGTTAGGAGCACGGCTGTTTCGTTCTAAGTGGCAGAATAAACCACTCTGCATGTTGTTTGCTCACTTTTTTTTTGTTCTGTATGTTTTCATGTCTGCTTTTATTTTAGTGTTTGTGGGGTTTATGTTTCCAAATTTGGGTGGGTTTTAATTAGGCGTGTTTTTCTATTTTATAAAGGGGGGGAATGTAATGGGGGTTTTATTATGAAGTGCGGTGTGATGACGTCACCTTCCGGTTACGTCATCACACCGCCCTATATTACGGGGCATCCGCCATTCGGGCTTCCTCTTGCCCAGGATGACTCCGCCTACGGTGTGTTCCCTGTAGTGCAACCCTTTTTCCAATAAAGCTGTGTTCCAGTACAACCTCCTCATTTGCCTCCTTTTACACCAGGTTTGTGGACATAATGCTAGCCAATTGTTTTGGCACAATGGTGCTTGAAAGTTTGTGAACCCTTTAGAATTTTCTACATTTTTGCATAAACATGAACTACATCATTAGATTTTTACACAAATCCTAAAAGTAGATTAAGAGAACCCAGTTAAATAAATGAGGCAAAAGTATTTTACTTTTTCATTTATTTATTGAGGAAAATGATCCAATATTACATATCTGTGAGTGGCAAAAGTTTGTGAACCTCTAGGATTAGCAGATAATTTCAAGGTGAAATTAGAGTAATCTGTTTTCAAACAATGGGATGGCCATCAGGTGTGAGTGGGCATCCTGTTTTATTTAAAGAACCTTTTATTTTAAGAGCTATCAAAGCATCAACACATGTTTTTGGAAGTGTATCATGGCATGAACAAAGGAGATTTCTGAGGACCTCAGAAAAAGAGTTGTTGATGCTTATCAGGCTGGAAAAGGTTACAAAACCATCTCTTAAGTATTTGGACTCCACCAATCCACAATAAGACAGATTGTGTACAAATGGAGGAAATTTAAGACTGTTGTTCCCCTCCCCAGGGATGGTCGACCAACTGATATCACTCCGAGCAAGGCATGTAATAGTCGGCGAGGTCACAGTAGTGATGTTACACCCAACACCGCCCACTTGACACTGATTCGAGCAATATAAAGCGGAAGTGTCATGAGCAGTGCATCGAGCGCCGTTTCAGCATGCCCACAGTCATGTGACCGTAGCAAGCGAGGCCTCATTATGTCAGTCACATCACATGACTTGAGGGCTCGCGGGAAGTTTGAAGAGAGAATTTTTTTTTTGTTTGTTTGCTTTGTATTGTTTGTTCCTGACATCCAATTTTGAATAGACCTCGGCTTGCCAAATGCTCAAAAACAAAAAGTATTGAGATTTTTTTCAGGTTTTCCACTCAGATGCAATTCTAACAGTCAGTCACCAGATGGCAGTCTTTATTAGATGTTTCATAACACTGTGTCACTCATGAAGCAATTATCTCAGAGTTGCTCATTGTTTCATAAGGCCTCAGTTTTAACATCACTAGGTCACAGAGGACCCCAGGGTAACTTCTAAACAACTGAAGGCCTCTCTCGCATTTGCTAATATTAATAATGTTCAGGGGTTTTAGTTTTCAAATTCAAGATTCAAGAATGCTGCCATAATTTTCTCCATACTCTTAACATGCATTCAGTGCAATTTAGTTGTTGTAATGAATAATTTTTATTTCTTTTTTTAATTTATGTTCTCAGCAAGAATACAATGTTGGTCATTTTTTGACAACTTTACTGAGCATTTAATCCTACATAAATCACTAACAGTAAATTTTTGGCAATCCTGTGCTTTTCTTGTGGTGTTACATAGAATAGCATCACTGTAAACTATGGAAGAAGCAGCTACTTTAAAATCTGTACTTCCTCACACACACAACTTTCAGTGCAAAAAAAACTCAAAAATTGTCACAGCTTTTATCACAACTATTTGGAAAAGTTCCCACAAATTCAGGCTTTTTGGGTCGCAACAATTGCAAAAACAGCCAGGAAATCCTGGAGGGACTGAAATACAATGAGATTATGTCTACATGCTTAATGCATTGAATTTGTTTACTGACTCTGGGTGGTTAACTTGACACTACACACTGTTTGCACTAAAGAAAGCACTTGTGAGCACTTTGTGAAATCATAAGTTAAATAATAAAAAGTCCATTATTGTAACTGATTTTGGGTCAGTTCTTTATGTGATAATTTATGTATTAACAAAGTTAGAGTATTCTTGGTACAATTTGCAGCATTAAGTCTTGAAAGATTTTTTTTTCCTGGCAAGTAAAATGTCTATTAAAATAGTAATTTCCCAGCTCAAATCGGGATTGGATCGAATTGAATTGAAATTGAATCGATTCAGAATCTCAAGAATCGGAATCAAATTGATTCTGGAAATTATGGATCGTTCCCAGCCCTAATGGAACAGTGGTGAACCTTCCCAGGAGTGGCCGGCCGACCAAAATTACCCCAAGAGCACAGCAACGACTCATCCAAGAGGTCACAAAAGATCCCACAACACCCAAAGAACTGCAGGCCTCACTTGCCTCAGTTAAGGTCAGTGTTCATGACTCCACCATAAGAAAGAGACTGGGCAAAAATGGCCTGCATGGCAGAGTTCCAAGACAAAAACCACTGCTGAGCAAAAAGAACATAACGGCTCGTCTCAGTTTTGCCAGAAAACATCTTGATGATCCCCAAGACTTTTGGGAAAATACTCTGTGGACTGATGAGACAGAAGTTGAACTTTTTGGAAGGTGTGTGTCCCATTACATCCGGTATAAACGTAACACAGCATTTCAGAAAAGGAACATCATCTCAACAGTAAAATATGGTGGTGGTGAGCTTCCGGTTATGGCTGCCACGTAAGACGGACGTGTTTCACTCTGCTCTGCTCCTGGAGAAAAAAATCGGCAAATAACTCTCTCATTTGGGACAGAACGTATCCCAGCGTTTGGGCGAGGATATGTCGGCGAAGCCTAAGGCTGGAAAACCAGGTAAAGGAAAAAGCGAGCCGCCGAAACAGTCCAAATTAACGGACTTTCAGGTCTGTGACGCAGCAAACAAAACTCCATATATGGCGGAGGAGGCTGGCAACGGTGCGATATCTGCGGGGAATGGCGCAGATGCGCTGATGGCTGCCATGAGTTCAATGAGAGCGGACTTTTCCTCTAGATTTGATGGGATTCTGACAGCGTTGGAAGGAATAAGAAAGGAATTGGGTGACTGTGTAGAACGAACGGCGCAGATGGAGCTCCGTCTCGCTAGTGCTGAAGATGACGTCACCCGTCTTCAATTAAAGGTGTGCACTTTGGAAAAAAAAAATAAATGTCTAGAAGATAATATTTTGGATTTGGAATCTCGGTCGAGACAGAATAACTTGAGGCTGGTGGGTCTTCCAGAGGAATCAGAAGGTCGGGACGTATGTTCCTTTCTGGAAAAGTGGATTCCGGAGGTGCTGGGCAGCGAGGAGTTGCAATCAGCAGTGGTTCTGGAAAAAGCACATCGTATTGGCCCACGGAGAGATAAGGGACCGCCGAGGACCTTAATTATGAAGTTTCTTAGCAACAGAGACAGGATGAAGATCTTCAGCGCTGCACGAGCTAAAGGAGAGATTAAACACCAGGATCAGCAGGTGCGGTTCTACCCAGATTTGGCCACAGGAATCCAACAATTGAGGAAGCAGTTTGATCCCATACGTAAGGAGCTGCGCAACCTTGGGATTCGTCATGGTGTAATCTATCCTGCGAGACTGTTGACCACGTATGAGGGCAGAACCCACATCTTCAAGACCCCAGAGGAGGCGCAGGAGTTCATCAAGAAGATCAAAGAAGAAGAAGAGACTGGTGGGAGCTAAGCATGAACAAAATATAAGGTAGAATAATTAAGTATTTGCACAGGCATCTGACTGACTTGAAGTAAACAGCAAGTTTACAAAATATAGATTGTATTATATATTAAAAAAACAAAAACAAAACAAACAAACAAAAAACTATGATGTACAAAGTTGTTAAAAATTCTGGAGTTAAGTTGGAAAACTACAGAGGAGAGTTAATGTTACGTCATTAAAAGCAGTAGAGTTAGGGTGATTGGGAGGATGAAGAAGGAGTGGCTTAGGCTGTTCCCCGTGGATGTGGAACGGTCGATGGCTATATCGGGAGACGGAATTTTTCTTTTGATTTTGGGGGGTTCGCCACAAGTGTGGGAAGGGGGAATTTGTTTGTGTGTAGTTTGTAGGATGAATGTTCAACCACTCATGTTTTTGCTTCTCTGTATGAGCATGTTTACACTGCAAGGTAATCCCAAACTCTCTATTGATCATAAACCAAAGTGTTAATCTTAATTTAACTTCATGGAATTGCAGAGGTCTACAAAATTTAAAAAAACTTAAACAAGTTATGAATAAAATAAAAGACATGGGTTCAAAAATTGTGTTTTTACAAGAAACTCATCTAATAGAAGAGGATATAAAAAGAATTAGGAGTAGATGGCAAGGAAGTGTATTCACCTCATCATTTTCATCCCGGGCCAGGGGAGTTATGACTCTCATACATAAATCAGTCCCTTTTCAAGTGAAAAATGTAATTGGAGACAAACTTGGAAGATATGTAATCATTCAAGGTTCTTTGCTATTAGAAAATATAAATCTTGTGAACTTATATGGTCCCAATATAGATGATCAAAAGTTCTTTGCTAATTTATTTCTTATTTTATCATCACTTACAGGGCAACATATAATAGCAGGGGATTTTAATTGTACATTGAATCCAGGTATAGATAGATCAACAGGACTGGATTGTACACACAATGGATGTAGGATGACTATTAATCATTTTATGAAAGAATTGAGATTGTTAGATATATGGAGAGAAATGAAACCACAAGTTAAAGCCTATTCTTGTTATTCCAGTACCTACAAGACATTCTCACGTATTGATTATTTTTTGATTTCCACAGAATTAAGATCCAAGATTCAAAACTGCTTTTATGATAACATCGTGATCTCTGATCATGCACCCTGTTGTCTAATATATGTAGATAAAAAATTGACAAAGGAATCGGGTAGATGGCAATTTCAGCATAAATGGCTTCAGGATGAGGAATTTGTCAAGTATATAGAAAAACAGATAGACGAGTACTTTGACATCAATACTACACAAACATCAGCATGTGTAAAGTGGGAAGCTTTCAAAGCTTTTATTAGGGGACATATTATTAGTTATACAGGATCAAAATCTAAGAAGACTCGAGAGGAGAGAGCTAAATTGGAACATAAAATGAAAAGTCTTCAGGAAAAAGTGTATGCAGGAAGTGATCCAAGGTTGGAGAATGAATTACTGATTTTGAGAGCTGAATACGACAAAAAATCAGCGAATAGAGCTGCCTCGAGTCTTCTAAGATTGAAACAATCTTTTTATGAACAAGGTGAAAAATCAGGAAAATTATTGGCATGGCAGATTAAACAATTAGAAATTAAAACACCAATTACTAGTATTATAAGTAATGGACAGGTAGTTATAGATCCTTTAGAAATTAACAGAGCCTTTAGAGATTACTATGAAAAATTATATGATACTAAAAATGAATTTGATTTAACAAAACTAAATGGGTTTGTGAACGAACTATCTATACCGTGTATTCCAAATGAAAACAGGGAGATATTGGAGTCTAAAATTAGTCAAGAAGAAGTTGGGCTAGCCATTGATAATATGAAATCAGGAAAAAGTGCAGGACCAGATGGTCTTCCAGTTGACCTTTATAAGAAATTTAAGAATAAATTAATAAAACCTTTTTTGGAAATGGTTTTAGAAGCATTTCAAAATAATAATTTACCATCATACATAAATAATGCCTTAATTATACTGCTGCCAAAACCAGGTAAGCCCTCTAATAAATGTGAAAATATGAGACCAATAAGCCTATTAAACGCCGACCTTAAGATAATCTGTAAAATTTTAGCAAGACGAATACAAGAAATTTTACCAAATATTATTAATCGAGATCAGAATGGCTTTATAAAGGGAAGACAAGGCTTCCATAATGTAAGAAGACTATTTAATATTATTTATTTTAATAAAGAAGCACCGGATACAGCTCTCCTATCACTGGACGCCGAAAAGGCCTTTGATAGAGTTGAATGGCCCTTTCTTTTTGAAGTCCTACAAAGGTTTGGACTTGGAAATAATTTCATAAAATGGGTTCAAATAATATACAATAATGCTACAGCAGAAATCCTAACAAATAACAATATTTCAAAACCAATAAAAATCAATAGAGGATGTCGACAAGGCTGTCCACTTTCACCTTTACTGTTTACTATGGCAATTGAACCTTTAGCGATAGCGATACGTTTACATTCACAAATATATGGAATTAAAGTTGGACCAACAGAACATAAAATCTCCCTGTACGCCGATGACATAATTTTGTTTATGTCGAATCTAAAAAAATCAATTCCAACCTTGTTGAATTTAATAAAGAATTTGGGGGAAATATCAGGATATAAAATAAATAAAACTAAATCTTCAATATTAATGCTAAATGAGACCCAGAGAAATTACCCAGCCCCTGAGGTAAATCAATTCAATGTTGTAAATCAGTTTAAATATTTAGGAATACAAATTGTGCCTAAGCTAGAATCAGTCGCCAGTGTCAACTATGAAGCCTTAAGATATCAATGAGTTAACTCAGAGATGGATGTCACTACCAATGTCGATGATCGGGAGAATCAATATACTTAAAAGTAATATTTTACCTAAAATACTTTATTTATTTCAATACATTCCCTTATCACCACCTTTAGATTTATTCTCAAGAATAAAAAAAAAGTTAGTGGAATTTATATGGAACAACAGGAGGGCTAGATTACGTCTGTCTTTATTATATTTACCATTTGATCGTGGAGGTCTGAAATGTCCAAATTTTATGTTGTATTATTGGTCGGCACAACTGAGGTCTATGAATATAAATATATATATATATTATATATACATATATTATATATATATATGTATATACATATATATGTATGTATATATATATATGTGTATGTATGTACGTATGTATATATGTATATACATATATATGTATGTATATATGTATATACATATATATACATACATATATATACATATATACATATATTATATATACATATATAAATATGGTGTGAAGCTAAAAACTATTTAAAAGAACCACAGTTACTGTCACAATTTAGTCCAATATGGGGTAATCAATATTTTAAACCAGGGAGAGCGGACGCTGTATTTAAAGTATGGAATTTAAAAGGGATACAAAAGATTCAGGATTTATATTTGCCATGTGCAGAAAACATAATGTCTTTTGAAGAGCTGAGGATCAAATTTAATCTCAATAGAACACATTTTTTTAAATATCTTCAACTTAGAAACTTTATTCGATCAAATCAAAATAAAGCTCTCACTCGACCTATTTATTCATCCTTGGAAAAAATGATGATGAAAGATAGTAAAAGAAAGGGTATTATTTCAGAGTTTTATAACTCATTGACTCTATCTTCAAGTGAAAATTCACTGAAAAGATTAAACTACTGGAAAGAAGATCTGCAAACTGAAATTTCAGAGGAACAATGGGAATTGGCTTGTGCAGAAGCTCAAACCAAATCAATAAATGTACGTCTTAAATTGATACATTTCAAATGGTTAATGCGGATGTATGTTACACCGGAGGAGTTAAATAAATATAACAAAAATATACCAGATACATGCACAAAATGCATGGAAAGTAAAGGAACTCTATTTCATTGTGTATGGGAATGTAGATTAATAAGAATGTTTTGGGAAGAGGTGAGGGTAACAATTGAAAAAATAATCTCAAAACAAATCATATTGAATCCTAAATTGTTTTTGTTGGGTCTGTACCCAGAAAAGCATAATTTTAATAAAAGTGAAAGAACATTCATAGACCTCAGTTTGCTTAATGCCAAAAAATGTATTGCACTATTATGGAAAAAGACTCATAGACCAGATGTGAGTCAGTGGTTAAGACAGATGTTAACAAACCTTCCATTAGAAAGAATAACATATATACTGAAATCAAAGGAAATTGTGTTTGAGAATATATGGAGACCTTTTATTGATTATGTAAAAAATTTAAACATAATTTTTGAAGAAGAAGGTGAATGATGTGTGTGGACCTTGTAAATTCCAAACTGGTGAACATAATATGTATACTTATGTATTGGATTGTCTAGACTAAACAGAGGAGCATTGTTGAAGATTTGATTTTGTTGGTGGTTGTTGGTGTTTTTTAGTGCATTTTTTTTTTTGTAGTACTTTAGTGTTAGTGTTTGATTGTTTGTATCATGTTTGTTAAAAAAAAAAAAAAGGTTCAATAAAGATATTGTGGAAAAAAAAAATATGGTGGTGGTAGTGTGATGATGTGGAGCTGTTTTGCTGCTTCAGGACCTGGAAGACTTGCTGTAGTAAATGAAACCATGAATTCTGCTGTCTACCAAAAAATCCTGAAGAAGAATGTCCAGCCATTTGTTCATGACCTCAAGCTGAAGTGCACTTGGGTTCTGCAGCAGGACAGTGATCCAAAACACACCAGCAAGTCCATCTCTGAATGGCTTAAGAAAAACAAAATGAAGACTTTGGAGTGATCTAGTCAAAGTCCTGACCTGAATTCGATTGAGATGCTGTGGCATGACCTTATAAAGGCGGTTCATGCTCAGAAAGCCTACAATGTGGCTGAATTACAACAATTCTGCAAAGATGAGTGGGCCAACTCAGGTAGGTTCATTTTGTCTTCTTATAATTATTTACCTTTTGTTCAAAACATGTAAAGAAGGTAAAAACATCTCCTCTCTATTTTTGTCTTTAATAAGAACAAAAGGTAAATTAAAAAAATGAGTGGGCCAAAATTCCTCCACAGCACTGTAAAAGACTCATTGCCAGTTATCGCAAACGCTTGATTGCAGTTGTTGCTGCTAAGGGTGGCCCAACCAGTTATTAGGTTTAGGGGGCAATCACTTTTCCACACAGAGCCCTGTAGGTTTGGATTTTTTTTCTCCTTAATAATAAACGCCTTCATTTAAAAAATGCATTTTGTGTTTACTTTTGTTTGTCTAATATTGAAATTTTTTTGGGGGGGGGGTCGGGTGGGGGAGGAAGTTTTCTCTCTCCTCTACTGGTAAGATGTAGCCCAGTACAACCTGTCGCATTAAGGGAGGAGGTGTGTCCCCCTTGGGCTGGGCCCAAATGTGTGGCACGCAGGCCCACCGGCGCGTGGACACGCCCTGGTGCCACACAAAACAACCCCCAGCTATGGGCAAATAGCACCACTGCCTTGTGGTCGTCACGGGAGTGACAAAGGCTAAGGGAGACAACCCCTACAGAAAATCCGGAGTGGAGCCCCGAAGGCGGTTGGTCTTCGCGTAGCGGGACCTCCCGGCAACTCCTGTAGCCAAGTTGGTACCAACTGTATCGGCTAGTCCCTTCCATTGGACACTACCAGCAAGGCTGAGAAGGAGGATCTGTCAACTGGGCATCTCAGTTTCTCCACAACTTCGCCCTGGCCTGTGCCCTGGAGAGGTCACTCCAGTGCCGCCTTCTGCGGCAGCTCAAAACGGGGAGACGCAGTTACTGGTTAAAAGTCCAGAGCAAATTGGCGTAAGCTCGGGCACCTAGGGCTGTCTCCCGACGGTGGGAGGGATCGTTGTGTCCCACTGGCCAGCTACCGCCTGCCTTTAACTGGGCAGCCCCCAGTCAGTAAGGTGCTGGCCCGTCACGGTCCCCTTACTTCAAAGGGTGCTTGAAGTGTAGGCCAAAAGCTGAATCACGGACTGTAATCACTGCGCCAGCTAATATCAAGAAACCAAAGCCGCCAGCGCTGCGTCTGGCAACCTGGAACGTCAGAACAATGTGTCCTGGCCTCTCTGACGACCTCCAGCAAATCAACGACGCCAGGAAAACTGCTATCATCAACCGCGAGCTGAAGAGGCTCAATATTGACATTGCAGCACTGCAAGAGACGCGACTCCCGGGCAGCAGCAGCTTGAAGGAGAAGAACTATACGTTTTTCTGGCAGGGACAGGAGCCTGACGAGCATCGCCTGTATGGTGTTGGATTCGCTGTTCGAAACTCCCTTCTGTCCTCTATTGAACCGCTGTCTTCAGGCACTCCACGAGTCCTCTCTCTCCGTCTCATAACCTCCCCTGGACCAGTTAATATCCTTAGCGCCTATGCTCCGATGCTCTGCTCTTCAACTGAAATGAAAGATGCATTCTACAAGGCGCTCGAAACCAGGATCCAGCAGATCCCTGCCAAGGAGCACCTGTTTCTGCTCGGTGACTTTAACGCACGGATAGGGGCAGATCATGACTCCTGGCCCCGCTGCATTGGCCGCTTCGGCATCGGCAAGCTCAACGAGAACGGTCAACGCCTTCTTGAACTCTGCTCCTTTCATGACCTCTGTCTGACCAACACATTCTTCTCCACCAAGCCCTGTCACCGTGTGTCCTGGAGACATCCAAGGTCTCGCCACTGGCATCAGCTGGACTTCGTCATCACCAGGAGATCCCTGCTGAACCGAGTGCTGGTCACGCGCAGTTTCCACAGCGCTGACTGTGACACCAACCATTCCCTGGTCGCCACTAAGGTACGTCTCTGCCTCAGACGTGTCAACCGCTCCAAGCAGAAACCCCGACCCCGCATCAACACAGCTATGATTACAGTACCTGAACTGCGGGAACGCTATGCTAAAGTCATAAATGAAGCCCTGGCGGACTGTCCCACCGACTGTGCTTCTGCAAGGTGGAACCACATCCGTGAGGCTGTGTTTGAGACCGCCATGGTACCTTTGGGAAAAAGGTGGGGAAGAGTGCAGATTGGTTTGAAGCTGGAGCCGCTGAGATGGAACCTGCAATCGCTGCCAAACGTGCAGCCCTAATTGCCCACAAGAAGGAGCCCTCTGTGCAGAGGCTTGCTACACTGCGCGCTGCGAGGAACAATGCACACAAGATTGCAAGGCGATGTGCCAACGACTACTGGCTTAACCTCTGCCAGGACATACAGCTTTCTGCAGATCACGGAAACATGCGCAAAATGTACGAAGGCATGAAGAACGCTTTCGGTCCCAGTGTCATCAAGACCGCCCCACTTAAATCAGCTGCAGGAGATGTCATCAAGGATCGCGGTAAACAAATGGAGAGATGGGCTGAGCACTACCAAGAGCTCTACTTGAGAGTAACCACCGTCTCGAACACGGCCCTTGAGAACACCCCTCTACTGTCAGTCATGGATGAGCTTGACGCTCCACCCACCATCGAGGAGCTCAGCAAGGCGATAGACTCCATCTCAAACGGCAAGGCTCCAGGCAGTGACAACATCCCCCCTGAAATCGTCAAAACCGCAAAGGAGAGCTCGCTCTTGAAACACCTCCATGAGCTCCTGCTGCAGTGCTGGGAGGAAGGGGCTGTGCCCCAAGATATGCGTGATGTCAAAATCATCACTCTCTACAAGAACAAGGGGGAGCGGAGCGATTGTAACAACTATCGTGGTATCTCACTCCTTAGCATAGTTGGCAAAGCCTTTGCCCGTGTCGTCCTCAACAGACTACAACTACTTGCCGAACGTGTATCCAGAGGCGCAGTGTGGATTCAGAGCAACCAGGTCAACCATAGATATGGTCTTCTCTATGAGGCAGCTGCAAGAAAAGTGCCGGGAGCAGAGACAACCCCTCTTTTTGGCCTTTATCGATCTGACCAAGGCTTTTGACTTGGTCAGCAGGGATGGACTGTTTGCCCTCCTCCAACGAATTGGATTTCCCCCCAAGCTTTTGAGCATGATCAAGTCGTTCCACCAGGACATGAACGGCATTGTCCAGTTTGATAGATTATCCTCAGACCCTTTCCCGATCAAGAACGGTATGAAGCAGGGTTGTGTTCTGGCTCCTACCCTATTTGGCATCTTTTTCTCCCTGCTTCTGTGCTACGCCTTCCGGGACTCTGAAGACGGTGTCTTCCTCCACACCAGGAGCGACGGAGGCCTCTTCAACATGGCACGCCTCAGATCAAAGACCAAGGTGCGGAGC
The DNA here is from genome assembly GCA_020510985.1 of Pholidichthys leucotaenia. NCBI lineage: Eukaryota > Metazoa > Chordata > Actinopteri > Cichliformes > Pholidichthyidae > Pholidichthys > Pholidichthys leucotaenia. The sequence goes on along the minus strand of CM035841.1, from coordinate 331,814,686 downwards.
GTTCTAATCAGGGAGCTGCTCTTTGCTGATGATGCTGGTCTTGTTGCCCACACCGGGGAAGCGCTCCAGCGTCTCAACTGCTTTGCTCATGCCTGCTCTGAGTTTGGCCTCACCATCAGCCTTAAAAAGACCGAGGTCATGGGCCAGGATGTCAGCAGTGCTCCCAGTATCAACATCGGCGACCACACACTTGCGGTGGTGGACAAGTTCACCTACCTCGGGTCGATCATCTCCAGCAATCTCTCCCTAGACGCCGAACTGAACGCCCGTATCGGCAAGGCATCGACGGTGATGGCCCGTCTGGCGAAGCGAGTCTGGGACAACTCTATGCTAACCACCAACACCAAGATAAGAGTCTACATGGCCTGCGTACTGAGTACTCTCCTATACAGCAGTGAAGCATGGACCCTCTACTCCTGCCAGGAACGCCAGCTGAATGCCTTCCACCAACGCTGCCTTCGCAGACTACTGTGCGTCACTTGGCAGGACCGTGTCTCCAACATCGACGTCCTGGCCAGAGTAGATGTGCCCAGTATGTTTGCCATCCTGACAAAGAGACGCTTGCGATGGCTTGGCCACGTCAACCGAATGGAGGATGGCCGCATCCCCAAAGACTTACTGTATGGGGAGCTGGCTACTGGAACTAGATCAAAGGGACGCCCAACTCTCAGATTCAAGGATGTTTGCAAGTGCGACCTCAAGGCTGGAGGCTTCAACCCCGCCGACCTGGAGTCAGCCGCCTCCGTCCGCTCCAACTGGCGGACCATCACCCAGGATGTCATCCGAACAGCAGAGGAGAGAAGAGACACTCGCTGGGGGGAGAAGAGACTCCGCAGACAGAGGAGACTGTCGAGACCCCCACTACACTGTGAAGAATTTATCTGCAGCGGCTGCGGCAGGACCTGCAGATCCCGTATCGGCCTCTACAGTCACGCCCGACGGTGCAGCTCCCTGAATGATGACCCAAGGCACAAAACCCCCCCATGATCTTTCGAGATCGATGGAGCCAATGATTGAATGATTGAAATTTTTTTGATTTGAAACATTTAAGTGTGACAAACATACAAAAAAATGAGAAATCAGGAAGGGGGCAAACACTTTTTCACACCACTGTATATTGCTCGAATCAGTGTCAAGTGCGCGGTGTTGAGTGTAACATCACTACTCTTTGCACAGGTGGGTTAATCAGTTCCTCATTTCCTGCAAATACTACAACTGCCAGAATAACCAAATCCCAAAGGTGCAACACAATAAAATATTAAAAATAAGTGCATGTGTGCTCATTAAACTCATATCTGCATCAACTGTCTGTTATTAGGTATAAAATACATTATAAGGTAATGGGACCATAGTCTTCATTACATTTCCTTCCCTTTCACGTAAGGCAACAATACATCAATCTTAATACATGAAGGAAAGACTGTCAGCTACTAAGTTTGACTTCCCTGGTTGATAGTATACTGTGAAGTCATGGTGTATCTATAATAGGCAATGGCTGAAGATGGGCACGGGCAACTCCTTTGTTTGAGCTGAGCTGACATGTTTGACATAATAAACAAAACTGTTGGACCTGTGTGTACATGCCTGGCCATGCAAAACGACTAGCAATTCTGTTAAGAGTTTTGTGAAAACCTAGGTGTCCTGCCCACGGGATTGAATACCCAGTCTCTATAACCTTCTGCCTGAGAACGTATGGTAATGCAATAGCATCAGTCTTGACTTTGTACTAATACAGAACACCATTTTTAACAACATAGATTGCATCTGCCAAAACCTCCACTTTGTGACGTTTCTTTCCTTCAACTTCAGAAACTTGGTCGAACCAAGGTTATAATGTGGGGTCAGCCTGCTGAAGTGATGATATATCAGAGTGTCAAAATCCAATAACAGTTTAGACATTTGCTCATCAGTCTCTGCTCTAGGACTACCCAAAAACTTATCCCTTCTCCTTTGAGCTCTAGATTTATTACGGGGAATGTACGATCGCTACTCAATAAAACTGACAAGCTAGGGACTATCTCCCGCTATGAGAGCGTGTACAGAGAGAGTAGCTTGAAGTTGTTTACCGAGACATGGCTAACAGAACTAGCAACAGATGCTAACATCGAAATAGAGGGTTTCCATGCAATAAGGGCAGACCAGACACCAGACAGTGGGAAGGCAAGAGGCGGGGGAGTGATAATGTATGTCAATAACAGCTGGTGGAGACCGGGACATATCACGGTTAAGGAACAGCACTGCAGCAAAGACATCGAGTTGCTAGCTGTTAGCATGTGGCCTACCTATCTCCCGAGGGAATACTCACACGTGATCTGCATTGTTATTTATGCAAATCCGACGGCGAACGCTGGGACAGTGCGGGATGTCATCCACTCAGTAACTGGCAGGCTGCTGACAGAACACCCAGATGCTCTTCTCCTCATCTCAGGTGATTTCAACCATATTTCACTGTCCCCCATTCTACCCACGCTCACCCAGTATGTCACATGCCACACTAGAGACAATAAAACATTGGACTTATTCTATGCGAATACTAAGGAGGCGTACACCTCATCACCACTCCCCCCACTCGGGAGATCGGATCACAACTTGGTTCATCTCCTGCCGGTGTACAAACCCCTAGTACACAGACAACCTCCGGTCATGTGCACAGTGAAGTTATGGTCTGAGGAGGCAATGGACGCTCTAAAGGACTGTTTTGAAACCTCTGCCTGGGAGCAGCTCTGCGATCCACATGGTGAGGACATCGATGGCCTCACTCACACCATCACGGACTACATCAGCTTCTGTGGGGACAACACCGTACCCACCAAGACCTTACGGTGTTGCTCGAACAACAAACCCTAGATCAACCCTGAGATAAAAACACTTCTGAGAGAGAAGAAGAGGCTCTTCAGGTTGGGGAACAGGGAGATGCTGAAGTCCGTACAGAGGGAGCTAAGGAGGAAGATCAGAGAAGGCAAGGACAGCTTCAGGAAGAAGATGGAGGACAAGCTGCAACAGAGCGACATCGGTGGGGTCTGGAGAAACCTTAAAACCATCTCTGGGCTCCAGAATACCTCCTCCCAGGCCACGGGGGGGGCGGGGGCAGGGAGTGGGCGAACAATCTGAACCTGTTTTTTAATAGGTTTGGCCAACCGCCCTCCCCCCCGACTGCACAACAACCACTGCTGCCTCTAAAGTCATCGAGACCTGCTGTCCACACCCCACTCCACCAACACCCCCCCACTCCCAGCACACAGCCCCCCAACCTGACCCTCACTAAGACCCAGGTGAGGACGGAGCTGAGGAAGATCAAGGCGAGGAAGGCCTCGGGACCGGACGGCATCAGCGCAAAGCTCCTCAAGTCCTGTGCAGACCAGCTGTGTGGGATTGTGGAGCACATCTTCAACCTGAGCCTGAAGCCGGGTAGGGTACCACAGTTGTGGAAAACATCTTGTGTGGTACCTGTACCAAAGACTTCCCACCCCAAAGACCTGAACAGCTACAGACCAGTGGCCCTGACGTCTCACATGATGAAGACCCTGGAGAGACTGCTCCTTGCTCACCTCAGCCCCCTGGTGGGACCAACAATGGATCCACTCCAGTTTGCCTACCAGCATGGCATTGGGGTGGAGGATGCAGTGATCTTCCTCCTTCACTGTTCTCTGTCCCACCTGGAGAAGCCCAGGAATGCGGTGAGGATCATGTTCTTTGACTTCTCCAGTGCTTTCAGCACTATCCAACCGATGATCCTGAAGGACAAGCTGCTGTGCGCAGGGGTGGACCAGCACCTGTCATCATGGATCCTGGATTACCTCACTAACTGTCCACAGTTTGTGAGAACCGAGATTGTGTGTCCGACACGATCATCGGTAGCACGGGGGCCCCCCAGGGAACGGTTTTGGCTCCCTTCCTGTTCACCCTTTATACTGCAGACTTCTCACACAACACAACACACTGCCATCTACAGAAGTTCTCTGACGACTCTGCGATCGTCAGCCTCATCTCCAACAGAGATGAAGCTGAGTACAGAGAACTTATCCAGGACTTCGTGGACTGGTGCCATCGGAACTGCCTCCAGATCAACGCGTAGGAAAACTAAGGAGCTGGTGGTGGACTGCCGCAGGCAAGGACAACCCCTCACAGCACCAGTAAACATCCAGGGAACAGACATTGAGATGGTGACATCCTACAAGTACCTGGGTGTTCATCTGAACAATAAACTAGACTGGTCACACAATACCGACGCACTCTACAAGAAGGGACGGCGCAGGCTGTTCCTACTGAGGAGGCTCAGGTCTTTTGGTGTACAAGGGGCGCTGGTGAAGACATTCTACGACACGGTGGTGGCATCAGCCATCACTTTTGGAGTGGTCTGCTGGGGCAGTGGCATTACAGCAGCCGATAGGAAGAGACTGAACAAACTGATCAAGAAAGCTAGATCTGTTCTGGGGAAACGCCTTGACCCAGTGGAGGAGATAGGAGAGAGAAGGATGGTGGCTAAACTGTCATCTCTGCTGGAGTCCGAGTCCCACCCTATGCAGGACATACTGAACGCACTGAGGAGCTCATTTAGCAGTAGACTACACCATCCTAGGTGCGCAACCGAGAGGTTTTGCCGGTCCTTCCTACCTACGGCTGTCAGACTGTATAACCTAAGCAGGGCTGCTCGCAGAGATAGCAAAAAAACATGACGACCTAATAGTATTGAATGCAAAAGATGCAATAGACTTGCACAGATTGTCCCCTCCAGTATACAACTAGGACAATATCAGTCGCTACGGAGGGTGACAATATGTATGGGTACATATTCATACTATGTAGGATAACTAAGTAGACGGTTATGCTGTTTATTCCATCTAGCTACAATGCTCCGCACTGTGTATATATATCTATATATTTATGTGTGCGTATGTATATTCACTGCTCTTATTTTTATTTTTATTTTTATTATCTTCTTAATTATTGCTCTGAGTGTTGCTATCCCTGTGCTGTTGCAATCCTGGAATTTCCCCATTGTGGGACTAATAAAGGCTTATCTTATCTTAGATTTAGCTGGTTTAACTGGTTGTACGTCCAACACCTCATAAAATGGCAGCTCTTCAAGAGGGTTCTTTGCATGCTGACCTCTGGTGGTGACATAGCTTGAAGCTAAGTATTTTGTTTCTGTCTGCACCTTAACATCATCATGAGGAGATTTTGCATTGCATTCATTTACCAAATCTAAAAGTGTAGGAATATCTAAATCCAGGATGACAGCATAAGGTAACTTGGGTGCAAGAGCCACTGGTAAAAGAAAAGTTTGGCCTCCTACTGTCAAATACACTTCTGCTATAGGAAATTATTTTTCCCCTCCATGCACACAACTTATCTTGGTTTTAACATTACTCCATAAGTCTCTTATGTCTCTAATACTACTTCCGCCCTCCCAAGAGAGCAGACGCTTTTTTCTTCTCTCCTGCTGATTTTTTCCTCCCCTCCTGTTATTACTAGATCCCAGCTTGCTGTTGTCTGCCTGCGTCTAACTGCGACCGCCGAAAAGAAATTATGGAGTTAATAAGCTGGGCTTTGAACACAATTGACACTATTTTTTCAACAAGGAAAAGTGCTCCGGGGGAAGCTGTCTGCCCCGCTGGAACGGCTCCAGTGGGCTATCTATGTGACACGGGTAAATGGAAAATGCTGTGTCTCTCTAATCTTTCTATCGAAGATATTGAAGATCTGTTTATCTTCGTAATCTTGGTGATTGGGATAATTCTGATTGGGACAGGAATTGTCTTGGTTTACCGCAAATTGCTGAAGATGGATTCAACCTATCAAAATGCTGGCCAGGCGAGGTGCATCCAACAAATTGAGAAACTGGAGAAGACCATGATAGCGACTACTGGAGAACTGTCTCGTAAGGTGGATTACATCATGGGTTCGCTCAGGTCTTTCCACGACGAATTCAAAGCTGCGCAATGAAGGATTAATGTACTGAATCTACAGAAGAAATACAAGTCTTCTCTGTGATCAGTCCTATTTGGCACTATTATTCCCCATGAAAATTCCTCCTGGCTGTCTGCAGTCTGTGTTTTTTTCAAAATCATGAGCACAAGGCCTTGGACAGCCAGCTGCAGCGCCAGATAAGACTGGGCGCCAGACAGACAAAACATCTTCTGCCAAGGGTCCTTGGGTCTCTCTTATTATCATCAACACTGCTCAACACCGCACACACATTGATTCATGAACTGATTAAAGATACTGTACACTGCTCTCTTGTGTCTTGTGAATTCTATTGTATGCTAATGCATGAGGGTTTTTTTCTGTGTAGTCAAAATTTGGCTCACATATGAGCGTTTATTCTGATTACTATGTTTTTTCTCTCTCCTATTGTGTTTTCCTCCCCCCCCCCCCCCTCTTTACCTCCACTGTTGACAGGCGCCTTGTATGGCGACGCGTCATTGGATGCGCCTAACGTGCGCGTCTTATGTCAAGTCAAATTCCTTGTGTGTTTACTTGTAAATATACTTGGCAATAAAGCTGATTCTGATTCTGATTCTGATTCTGATTCTGATTCTTGGCACCAAACTAGCAAGAACAATAGACTGACAGCTTCCTGTGTCTAGTAGTTCTTCCTCACGCTGACCATTTACTAAAACAGGTGCCGTTTTTGCAGGTTCTACTACAGAGACTGGAGGAGTGGGTCTAGGAACTGAACACAAGAGAAATGGCTTACTCTGAGCAGTGACTGGGCAGTGACTTGCATTGATAATGTCTTACATCTGGTTTTGTGCTAGGATGTGATCTTTTAGCAGAATATTTACTAGAAGTGAATTGTCTGCTAGTAGGATAATTCCTGCTCTGAACTAAATCACCACCCATTTCACCCCCATCAGACTTACTCTGTGTGGTGAAGCGACCTTCTCTGCCAAATGTAGTCCTTCACGTGCCCCTTCTTGCAGAAAGGTAGATTTCAGCCAGATTTGCAGCTTCCTTTGCAGACTTAGGGGCACGCTCCGTGATCCAGACCTCCAAGTCGAGGTCAACCATCCTCAGAAACTGTTCCAGGATCATCAATTCTGATATGTTCTTCACAGTAGATTTTTCAGATTTCACCCACTTATAAAACATGTCTTTAAGTTGGACATAAAGTTCCCTTGGGGTCTCATCCCGCTGAATGTTGAGGGCTTGAACTCTCCTCCTATAGGTGTCCACAGTAATCTCATACTTGATGAGAATAGCATCCTTAACTTTTATCATACTCCTCAGAGTCGGCCATATCCATGTGCACATAAGCACTATGTGCTTTTCCTGTAAGAAGAGGCACCAGATGTACAGCCCAGTCCTCTCTAGGCCACTGGTAAACTTGAGCCAACCTCTCAAACGTGGTGAGAAAATGCTCTACATCATCATCAACAGCCAGTGGAAGTAGTTTTGGACCTTTCTGAGTTGAAGGTTGAAGTTGAAGTCTGGGCTGAAAGCACATCTGTTGGTTCACTGAACTAGGCCCCTCACCAGGTTCATCTCTGGCCTCATTTTGTGTGCCCTCGTCTCTCCTGATGTCCTCTTGGCCCTGTTGCTGCTCCTCTTTTAGCTGTTTCACTTGAGCCTGGATCTGCTGAAACTGGTGATGCATACTTTCCCATCTTTGTTCTTGATAGGCTGCTTCTCTCTTCAGTTGCTGGTCTCTTGCTGCCTGAGACTGGATTAATGATTTGACCAGTCCAGTAATCAGGAGAACACTGAACAACAGTGGTGTACATGGCAGGGATGCAAGGAGAAAGCCACTGCTCTCCAAAAAGAACAGTGTTGCTCTTCTGCAGTTTACCAAAGGTCACGTAAACAAGCCAGAACAGATGGGCTCAAAATAGAACTTTTTGGTTTGAATGAGAAGTTTTATGTTTGGAGAAAGGAAGACACTGAATTCCAGCTGAAGAACCTTATCCCATCTGTGAAACATGGTGGTGGTGGTATCATGGCTTGGGCCTGTTTTGCTGCATCTGGGCCAGGATGGTTTGCCATCATTGATGGAGCAGTAAACTCTGAATTATACCAGCGAATACTAAAGGAAAATGTGAAGACATCTGCCCATGAACTGAATCTCAAGAGAAAATGGGTCATACAGCAAGACAACATTCCAAAGCACACAAGTCGTTCTACCAAAGAATTGCTAAAGAAGAATAAAGTTAATGTTTTGGAATGGCTAAGTCAAAGTTCTGGCCTTAATCCAACTGAAATGTTGTGGAAGGACCTGAATGTCACAATAACCGTAATTATGTCATACCGTGGTATGGACCCGCCTACCGCAGAGGAAAACGACCAACCGCGGTGTTCACTTTTTTGTGTGTGTGGCTGTATCTTGTTGTTCATTTATGTGCCCCTATTGATTATTAAATAAATTGCTAAATGAAGTGTATTTTTTATTACCAGCAGCATGTTTGCACACGGTACTCTAGAAGCTTCCACAGCACACGGTGCTGCCGCTGTTTTGGGCACTCTCTCCAGACGGACTCCAGCAGGCAGTTAGTGATGAAAGCGTTTGGACTCCTTGTTAAATACAGCATTAACAGTGAGCACTGAAAGGGCAGAAAGCGTGTTATTTCCTTCTGAGTGGAGTGTGTATGATCCTGACTGTGTATGCTCTGTGTATGAGCTCTGAGAGCAGCTTGTTTGAATGAGATTTTTTGGACAGCGGCAAAAATCACAGAGAAAAAAGCCACGCAAGGTCCTGTACGGCGACTGTTCTGCTTATAAGCTGAATGTCACTGCAGTCTCCAGTTCACACACCCCTTAGTTACCGCCACTGCTTTATGAAAATGATTTTTTTTAAAACAGAATCAGCAGTTCATGCCTGTATAATAATGTAATATGTACATATGTATATTAGCTGCTCTTGCTTGCTTGTTTTTTTTTTTTTTTTCTTGCCTTCTGATTGTTGCTCTGAGTGTTGCTATCCCTGTGCTGTTGCAATCCTGGAATTTCCCCGTTGTGGGACTAATAAAGGCTTATCTTATCTTATAAAGGCTTATCTTATAAAGAGTGGCGCGCCGCACAGTTGTTACACACGTGCATAAAGTTGAGAGCAAGCTGCAGCGAGACTCTCACAGCTTCCCTCATTTGCCACATAAGTTATAAACCCTGTTTAAATTACGAATCCACAGGATCCTAAAAACATTTGCAATAATGCCACATACTGCGGTATTGAGCTGTCCACCATCACCGCAGGGGAAATTCCTCTACCGCGACAGCCCTAACCTGAAGTGAGCAGGTCATGCAAGGAAACCCACCAACATCCCAGAGTTGAAGCTGTTCTGTACAAAGGAATGGGCTAAAATTCCTCCAGGCTGATGTGCAGGACTGATCAGCAGTTATTGGAAATGTTTAGTTGCAGTTATTGCTGCAAAAGGGGGTCACACTAGATACTGAAATCAAAGGTTCACAAACTTTTGCCACTCACAGATATGTAATATTGGATCATTTTCCTCAATGAATAAATGAAAGAAAAATACGTTTGTGAAAATCTGATGTTTATTTCATATTTATGCAAAAATATGTAAGATTCTAAAGGGTTCACAAACTTTTAAGTATCACTGTATCAGCTAAGAAATATGCATTAATTAAAACAAAACGGCTCAGAAATACTTTAAAATGGTTCAATCCCAGTTGTTTTGCGGGAAAACGCGTCATGCGCACTGCTGAGAAGGTGATCGGCTGCAAGCTCCCATCTCTCCAGGATCTGTACATCTCCAGGACCCGGAGGCGTGCTGGCCTGATCATAGCCGATCCCTCACACCCTGGTCACGTACTGTTTGCCCCTCTCCCCTCAGGTAGAAGACTTCGGTCCATCCAGACTAAAACCTCCCGTCACATGAACAGCTTCTTCCCCTCTGCCATCAGACTGCTGAACACTAAGTGACTTATTGACTCTCGTGCACTATGTACAGCAGCTCAACCAGACTCATGTCAATCATCACTGTTTTCTTCCTGCATTACCGTCTGCACTATATGGTTCTCCACATTAACTGCTGCTCGCTAATATATTTAAATTGCTGACTAGTATTACTCACTCTTATTCTACACTTTATTGCATGTATAGTTTATTTCTTTTATTTTATCATGTTTAATGTTGCAGCATTGCACCGAGACAAATTCCTAGTTGTGTACTACATGAACAATGGCAATAAATCTGATTCTGATTCTGATTCTGTTTTCTGAATTTGCAGCTGCAATCTGCTGTTGTCTGTTACAGGGCAAAATCAATGCTACATAACTGGGAGATATCAGAAAAATATCAGCAGTATTTGTTGATCGCTGAAATTAGTCAATAAGGTAAATATTTGTCAGTACTGATGCTAGGCCAATATATCGGTGCATCCTTAGATTCTACTGTAAATGATATACCCTTATTGAATTTAGGCATCTGTTCACAAAGAAACAGATTAGAATAAAGTGGAAGCTTCTTCTTCCCTTACATTAAACACATACACAGTATGTCCAGTATTATGTAGTATGTCCAGTGTCCAGTACTGCACACAGCTGTGTCAGTATTGGACCATGCAAACTAAATGTAACTCTATTTACCCCCCCCCCCTCCCCCCATAATAGCAAGAAAGGTTTGTTACTTGATTGGCTAACTTTGTTAAAACAATCTGAGTACAGTTTTCACTGCATAAAAACAAAAATATTTTAATGCCTTCATAGATTTCAGCTTAATTGCTCCTCTTTTCTTCTACATGCATTTTGACATGCAGTTGTAAAACAGCAGTGATGGGATATTTGTAATGGATCTTCCATGACTATGTACTTGAACTACTTACATCAGTGAAACCATTAGGAAGTGAATTTTATCTCACTGAATTCTGACAGTTTAGATTTGCACAGATGTGTGCACCACAGTGTATGTGTGTGTGTGTGTGTGCTTGAACATTCAGTCTGATTAATGAGCGGTCTTCACATAGAACAGAGAATATGTAGAAGATGAGTGGCGAGAAGATGAGGAGGACAGAGAGTAGAGTGCTGGGGATCCATAGGTCACAGGCGTTACACTTATTGGCGGCACGATTCTTGTGTTTTTGACACAGTTACGAGAGGGTGGCTCTTGTGTTTGACAGCCTGACCACTGCTTCTCTCAGGAGGAAGATGAATTGGAAACGGAGCTCCTCATGAGTCCAAATAACTGAGCCGTCCAGACTAAACAAGCCATTGCAGTGAAAGTTGGGTTCCTGTGACATGGTGTTTAGAAACACGCGTTTTAGGAGCTGACACACTGATACCCCCAAATATGGTGACATTTTGGTCAGGTTAACCAAGAAAGACACGGATGCTGATGTTCAGGAGGAATGCTTGTTTGTGTATAGGATAAGTCCATTAGAAGGTTGGAAGTAGCAGTTTACAAAATTTTTTGTGTCAAAGGATGACACAGAAACATCTACTGTGTGAATTGTTTAAAGCCTCGGTCACATTGAGGATTATGGAACATGTCTATATGTAAACGCTCTGTCTTCCACTAAGTTTGAAAACATTTGATGTTCAGAGTGAGGAAGAGATAAAAGCGCAGAACACACTGTTGGATATCAGGGGAAAACCCTAAGGGCCCCTTTACATAGCACAGAGATTATTGGGTGACCTCTGAGAGATCAAAAATTGGCCCGATCTCTCAATGATCTCCCAAAGCCTTGAAAAACTGGTTTCTGTGTAAATGTTTGGGAGAGTCTTGTGCAATCAAAAATTAAATTTTTGGCAGCCTTCATGGCAATCTATAGAGATCCTTGAAAGATCCTAAAGAGTTGAGTGAAAGACCAGGGACCGCATGTACAAAGGCTTGCGTAGATTTCTTACTGAAAGATGTCGTACGTTTAAATCAAGAAAATTCCATAAACCAAAAAAAAAATCCAGATGTATGAAACAGTGCGTATGCAGGAATCCAAGCACATTTCCTTTATACATCCCAATCTACTTGAAATTGAACACACGTGAGGAAATACCAGACTCCTCCCTTGAGACACCTCCATTTGAATATGCAATTAGATGCAAATAGATATATACAAGCGCTGCACGTTTGATTCTCCTGTATCCATGATCAAAAATGATGGATTTAATGGAATTTCACGGACTGTGAGTTGGAGGTAGAGGCACATAAAAATGTTTGGCACGCTGTCCTCTGGCATTAGCGCTGGATACAGGTAATTCAATAGTCTGCTCACAGCCCTATAAGATTAGTTTACTGTTTTCCTTTATTCAGACAGGAATGAGAAGGAGATGTTTATTTAACCTCAACATGTTTCGACTGACGTCTGCAGTCATCTTCAGAAGTGTCAGCTGATCGCTGTAATTTGTGGCCAGCGGGGTGGATCAGCTTGTTGAATAAAGGAAAACAGTAATGAAAAAGAAGACAATATGAACCTATTTAGTGGGTAGCCACGGTCACCTGGTAGTTGAAAGCAGATCATATTAGACTTGACAAGTACATATTTTATGTCCAAAATGCAAATCTCATCCTTTATAGTTACAGTGGTATGAAAAAGTGTTTGCCCCCTTCCTGATTTCTCATTTTTTTGTATGTTTGTCACACTTAAATGTTTCAGATCATCAAACAAATTTAAATATTAGACAAACATAACACAAGTAAACACAAAATGCAGTTTTTAAATGGTGTTTATTATTAAGGGTAAAAAAAAAATCCAAACCTACATGGCCCTGTGTAAAAAGTGATCCCCCCCCCGTTAAAACATAAATTAACTATGGTTTATCACATCTTTGGAAAGCTGAGTTCAATTTCTCTAGCCACACCCAGGCCTGATTACTGCCACACCTGTTCTCAATCAAAAAATCGCTTAAGTAGGACCTGCCTGACAAAGTGAAGTAGACCAGAATATCCTCAAAAGCTAGACATTATGCTGCAATCCAAAGAAATTCAGGAACAATTGAGAAACAAAGTAATTGAGATCTGTCAGTCTGGAAAAGGTTATAAAGCCATTTCTAAAGCTTTGGGACTCCAGCAAACCACAGTGACAGCCATCCATCCATCTGTCTTCTACCGCTTAATCCTTTTTGGGTTGTGGGGGGCTGGAGCCTATCCCAGTATCTTTGGGCGAGAGGCAGGGTACACCCTGGAGAGATCGCCAGTCCATCGCAGGGCCACCACAGAGAGACAGACAGCCATTCACTCTCACATCCATACCTAAGAACAATTTAGAATCCCCAGTTGATGCCAGTTAACCTAACCTGCATATCTTTGGACTGTGGGAGGAAACCGGAGTACCCAGAGTAAACCCAACCAGACATGGGGAGAACATGCAAACTCCACACAGAAGGGTCACCGATGGTCTGGGGGTGGGATCAAACCCACGATGGTCAGGGGTGGAATTGATCTCGTGACCTTCTTGCTGTGCTGCCACAGTGCTAACCACTGCCCCAACACAACAGAGCACAGTGAGAGCCATGATCCACAAATGGCAAAAACATGGAACAGTGGTGAACCTTCCCAGAAGTGGCCGACCAACCAAAATTACCAAAGAGCACAGCGACGTCCCTGTACACCAGACAAGTACAGAGGATGGCTACTTCCATTTTAAATGATGACTCCCGCCCTTTGCACTGCCACTTTCAGCTTCTTCCCTCAAGACGGAGGTTTGCTTTCCCAAAAAGTAGAACCCAGCGCTACAAAAACAGCTTTGTCCCCGCTGCTGTCAAAGAGTTGAACAAGCTGTGAAAATATATTGTACATAATTTAGGTACCTATTTATTAACTTCATTTTATATTTACTTATTTTTGTAGGATGTCACTTGGGCTCTAAATATTTTATTGGGTTTTAGACCTTTGAGTTTTTTAACCTCTTTGACTAGTTTTTAACTTTTAATATGACCCTTCTCTCTTACTTCTGGTTTTTCCCTCATCTCTTTGTCTTTTTATACCCTGATTGATGGAGCCTTCAGTATTTTTATCATGTTTACGGTCAGCTTCATGTGTGCCTGTGTTTGTGTCTATGTTGAATGTAATTAGTGGCTTGTAAATATGGATGTCACCAGACTGCAAAACAAATCTACCTATGGGTACAAATAAAGTAACCTGAACCTGAACCTGAACCTGACGATTCATCCAAGAGGTCACAAAAGACCCCACAGCATCCAAAGAACTGCAGGCCTCACTTGCCTCAGTTAAGGTCAGTGGTCATGACTCCACCATAAGAAAGAGAAGGGGCAAAAATGGCCTGCATGGCAGAGTTCCAAGACAAAAACCACTGCTGAGCAAAAAGAATATAAAGGCCCGTCTCAGGTTTGCCAGAAAACATTTTGATGATCCCCAAGACTTTTGGGAAAATACTCTGTGGACTGACGAGACAAAAGTTGAACTTTTTGGAAGGTGTGTGTCCCATTACGTCTGGCGTAAAAGTAACACAGCATTTCAGAAAAGGAACATTATACCAACACAGTGATTCCTCTGGCGTAAAGACCTTGACACGGTGGCAACATATTTTTCCGGGGGGGGGGGGGCAAACACATGACACGATTGTTACCGGAACATGTTAATTTTATACTATTTATTTCTTTTTCAAATTTAGCATAGTAACTTTGGAGCTTACCATTGGTAACTTTGGAACTTACCATTTGAAGTATTGTACAACCGAGGCTTGAATATTGGAATATTGGGCAAGTTGGGGTCCCACCCAGACGTCCTGTGTTTAGACTTTTTAGTGGTGTCATCCTTCTCTCCTTCCTCTGCTCTCACCTCTCCTGGACCCTCTGCCTGAACACTTTCCTCTCCTTGGCTCCTCTCTTCTGTCTCATCTTGCCCTCTCTGAGCTCTGTCTAATTCAGGTTCTCTCTCTGTCTGTGGTGGTATACAAACAGGTTAGAAAATATTGTGTCATGTTTTGTCCTGCAGGATTTTTTTGTCATGGTTTACATAAATGACAGAAATACGTGTATTTTTTTGTATTTTTATTCTAGTGTTTCTTTTTTTCCTTTGAGAGAGTAGGGAAGGGAATAAAAAACATTGATAATAGTAATGTACTCATGCATACTTACATTATGTGATCAGGTGGGTATAGTAACCAGAAATTCTACTCATGTGAAAACAGTGCTTTGAAATTAGTAATTTAAAAGTAGACAACCAAAAATTTCTAGGTGAGTTAAGGGTAGAAAGAGCACCCACTTAAAAACTTGAGTAATAACTTCAGTCTTGAAGGTTTGAGGTTTTTCTAAAAAATTTATAACAATTTTCTTATAGTTTTCTACTTTTCTCTGTAAATTTATCTAAATTTGCAACCATTTTCCTCCAATTTGTCATGATTCCTCGTGCGCCATTACGCAGCGCACGAGGGAAGGAATGAAAAACCCACTTGCTGG
Organism: Pholidichthys leucotaenia; assembly: GCA_020510985.1. Lineage (NCBI taxonomy): Eukaryota > Metazoa > Chordata > Actinopteri > Cichliformes > Pholidichthyidae > Pholidichthys > Pholidichthys leucotaenia. Next base: position 331,799,374 of record CM035841.1, on the reverse strand, counting down.
AGTAGAACGTGCCATTTATTAACATAAACTTCAACAAAGTAACAAGTCCAGTAACCACACAAATACAGAGGGTTGTAATGTTGAGATTAGGCCACCAGATATGCAGGAACGCCACCTGGATGCTCTACAGCCCGACGGAAGAATTGCCTAGCTCCGCGGGGCTGCGGTCAGCACAGGGAGAAAGGCAAACATGAAACTTACGGAACTGGAGTGATCTGGGGCTGTCCGTGCAGTCAGGGGGATGAGGGAGTAAGCAGGGCCAGCCGCTAACATCAAGGGATTAACCGAATTTGAAATGACAGGCTGAACAAACGCAAAGGTAATGAATGCGCATACATGGAGAAACACACTGCCACGTATGGAGGTGAATGCTCCGACAATCTCTTCCCACAAACGCAGCGTATTTGTAATCATAGTGCTAACAAGGGAAGAGATTGCCAGTGTGAGGAAGCGTGGTCTGAACATAATTAAACCCTGGTGTGCATGAGTGAGTGTATGAGCGTGTGAATGGGAATGAATGGGGTGTGTGTGTATGTGTGTGTAAACACCCATAATGAACTACAGCTGATGGCACTTGACAGGAGGAGGGGGTGTGCCCGAGCTGTCAGGCAGCGAAGGCCCAATAGCTCCCTGAAGCACTTGGTGAAAAACAGGGCAAAATAACCATAAGTCAGAACTGGGATTGAAACCACCAAACCCAGGTTCGTGACACAATTTGTAGTTTCCTCTTGTAAAATTGACTTTTCTTGTACGTTTGAAACTTTATTATAAATTTGTGGATTTTTTTATGGCTTATTTTTGTCTGTTTTAAAAAAATACTGTTTTTTAAATAAATTTGAAAGACTGTGGTAATTTTTTTTACTTTTTTCTTATAACAGTTTACATTTTTGACCATAACTTTGCAGTCAGAACAATAATTTAACTCTGATTACACAGAAAAAATTGTATTTAATGAAATAAATTAACTTAAATGATCAAGGATGCTGTTATTTCTGTTATAATATTTCTTTATATTTATAGTTGGTTTTTTATTTTTTTTAGAAATCTCCTCACCAGCCAGACAGCAGGAAAAACCTCCCTTATTTTGAAATCCAAATGTTGACACGTTTAGTTTGTCTGAAGGCTGCTGACAGATTAAAGTCACTGACTTTGTGAATTTCGCTCATCTTAACTTGCCGGGTACATAATGGGGAACATAACTTAATATTGTAGTGGCTGGTGAAATATATCCTCAGCAATTCATCAGTCCCCCTTGCCTTTCCCTTCATATGAAGCTGGCTGCATATGAATTCTAACCACATTTCTTAGCTAAGTGACTCTTCCATTATTGCTCCCATTTCCAGCGGGTTAAAACCATGATCAACGCCTCCAGTGCTTACATACCTCTTCTGATTTTTTTCCGAGTTTAAAATACTTTAATAAACTCATGTTTCTCTCAGACAGTCACGCTAGCAAGACACTCTGCCTGGTGACTGACTGGAAAGCTCACCCTGGGTGGGGCACTTCTGAACTCCACACGGATGACGGTCATGTGTGTTGTTCGTGTGTGTGCTTGCGGAAAGTCATTGCTTCATATATTGAAGGGTTTGTTTGCAAAAACTGATAAACGCTACTTCCATGAAAATTTCACTCTTTACATCAAACAGCTGTTGACATTACCTACTTAAAGAAGTTCAAATCATTTAGTCTCAAAAGCCAAAATGTCCTATGTTATAGACACTACAAATTCATAGTTTTTTTTTTTGGTTTTTTTTTTTTAACAAAAGCAGATAACTCCACAGGGCAAATCAGTACTTGGTATTTGGGTCACGTGACTCATCTTGGCTGCCTTCTCGGTCTGCTTGCTCTGACTGTTTTCCCTGGCTGTGTTCGGAATGTTCACTCACTCACTCACTCCCTCCCTACTCACTATATAGTGAATTTAGATATAGTGGACTATACAGTAAACTCAATATAACAATAAAATTAACCGCTTTCGGACACTACAGGGCTTGTTTTCGCGGCATGGTTAATGACATCATCACGGGAGACAGTAAAATGTGACAGACTAATGGTGGTAAAAAAATGAATACCTGCATGTAGTTTGTAGTAAATATGTATTAAATCAAATCATTTTTGCTGAATTATTAAATATTAATACCTTAAAGTAGTTTATGTTATGATATGATGTGAAGCTCTTCTGTCATTACTCCTTTGGCTGCACATTCACTATATAGTGCACTATATGGGGAAGGAGTTTCTTTTTTTTTTCCAGCCTTATTCCTTTTCTTTTTGTACTGTGCACACCAATGAAGAGAGAGAGAAATGCCATATCAGTTCTCCTGTATGTGCTGTACGTATAGTAGTATTGACAATAAAATCTTTGAATCTTATAGCTATATTATACAGTGGGGGTTTCTCCACCCAGAGAGGGCAAGGGGAAGGGGGAACAATGGACCCAAGGAGGAGGTGTCACCGGAGTGTATCAGACGGGACGGTTGGGTCTATGCGCCCCCCGCCGCTGAGGGTAGAAAGGTGTAAGAGTGGCCCCGGCGTAATGTCATGTTAATGTGCCACACATTCCTTTGTTCAAACAACAGTGTGTATGGTCAGAAGTTCCAGGTCTTGATGCATGGAAATAAAGAGATAAAAGGGGAATGCACAGAGACCCGGGAGCACTGTTTGCTGTACTTCATGTTGGTGAAAGAATAAAGTTTCTGTGTCGTCTAGTTCGTTGCCTCGCCTGCCTCCTTTCTCCACATTGGTGACCCTAAGACGTGCCATGGAAAGCGAGCCAAGCATCACTCCGGAGACTTCCTGGAGGGAGAGCACCGGCACTGCATGCGCCGGCTCAGTCAAGCTCCCAGACTTCTGGCTTCACAACCCGACTGTGTGGTTTCTGCACGTAGAAGCCCAGTTCGCACTCCGTGGGATAACGACAGACAACACAAGATATTATTGTGTGGTCGCTACACTGGATGCGCGTGCCACACAACAGGTGACAAACCTGCTACAGGAGCCACCAGCCCAAGGAAAATATGAAGCACTCAAGACGATGCTTCTCCAGCGTTATGCCCTTTCTGACAGTGAGAGGGCAGAGAAACTCCTACCGTGTTCAGAGTTAGGGGACAGATCACCAGTGGAGCTCATGGAGAGCATGCTGGCACTGAGGGGGAAGGATGATGAATCTTTCTGTTCCCCCACTTGTTCCTCAGGAACCTACCAACTACAGCGAGGGCGATCTTGGCCAACTCACCACAGCTGGTTGCTAAGGACTACGACCGCATCATTTTGGCGACCAGAACTCTCAGCGCACAGGCAGTGGCACCAGCATCCATGAGGGACTCCAGCGAGGTTGAGGAGCCATGGGTGGTAGCCAGGACAGACACCAGGAGACAAAGGAACGGGGCGATCTGTTTTTATCATCGCTGTTTCGGCTTGAATGCCCAACGCTGCCTAGCGCCATGCCAATTCAAGGAGCCGGGAAGATGGCACATTCAGAATTCGGTTGCAGCTGCGATCGATGGCAACAGGAACAGTCTGCTTTATGTCACAGACACACATTCGGGGAGACAGTTTTTGGTGGACTCCGGCTCCCAGAAGAGCCTCATCCTACCGGTCAATGCAGACAGGGTGGCAGGAGGCAGTGGTCCCAAGCTCACGCCTGCTAATGGATCCACCATCAGGACATTTGGTGAGGAGACATTGACGATATGCTTACATGGACGCAACTTTCAGTGGGACTATGTGATAGCTGCATGTTCCGGCCCCGTTCTAGGCGCAGATTTTGTATGCGTGTATGGGTTGTTAGTCGATGTTGCTAATAGGAGATTAGTGGACGCTGTCTCTTTCACCTCACTGCCCTGTACAGCTTGGGGAGCTGGGTCGGCAACACTGGCTAATGTTATAGCTCCAGGGGGTAAGTACCAACAGTTGCTCACACAGTCCCCGGCACTCACGGTCCCGACTTTTTCATTTGCGGTAACAAAACACGGGATTGAACACTTCTTAACGACAAAAGGCCTGCCGGTGTTCGCGCAACCTTGGTGCTTGGACGCAGCTAAACTGGCCAGCACGCAAGAGGAGTTTGCCAACTTAGAGCAGTTGGGCATCGTCAGGCACTCCAACAGCCCTTGGGCATCCCCACTACAGCGTGGCGACCGCGCTTGAATAACACCACGTAACACGATCGTTATCCAATTCCGCACATCCAGGATTTTTCCGTGCACCTGGCCGGGGTGTGCGTTTTTTCTAAAGTGGATCTAGTCCGCGGATATCATCAGGTCCCGGTGTGCACGGAAGATATCCCAAAAACAGCAGTAATAAATCCTTTCGGCCTTTTCAAGTTTTTACGCATGCCGTTTGGATTAAAAGGCACAGCACAGACTTTCCAGAGGATGATGGACGCGGTGCTTCGCAGCTTGTCCTTCGTGGCTTGTCTACTTAGACAACATTTTGGTAGCCAGCGCATCCGAAGAGGAGCACATTGCCCATCTCGTGACAGTTTTCCAGAGGTTGGAAGCGCATAGGCTGATAGTTAATTCGGCGAAGTGCCAGTTCAGTGTGCCAGTGATTGATTTTTTTGGCCACCGCATTTCCCCGGAGGGGGCAAGCGCATTGCCGGATAAGGTGCACGCTGTGTCGGATTTTCCACGTCCGCAGACCGTGAGAGCACTACAGGAGTTTTTGGGAATGGCTAATTTTTATAACTGTTTCCTTGCCCGGGCAGCCCAGCTGATGCAGCCGTTGTATGCCGCACTTAAAAAAAAAAAAGAAGCCTGTGGAAACTGTCGACTGGACTCCCGAGCGAGACCGGGCTTTTACAAACGCCAAAACAGCGCTGGCCCACCCGGATCCATCTGCACGGATAGCGCTCACTACAGATGCATCTTATGTTGCCATAGGGGCAGTGGTGGAGCAGTGCGTCTCAGGTTTGTGGCAGCCGCTCGCATTTTTTAGCCGAACTTTGCACAACAACGAACACAAATACAGCTCATTTGATAGAGAATTGCTGGCTCTCCACCTGGTGATGCGCCATTTCCAGTTCTGACTGGAGGGGCGCGAGTTCACCACGGACCATAAGCCACTGACGTACGCGATGTCCAAGGTCTTGGAACCGTGGTTGGACCGGCAGCAACAGCATTTGGCCACAATTTCAGAGTTTAGGACCGACGTTCAACATGTTGCTGGTAAACTCAACGTCGTGGTCGATTGCCTGTCACGCGTTGGGCCTTTCACTCTTGAAAGGGAGTGGCATCTCATAATGCCCATCCTCTTTGAGTTTAATGCCTTCTTTGATCTTTGTCAGGAATCTGAGATCTTCTTGGGAGATCTTTACATCTTCAGAAGCCTTTTCCACAAAATCTGACTCCAACATTTTGATCATATCGTCAGGTGAGACCATTTCCTTTATCTGAGTTCTGTACACATAATGAACTTCGCTGGTGAGGTTCGAAGAGGGCTGAATACCTGGCACCACTTGCTTTGCAATGACTTGGTGACTCACTCCGATAACATCTCCATAATCGAGACATGGATTGCCAAAGCCCACAATACTCCATCCCAGATCAGTCCTTTGTGCAAATGGCTGGCTTTCCTTGCCGGACACAATTTGTCGGGGAACAAGAGCTTGAGGACAGTTGTAGCCAATTAGAAGGCCCACGTCACAACTTTGGAGTGGAGCAAACTCATCTGCGATGTGTTCAAGATGTGGCCATGCCTTTGCTGTACTTGGTGTTGGAATATGATCTTGATTTGCTGGAATAAAGTCTCTTGCATACGTCACTGGCAGGGATATGGTCTTGTTGGAGTAAAACCCTCTTACTTGTAACCCAGATAGCTTGTGACAGGACAGAACTGTGTTTCTTGAGGACACAGTAGTAAGCTTTAGCTGAACTGGTTCACCTTTAGTGTTCAGAGCTCTTGACATTTCTTCGAGGATGAAGGTTGTGTCACTCTGTGTATCAAGGAGTGCATACACAAGAACTTCACGCTCTGGCTCACTTTCGGCTGACACCCATACATACTACACTGTCGCTTATAGACATTCAAGTATGTTCCAGACAAAATAGCATACAGTAGTTTTCAGGACTTGTCTGTTTTTGCAAAAGAATGGCTTGTGGACTTATCTGTTTTTGCAAAAACAGAACTAATAAATTGCCAAAAAGTAACAATGAGTTGATGTTTGATTATTTGCTTTATTATGTCTGAGATGCTCATATTTCAAATGACTGTGTCTTAGAAGCTGATTTGGAAATACTAACACCTATAAAGCTACAGAGGAAAAAGTGTTTTTTTCTCATTTTGAGCACAACTGTACTTTTCTGTTTTTGCAACAGAACTCTTCTATTTTTCTTAAATTTATATCTCCTCATAAGCGTGGCAGAAATTTTTCTGGCGCGGCGGACCGCCACCCTGCCAACAGTAAAATATGGTGGTGGTAGTGTGATGGTCTGGGGCTGTTTTGCTGCTTCAGGACTTGGAAGACTTGCTGTGGTAAATGGAACCATGAATTCTGCTGTCTACCAAAAAATCCTGAAGGAGCATGTCCGGCCATCTATTTGTGACCTCAAGCTGAAACACACTTGGGTTTTGTGGCAGGACATTGATCCAAAACACACCAGCAAGTCCACCTCTGAATGGTTTAAGAAAAACAAAATGAAGACTTCAGAGTGGCCTAGTCAAAGTCCTGACCTGAATCCAATTGAGGTGCTGTGGCATGACCTTTAAAAGGTGGTTCATGATCAAAAATCCTCCAATGTGGCTGAATTACAACAATTCTGCAAAGATGAGTGGGCCAAAATTCCTCCACAGCACTGTAAAAGACTCTGCCAGTTATCACAAACACTTGATTGCAGTTGTTGCTGCTGTGGCCCATCCAGTTATTAGGTTTAGGGGGCAATCACTTTTTCACACAGGGCCATGTAGATTTGGATTTTTTTCCCTTAATAAGAAACACCTTCATTTAAAAAACTGTATTTTGTGTTTACTTGTGTTATCTTTGTCTAATATTTAAATTTGTTTGATGATCTGAAACAGAAAAACGTACAAAAAAAAGAGAAATCAGGAAGGGGCAAACACTTTTTCACACCACTGTATATACAACTTACATGGATTAAACATACTACTACTGTAAATGAATGAAGTGTGCTGGGGAAAGGGTGACACTGTTGCATTTCAAACTTTACGCATGTGTTTATTGATATAACAACTGTACGCACAGAGACAATTGGGGGCTTGGTAGAATGCTGTGAAACTGTAGTTTAATCAGCAAAAAAAGGAAGTCATTTACTCAAACCACTGAGTTGTAATGAAGCCTTGAAGACAGGGTGATATTTGGGGGTACATAGGCGCATTGCGCATGAGGTGGGTTATTTAGGACAATTACATGAAGAAGCCAAGAAGCCACCCATCCGCACAGTGCCAGCTTGTAGTTTGTTCCCAACAATGCTGTTCATTAGAATCGCTAGGAAAACTGTCTCTCGCTGCAAATTGGCTTTGATGTTGGCCTGTTCAACTGCATTGTATGGGAATATGATGTACATGGGTGACAGCCGATTAATGCCATCCCACACAGCTGGCATAGCTCGGCTCAGTGTCGACTGGGAAATTCCCGATTGGTCTGCCAGCTCCCTCTGGAATGCTCCTGTTGCCAGGAACCCCAGTGTTGTCAGCACCTGCACTGGGACAGGCAGCGCATGGCTTCTCACCGTGTCGCGCTTCAAGAGCAGACGTAGATCTCTTTTTTTTTTTTTTTCCCTTGTCCTGTCAGGCAGCTAGGTAAGCAGAACAGAGATCTGTTACCCTTACTGTGTCAAAACAGATTTACTTTGCCAAAAGGAGCTTTATACAGTGCCTACCCATGTACTGTATATTGTTGTAAACTCCTCCTGTAATAACTTTAAATTGTCACGCGGTGGCCCTCGCGAGCCACCATAAGACGCCTAAAGTCGCCAGTGAGGTTTGCAATGATGTTTAATACGAGAACACAAGGTTCCATACACAAAACAATGAGCCACTGTGGGCAAAACACACTACACAAGATACATGGGACCGTAAGGCTACACCCAGCTACTTAACGGTCTTAACCAGGAACAAGGAAAGGGTGACGTCTGAGACGAGAACCACTCGCTCAACGTCTGGCACAAAGTACTCACAAGAAATGTTAGACGAGACTGCTGCATTGTACTGCTGTCAGCGCCCGTATAAATGCCGGCCACTAACAAGCCGTAAATGCAGCACAGCTGTTCGGCTCTGACAGCAGGAAGCCCTTCCGAGCGCTGTCACAATAAGAGCCCAGGGAGCCAGAAGGTAACCACTGCTTTCAAAAGCCGGCAAAGATGATGTATGGCCCGAGCGTGGACGAGATAGGTGCACGGACCATAACAGTCCCTCCCCCCCGAGGGCGGGCCCCGAATGCCCATGACACCCAAGCCTCCCCTCCTCCCACCCCCTCCAAGGTGGGCGGATGGGGGCAGGCCCGGCGGGAGAGGGTCAATTCACAGGCCAAAAACTAAGACACGGAGACAATCAGGGGAAAAAAAGGAGAAAAAAAACTCCCAAAATGCATGACATAATCACCCAGGACACGAATAACTGAAAAATATATACCACTCCCAAATGCACAAACATGATCAAGACAGGGCAAAAGAAAACAATTACAGGGCATGATAACAGAAAATACCACACTCTCAAATGCACAAATCAAATACAGCACAGGACAGCAACAAAACAGAACAATGACAGTGCCAAAATATTACCCCAAATGAACTTCACCCCCGACAGTTCGAGATGATGACAACCGGCGGAGACCAAACGCCACGGGAACAGTTCTGGCGGTCTCCCTGCGTCCAACGGCCGACGGGTGGTCACGGGGGGCAGTACAAGACCGAGCGGCCTACCCCAGTCCCAGGCCCGGAAGGTCCACTCCTCCGGTGGCCGAACCAGGTCGCCCAGTAATAAACACAATATGTCGGGGGGCCGACCCAGGGCGCCGAACCGGCGAAGCAGTTCCTCGGGCGGCCGACCCGCATCCCTCAGCCACCAGAACCGTGGGAAGACGGCCTGCGGCGGCCTCCCTGGCAGGGGAAAGACATGGGAGAGCCGGGCCGAGTGAACAGGCTCCCCAACGGCCCCCGGCGATGGTGAGCATGGCTGGTAACTGCAACGATGGGAATGATGGTGAAGATGAGCCCGCACCATGTCAGGCGGCGAAGGGTCTGCAGCTCCTCCACCGTCCTTGACCCACACCGATGCTGCGGTTGTGGCTGCACCCGCATTGGACCCCCACTGGGTCTCGGATGCACCCGCATCGGACCCCGATTGGGCCTCGTCGAACCCCGACTGGGTCTTGGATGCACCCGCGTCGGACCCCCACTGGGTCTCGGATGCACCCGCATCGGACCCCGATTGGGCCTCGTCGAACCCCGACTGGGTCTCGGATGCACCCGCGTCGGACCCCAATTGGGTCTTGGCTGCAACCGCGTCGGACCCCCACTGGGTCTCGGCTACACCCGCGTCGGACCCCGATTGGGCCTCGTCGAACCCCGACTGGGTCTCTGATGCACCCGCGTCGGACCCCCACTGGGTCTCGGCTGCACCCGCGTCGGACCCCAATTGGGTCAGCGCAGCACCGGCGATGACCTCCGCCCCCGAACCTGGAACCTCCAGCACAGCGACCACGACTGGCTCTGCACCGGTGACTCTGCAATAAGGCTCAGAAGACAAGACAGGACCGGGATCAGAATCACCGGCAGTGACAGAGCCCAGCGAGACGAGCTCGGGCGCAGCAGACGGCTGCCCCTGACTTGTCTCCCCGAGAGGCAGGCAAAAATGCTCCAAGACAGGAAGAAGAGACACAAGATAGAGCACTTGCCTGCACTCGGGTTCTGTCGCCGTCCAGGACTTCGTCGATCCAGGCTCAGGGCGAAGAAGTTCGTCCGCAGGCTCCCACTCAGCTACGGCAGGCTCCGCAGCTGGCATGATGGTTTCTGCAGTCTGTGGATCCTTCGGCGCTGATATCCACGCCGATAACCCGCTCGGCGTGGTGGCAGGGGACCCTCGACCCGCTGGCTCGCACTGTTCCAGCGTGGAGACCCGGGGATGCTTGATCGTCGGCGCAGGCTCCAGGCTGCAGTCCGCTTTCCTCCTCTGTCCACAGCGTGGCTGCAGGGCCGGAACCAGGCTCTCCAGCACCGCAGGCCCCCTCCTCATCCGGCGACATAGGCCTGGCGTCGCGGACCACTCAGCAGAGGGAAATACAGAGGCAGCAGGTTGGATAATTAAGGCTACATCAGGAGGTAGGAGCTCGGGGGACTGCAAGCCCCGAACTCCACCCCCAGGAGTCAGACAAGGCAGGTCACAATTATGATGGAGAGAATTGACGTGCACTTGACTGTCTCCCGGAGGGAGGATGGTGCCTGCTGTAGAGGACGTAGTTCCTCCCTTTCCCCGCTGGATGGCGACAGAGGGCCCCCTGGAAGAATGAGGAGGAGCCGCTCTCGAGGGTCCACTCACGGGCTTCGCCGGGAGCGGATTCAGCCGGGGATCCTGCTGAGGTTGATCTTGGCCGTGGCGCCGACGTCTTCGACGGCCCCCGGATGACGTGAACTCCTGAGCTGGATCGGGGAACGAGGATGCCTCCTCCTCTGCTTCCTGCCGTAATCTTCCTCCATCCCACGGAGTACCTCGCGCTGTGCGGCGAGTTCATTCCTCCTAGCGACGACTTCAGGGTGGTCGTAGTAGCGCGGAAGGTTATCCAGAAGTACCTCAGCATAGTCCAGGTGCCAGCGCATGCCGTTGGGGTCGTCGTAGAAAGTAGCGGCGAGGAGCGTCCCATCAACATACTCCAGGGCGCTCGCTAGCTCCTTGCCCAGGCGCCGAACGCGGCTCCTGGATGACGGCATTCTCCCAGCACGTAATCACCCAGTCAGGGAAGAACAATTGTCCAGTTTAGCAAAAACTCACCAGGAACGGCGTCTCGGTGTGGCGCCTCTGTTTAGACGACCTGGCAGCAGTCTACTGTCACGCGGTGGCCCTCGTGAGCCACCATAAGACGCCTAAAGTCACCAGTGAGTTATGCAATGATGTTTAATACGAGAACACAAGGTTACATACACAAAACAATGAGCCACTGTGGGCAAAACACACTACACAAGGTACATGGGACCGTAAGGCTACACCCAGCTACAGTGGGGTAAAAAAGTATTTAGTCAGCCACCAATTGTGCAAGTTCTCCCACTTAAAAGATGAGCAAGGTCTCCAATTTTCATCATAGGTATACCTCAACTATGAGAGACAAAATGAGGAAAAAAAATCCAGAAAATCACATTGTCTGATTTTTAAAGAATTTATTTGCAAATTATGGTGGAAAATAAGTATTTGGTCAATAACAAAAGTTCATCTCAGTACTTTGTTATATACCCTTTGTTGGCAATGACAGAGGTCAAACGTTTTCTGTAAGTCTTCACAAGGTTTTCACACACTGTTGCTGGTATTTTGGCCCATTCCTCCATGCAGATCTCCTCTAGAGCAGTGATATTTTGGGGCTGTCGCTGGGCAACACAGACTTTCTTCTCCCTCCAAAGATTTTCTATGGGGTTGAGATCTGGAGACTGGCTAGGCCACTCCAGGACCTTGAAATGCTTCTTACGAAGCCACTCCTTCATTGCCCGGGTGGTGTGTTTGGGATCATTGTCATGCTGAAAGACCCAGCCACGTTTCATCTTCAATGCCCTTGCTGTTGGAAGGAGGTTTTCACTCAAAATCTCACGATACATGGCCCCATTCATTCTTTCCTTTACACGGATCAGTCATCCTGGTCCCTTGGCAGAAAAACAACCCCAAAGCATGATGTTTCCACCCCCATGCTTCACAGTAGGTATGGTGTTCTTTGGATGCAACTCAGCATTCTTTCTCCTCCAAACACGACAAGTTGAGTTTTTACCAAAAAGTTTTATTTGGGTTTCATCTGACCATATGACATTCTCCCAATCCTCTTCTGGATCATCCAAATGCTCTCTAGCAAACTTCAGACGGGCATGGACATGTACTGGCTTAAGCAGGGGGACACATCTGGCACTGCAGGATTTGAGTCCCTGGCGGCGTAGTGTGTTACTGATGGTAGTCTTTGTTACTTTGTTCCCAGCTCTCTGCAGGTCATTCACTAGGTCTCCCCGTGTGGTTCTGGGATTTTTGCTCACCATTCTCGTGATCATTTTGACTCCACAGGGCGAGATCTTGCGTGGAGCCCCAGATCGAAGAAGATTATCAGTGGTCTTGTATGTCTTCCATTTTCCAATAACTGCTCCCACAGTTGATTTCTTCACACCAAGCTGCTTTCCTATTGCAGATTCAGTCTTCCCAGCCTGGTGCAGGTCTACAATTTTGTTTCTGGTGTCCTTTGACAGCTCTTTGGTCTTGGCCATAGTGGAGTTTGGAGTCTGACTGTTTGAGGTTGTGGACAGGTGTCTTTTATACCGATCACGAGTTCAAACAGGTGCCATTAATACAGGTAACGAGTCGAGGACAGAGAATCCTCTTAAAGAAGTTGTTACAGGTCTGTGAGAGCCAGAAATCTTGCTTGTTTGTAGGTGACCAAATACTTATTTTCCACCATAATTTGCAAATAAATTCTTTAAAAATCAGACAATGTGATTTTCTGGATTTTTTTTTTCTCATTTTGTCTCTCATAGTTGAGGTATACCTATGATGAAAATTGGAGACCTCTCTCATCTTTCAAGTGGGAGAACTTGCACAATTGGTGGCTGACTAAATACTTTCTTGCCCCACTGTACTTACGGTCTTAACCAGGAACAAGGAAAGGGTGACGTCTGAGACGAGAACCGCTCGCTCAACATCTGGCACAAAGTACTCACTAGAAATGTTAGACGAGACTGCTGCATTGTACTGCTGTCAGCGCCCGTATAAATGCCGGCCACTAACAAGCCGTAAATGCAGCACAGCTGTTCGGCTCTGACAGCAGGAAGCCTGTGGTCTATATTAATCATATATCCCATAACCTACATATGTATAAGCATGTGAGAATGTTTGGTGATTACATATGTAAAGCGACTTCACACCTCAGAACAGGACAAAGGGTCTCAACCGCCAGTGAAGATCAAAGAGCATCCGAGGCACTGCGGTGGAGACCAGATAGGTCGCCCTGACCTCCCAGGGCCAGGTGGAGGGGTACGGAGACAAAGGAGGATAATTAAGTTAATGGGAGATGTCAGCTTTGTATGCATGTCTTTCGTTGTGTGTGAGTATAAGTACACAGAGCCGAATGTGTTTGCTCTCTGACTTCTTCTGCTGCTGCACCAGATGAGACTTGTTAGAGGAGCAAAGCTGATAATAAACTTTGGTTTATAAGTCACATTGCCTCGTCATTCCGAGCTCTTCTACACTGGTGACCCCGACGCGAGGATGGACCAGAGGCGTTCCCCAGCGATCGACTCAGCACTGGGTGTGTTTATATATTTATATATCTACATATTATTCCTTCTAGCTACATTGCTCCGCACTGTGTGTGTTTATATACTTGCATATTTATTCCACCTAGCTGCAATGCTCCGTACTGTGGGTGTTTATATATTTACATATTTATTCCATCTAGCTACAATGCTCTGCACTGTGTGTTCATATATTCATATATTTATTCCATCCAGCTACAATGCTCTGCACTGTGTGTCTGTGTGTGTGTGTATATATATATATTTTATAGTAATACGTACATATGTTTATTAGCTGCTCTTGCTTGCTTGTTTTTTTTCTTGCCTTCTGATTGTTGCTCTGAGTGTTGCTATCCCTGTGCTGTTGCAATCCTGGAATTTCCCCGTTGTGGGACTAATAAAGGCTTATCTTATCTTATCTTATCTGTGGCGACCCAGGCAGACGCCGGCGCCCATGCAGACAGGGGAACAGATGGACGACGTTCCCCCACGGCAGAAGTGATAGAGAGGGCTCAACCGAGCACCAGCGTCGCTGTGAGAGCCGAAGGAAGACACTCTCACCCTGCGGACACATCAGTGATGGTCCACACAAACGCCGTCACCGTCAACCTGCCGGACTTCTGGCAGGAAGACCCCGCCTCGTGGTTTCAGCAAGCTGAAGCCCAGTTTGCACTTGAGGGCATCACGGCTGACGATACAAAGTTCTATCACATCGTCGCCAAACTCAATGCCGCCACTTTGAGATGTGCGCGGAGCATAATCCAGCGGCCACCGGCCCAGGACAAATACAGAGAACTAAAAGCGACCATCGTGGCAAATTTCGTCCCCTCTGCCGAGGAGAGAGCCGAGAGGATCCTGGCGGTTTACGGCCACAGAGGATGCAGACCCAAGGCCCTCATGGAGGACTTGCTGCAACTCAAAGAAGAGGACAATGACAATTTCCTCTTCCAATTTATATTCCTCAGTACACTGCCGCCACACATGAGAGGGACGCTTGCCAACATGCGATGCAGCACCCAGCAAGACTTCCGCACGCTGGCTCGCGAAGCGCAGCGACTCGTCAACGCCTGCAGGGAACAGACACCCACAGCAGCATCCGCAGGCCTCAACGCCGATGTCCGGAGCCACGGGGAGCCTCAAACCACTGATCAGAATCCGCCCGCCATGGCAGCGACACGGCCAAGACGTAACAGACGGAGCGACGTCTGTTATTACCACCACCGCTTCGCCGAGAAGGCTCACAAATGCCTTCCCCCCTGCAGATTCACGATTTCGGGAAAACGCCAAAGCCGAGAACCGTTAACAGCGGCAGTTCTCGGCGAAAAAAGCAAGCTTCTATATGTGACGGACGGACACACCGGCAAGCAGTTCCTCATTGACACGGGAGCTCAACTGAGTTTTATAATGCCCTCCCAAGCAGACTGGGCCATGGGCCCCCGGGGTAATGGAGCGGTGGCAGCCAACGGCTCCATCATCGACACTTTTGGCGAAAGGAACCTGCCCCTCCACATCCATGGCCGCAACTACAGATGGACATTTGTTGTAGCGGCGGTGAGTTTTAACTTGTTGGGCGCAGACTTTTTGTGTGCACATGGGTTATTGGTTGATCTAGCGAACAGACGCTTGGTTAATGCATTGTCCTTTGCTTCTATTCCCTGCTCAGCTCGAGTTTCTCCACCACCCGTGCAGGCCAGCCTCACTACAACAGGAGCTAAGTTTGATCAACTCCTCACCCAATTTCCAGCACTCACAATTCCCAAATTCTCAGCTACAGTGGCTAAGCACGGGGTCGAACACTTTATTCCCACAACGGGCCCGCCCGTATTCGCCAAAGCTCGGCGCAGATTAAACAATGCGACAGCGCATGACCGCTACCCAATTCCTCACATCCAAGATTTTTCACTACATCTGGCGGGTGCGCGCATTTTTTCAAAAATAGACTTGGTCCGCGGCTATCATCAAGTCCCCGTTAGAGTGGAAGACATTCCTTAAACAGCTGTAATAACCCCCTTCGGCCTTTTTGAATTTTTGCGGATGCCTTTCGGCCTCAAAGGTGCTGCTCAAACCTTTCAGCGGATGATGGACGCAGTATTACGCGACCTCCCTTTCGTGTTCGTCTACCTCGACGATATGCTGGTAGCCAGCTCGTCTGAGGAAGAACACGAACAGCATCTCACTATGGTTTTTCAGAGACTAGAAGAGCACGGGTTAATAATCAATCCAGCCAAATGCAAATTCGGCGTGTCACAAATTGATTTTTTGGGACACAGAGTTTCACTGAAGGGGGCAGTCCCACTGCCAGACAAAGTTCACGCAGTAAAAAGTTTCCCACGGCCACAAACGGTCAAATCGCTGCAAGAATTTTTGGGAATGGTTAATTTTTACAACCGTTTCCTCCCCCGCGCAGCTCAGCTCATGCAGCCCCTATATGACGCGCTCAGAAAACAAAAACCTTCCAACGCGGTCGAATGGACCCCGGAGCGCGAACACGCCTTCGCGGAAGTAAAAAGTGCCCTAGCTAATGCCACATTGTTGGTTCACCCTGATCCCTGGGCCCGCATCGCGCTAACCACAGACGCTTCAGACCTGGCCATAGGGGCGGTTGTAGACCAACACGTCGGCGGAACCTGGCAACCTTTGGCATTTTTCAGCAAATCGCTGAACCAAACTGAGCGTAAATACAGCACCTTTGACAGGGAGCTGCTAGCGCTTCATTTATCCATCCGCCACTTCCAGTTCTGGTTGGAAGGGCGGCGTTTCACAGCTTTTGTAGACCACAAACCGCTCACCTTTGCGATGGCTAAAATTTCTGAACCGTGGTCAGGCAGGCAACAAAGACAGCTAGCTGCAATTTCAGAGTTCACCACAGACATTCGACATGTGGCAGGCAAACTTAACGTGGTAGCAGACTGCCTCTCTCGCGTTGTGACATCGCCAGAGCGTGAGGAGACAGATTATACTACCTCAGCCGCAGAACTCTTCGCCAACGCGGACACATACGCAGCCCAAATCCACGTAGGGATAGATTATGCAGCCATGGCGGAGGAGCAAAGTAGTGACGCGGACATGCGCGCACTCCTGTCTGGACCAACAGGGTTAAGGCTGGAGGAAAGGGGTTTACGCGACGGTGTGCCCCCCCAATATGCGACATCTCAACCGGCCGACCTCGCCCGGTAGTTCCAGCTGCATGGCGCCACCGTATTTTCGACTCAGTTCACTCCCTCGCGCACCCAGGTGTGCGCGCTTCGGTTAAAATGGTCACCAAAAAGTTTGTGTGGCCTGGCCTGCGCAAAAACGTAAAAGAATGGGCAAAGACTTGCATTTCTTGTCAGCGCGCCAAAATACACAAACACACAAAAGCCCCTCTAGAGCCTTTTCGAATCCCTGCTAGAAGGTTCGACCACGTTCATGTCGACCTCGTGGGACCACTACCTTCCTCCCAAGGTTTCACACATCTGTTAACAATGATAGACCGTACTACGCGCTGGCCGGAGGCGGTCCCTCTGGCGTCAACCACAGCGGAGGAAGTCGCTCGCGCTTTTTTGACAAACTGGGTGGCACGTTTCGGCGTCCCATCGGACATCACGTCCGATAGGGGGCCTCAATTTGTCTCGGAGCTTTGGTCAGCCATGGCCAGCAGCTTAGGAGCGACAATTCACCGCACCACCGCTTATCACCCTCAGGCTAATGGGTTATGCGAGCGTTTTCACAGGTCTTCAAAGGCTGCCCTCAGAGCCTCACTAACGGATACAAATTGGGTAAATAAACTTCCTTGGGTTTTATTGGGGTTGCGTGCTGCACCTAAAGAGGATCTAGACGCCTCCCCAGCAGAATTAGTTTTTGCACAACCTCTCAGGCTCCCAGGTGAATTTTTACCAGAGAACCCAGAGCCAGGGCATCTTCCAGCCCCGAGGTTTTTAAGCAGCAACGGACCGGACTCTCTCCCCGGGCCGGCACATCATTCTTTTCCACGGGTTTTTGTCCCCCAAGCTTTAAAAGACGCTGAATTCGTTTTTGTTAGGCATGAAGCTTTAAAACCAACCTTCCGCCCACCATACGATGGACCATTCAGAGTGCTGGAACCTGGTGATAAGCATTTTGTGCTTGATTTTGGGGACAGAAAAGAAACAGTCAGCATTGACAGACTTAGACCTGCCTTCTTGTTGAGAGACGAGCCTGCACGGTTGGCGAGAACACCTCAACGGGGTAGACCCCCCAAGAGAAAAGATTCAGCCCCCCCTGCAGGGAACAAATAATCACTCTCCTTCCCAAGCTGCAGATTCCTTACAGGAAGGTCCCACCAGGACGCCCGAACGGACCCACAGCAGATTCGGAAGAAGATTAAAGCCCAGACGGCACAAGGACTGATACAAACTACTCAAAAGTTGTTCACTAATTGTGCTGTAACAGTTTAGGACTGACTTGTGATATTACTATGCTGTTATGATTACCACTGAATTCTCTACAGGAGCATAGCTGCTGGAAAGTTTCTTCTTTGTCAAGAGGTGTAGCAGTTAGTATGTCATAATAATTATCTTAAACTGCGAATTTTCCTATTGTCCTTTTCTTAGTCGTTTGGGGGGGGCTGTGGTCTATATTAATCATATATCCCATAACCTACATATGTATAAGCATGTGAGAATGTTTGGTGATTACATATGTAAAGCGACTTCACACCTCAGAACAGGACAAAGGGTCTCAACCGCCAGTGAAGATCAAAGAGCATCCGAGGCACTGCGGTGGAGACCAGATAGGTCGCCCTGACCTCCCAGGGCCAGGTGGAGGGGTACGGAGACAAAGGAGGATAATTAAGTTAATGGGGGATGTCAGCTTTGTATGCATGTCTTTTGTTGTGTGTGAGTATAAGTAGACAGAGCCGAATGTGTTTGCTCTCTTACTTCTTCTGCTGCTGCACCAGATGAGACTTGTTAGAGGAGCAAAGCTGATAATAAACTTTGGTTTATAAGTCACATCGCCTCGTCATTCCGAGCTCTTCTACAAGCCCCTCCGAGCGCTGTCACAATAAGAGCCCGGGGATCCAGAAGGTAACCACTGCTGTCAAAATCCGGCAAAGATGATGTATGGCCCGAGCGCGGACGAGATCGGCGCACGGACCATAACATAAATACTTTATTTAAATTGTTTTACCCATGGAGGACACGACAGGATGGGGAATAGGGAAAGGAAGTGTGTGGAGGGGGGAAGAAAAGGCAGGGGAACAGACAAAAAGACAAACAAACCAACAACTAAAACAAACAGAAGACAAACTGCTTCTTCCACCAAAGACGTCTCAACACGAGTCTGGTATCTACACCTGTTAAAGGTGAGACATTTGTGCGTGTGCGTCTGTGTGCGTATATATGAGAGCGCGCGCAAAATAAGTGTGTGCATGTGAGTGGTTTGTCAGGAAACATACGAAGAGGGGGGCCGGTCGCAGCAGCTTTTCCCCCAGGAACCCCGAGCAGGCAAGGCAGCAATGCCATCCCCCACAGGGCACAAATGCCCGAGGTCAGCAAGCCCCAGGAAAGCCAGGCATTCGCCCCCAGAGGGATGATCAAGGGAGGCCAGGCAGCTGGCGCAGCGGGCCCACACCCCTGGGCCCACCAACCCCCCACCCCCCCCCCAGCTGGGCCAACGCCAGTCCCAGGACCCTAGGCACCAGGAGGCCAGCGACCCCACCCTCCACCCACCCCCCGGCATGAGCCCTCCCAGGCACCCCCACGGCAGGTCTGCCCCCCTCCCCAGTGCCACTGCTGCAAACCCCGGGGACCCCCATGCCCAAAGAAGTCCCCCCCGCCCATGGGAGCCCACATAGCCGAGAGGCACTACCCCCCTCAATCCAGCATCTCCCAACTCGCAGACATACCCATCCCCACATCTTCACACCCTCACGCTCTCATACGCACCCACATGCACTCTCTCACTCTCACTCATCCACTCTCACAATCCCGGACCCACCCATTCTCTCTCACTCCTGTACCCGTTCAATCTCACTCCAACTCGCCCTCAGTGTCACCCACACCCACTTACGTTCACCCACGCACGCAGTCTCACTCACACTCTGACCTACTCACATTCAATTGTGCTCTCCCCCTCACACTCACCCACCCTCATTCACCCTTATTTCTTAGGGCAACCGCGATGCAGATGCAGCGAACCTGAATGTGCACCAGCGGCCACCCCGCCCCCCGCCAACCCACCCCAGGGCAGCTGTGGCCACAGAAGCAAACCCCTACCCCCAGCCCCAACCCGAGCGACTGATCAGCAGATCACCGCAGGCGCCCCGAGATGCCACCCAACACATAAAGTGCCACACAAAACTGACCCACCATCACCACCTACATTCATCACTCCTTCACTCTCGCTTACTTTCTTATTCAGTCCCTCTCTCACTCCCTTGGTCGTATCTACACATTCAGCAGCACCCAGGGATTTTGACAACATGACGGGTCCCAGGCCCCCCGCTGGGCCCCTAAGCCTCCAGCAGGGGGAGGGCAACAGGCGTGGGGGAAGATCCCCACCCCCTCTCCCACTTGTTCAAAATATGGTAGGCGTATGACGGTTGTATGATGTGATTGTGTGTAAATGTGTGGACTACCATATTGCAGTTAAAATTGGGGAGATGGTGGTTGGAGCAGAGCGGACGTAGCTTTGAGCACAGTTCCACAAGGACTGCCTGTGGAAACCTAAACCGTCTGACAAGCCAGTCATCATCCTGAGCGAGAAAATCTCTTTTCTCTAAATACATACAACAAATACAAATAAATGTTATAGAAAAGAAGATAACCAGTGGTCTCATTATGGATGATGTAAGTGATCATGTGCCTGTTTTTGTTGTTTTGGATATTAGTTTGGAATCCCTTAATGAGACAATTACCATGTTTTTTACAAGACATGTAAATGATACGGTTATTGAAAATTTAAGAACTGATTTAAAAATCCAGGATTGGAGCAATGTCTATGTTGACGATATTGAACAAGCCTATGATGAATTCATTTCTGTAATATCTAATTTGTATGACTTGCATTGCTCCCTGTTGTCAAAAGTATTTAAAAACAGGTATAAACATAAGCCATGGATAACTAGAACTTTACAAATTGCCTGTCAAAAGAAAACAACATTATATAAAAAGTTCCTGAAGCTAAGAACAGTGAAAGCTGAACAAAAGTATAAAACCTATAAAAATAAACTAACAAGTATTTTAAGACATAGTAAAAAAAAATGTATTATAGTAAGTTATTTGAAAAAAACAGAAATAACATTAACAATACATGGAGATTATTAAACAAAATAATAAAAAAGGATAGATCCTGTGAAAATCATATCTCCTATTTATACTCTGGAAATGAAGTTATTACTGGCAATAATATAATCACTGATAAATTTAATGAATATTTTATTAATGTAGGAAAGAAAATAGCTGATTCTAACATATCTCCATGAGATGCTGATGAAGTTAACAATATCAATATAAATGCTCACTCTATGTTTATTGCTGATACTGATAAGCTAAAATAATTCCATTGTTTAAATCTGGTGATAAATGCTTGTTCACTAACTATAGACCAATTTCACTGTTGCCCCAGTTCTCAAAAATTATTGGAAGAACTATATTTCATAAGAGTGGATATTTTCATCAATAAGCACAATATACTCTGTGAACAACAATATGGGTTTAGAAAAAATGCACCACTTCACTGGCTTTAATTGATTTCATAGAATAGATTACTGATGCAATTGATAGGAAAGAGCATACAGTAGGGATATTTATGGATTGACAAAAGGCATTTGATACTGTTGATCATGAACTACCTTTGAGGAAAATACAAAAGTATGGCATTAGAGGACTTGCATATGACTGGTTATGTAGCTACTTAGATGATAGACACCAATATTTACACATAAACAGTGCTGATTCTGTCTTGTTAAAAATTACATGTGGCGTGCCTCAGGGCTTAGTGCTGGGACCATTGTTGTTTCTATTGTATTTTAATGATTTGTGTTTGGTTGACAAGGAACTGAGGTGTATTTTATTTGCTGATGTTACAACTTTTTTTTTGTAGTGGAAATAATTTTGGGCAGCTTCTGGATACAGTGAATGGGGAATTATTAATTATTAAAAAATGGTTTGACCTAAACAAATTATCTCTTCACCTAGGAAAAACTAGATGTATAATATTTGGACATCAGGCTACAAATAATCATAGACAAATTAAAATAAATGTTGCAATAGATACAGTTGTTGAAACAAAATTCTTAGGTGTAATTGTTGAGAACAAACTAAACTGGAAATCCAATATAAACTATGTCAGAACCAAGATGGGCAAATCAATTGCAATATTGTATAAAGTAAAAGATCTCTTATGTCAAAAATCATTATGCATTTTGTATAATTCACTTATCATTCCCTATATGTCCTACTGTTCAGTGGTATGTGGAAATACATATAAGACAAATATGCATCCAATTTTTTTACAACAAAAAAAAGCTATTAGGATAACTGCAATAAAACCATATTGCTGTCATGGCGTGGGCCTCATGGACCACTAATGAGACGCTATAGGCAGCCGTAGAGTTTGCATATTTATTAAGGAAAGAACAACGATACAAAATAATGAGCCTCGTGGGGCAAAACACAAATAAAGACTATGGCTAAGACACAATGACGATATACTGATGACAAGGAATAACTTACTGGGAACACGGAGGATCGAGAGGGTGGCTGGAGCCAGGGAATAGGGACCCTAGCCGAACGTTGGGGAGACCAGCGTTAGACGTGTGAGATCGCAGCCCTGAGTAACCAAAGCTGCTCCCTTAAATAGGGCTAGAAGATTAATCAGCTGATGAGGACATCATCAGCTGAATGTAGTCCAGCTGTCACAGAGGAGCTCAGCTCTGACAGCCGGAAGCCCCTCCGAGACGCTATCAGAATAAAAGCTCGGAGGACCGCAAGGAACTGACACAGAATGGGAGGAAAATGCTGCATGACCCGAGCGCGGACAATATCAACGCTCAGACCATGACAGTACCCCCCCTCCCCGAACGACACAGTCTGGGCATAACATAATATCCAAGCCTCCCCCCCCACCCAAAAGGCTAAGAAGGCCCACCCAGGGTGGGGGGGGGGGAAAGGCCAAGAGGGCGAGAACCAGAAAAAAAACCCACCAAGACAGGGAACCGAGAAAAAATGACAAGGGTGAATACAGAAAAAATAACATGGTGCAACAACAGAGTGTGGGGGGAAAAAAAATCACGCTAAATAGCGGCGAAATACAGACGGTTCAATAAGTCCAAATAAACTGGCAGAGGCAACAACAGCGCACATCTCCGACTACAGAGGGGGAGAGAAAAACACACTAAAGAGCGGCGAAATACAAATAGTTCAGATAAACTCCCAATACGTGGGCAAAGGCAACAAAAAGAGCATAACTCTCAGACTACCGAGGGGAGAGAAAGGGAAAAAAAAAAACACATGCTAAAGAGCGTCGAAATACAGACAATACAGTATAGTTCATAAAAAAAAAAAAAAAACACAAGAGCATCCCAGAACTACAGGAGAGGGGGAAAAAAAACTACAGGGATGACGGCAGGCAGAGCACAATAACACAAAAACAAATAGTTCGGGAGATCTACCTGCGTCCAGCGTCCAGATCGCTGGCAGGGGAAAAAGAATAAGTTCGGGCTGCCTACCCCAGTCCCAGGCCCGGAGAAACAGTACCTCTGGCGGCCAGACCAGGTTGCCGAACAAAAAGTCCAGTTTGTCAGGTGGCTGACCCAGATCGCCAAACGGGCGAAGCAGTCTCCTAGGCGGCCGACTCGTGTCATCCAGCCACCAGGACTGCAGGGAAGAACTCGGAGGCGGCCTCCCTATTGAGAGGGATAGCGAGGGAGAGCCGAGTCGAATAAGGGGAATCCCAGCGGCACCAGGTGGAGGGAAAAAGGGATCAGGGAAACGATGAGGGACCAGTCCGGCGTCCATTGGCGGAGGATCTGCAGTTCCTTCTCCGAACCCCACACGGGCTGGCGCTGCGCTGTCATTGGAACCCAAGCAGGACCGTGCTGCACCCACGATGGACCCCGACTGGGCCGGAACAACACCCACGACGGACCCCGACTGGGCCGGCGCAGCACCAGGGATGACCTCCAGACACAAACCCAGAACCTCCAAGGCGACAACCGGAACAGGCTCGTCACCGGTGACCCTGGGAGAAGGCTCGGAGGAGAAAAGAAAACCGGGATCAGAATCACCGGCAGCGACAGAGCCTAGTGAGACAAGCTCGGACGCAGCGGACGGCTGCGCCTGGCTCGTCTCCCCGAGAGACAGGCAAAAATGCTCCAGAATAGAAGAAAGGAAGACATAATAGAGCACTTGCCTGATCTCGGGCTCTACCGCATCCCAGGACTTCGTCGATCCGGGTTCAGAGCGCTGAAGGTCCAGTTCTGGTTCCCACTCGACTGCGGCGGGCTCCACAGCCGGCATGATGGTGTCCACAGTCTGGGGATTCCCTGACGCTGATGTCCACGCTGAAGGCCCGCACGGCCTGGTGGCAGGGGATCCGTGACCTGCTGGGTCGGACTGTTCCTCAGTGAAGACCCGGGGATGCTTGATCGTCGGCGCAGGCTCCAAGCGACAGTCCGCCCTCCTCCTCCTCTGCCCGTGTCGTGGCTGCGGGGCTGAAACCAGGCTCTCCAGGGCCGCAGGCTCCCTCCTCGTCCAGCGGTGTAATCCTGGCACCGTGGAACGCTCGGGGAGGAGACATAGAGGTAGCAGGTTCATAATTAATAATTGCAGCAGGTGGAGGGAGCTCGGGGAACTGTGAACCTCGAACTCCACCCCCAGGGATCAAACAAGGCAATTCACCCAGTGAGGGAAAAGAATGAAAGGTAACTTGCCTGATCTGCTGAGGACCGATGGAATCTGCTGCGGTGGGCTTAGTTTTCTCCTTCCCCCTTTGGATGGTGATGGAGGGCCCCCCGGGAGGATGAAGAGGAGCCGTTCCCACGGGATCAGGAGCGGAGATAGCTGGAGTCAGACTCGTGGAGCCCACAGCAGCTGGGGAGAGTGTCGAGGAGGAAGGAGCAGCAGAGGTGGTCCGGGGACGAGGAACATACAACCCGGAGGAGACTGCTGTCTTACCCCTCCGATGAGATGCAGAGACTACAGCTGGCTGGGAGACAGAGTTCATGCGGTCTTCCGGAACTGGATCTGGATGGGGTTTTCGCTGAGGCTTGTTATGGGCACAGCGACGACGTTTACTGGCAGAGGCCGAGGCGGAGGGGAGGTCAGGGGAATCCCGCACCTGGGCTGGACAGGTGACAGGAGCTGAATCCCGAGGTGAGGAGCGGGGATGCCTCACTGTCAGCCTCTTGCCGGAGTTTCCTTCCAGTCCACGGATCTCCTCCCTCGTCGGGATGGTCGTGTTCCGGGGAGGAGGTGAGGGTTCCTTGGCCGCCCTCTCTATCTGCTCACGTTGCACAACAATCCACGTCACTCTCTCCCTCCCTTCCGGAAAGGAGGTTAGATGATATTTTAACAATGTATGCAGCGTAGGTGGGCATAAGGAGGCAAGCATCAGCCAGGTAGCCATCCACCTCCCACAACCACTCGGGGCAGAACCCACGCTCGAATGCAGACATACTGTCAAAAAATACAAGCACCCAGAAAAGAGAAAAACTGCCAGCCCAAAATTAAGCAAACTCACGGTCACCAGCGTCTCATTTGGCTGCGACCTACTGTCATGGCATGGTCCTCGCGGACCACTAATGAGACACTATAGGCAGCCGTAGAGTTTGCATATTTATTAAGGAAAGAACAACGATACAAAATAATGAGCCTCGTGGGGCAAAACACAAATAAAGAGTATGGCTAAGACACAATGACGATATACTGATGACACGGAATAACTTACTGGGAACACGGAGGATTGAGAGGGTGGCTGGAGCCAGGGAATAGGGACCCCAGCCAACATTGGGGAGACCAGCGTTAGACGTGTGAGGTCGCAGCCCCGAGTAACCAAAGCTGCTCCCTTAAATAGGGCTAGAGGATTAATCAGCTGATGAGGACGTCATCAGCTGAATATAATCCAGCTGTCACAGAGGAGCTCAGCTCTGACAGCCGGAAGCCCCTCCGAGACGCAATCAGAATAAAAGCTCAGAGGACCACAAGGAATTGACACAGAACGGGAGGAAAATACTGCATAACCCGAGCGCGGACAATATCAACGCTCAGACCATGACAATTGCGAGCCAACTAATCCATTATTTACTCGGTTAAATGCACTAAAATTTAAAGATTTAGTAGAATATAGTACAATTCAAATAACGTTTAAAGTTGTCAATAAATAACTGCCATCAAATATTCAAATGCTGTTCAAAATTTGAAAAAGTACATCTAATTTGAGAGGAAATTGTATTTTGGTTAAACCCAAGTTCAGGACAAACACTAAACAGCATTGTGTTTCTGTTGTTGGCAGTATTTTATGGAACTGTTGTCCAGACAAAATTGAAATGTGTAGTACATTTGAAATGTTTAAAAAAATGTATAAAGAAAATATAATTTCTCAGTATTGTCATGTTGAGTTGAGAAATGGTGCTCTTAAGTGTCTAATTAATTTGACATCATATTTATATTGATTCTGTAAGACTGGTACTTCTTTGTTGGAATTTGTTTCTGTTTTCATTTAAGATAGATTTGATTTATTTTGCAAGTTTAAATTTTTGTTAACTGTGATGGACTGGCGATCTGTTCGGGGTGTGTCCCGCCTTCCGCCCAGGGATGCTGGGATGGGCTCCAGCTCCACCACAACCCATAAGGCATTAAGCGGTTAAGAAGATGAATGAATGAATGAATTTTGTTGTACAGTATTAGGGGTAGGCGTTATATGTACAGCGGGGCAAAAAAGTATTTAGTCAGCCACCAATTGTGCAAGTTCTCCCACTTAAAAGATGACAGAGGTCTCCAATTTTCATCATAGGTATACCTCAACTATGAGAGACAAAATGAGAAAAAAAAAATCCAGAAAATCACATTGAAGGATTTTAATGAATTAATTGGTAAATTCCTCGGTAAAATAAGTATTTGGTCACCTACAAACAAGCAAGATTTCGGCTCTCACAGACCTGTAACTTCTTCTTTAAGA
Organism: Pholidichthys leucotaenia; assembly: GCA_020510985.1. Lineage (NCBI taxonomy): Eukaryota > Metazoa > Chordata > Actinopteri > Cichliformes > Pholidichthyidae > Pholidichthys > Pholidichthys leucotaenia. The sequence goes on along the minus strand of CM035841.1, from coordinate 331,772,807 downwards.
GACTCCTCTGTCCTCCACTTGTTACCTGTATTAATGGCACTTGTTTGAACTCGTTATCAGTATAAAAGAGACCTGTCCACAACCTCAAACAGTCAGACTCCAAACTCCACTATGGCCAAGACCAAAGAGCTGTCAAAGGACACCAGGAACAAAATTGTAGACCTGCACCAGGCTGGGAAGACTGAATCTGCAATAGGTAAGCAGCTTGGTGTGAAGAAATCAACTGTGGGAGCAATTATTAGAAAATGGAAGACATACAAGACCACTGATAATCTCCCTTGATCCGGGGCTCCACACAAGATCTCACCCTGTGGGGTCAAAATGATCACGAGAACGGTGAGCAAAAATCCCAGAACCACACGGGGGGGACCTAGTGAATGACCTGCAGAGAGCTGGGACCAAAGTAACAAAGGCTACCATCAGTAACACACTACGCCGCCAGGGACTCAAATCCTGCAGTGCCAGACGTGCCCCCCTGCTTAAGCCAGTACATGTCCAGGCCCATCTGAAGTTTGCTAGAGAGCATTTGGATGATCCAGAAGAGGATTGGGAGAATATCATATGGTCAGATGAAACCAAAATAGAACTTTTTGGTAAAAACTCAACTTGTCGTGTTTGGAGGAGAAAGAACACCATACCTACTGTGAAGCATGGGGGTGGAAACATCATGCTTTGGGGCTGTTTTTCTGCAAAGGGACCAGGACGACTGATCCGTATAAAGGAAAGAATGAATGGGGCCATGTATCGTGAGATTTTGAGTAAAAACCACCTTCCATCAGCAAGGGCATTGAAGATGAAACGTGGCTGGGTCTTTCAGCATGACAATGATTAAATTAAAATTAAAAATTAAATTAAATCACCCTTATTGTCATTCAACCGTACAACCAATCATGTACAGTAGAACGAGATTGTGTTTTACCTATCTACTGTGTTAATCACACACACCCCAGTGCAGAATCAGAGGGCCGCTGCCATGCAAGGCGCCGCCACAGATTTCCCTCCTCCATTCCATTATTGCTGAGCACCAAGCTGGATGGCAGGAAGTTCCACTTTTATATGGTCTTCGGCATGACCCAGCCGGGATTTGAACCCCTGCCTCCCGGGTGTGGGGCGGGTGCTCTACCAACTAAGCCACCACTCCGATCCCAAACACACTGCCTGGGCAACGAAGGAGTGGCTTCGTAAGAAGCATTTCAAGGTCCTGGAGTGGCCTAGCCAGTCTCCAGATCTCAACCCCATAGAAAATCTTTGGAGGGAGTTGAACGTCCATGTTGCCCAGCGACAGCCCCAAAACATCACTGCTCTAGAGGAGATCTGCATGGAGGAATGGGCCAAAATACCAGCAACAGTGTGTGAAAATCTTGTGAAGACTTACAGAAAACGTTTGACCTCTGTCATTGCCAACAAAGGGTATATAACAAAGTATTGAGATGAACTTTTGTTATTGACCAAATACTTATTTTACCGAGGAATTTACCAATTAATTCATTAAAAATCCTTCAATTTGATTTTCTGGATTTTTTTTTCTCATTTTGTCTCTCATAGTTGAGGTATACCTATGATGAAAATTGGAGACCTCTCTCATCTTTTAAATGGGAGAACTTGCACAATTGGTGGCTGACTAAATAGTTTTTTGCCCCACTGTATAAGCCTCAGCTACAGCCTACACCCTTTTCGGTTTCTTATTTTTATATTTTCTTTTATCTTTTACCATGGATTATAAACCGAATAAAGTATAAATACAATACAAATACCCTTTCTTTTCTCACTGTGTGGTTTGCAATATCCTTTGATAATGCTAACACCATTGTTGTTAGAGGCATTTTCTGCACTTCTTTGCGCTTGCTTTTATATCCACTCATCTAATTGCGCACACTTGGATGTTTGTTCATCATGTGTCTCTGGTGTGTACAATAATTTTCACGTCGTTATCAGTCTCCCAACATCACCTCTACTGTAAGTGTGGCTAACAGACCAGTAACAGTAGAAACGTATGTACGCCAGCCATGAAGTTGGCGTGGAGCTGCGCATATTTCCTCAGTCATTTCATTCTTGATACATCTGAAATTTTCTGTGGAAAAGGACATATGCCATGTTTTTGTGCCTAAGTACCCTTTGTACATGAGGCCCCAGGAGAGCTGAGGGATCATTCTTGGGTGACCAGGCCTCTAGGTATATATTGGAGAGGTTTCTAATGCTCTTCTACCCCCTTTACACAGGGGTGGAGACCACTGAGAGATTGTTGAGTGATGAAAAAAATGGCCAGATCTCACAACACTTTTAATGAGCACCCAGTGATCTTCTACTGATCTCCATGGTTGCCACGTTCTCCTCAAGGTTTAGACTCATTCCAAAACAATCTCTTAACGATCACCAAAGGGAAGTGATTGCTCAACAATTTCTCAAGGAGCACTCACTGATCTCAGATCACTCAGTGATCTCGTTGATCTCTACTGCAGTCTTTCAATGAACTCCATTGGTCTTTCATCAAACGCTCTGCGATCTATCACTGGTCTCTCAGCCATCGCTACCTTTGAGGTGGAGAAATTTGTCATTCATTGTTAAAAGATTGCTGAGAGATCATTGCAAGATTTTTGAGATTGCTGATGCCCCTTTTACACAGGGGTGGAGATCATTGAGAGAGCTGGCCAATTTTTAAGCTATCAATGATCTTCAGTGATCTCCACAGTCACTACAGTCTCCTTAAAGTTTTGACTCATTGCCCCAACCTCAACAATTTCCATGATGTGTAAAGGGGCCCTGAGCAGTCAGCAATCTCATCGATCTCCCAAGAGAGATCGTTTCCTTTTGGTGATTGTTGAGCAGTTGTTTTGGACTGGCTCAAAACTTTAAGGAGACATGGCGATCACTGGAAGATCATTGAGACATCACTGGGAGATCTTGGAGATCGCTGGGCATTCACTGAAAGATCATTGAGAGATCTGGCCATTTTTCATCTCTCAGTGATCTACACACCTATGTAAAGGGGGTATAAGTGAATCCACAACAGATAAGTTTACCTCAACCTGTCTAAACACAGACACAGATGTAGTATGTTGATCACAGTAGAGTAGAGTGGAGGAAGTGATTAATACATAACAGTAGACTGTCACATGTCCTTCATTTAGCAGTCCCTCCCGGATTTTGCAGTGTTGCAGTCGTGTCAATTCATGCAAAATCAGCCAATCAGTGCAACTATTGCACGACCTTGCAACTTTCCCACAATTTTGGCTAATCTTCGTCAGCTTCCACCAGTTTAATCAATCAAATTTGTCTCTAACTGGTGCACAAACGCTCAGTCTAACCAACCAAATGCATCGCTGCATCGCATTTACTTCCATGTTTACAGTGAGTATTAACAGAACACATCAGCAAAAACGGTGTGTGATTTAAAACACACACACGAGATTTCCAACACCATCCCTTCCTCCGTCTCTCCCAGCCTGCCGGTGAACATCTCGCCACATCTTCGTCCTGACTGCGTGTATGAAGCGCTGGGTTTGTGTGGAAAAACATCTGCCTGCCCCAAAAGCACCCCATTGCAGGTGCGCGCGTGAGGACAAACGCCATAAAACCACAAACAAAATGAGCAAATCTAACACTACAGCCAGTGTTGGAATATTTTATACATCTTTAGAGGTGAAATCATTATTACATTTTGTCAATGAGCTTTAAAACTGAATCTCTGGTCTGGACGTGCCCCTCCCCTCCCACCCCCGGGTCCGCCATAAATGAAAGATGAAAGTGTCTGAAGGGACAAGTGTGTGTGTTATAGACATGGAAAGAGAGAGAATATTGTCAGTAATTTTTTTTTTTTTTCAGAAAAACACAGACTCCAATAGACAATACAGTGCAACAGAATAAATTATTTATTTTTTCCTCTCCGCTCAGTACTGAGTGGTTGGGGACCGTAGGGAGTTTTCAAATGAAGGTGCTGCCAATGATTTCCAAATCTACACTCTTTAACTTGCATTCAGTACAATTTAGCTGTTGTAATGGATATTGTGTTAAAGTCTGTATTTGCTGTCATACAAGTTTTTCTGTATAGCAGAAGTTTCTGCTTAATTTACAAACCGTTGCAATGGGAAATTTTTGACAATCCTGTTCTTTTCTTGTATTGTTATATAGAATATCACTGCAGTTAACTGGAAAAAACATCTGCTTTAAAATTTGTAATTCTTGCCACAACTTTTAGTGCAAGAAAAAGTCTAAAAACATTGCAACTTTTATTGCAGCTTTTTAAAAAAGCTCCTGTGAATTCAGGTTTTGTTGGGCTGCAACAATCATAAAAACATCCCATGAAATCCTGGAGGGACTGATTGAGGTTTAAAGGAATAGGTGTTTGTTACTTACTCTTAACTCTTCAAAAGAATCAACTCTGCAGGTGCATTTAAAAAAATTAATACAATGAAAATTTTCTTCCCCACGTTATCATGGTGGAGGGGTTTGCGTGCCCTAATGATCCCAGGAGCTATGTTGTCAGGGGCTACTTGTCACTGGCAGGGTCTCGCGAGACAAATTGGTCCTAGGTGAAGGGCCTGACCAAGAGTGGTCCATTAGATCCCTATGAAAAAAGTTACATCAAGGACCCAGTGAGGGCTCACCACCTGCAGGAGGGATCATGGTGCTATGTGAACTGGACTACTCTGTGTGGACTGCTGCCCCTGGTACCTGGACCCCTAGATAAGCGGTAGAAGATGGATGTGAAATTTTGCTTTTATATACTGTATATAAGACAGAGAAAGAGAGAGAGAGAGAGAGAGAGAGAGAGAATCACCTCCATGCCATGGTGCATTGATGCAGTAATTTATGGTAACGAAGCCTCCAACCATAGAGTATGTGTATAAATGAACAAACTTTTCAGACATTGGTCATTTCCAACTTCAGTCAGTCCTTATATTGGTTTGATTTTAGGGATTAGTCTAATAATTCAAGATATGTCAAATATTTTTCTTTACTTGCAAGGAATAGCAACTAAATTAAAGTTTACATTTGGAATCAAATTATGAAAACTAAAAAAAATTTCATGATGTTCTAATTTTTGACAAGCACCTGCTCATTTCTGCTTTCTCATAAATGTACATTTCTTTGTTCTTAGGCACATTTTGTACTTCCTATTTCAGAGTTGGAGTCATGACACTGAGCCTTGTTTATTAGTGCAGTGTTTGCTCAGTGTCACTTGAGGATATGTTTATATCTAGTGTTGTATCCTGCCTGCCTGAAAATGTTTTGGAAAAATTTGACTGTCATTGGTGGATAAAATGTTATAATTCAATAATATTCAGATTGGTGTTTTCCCTAAAAACAACAATCAGCTTCATTATATCTGTTTTTCTGACTTCCAGATTCATGAAGAACGCTGGCTCTGTTGTTGATGCAGTTACGTGGCAACAGTAGGTATTTTACTTTTTTCTTTTTAAAACAAATATCACTTTTACTTTAGAAAAGCTCAGCAGTGACCAGAAATAGTCTAAGCAGAATTTGACTAACTCCAAATCTAACAGCAGAGGCTGTAGTCTCTTTTATGCAGCTGCCAATAAAGGCTGTTTTCAGCATTGTTACTGGTAGAGACTGATGCATAAAGTGGAGGACTGTGTTTATATTGCAATTGGGACAACAGTCAAAAGAGCCTGAGAGAGTGTGTTAAATTAGTAACACCTGCCATTTGTCTGTTGCACATACTGTAGGAATGCATACAGATATATTGCGGCTTTGTGCCTTGTTTCATGTGCATGTCTTTATATGTGTAACGTCTGCTGTAAGCTTAGACGAACCCTGAGCAACTAAGTGAGTGGTCATTAAGGTGAAGGTCAGGTCTAATTAGGAGAAATTAGAAGAAACAGAAGGTAGAAAGGCTGTCAGTAAGGCTTGGAAAAACACCACCCACACTGTTAAAATCAAACCATATGCTCTGGCTCACTCCCTTTGTCAATTAGCCCATTTTACACAAGAGGTCCGGATTCCAGCCTAACCAGGCTGCGTGACAGAAACTCTGACCTCTACAAAAGAAGCCAACCTAATAAAAGTGGGGACCACTCATTAACACGTCTCCGACATAGGTTTTACTCTGCTGCAGCTGTCTGCAATTGTTTTGAATCAGGCACAGTCAGTAAGAACATCAGCCATCATTACATACTGGATTAGAGAGTGAAATGGAATTATTAGTGTATGTGTCTCTCTAGTTTATGGTCGTGGATGTTCTGTTGATGGCTGTGATGATGAAACATGTTGGAAATGTCATGGAATATTTGTGCACCTTCTGATCAGGAAACTGTGATATGTGGCTTACATTTTATTATGACATCTTCCCCACAACAGTGCAGTTTCAGAATTGCAGCATCTTTTCTCAGTTACAGCATGCTCACTTTTGGATTCTGCAGCAAAACAATATCAGAATGTTTGGTTCTTCTCTGACAGATTCTTTGTCTGTCTCTTCCATCTTTTGGTAAATTGCCATCTTTGTGCAATTCTTTTTTTTTTTTTTTAGATTTATCAAGCAAATCCTAATTTACTACTGCCTGAAGTGCTTTTATTGGTCATGTTTTTTTCTGCCCCCCCCCCCCCCGGCCTTAGACTACTTATTTGAAGGATGCTGGTCATACCAGTACCAATGTCACAATGTTTTGTGTTTTTGCTTTTAAGAAGAACTTTTTTTCTGAAAGGGAGGCCTGATAGGCAGTATTTACATAAGACTGAAGGACATGCAAATTCCACACAAAAGGCTACGAACCCAGGTTCACCCTACTGTCCAGTAACCAGAGGGTTGGTAGTTTGAATCTCACTCTCCCCAGTCATCCTGCTGTTGTGTCCCTGGGCAAGATACTTTACCCACCTTGCCTCCAGTGTCCATGACACTGGGTATGAATGGGTATAAATGTTCGGTAGTGGTCAGAGAGGCCGTTGGTGTGGATTGGCAGCCACATTTCTATCAGTCTGCCCCAGGGCAGCTGTGACTACAGAAGTAGATTACCACTGTCAATGTCTGTCTGGAGTGAATGAATAATGGACTCACTGTAAGCACTTTGAGATGTCACTTGAAATGTAAAGCGCCATATAAATCTAATCCATTATTATTATTACTGTGAGCCAACAGTGTAAAACAACAACACCCTGCTGTGGCTCTGTATGTAGATCACAACATGTCAGCATCTTGAAAAAAGCAATCAATCTACATGAGCACATTTCCAGTTTAAGACATCTTTTCAAAATAAATGTTAGATTTATGTAGATTATTGTAAACTGCACCAAAATGTGGTTTTGTGGAGCGTGTAAATAACGAGGCGGATTTGACTCAGACAGTTTATTACACATCTCACACAGAAGCATAGTCAGAAAGAGAACATCACAGTCAAGACTCTTCTCTTAAATACTATGGCATTCCTCCAGAAGCTTCTAACACACAAAAGGTCACATTGCATTCACTTCCTTAATCCTTTACCATCCTCCTAGAAGTTTCTGATACACAAAAGATCACACTGCATTCATCCTTCACACCTCCCTGTTATCTCACCAGGGAACCTCTGCTCTTTGTTCTTATCTAAGATGTTACACATTATGCTTTCCCCATGTGCCTCTACACCACCACCCCACCGAGCATATTGGATAGAACAAAAGAATAACAGTCCATATGCTGTGACAGAACCATTAAACATCAATCCACATGCTGCTTGGGCTTCAGTCTTCTCCCGTATCTGCTGTAACCAGGATTCACCGCCTCTGCGGCGCTGTCATGCTGGGGGGCTGATGTATGGGGGTGAAAACCTTTTGTCTGTCCCTGTGGGTGTTCTGGGGAAACTTTTCTCTGGGAAGCTCCCCGTGGGGGTCTTCCACGCCGAGGGGCCCTCGCCAACAGCACTTGCTCGTCTGCCACCACAAAAGCGGGTTTGAGTCTGTTTATGCCAACCTTTTCCCTCCTACCCCCCAAATCTAGCAAAAAATGCTTATCCCCTGTTTCCAGCACTCTGAACGGTCCGTCATAGGGTGGTCGCAATGGCGGGCGGTGGGCGTCGTGTCTGACAAACACGAACTCCGTTCAAAGTTTTAGGTACAAAAACACGCGGAAAACTGTGGTGGGCAGGGCCCGGCAGCATGCTTGTGCCTATGCTACGCTGCAACAGCTGCGGCGGGGAAATGTCCGGCGTGGGATCATCTGGCAGAAACTCCCCGGGCAGCCGAAGTGGTTGTGCAAAAATGAGTTCAGCTGGGGAAGCTTCCAGATCCTCTTTAGGCGCAGAAAGTAACCCCAATAAAACCCACGGTAGCCTGTCTACCCAATTTGCATCTGTCAGTGAAGCCCTGAGAGCCGCTTTCAATGATCTATGAAAACGTTCGCATAACCCATTAGCCTGTGGATTGTACGCGGTAGTGCGGTGAATTGAGACACCCAGGCTGCGGGCCATTGTTGACCAGAGTTCGGAAACAAATTGAGGGCCTCTGTGGGACGTAATGTCTGACGGGACTCCAAAACACGCCACACATGCTGTTAAAAACGCGCGCGCCACGTCCTCGGCTGTGGTTGCGGCCAGCGGAACCGCTTCCGGCCAGCGCATGGTGCGGTCCACCATTGTCAGGAGGTGCATGCACCCCTGTGATGGCGGGAGGGGGCCCACGAGGTCCACGTGGACATGGTCGAACCTCTTAGCCGGAATATGAAACGGCTCCAAAGGAGCCTTCGTGTGTCTGTGTACTTTGGCTCGTTGGCACGGCACACAGGCTGCCGCCCACTCTTTCACCTGTTTACGCAGGCTCGGCCACACGAATTTCTCCCCTACCATTTTGACCGACGCGCGCACTCCCGGGTGCGCCAAAGAATGAACCAAGTCAAACACGCGGCGACGCCACGCGGCCAGGACCACGGGACGCAGGCGCCCCGTGGAGACATCGCAGATTAGGGGGGGGCATGCCGTCTTGCAGCACCCTGCTCTCCAGCCTTAACCCTGTTGGTCCAGACTGGAGCGCGCGCACATCCGCGTCAGTAACCTGCTCCGCGGCCATGGCTGTGTAATCTATCCCCACACGGACCGGGGCAGCCACGGCGCGCGAGAGGCAGTCTGCCACTACATTCAGTTTACCCGACACATGCTGAATATCGGTAGTAAACTTTGAGATCGCGGCCAGCTGTCTCTGCTGCCGGCCCGACCACGGTTCTGAAACCTTGGCCATCGTGAATGTTAGTGGCTTGTGGTCAACGAACGCGGTGAAACAGCGCCCTTCCAGCCAGAACTGGAAGTGGTGAATGGCCAAGTGGAGAGCCAGCAACTCCCTGTCGAACGCGCTGTGTTTACATTCACTGTCGCGCAAAGTCCTGCTGAAAAAGGCGAGCGGCTGCCAAGCCCCGGCTACGCGCTGCTCCACGACCGCCCCTATGGCCACATCTGATGCGTCAGTGGTGAGCGCTATGCGGGCCGCTGGGTCTGGATGTGCCAGCAACGCAGCGTTTGCCAGGGCTGCTTTGACTTCCAAGAACGCCCGCTCTCGCTCCGGGGACCATTCCATCTTATCTGCGGGTTTCTGTTTTTTGAGCGCGGCGTACAGTGGTTGCATGAGCCGCGCTACGCGGGGAAGGAAACGGTTATAAAAATTCACCATTCCCAAAAATTCCTGTAACGCCCTGACCGTTTGCGGCCGGGGAAAATCTGCTACCGCGCGCACTTTGTCAGGCAGCGGAATCGCTCCTTCGGGAGAGATGCGGTGCCCAAAAAAATCAATCTGCATCACCCCGAACTGACATTTCGCTGGGTTGATTATTAACCCGTGCTCTTCCAACCTCCGGAAAACCGCCGTGAGGTGGGTTTCGTGTTCGTCTTCGGACGCGCTGGCTACCAAGATATCGTCCAAGTAGACGAATACGAAAGGGAGATCACGCAGCACTGCATCCATCATGCGTTGGAACGTCTGTGCAGCCCCTTTAAGCCCGAATGGCATGCGCAAAAACTCGAATAAACCGAACGGAGTTATCACCGCTGTTTTGGGTATGTCCTCAGCGCGCACTGGGACTTGGTGGTAACCGCGGACCAGGTCTATTTTAGAAAAAACGCGCGCTCCTGCCAGGTGAACGGAAAAATCCTGGATGTGAGGAATTGGGTAGCGGTCGTGCGCTGTGGCGTTGTTCAACCTGCGGAAATCCCCACAAGGTCGCCACGAACCCTCAGCTTTAGGGACCATGTGTAGCGGGGAAGCCCATGGGCTGTTTGAACGCCTGATGATGCCCAACCTCTCCAGGTTGGTGAACTCCTCGCACGCTATGGCCAGTTTAGCTGCGTCCAAGCGCCGAGGTTTTGCAAAAACGGACGGCCCGGTGATGGTGATAAAATGCTCCACCCCGTGTTTAGCGATGGCTGCCGAAAATGTCGGGACAGTGAGTGCTGGGAACTGAGTGAGCAGTGTGTGGAACTTACCGCATGCTGCTGTGACGTTGGCTTGTGCTGTTGGCCGGGACGCTCGAGCTGTACAGGGGATAGAATCAAAGGACAGTGCAAGGTTCACCATTGTTCCATGTTTTCGCTATTTGTGGATAATGGCTGTTACTGTGGTTTGCTGGAGTTCCAAAGCTTTAGAAATGACTTTATAACCTCAATTACTTTGTTTCTCATTTGTTCCTGAATTTCTTTGGATTGCAGCATGATGTCTAGCTTTTGAGGAGCTTTTGGTCTACTTCACTTTGTCAGGCAGGTCCTGTTTAAGTGATTTCTTGATTGAGAACAGCTGTGGCAGTAATCAGGCCTGGGTGTGGCTAGAGAAATTGAACTCAAAGTTTTCCAAAGATGTGATAAATCACAGTTAATTTATGTTTTAACGGGGGCAGTCACTTTTTCACACAGGGCCATGTAGGTTTGGATTTTTTTTTACCCTGAACAATAAACACCTTCATTTAAAAACAGCATTTTGTGTTTACTTGTGTTAGGGGCAAAAAAGTATTTAGTCAGCCACCAATTGTGCAAGTTCCCCCACTTAAAAGATGAGAGAGGTCTCCAATTTTCATCATAGGTATACCTCAACTATGAGAGACAAAATGAGGGGAAAAAAAATCCAGAAAATCACATTGTCTGATTTTTAAAGAATTTATTTGCAAATTATGGTGGAAAATAAGTATTTGGTCATCTACAAATAAGCAAGATTTCTGGCTATCACAGACCTGTAACTTTTTCTTTAAGCGGCTCCTCTGTCCTCCACTGGTTACCTGCATTAATGGCACCTGTTTGAACTCGTTATCAGTATAAAAGACACCTGTCCACAACCTCAAACAGTCAGACTCCAAACTCCACTATGGCCAAGACCAAAGAGCTGTCAAAGGACACCAGAAACAAAATTGTAGACCTGCACCAGGCTGGGAAGACTGAATCTGCAATAGGTAAGCAGCTTGGTGTGAAGAAATCAACTGTGGGAGCAATTATTAGAAAATGGAAGACATACAAGACCACTGATAATCTCCCTCGATCTGGGGCTCCACGCAAGATCTCACCCCGTGGGATCAAAATGATCACGAGAATGGCGAGCAAAAATCCCAGAACCACATGGGGGGACCTAGTGAATGACCTGCAGAGAGCTGGGACCAAAGTAACAAAGGCTACCATCAGTAACACACTACGCCGCCAGGGACTCAAATCCTGCAGTGACAGACGTGTCCCCCTGCTTAAGCCAGTACATGTCCAGGCCCGTCTGAAGTTTGCTAGAGAGCATCTGGATGATCCAGAAGAGGACTGGGAGAATGTCATATGGTCAGATGAAACCAAAATAGAACTTTTTGGTAAAAACTCAACTTGTCGTGTTTGGAGGAGAAAGAACACCATACCTACTGTGAAGCATGGGGGTGGAAACATCATGCTTTGGGGCTGTTTTTCTGCAAAGGGACCAGGACAACTGATCCGTATAAATGAAAGAATGAATGGGGCCATGTATCGTGAGATTTTGAGTGAAAACCTCCTTCCAACAGCAAGGGCATTGAAGATGAAACATGGCTGGGTCTTTCAGCTTGACAATGATCCCAAACACACTGCCCGGGCAACGAAGGAGTGGCTTCGTAAGAAGCATTTCAAGGTCCTGGAGTGGCCTAGCCAGTCTCCAGATCTCAACCCCATAGAAAATCTTTGGAGGGAGTTGAAAGTCCGTGTTGCCCAGCGACAGCCCCAAAACATCACTGCTCTAGAGGAGATCTGCATGGAGGAATGGGCCAAAATACCAGCAACAGTGCGTGAAAACCTTGTGAAGACTTACAGAAAACGGTTGACCTCTGTCATTGCCAACAAAGGGTATATAACAAAGTATTGAGATGAACTTTTGTTATTGACCAAATACTTATTTTACCGAGGAATTTACCAATTAATTCATTAAAAATCCTTCAATTTGATTTTCTGGATTTTTTTTTCTCATTTTGTCTCTTATAGTTGAGGTATACCTATGATGAAAATTGGAGACCTCTCTCATCTTTAAAGTGGGAGAACTTGCACAATTGGTGGCTGACTAAATACTTTTTTACCCCACTGTATATGTGTGTGCTTGAGTGCGCGCGCATGATATCTCTGTTGTATTTGCTTGCATTTGCAAGAGTGAGTGGGGTGCATGTACTTAAAGTTATTTCCGATATACGTACCAAATGTGCAAGAGAGAACAGATATGAAGGTTAGTAAATGATGAGAAGAAACGGATAACATACAGCAACAACCTGACAACATCAGCAATATTGGCAACAACAAACAAACAACCTCAACAAAAACGAACCATTAGACAAATTTTTACAAATTAAACAAGGATCAATAAGAGACCTGCGCACAATCGCACTCTTTTCTCACATCTAGCTAGGGAACGAACTAGAATCTAGAATAGCCAAGGGGTTATGGTTTCATCCATAAACAGCTTGTCATCTATAAACAATCTATCCACAGAGATAATTACTCATTTACCTTCTTGGATTTTGTTTCCTAATAGAGAAAGGCTTTCTTCTTTTTTACATAATTTCTTGTGGAAATTGATCATTTAGACCATAATTTGTGTTTTTAAGCTGCCTATCCTGTCTCTGTACCAGAACCTTTTGCTTGAAATGTTCAAATTTGGCAACAATCAGTCTGGGATGTTTGTTTTGGGGGGGGTTTCCGTCCAATGCAGTGGACTCACTGAAAGGTAATTGATTTCACAACATCGGGGGGCATTTTCAGCTGCGTAGACATGAATTTAGAGATCAGCTGTTCTGGATTTTCGTTGTTCTTTCACAATTCTGGAAAAAAAAACTGGTTGTCTCTCATGCTTCGTGATTTCAGGTCAAGAGTGGTTTCCTTCATTTACCGTTTATCTTTTACAGCGATGTCAAGTTGCATGGTTAGCATGCTTACTGATTTTTTTCAATGTATTATTTTCTTCCAAAAGAGAAACGAGCTGCGCCTGGCTGAATTCCAGACTCTTGCAGGTGTCCTGAAATTCTTTATGGAGCAACTCGACCAATGCAAGTCTAGCATTCATGCTGGAAAGTTTACTTTAATGCAGGAAAGAATGTCACTAAACCCTGGGCTGTTCTTTAATTTCTCGGGTGATATTAGTGGTGAATCCACGGGTCTAGGTTGCTTAGTCAAGGAGGAAGGAATGGGAGGCTTACCGGGAGAAATGCTAGGTTCCGCTATGTCACAGAAGCGGTGATAAAACTCGTCAATAAAGTCTTCAAGTTCCTCCAACTCCATTGAGCAGATGGCGAAAATGATATATGAAAAAAGAGAGAAGAACAGACAGTTAGTTAGTGGGTTAATGACAGGAAAAAGCTACCTGTGAAAAAGTTTGTCTGTGCTTGGCCGATGTGACTCGCCATCTTGGACTATTGTGCAACAGTCTTGAAATGTCTCGTGATCACAACGTCTATCTGCTTTCCCCTCCTGAGTCACCGCACAGTTTGCCAGAATCTCTTCAAATCCAACCAAGGGTCTTGTCCCATGACCTCAGTGAACTGTCATTGCCCACATGTGTGTTGAAGTCCCCCAGTAGGACAGTGGAGTGTCCAAGAGGGGCACTTTCCAGCACACCAGTCAAAGACCCCAAAAAGAGTGGATGCTCTGAACCATCATTTGGCACATAGGTACAAATGATGGTCAGGACCTGTTTCCCAACCCCAAGGTGCAGGGAAACAACCCTTTCATCCACCAAGGAAAATCCTAACATGCAGGGAGCAAGATGATGGAATACAAGAATACCCACCCCTGCTCGTCATCTCTCAGCTGGGACAACTCCTAAAAAGGCCATGGTCCAGCCGCTCTCCAGAAGATTGGTTCCACAACCCAAGCTGTGCGTCAAGGTGATCCCTACTATAGCTAGCCGGTATCTCTCAACCTTGTGCACAAAATCCCCCCCCGCCGAGAGGTGACATTCCACTTTCCAAAAGTCAGTTTCGTAAACCAGGGATCAGCTTACGTCCACTCACATTATAAAGAATATCCCAACTCTAAGCCAAAGCCCATTTGTTCTGCACAGTGTGATCACTCTGCACTCCACTTATCCACGGCCACTTCTCTCATCATTGGCCCACCTCTAGAGGTTGGCTTTAGCATGATGTTGTTTCTCATGTACAAGATCATGCACATGTATGCTACATACGTATCTGCGATAAAAACGTGAGTGCAGAATGGCTGGGGACATGGGACAGGGGACAGTTGTCTTTGACAATTCACAGTGAGACTGCGCCCTAAGTGTCTGTTGGTTTTAAAGTTACAGAATAGGTGGTGAATGTAACTGTTAGTGAAAAGTTTTTGAGTGGTCAGAAAGATTTTTTTTAAAGGTGCAAAATAAGTCCACTTGTCTTCCAGAATCTTCTGTTTGGTTGTGTGCTGATTTTTGAGCAGGTTTCTGTTTTTATTGCATGCAGGTGAACAATCTGGATGTCAAAGGAGGATTTCAAGATCACATTACAACTTGCAATGCAATCATCTTATTTTCTTTTTTCTCTCGTTCTGCTTTTGTTAAGAATGACTGGTGGATGGATTTGAATATCTGAGGACATAAATGCAAATTAAAATTTCTTTCCAGGCAATTGTTGTAAATATATAGTCTACGAGGGGGAGGGCTGAAAAGTTCATAGGCTGAAAAGTTCATCGTGGTCAAATTTGACCAAATATGGTTTATTTTTCAACCACAGGGATCCAAGCGCTGCAACACTGATGGAAGAAGTGTGTGGACCGAAGGGGAGACTATGTTGAAAAATAAACCATATTTGGTCAAATTTGACCACTATGAACTTTTCAGCCCCCCCCCCATACTTTAGACTTATGTGTTTAGACATTTATAGTCTCCATATGATTAATCTTAACACTGATTCCTTAACACCTTGGTCAAGCCTACCACGAAGTTGACATTTAAGGTTTTGAAAAAGGTAGACTTCAGTTAAACACCTTAACTACAACCAGGTCCTGTTGCCTTATGTAGAACAATCAGCAAGGGTCGCTTCGTGGTGAGAGATTTAAGCCTGCTTGGTGTTCGACCAGATGGGTGCCACCTTTAGCTGTGAAAATATGAGCAAGAAAAATAAACGACAAATTTGCCTTTTTCCAAATGCTGTTAAGATGCCCTTGAGCAACACATGTGAGCCTAATTGCCCTAACTAACTAACTAACTAACTAACCTGCACTTATATAGCGCTTTTCTAGTCACAAAGACCACTCAAAGCGCTTTCATTAATACTAACCCTCTATTCTAAGGGCCTATAGGAAACAGATATCTAGGGACAATTTAGAACAGCCAATTAACCTAACATGCATGTTTTTGGCATGTGGGAGGAAACCGGAGAAATCCCGGAGTAAACCCACGCAACACGGGGAGAACATGCAAACTCCACACAGATCACTGTTGGCCGGGGGCTGGGACCGAACCCACGATCCCCACAATCCCCCGGCCAAGGGTAAACTGTGCTGCCGCAGTGCTAACCACTGCGCCACCGTGCAGCCCCTAGCAGTGGGGTATTAGTGGTGTGAACATCTGAGTGCGGAGCAAACACGAAAACTCCCTGTGCATATTTCTGTAATAATTAGAGGCTTGTTTAATGACTGTTACTTTTAAAAATGGAAGCTCTTGAACTAATCATTGTTACCTAAAGTGAATGAAAAGAATTATTTTGTTATTTTCTTCTGAAATCCAGATGTTTATTAGTTTTACCCTTTGCAGCTATGTGGGCATTTTGAATGACATATAATGACAATGCTGCCATACTGTAGCCTTTTGTGCCACATATTTGTTGCTGATGTGAGAAAAAAGAGATGTTGAAGCTGTGTAATTTTTCAGAAAAAAAAATCACAGAGGGACTATAAATTTATCGATGGCATTCCCGAGGTAAGCTACATATCCTTCAGCTCCTCTGCAGTGATTGATAACCTCCAGGTTCACATGCACCAGCACATCTACTGCTCACTTTGCTCTGCTGCCTCAAAGGCTTTTCCTTCACCAGATGTTATATGGCACTACTGTTATTTTCTTCCTCTGCATCTTTACTTTTTTGTTTCTTGTTCTGAACTCTGATCATTATCATTGTTTAAAAAAAGACCATCATTATTCGTTATTTTGATTTTTCAAAACTCAAAAATGTCTTATTTTTCAGCAAGATTAAGGTTATATAATGCAACTAACAAGTGGTCAGAGAGCACATCCCTCAAACTTTTAGGTTCTATGTCAAGATTTTTTTAATTGGATTGTAAAAGATTCATTGCCAGTTATCGCAAATGCTTGATTGCAGTTGTTGATGCCAAGGGTGGCACCACCAGTTAGCAGATTTAGGGGCAATTACTTTTCCACATAAGGCCAGGTAGGTTTGGATAGCTTTTTTTCCATAATAAATGAACTCCTCATATAAAAACTGCATTTTGTATTTACTTGAGTTATCTTTGTCTAATATTAAAGTTTGATTATCTGAAACACCTGGACGCCTCCCACTTGAGGTGTTTCAGGCACGTCCCGCTGGGAGGAGACGCCGGGGCAGACCCAGGACTCGGTGGAGAGACTATGTCTCCCAGCTGGTCTGGGAACGCCTTGGTATCCCCTCTGAAGAGCTGGAGCAGGTGGCTGGGGAGAGGGAAGTCTGGGCTTCTCTGCTTGAACTGCTGCCTCCGCGACCCGGACCTCCGGAAAAGCGGTAGAAGATGGATGGATGGATGGATATCTGAAACATTTAAGTGTGACAATTATGCAAAAATATAAGAAATCAGGAAGGGGACAAATACTTTTTCACATCAGTGTACCTCCACTGAAGCCACTTGTCCTCCAGTGAAATTGTGATTAATATGTGCCAGTTGATGGAGCATCCAAAGTTCTCTGTGCCTGTTGAGCCCAATATATTTTCATGATATGCACAATCTAGCTCACAATGTTAAAAAAAGGAAAAAGTGATCCAGAATGTGCCTTCTGGGTCTGCACCAAAATCTAATGGCCAAGGGCTATTTTTTTTTGGGGGGGGGGGGGGGTGGCGCTGAAAAGTTCATAGGCTGAAAGTTTGTAGTGGTCAAATATGACCAAATGTGGTTTATTTTTCAACATAGTCTCCCCTTCAGTCCACACACTTCTTCCATCAGTGTTGCAGTGCTTGGATCCCTATACAGTTGGAAAAATAAACCATATTTTCCGTTCATGTTCCGGTTCCGCCGGACCGGCGGCGCCACACGAGTCGGCTGCCTGTTGCAACAGCCTTTTTTTTATCTTCCTTCTTCTTTCTACACCTTTCACTCTGTATATATATCACGGACGCACGGATCGCCCCGGGGGTCTCCCGGGTCGGCGGACGGAGCCACGGTTTGCAGCGGGAGACGTTACAGCGGGGAGGAGCTAGTGCTAGCTAGCACTTGGCCGCCGCCCGGTGCTAATGGGAAACTCGACATACCGGGAGCTGTAGCGAAAACGACGCGGTGCCGGGCTGGAGTTTAGGCGGCGTGAAAGAAATATAAGACAGAATAATAAAGAGCGATGGCAAGAACCAAGCAGACCGCCCGTAAAATCTACTGGAGGAAGAAGCGTCCCCCCCACCACCACCACCACCACCACCACCAGGGCTGCTCGGAGAGGCGCTCCGGCCACCGGCAGAGTGAAGAAGCCTCGCCGTTACAGGCCCGTGGCTCTGAGAGAGATCCGTCGCTGCCAGAAATCCACGGAGCTGCTCATCCGCAAGCTGCCCGCCCAGCGCCTGGTGAGGGAGATCGCTCAGGACTTCAAGACCGTCCTGCGTTTCCTGAGCTTCGCCGTCGTGGCTCTGCAGGAGACCAGCGAGGCCCACCTGATGGTCTCTTCTTCGCTAAGGGGGTCACCATCATGCCCAAAGACTTCCAGCTGGCCCGCTGCATCCGCGGAGAGAGAACTTAGACTTTCTGCTGCACATTCACCAGCCATAATGCTCTGCACTGTGTGTCTATATATATACATTTATAGTAATATGGACATATGTTTACTAGATGTTGTTTTTTCTTGCCTTCTGAGTGTTGCTATCCCTATGCTGTTGCAATCCTGGAAATTCCCCATTGTGGGACTAATAAAGGCTTATCTTATCTTATCTTATCTTATTTGGTCAAATTTGACCACTATGAACTTTTCAGCCCCTCCTCATACTTCTATTGAAAATCAAGATTAGTCTAGTCAGTTTTGCATTAAGCACAGAACATCCTTGGTGGAGGTAATTAAAACATCACTACTCTGTCAGAAAAAACATGTGTTTTTGCCTTTATTTGGATAGAGCAGGGGACAGAGAGCTGGGTGAGAGACATGCTGGAAAGTGTCTTAGTCCACTAAGCCACCGGACGACCCATAATCTTTTGTTTTTGTTTTTTTTAATAAACCCAACAATCGGTTGATCTGCTGTGAGTATTCACGAGGGCTGGTAACTAAAAACACTACCATCTGTAGGTAGTACTTTGAGATGCTTCTACACACTCTGGCTACTGCAAGTAATCCTGCTTTCTGAGATCAAAGAATTCTATTGGAGCAATAAGATACTATGAGATACTTGAAATAAGAGTGAACCTGATCATTTAAGTACATGTGAGGAGAAGGATTTTAAATTCCGTTGCATAAGATAAGCCTTTATTAGTCCTACAGTGGGGAAATTCCAGAATAATATTGCTAGCAGACAGACAGACAAGCAAACAGATTGACAATACTCACATTGCTTTCCAGACAGAATCAGGGTGAAGGTGCTGTGCCCAGGAAATGTGTTGACTTTTCGTATGGGCTCTGTATATCTGTGCCACCATTTAAAAAACATTCAGCAGACTGGTGCTGAGGATTCTGACTTTTGATCTTCTGCTGAAGTGCCATCAGGCGTACTGTTAGTTTCTGTTGTGCATTTTTAGCCAGTGCTTTATGCCTGTGTTAGTGAAGTTCTACATAATGGTGCTCATGAGCTGCCTTTGATGTGGTGGTGGCATTTAGAGAGAACCCTGTAAAACAAGCTGGCCCAGTGGATCTTTGTTCTTAAGACACTGGGACATACTGAGCTTCCTTTTTGCATTTTATTGAATTCTTGCCTGTCTAATAGTTTAAGTATCGTGTTAAATGTTGCATGTTTTCAGAAGTTAGGCAAGATTAGAAATCAACGATCAGTTCTTTTGAAGTGGAAGTTAAATAAAAAGCTTTTAACTTTTTTCTTCTCTAATGAACAGTCAAGCTATCTTTTGATATAAAGTATTTAGTAAGTAAAAGTAGTCACCCAAAAATTACTTGAGTGATAAAGTATCTACTAAAAAAGTTACTTGAGTAACAGTGTTAATTTTCCCGATTTTTTGTCATGATGCTGAGCATGGTTGGGGAACCGTGCTTACGCTTTCAGTTTGTTCGTTATTTTCTGTACTTTTCCCATCTCGGTTTTTTTTTATTGAATTTGAATATGGTGTTATTTGTACTTTGTTATCTAAGGTTGCCCTTTTGTCCCTGTTTGTGCTGAAGTATTCTGTCATCTTAGTTTAGTTATTATAGTCTTGGTTATTTATATCATGTGCCTATGGCCATCTTGTTGTGTATTATAAATTATTTCATGCTGTGGTTATATATGAGCCTTCTCCACATTCACCTCTCGTCCTCTCTCGGTAATATGTATATTAATTATTATTGTTGTCCTCGCTGTAGTGGATTATCATTCTTTGTTTTCTGTATCACCATTTAGCATTCATTCTGCCCTATGCTTTTATTTTGATAAGGTGTCTTGTTTACTTTCATTTGCTCCAAGCTAGTTTCGTGGTCTATCACAGCTGTCGTTATTTAGGACTAATTATCCTTGCTCTGGAACCTTGTCTTCCTCACCTGTTATTGATCTTGTTAATTACGTCTTGCTTTATTTTAGGGGCACCGCCCCGCAGTTCGATGCGACGTCCTTCATCATTGTATCCTGGCGTGTGTCCCACACTTCATGTCATTTCATCTCCAGACGTGAGTCCCACGTCTAGTCATTGTATTCCTGCATCCCACACTTGTTCCTCTTTGTTTTGCCTCCGTTATATTTTATGTTTTATTAAACCATCAGCAACTCACAGCCTGCATTTGGGTCTTCATTCCTGCCCTGCCTGGGCGGTTCATGACATTTTTCAGGGTTTTTGATTTTTAAATTTGTGACACTTCTCATAAGTTTGAAACTTTCTGTGTTTTTCTTATAAATTTGTGTTTTCATCTGTCTGTGAGGTTCTTGTAAATTTGGAACTTTTTATTTACTACTTTTTATTCATAAGTTTATGATTCATCCATCCATCTGTCCATCCATCCATCTATCATCCATCCATCTTTTTACTGCTTATCCGGGGGTTTGGGTCACGGGGGCAAGTCCAAGCAAGGTAGCCCAGACTGCAGTTCGGTTCACATAGCACCATATCCCTCTTGCAGGTGGTGAGCCCACTAGAGAGCAGACCCACATGGCTCCTTTGGGTTCACTAGGTCCTTGATGTAGCTTTTTTCATAGGGATCTACTGGATTGCTTTTGGTCTGGCCCTTCACCCAGAACCAGTTTGCTTTGGGAGACCCTACCAAGGGCAAGTGTAGCGTTGACACTACAATTATGAGTGTGATTATTAATAATTAATAACTGGAATTAATAATTATTGTATTACCTCATTATAACACTAGGGGGGCACCACTCACGGTTATAAGAGTAGTGAGAGTTCTATAAACAAACAGGCTTAGGGATTTGGCAGTTACTAAGTTAAGCATTAAGTAATAATGTAATTAACAATTATTTAACCAGTGTCATATTCTGGGTGTCAGTTCTTGACACTGTGATTCTGAATTCTGGGCAAAGAAAGTACACCTGTGCTCAATTTAGTAGTTTTAATAAAACCAAAGTGACAACAGACATTGTATAGCTTGTAAAATGGAGAAATAACCAAAGGTAGCATTCACAGTGGTAATTTTGCATATATGAAGAAAAAGCAATATTTACATATTTACAGGTCTTGCATATGTGGAATAAGGCTGAAATGTGATCGTGTGGCTGAATGGAGAATTAGTGAGATAATGGCGACAAAAATTAAATAAAATGTAAAGGTAATGGGGACTTCCGGTCTGGACACCATGGTGATAGCAGCTTAACGCTGAAGCTCCCAGACCCGATCCAGGAAAATACCTTGAAAATCAGATTTAACGGATTTTTGGAAGAGTGAAAATCAAGAGACAAAGTCATCATACCTAAAGGAAAACAGAAGAAATCGACATTTACCAGGCCAGGACACGCATCGGCCGGAGAATCTGATCCGGATGATTTCCATTCAGAAGACGAGGAGCTGAATGAAGCTAGCAACAAGGTTAGCTTAAAAATGGTACTTAAAGAATTAAGACGATTTCGCCGAGAGTGTTGGGCCGAATTTTGTGAAATTAAAGACGAAATAAAAAGGACAAACAGCAGAGTGGACCAGGCCGAGGACCGAATCATGGAAGCAGAAGAAAGAATAAAAGGAGTGGAAGATACCGTGCTGGATCTACACAAAAGACAGGCAAGACTGGAGGCTAAGCTAACCGACCAAGAAGGAAGACTAAGAAGAGACAACATAAGAATTCATGGTCTGAAAGAAGGAGTCGAGGATGATTTCACCACAATGGCGGCATGCGTGGAATCCTTACTGAGAGAGAAGTTGGATATTCCCCAAACCACCGACTTGAAGATAGAAAGGGCGCACCGTACATTAGCCCCTAGGCCGGCGGCGGAAGCGCCACCAAGATTGGTGGTGGTGAAGTTCTCCAACTCCAAAATAAAAGAAGAGGTTGTAAGACTGGCTTGGCAGAAAAAAGGATTTATGCACCGAGATAGAAAAGTTTTTGTGGAACACAACTACGCTCCGGAGGTCCTTAAAAAGCGTCGGGAATACAACAACGCTAAAAAGATACTACGAGAGAAGAAACTGCACTTTCAGACTCCATTTCCGGCGAAGCTGCGGGTTTTTTATGGGGATGAGACGTGTGTCTACAACTTGGCGGAAGAAGCAACCACGGATATGGCGAGAAGAGGACTCCCGGTAACGGTGTATAAACCCACAGCAGACCCGATCGAAAGAATCAAGGCTCAATCGTGGTCCACACAGAGACCCTCAAAATCCACGGGCCAGCAGCGGGAAACCCAGCGCCAGAGCTACAAGAAAAAACTGGCCGTTTACAGGAGGGAATAACGATATTTTTAGTCAATCTGCGCATCCAACCCTCCTCCTACAAGGTAACAAACATTAAAGGAGATGTAGAATCAGCAAGTGGTAAAGCATTTTATGAAACAGACATAATATTAGAAACAAATAAGTCTTAAAAAAAAAAACTTGTTAAAATAGAAATGTGACAATGAACCAACAAATACTGTATTAACGTGACTGTTTGCTGTGATGGTGGTGGGAGGTTGCGCACAATTTCATAGGGTATAGGCATAAAAAAAAAAAAAAATCATTACAAGTTCGGATTGGGATCTGAAATTCACGTTAGAAACATGGGACAACTTACAGGGGTAAGAGAGGACCCTCAGCACGTAACAGATTCTGAGGAATTTCCCTCAAAGCCAACACACCATCAAGGCTCTTCTAAGGTCACTAAAAAGACCTCAGCTCAGGATGATCTTTTGTCAGTTTTTTGTTTTAAAGTTTTTTATACTATGTTCTTAATGTTTTTTATGTTCTTAATGTTCTTTCAGTTTCTGAGTAGCATAAAAGAGGGCCACCACACTGTTAGACTAAATTTATTTAGCGAATGCAAAGTCCTTAAGCCAAGCAGTTGCCTCCTGGTTTGCTGTATGGAGGGTGTGTAATCCTCCTTCCAGTCTTTGGAGCGGGCAGGCCTCTATGATGTGTTCCATTGTTTGCTCCTCTCCACATGCGCACAGTGGGCTAGGGCTACTGCCCCATCTGTAAAGGCTGGCCAAGCAGGGGCCATGTCCAGTCCTGAAGCGATTGAGTGTAGACCACTGTCTCCTTGGGAGGTTGGTGCCCGGGACCTGTTGGTTGGGGTTTATCACCAGCTGTTTGTTTGGGACCTCCTTGGTCTCCCATTCCTCTTGCCAAGCTGTCTGGATGGTAAAGTCAGCTGGGGGAGGGTTTTTCCAAATCGGCCGTCTGGATGAAAGTCGGGCAGTGGGTGGAGTGTAGATATCTGCATGGATTGGTAAGTGAGGAGAATCTTTAACTTTTTGGAGCATCCTTTGAGTTAATGCTGCTCGCCGGATGTGTGGAGGGGCTATGTTTGACAGTACAGAGAGCCAGGGGAGTGGTGTTGAGCGGATTGTTCCAGTTATAGTTCTCATGGTTGTGTTGAGCTGGGTGTCCACATGGTGTGTGTAAGATGACCTGGACCAGACAGGGGCACAATATTCTGCTACAGAGTATGAAAGGGCCAGTGCTGAGGTGCGCAGGGTGGAGACTGCCGCCCCCCATTTTGCACCAGCGAGCTTGCAGAGCAG
Source organism: Pholidichthys leucotaenia (assembly GCA_020510985.1). Lineage (NCBI taxonomy): Eukaryota > Metazoa > Chordata > Actinopteri > Cichliformes > Pholidichthyidae > Pholidichthys > Pholidichthys leucotaenia. The sequence continues at coordinate 331,748,956 of CM035841.1, read as the reverse complement.
GTTGTTTCGTACCTTCACCTTAGCAGCCGTCCCCTTAGACTAAATAAGTCTAAGGGGACGTTAGACTACCCGTACCCGTTAGACTAAATAAGACAACACAATGGAGAAACAGGGTGTAACCAAAATAATCTCATATAATGTAAAAGGGATCCTGAATCCAGTTAAAAGATCCAAGATTCTAGGCAAAATGAAAAAAGACAAAGCAGGAATAATATTTTTACAGGAAACCCACCTAACAGACGTGGAGCACACTAAACTCAGTAGACAAGGGTTTAAAATGATCTCTTCATCTTCATATAAGTCAGGGAGGAGGGGGGGGGGGGGTAGCGACATTGATCTCAACCAAAATTATATTTGAAAAAAAATCAGAACACAAAGATAAAGAAGGGAGATACAGTATGGTACTTGGGTGGCTAGAGGGAGAAGATATCACCCTGCTGAATGTATATGCACCTCCAGGGGCTAACTGGAAATTTTATAAAAATGTATTTGACCTAATGATAACTAAAGCCCAAGGTTTTGTGATATGTGGTGGAGACTTCAATCTAAGACTGAAACCATACTGGGATGCATCAGGTAATTCTCCACATCAAAATAACACTCAAAATAGAAAAACTCAGATGCTACTAAAAGAAATGGGAATCTGTGACGTGTGGAGGGAATTCAACCCCAGTGTAAAAGATTATACATTTTACTCAGCACCACATTCATCATACTCAAGGATTGACTATTTTTTTATGTTTAAAAGAGACATTGGAAGAGTAAAAACATGTAAAATAGGACTGATGGATCTCTCTGACCACAGTCCGATCTATATGGACTTAAGTATCCAAAAATACACAAATAACACATTTTCTTGGAGGTTAAATTCAAATGTGCTGAAAGGACCACTGAAAGATGAATTGGAATCAGATATTCTCAGATATTTGGAAGAAAATGATAATGGAGAAGTATCCTCTTTAATACTGTGGGACGCATGCAAAGCTGTAATAAGGGGAAAGATTATCGCAAAACTGGCAATCCAAAAGAAACTGAGACAAGAAAAACTAATCGCATTCGAGTCAGAACTTAAGAACCTAGAAAAAGAGCACAAAGATAACACTCATTCTAATGACTCGCTCAAAATTAAGGAAATTAAAAAAACAAATAAATGAGATCTACACAATAGAAATCCAGAAGAAACTTACATTTCTGAAACAAAAATACTATGAAACAGGCAGCAAATCGGCAAAATTGCTAGCCTATAAATTGAGGAAACAACAAACGGAGAGAGCAATCTACAAAATCAGAGACCCAGTATCAAAGGAAATAAAATTTAGAATTCAGGATATTCTTAAAAGCTTCGAGAACTACTATAAGAACTTGTAATGATTTTACAAATGTTACAAATGTTACAAATTACAAATGTTTTTTGTAATGATCAAAAAACATAAAAACGCATCCGAAGCATGTTACAAATGTTACAAATTACAAATGTTTTTTGTAATGATCAAAAAACATAAAAACGCATCCGAAGCATTCCTAAACACATTAAACCTTCCCCAACTTACTGAGTCACAAAATAAAACACTACTGTCAGAAATACAACCTAAAGAATTAGAAAAAGCAATTATGAAACTTAAAGCTAACAAATCCCCAGGAGCAGATGGCTATACAGCAGAGTGGTACAAAACCTTTAAACAGCAACTATCTCCTCTCCTCCTGAAAACATTTAACTATGTCCTCCACACAGGGGAAATCCCCCCCCTCCTGGAGAGAAGGGGTCATTGCAGTCATACCTAAACCTGAAAAGGATAAACTAGACTGCTCCAACTACAGACCAATCAGTGTGTTAAATCAGGACTATAAGCTTTTTACCACTATCCTTGCCAAAAGGTTAGAAAATATACTGACAGACCTAATTCATTTAGACCAAACAGGTTTTATAAGACAAAGACAGACACAGGACAACATTAGACGCACTTTACACATAATTCATCATATAAAAAAATATAACTTAAATGCAGCCATATTGGGATTAGATGCTGAAAAAGTATTCGATTCGGTTGACTGGTCTTTCCTATATAGAATCTTATCCAGTTTCAGTTTTCATGACAACTTCATTAGAACTATCCAGGCATTATATGAAAAACCAACAGCTAAAATAAGGAATAACGGTAAATTATCATCATCTTTTGAACTGGAAAGAGGATGTCGTCAGGGCTGCCCCTTGTCTCCACTGCTCTTTGCAATCTTCATAGAACCTCTGAGCCAATGGATAAGACAGAATCAAAAAAATTCGAGGTATTACACTTGGTCAGAAGGAACACAAAATAGCACTCTTTGCTGATGACATTTTAATATACCTGGGGCAGCCGGACACCTCTTTTCCAGAACTAATCTCAGTTTTTTCAGAGTATGGAGATTTATCGGGGTACGAATTAAACATGCATAAAACCCAAGTTTTAACATTCAACTATGACCCAAATCAATATTTACTAAGCAAACTCAAAACTAACTGGGAGATGGAATCTATGAAATATCTAGGGGTCAATATCCCGAAACAACTCAACAAAATTATAACACTAAACTATGACCCACTGATGGCAAAAATAAAATGTGATCTAGCAAGATGGAATATGATACCATTCTTGGGTATCGCACAAAGAATTGAAGCAGTCAAAATGAATATACTTCCACGTCTTCTATACCTTTTCCAAACAATACCGGTAGAACCTCCCAAAAAAACATGGCAAGAACTGGACAGAAGGATCTCAAGATTCATATGGCAGGGCAAGAGACCTAGAATCAGATATAGAACCCTACAGCTAAACAAAGACAAAGGTGGGCTCGCGCTGCCAAATATCAGGGACTATTTTAAAGCCGCACAAATTAAAACTTTAGTAGAGATATGTAACCCAGTCTACACTGCACAATGGAAGGAGATGGAATGCCAAATAACAAGTGACATCCGCCTACAGGCGATAATGGGGAACAATGCCTTACCTAAACTTTTGAATAACACTAACCCGTGGCTAGAGACCCCGCTAAAAATTTGGTTTAAGATAGTCAGAGAGAATCAAACTAAAGAACCCTATCGATTACTGCAATGGATTGCCTATGATCAAGACTTTACTCCTAATAAAACAGACACTAGATTTAAAAAGTGGAAAGAGAACGGACTGATAAAATATTACGATTTTTTTAAAGGGCAAATTTTAAGAGTTTTAAACTTTTGAAAAAACAAGGCCTAGTAAATCAAGACCTTTACAGGTTCTTTCAGCTTAGACACCACATAAACAAAATACTTAAAAAGGAGGATTTGGAAAGGGCCCAGTCAGGTGTTCTGAAGGTTTTCTTAATGGCATATAAGGGGATCCCAGGGATCAGATACATTTCTAAAATATACCAAGGTCTTCAAGACTTAAAAGGAGACAACACATCATATATAAAAGAGAGATGGGAAAAAGAGGGGAATTTCACTTTACAACTGGAAATATGGGAAAAGCTAAATAAACAACAATGGAAAAGTACCTCATCCCTACAGTGGAGAGAATTTGGATGGAAAAATTTGGCAAGATTTTTCAGAACACCTGCACAAAACAAATTTACTCGTAAGGGGTTGAATTGTTGGCGCTTGTGTGGTGAAGAGACTGCAAATCATTTTCATGTGTTTTGGTCATGCCCAGTTATCCACCAATATTGGACCAATGTACAGACAATATTGGGGAAAATATTCAAAATAACAGTCCCCTTTTCTTTTGTAACTTTGTATTTGGGTTTACTACCGGAATCACTGGAAAGACGAGGAGAAAAATACGTATTCACTGTTTTAATATTGGCAAGTAAAAAAAGCTCTAACTAAAAAATGGATGTTGAAGGATTGTCCTACACCTGAAGATTGGATTAACGTGATTCAAGACATTTACTCGATGGAAAAGTTGACATTCGCACTGAGACAGGACATGGATGGGTTCTTGAACTTTTGGCAACCCTGGATCGCATATGTGTCTTCCATCAGATCTAATCTTTGACAAGTACCATTTCAATAATGACACCTCTCTTTGTTCCAACACTACTCAGATGCTCTTTTATTTTTTTATTTTTTTTTGTTCTTTTGTTGTTTTTTTTTTGTTTTTTCTTGTTTGGTTTTTTGTTTGGTTTTTTTTTTTTGTTCTTTCTTTAATTCTGTTTTTCTTTCACTTAAAAAAAAAATTCTTCCAATGTTGTCAAAAAACAAAAAAAAGGGAACATGTGATGAAAATGTAAACAATGCAATGCTGTAATGACATGTATACCCTTTACAAAAACTTAAATAAAAAAAATGTAAAGGTAATAAAAAAGGAATTTGGAAAAAGTGTTATGAAAATTTAAAAAAAAACATTAACTTTACCTTATGCTCAAAAAGGAACAGTAGTTACAAAAAAGGTTATGGCTGGGGTGACTAAAAGTCTGTCCTTGAAACTAATGCTGTTGGCTGCCTCACTTTCTTGGAGTGGCTGGGTTCACAAGAGACTTAGACCGAGACCAGAACGAAGTAGCCAAGCCTCATGGAGTCACAGATGCTGGAGGATTGGGGGCTTCTGGAAGCCTGGCTTGTCCATCCTAGGTTGGCAATGGGGCCTTGATGGCAGGAGTCCTCTCTGTAGTTCTGCGCCCGAGGTCTTGACCGAGGAGCCCTCTTGACGGTGGAGAGCCCAGCTTAGGGCCCACAGCTTGGGTCTGCTGGAGTCTTCTTTAAAACCATGGGTTGCCCTCTGGGATGGCATTTGACATTGGAATACAGCCCAGCAGAAGGCCTTAAAATTGATTAACTAAAGCCCCTTTTCTACTAGCGCCTACTCAACCCTACTTGCTTCGATTCCACTCGGTTTGTAGGGTTTTCCATTGGTACTTTTTTCATACCAACTCCAGTCGGGTTCCAACCATGCTGAGTCAAGCTGAAAATGTGATGTCAACAGACTGCAGGCCACTGATTGGTCAGGGCGTAACGTCATGAGAGCGACGTCTTCACCAGAATCTTCAGCTGCCATTTGCAAAAATTGTTCAGCAAGCGAGCGAGCATCAGTGTAAACAACAACAAATGGCTTCACAGAAATCAACACCGTAGTCCAGCGAGGAGGTGCAGACGTTTTGTGCTTGTTGGCTGATGAGAGAATCCAGAGGAAGCTAGACGGAGCGACTCAAAATGAATTTACGGCCACTGACCAGCAAATAACAGGAGGCAGACTGGCGTCGACCTGACCACAGCATCATTGTTGAAAACCATGATAGAGGATGGTAAGTGATGTGATTATTATGCATCTTTTATGTTATTTATCCCAGTGGTGGAAAGCTCACTTTAAACAAACAACACCATTGTCTCCTGTATGCAGACAATGAGCTAGCTAGTTAGCCATCAATGCTAACTCAATGCTCTGCTTCTATTTTGTGCTTGTGTCAACAGCATCTGACGAAATAAGCTGGTGTTAATCCTGGTTAAAAAGTTGTTTACATGCTGCACTTTTGTGCTGTGCATGTACTTAAGTTGTGTGTATTTTCATTCTGGAGTCCGACCAGCATCTACTTTTACACCGGCAACGTCTAGCACGACACATCAGTGTGTTATGACTGGTAAGAAACAAGTTGCACACCCCGTTGTTTTTAGCAGTGGTGGAGGAAGTACTCAAATCCTTTGCTTTTTAAGTTAAAGTATAGATAAAGTGCCAAAAGTATAGTAGCACAATTTCCACTTAAGTAAAAATATTAAAGAACTCACTTTTGAATGTACTTGAAGTATAATCGTTAAAGTACTAGATTCCATTCAAAGATTCAAAGATTTTATTTGTCAGTACAACTACACGTACAGGAAATACAGGAGACTTGAAATGGCGTTTCTCTCTCTCTTCAGTGGTGTGCACAGTATAAAAAAGAAAAAGGAATAAGGCTGGAAAACCAACAGCAGTCTATGTATAGTAATGCTACCTGTAGTGCAAATGGCGACAAAAGATAGACCCAGACCTCTCATAGGGCAAATAAAGACAAACGATTAACGATAATGAAAGCCAGCAATCCTATATACAGAAAAGTAAAGCTGTAATACCTGTAGTTGCAAGTTCAGTATGGTAGTGTAGGTGCAGACAGTGACAGATAGGACTGCACGTGATCAGTATTGCAATGACAGACAGCAGCAGATGTGGCTTTTGTGCAAATGGTTTCAGTAAAGTGCAGAGACATACAGCAACAAATGTATTACTGTTAATACATTCAACTGAGTATATTAACTCATTCTGATTGGTGAGGCCACAGTAAAAACAAATGATTTTAAATGTAACCCAGCCCTCGTAAAATCTACTTTACTGAAGTGCAGCTACATGAAAATTGTGCTTCAATACAGCAACGAAGCACTTTTTTGTCACATTTCACCACTGGCTTTTAGCAACAAGTGTATTTCCCAAATATGTATTTTAAACTTGCTTTGATTAACCACCACCCATTTCTGTCTTTCATCTAGGCAAGGGGAAAACCATCCATCCCAAACCAGACCTTACGACTCTATTTACAGAGATGCAGGCAAAGATCTACTCAACTGGGATCAGCGTGAGCGGCACATCCAGTTGCTTCTCAGTGAGGCAAGAGAGCATGAAAGCACCTTGCAAAGTGAGGAGATGGCTCAGAATGCTGCCTTCAATCAAGCATTCCTTGGTGTGCTGGGCCACCTTGTGAACGCGATGAGTATCCAGCATGTGACCCATTCTGGGTTTTTTGTTTTTGTTTTTACAGTTTAGAGTTTGAATTTTGCACCTTCCATATAATCTGGATTTTGCTGCTGATTGTAATAAACAATTTAGTGACTTATGTGTTTTCTATTTTGTCTCTGAAGACACCAGTGGGAAAAGAGTCAACAGTTCAAACCAAACATTTATCAGTGACGTTGAAAAATAATGGCTCATTTTTAAGAAAAAGTAAACAAAAAACAATTATTTTATTTACTGAAGACTGTATTGTTGGATGTGCCAGTGCAGAAGACACTGCACACTTTAGTGATAGTACCAGTATATCGAGAAATTCTGTGCCATATTAGCATCTGGATTTCCTAATAATGGATTAGGATTTAATGGGATTTGACATATTTTTTTTTTCCACAATATCTTTATTGAACCTTTTTTTTTTTTTTAACAAACATGATACAAACAATCAAACACTAACACTAAAGTACTACAAAAAAAAAAAAATGCACTAAAAACACCAACAACCACCAACAAAATCAAGTCTTCAACAATGCTCCTCTGTTTAGTCTAGACAATCCAATACATAAGTATACATATTATGTTCACCAGTTTGGAATTTACAAGGTCCACACACATCATTCACCTTCTTCTTCAAGAGTTATGTTTAAATTTTTTACATAATCAATAAAAGGTCTCCATATATTCTCAAACACAATTTCCTTTGATTTTAGTATATATGTTATTCTTTCTAATGGAAGGTTTGTTAACATCTGTCTTAACCACTGAGTCACATCTGGTCTATGAGTCTTTTTCCATAATAGTGCAATACATTTTTTGGCATTAAGCAAACTGAGGTCTATGAATGTTCTTTCACTTTTATTAAAATTATGCTTTTCTGGGTACAGACCCAACAAAAACAGTTTAGGATTCAATATGATTTGTTTTGAGATTATTTTTTCAATTGTTACCCTCACCTCTTCCCAAAACATTCTTATTAATCTACATTCCCATAAACAATGAAATAGGGTTCCTTTACTTTCCATGCATTTTGTGCATGTATCTGGTATATTTTTGTTATATCTATTTAACTCCTCTGGTGTAACATACATCCGCATTAACCATTTGAAATGTATCAATTTAAGGCGTGCATTTATTGATTTGGTTTGAGCTTCTGTACAAGCCAATTCCCATTGTTCCTCTGAAATTTCAGTTTGCAGATCTTCTTTCCAGTAGTTTAATCTTTTCAGTGAATTTTCACTTGAAGATAGTGTCAATGAGTTATAAAACTCTGAAATAATACCCTTTCTTTTACTATCTTTCATCATCATTTTTTCCAAGGATGAATAAATAGGTCGAGTGAGAGCTTTATTTTGATTTGATCGAATAAAGTTTCTAAGTTGAAGATATTTAAAAAAATGTGTTCTATTGAGATTAAATTTGATCCTCAGCTCTTCAAAAGACATTATGTTGTCTGCACCTGGCAAATATAAATCCTGAATCTTTTGTATCCCTTTTAAATTCCATACTTTAAATACAGCGTCCGCTCTCCCTGGTTTAAAATATTGATTACCCCATATTGGACTAAATTGTGACAATAACTGTGGTTCTTTTAAATAGTTTTTAGCTTCACACCATATTTTGATCATATGCTTTACAAATGGATTTTTAACTTGTTTTTGTAATTTTTTTGCCGAATCTGAGTATATGAATATGGGAAGAGGTAAAGGTAAATTGTATGATTCCATTTCAGTCCAGTGAGGGAGATCATTTGATGAAAAATAATATGTCATAGACCTCAGTTGTGCCGACCAATAATACAACATAAAATTTGGACATTTCAGACCTCCACGATCAAATGGTAAATATAATAAAGACAAACGTAATCTAGCCCTCCTGTTGTTCCATATAAATTCCACTAACTTTTTTTTTATTCTTGAGAATAGATCTAAAGGTGGTGATAAGGGAATGTATTGAAATAAATAAAGTATTTTAGGTAAAATATTACTTTTAAGTATATTGATTCTCCCGATCATCGACATTGGTAGTGACATCCATCTCTGAGTTAACTCACTGATATCTGACATTAAGGCTTCATAGTTGACACTGGCGACTGATTCTAGCTTAGGCATAATTTGGATTCCTAAATATTTAAACTGATTTACAACATTGAATTGATTTACCTCAGGGGCTGAGTAATTTCTCTGGGTCTCATTTAGCATTAATATTGAAGATTTAGTTTTATTTATTTTATATCCTGATATTTCCCCAAAATTCTTTATTAAATTCAACAAGGTTGGAATTGATTTTTTTAGATTCGACATAAACAAAATTATATCATCGGCGTACAGGGAGATTTTATGTTCTGTTGGTCCAACTTTAATTCCATATATTTGTGAATGTAAACGTATCGCTATCGCTAAAGGTTCAATTGCCATAGTAAACAGTAAAGGTGAAAGTGGACAGCCTTGTCGACATCCTCTATTGATTTTTATTGGTTTTGAAATATTGTTATTTGTTAGGATTTCTGCTGTAGCATTATTGTATATTATTTGAACCCATTTTATGAAATTATTTCCAAGTCCAAACCTTTGTAGGACTTCAAAAAGAAAGGGCCATTCAACTCTATCAAAGGCCTTTTCGGCGTCCAATGATAGGAGAGCTGTATCCGGTGCTTCTTTATTAAAATAAATAATATTAAATAGTCTTCTTACATTATGGAAGCCTTGTCTACCCTTTATAAAGCCATTCTGATCTCGATTAATAATATTTGGTAAAATTTCTTGTATTCGTCTTGCTAAAATTTTACAGATTATCTTAAGGTCGGCGTTTAATAGGCTTATTGGTCTCATATTTTCACATTTATTAGAGGGCTTACCTGGTTTTGGCAGCAGTATAATTAAGGCATTATTTATGTATGATGGTAAATTATTATTTTGAAATGCTTCTAAAACCATTTCCAAAAAAGGTTTTATTAATTTATTCTTAAATTTTTTATAAAGGTCAACTGGAAGACCATCTGGTCCTGCACTTTTTCCTGATTTCATATTATCAATGGCTAGCCCAACTTCTTCTTGACTAATTTTAGACTCCAATATCTCCCTGTTTTCATTTGGAATACACGGTATAGATAGTTCGTTCAAAAACCCATTTAGTTTTGTTAAATCAGGTTCATTTTTGGTATCATATAATTTTTCATAGTAATCTCTAAAGGCTCTATTAATTTCTAAAGGATCTATAACTACCTGTCCATTACTTATAATACTGGTAATTGGTGTTTTAATTTCCAATTGTTTAATCTGCCATGCTAATAATTTTCCTGATTTTTCACCTTGTTCATAAAAAGATTGTTTCAATCTTAGAAGACTCGAGGCAGCTCTATTCGCTGATTTTTTGTCGTATTCAGCTCTCAAAATCAGTAATTCATTCTCCAACCTTGGGTCACTTCCTGCATACACTTTTTCCTGAAGATTTTTTATTTTATGTTCCAATTTAGCTCTCTCCTCTCGAGTCTTCTTAGATTTTGATCCTGTATAACTAATAATATGTCCCCTAATAAAAGCTTTGAAAGCCTCCCACTTTACACATGCTGATGTTTGTGTAGTATTGATGTCAAAGAACTCGTCTATCTGTTTTTCTATATACTTGACAAATTCCTCATCCTGAAGCCATTTATGCTGAAATTGCCATCTACCTGATTCCTTTGTCAATTTTTTATCTACATATATTAGACAACAGGGTGCATGATCAGAGATCACGATGTTATCATAAAAGCAGTTTTGAATCTTGGACCTTAATTCTGTGGAAATCAAAAAATAATCAATACGTGAGAATGTCTTGTAGGTACTGGAATAACAAGAATAGGCTTTAACTTGTGGTTTCATTTCTCTCCATATATCTAACAATCTCAATTCTTTCATAAAATGATTAATAGTCATCCTACATCCAATGTGCGTACAATCCAGTCCTGTTGATCTATCCACACCTGGATTCAATGTACAATTAAAATCCCCTGCTATTATATGTTGCCCTGTGAGTGATGATAAGATGAGAAATAAATTAGCAAAGAACTTCTGATCATCTATATTGGGACCATATAAGTTCACAAGATTTATATTTTCTAATAGCAAAGAACCTTGAATGATTACATATCTTCCAAATTTGTCTCCAATTACATTTTTCACTTGAAAAGGAACTGATTTATGTATGAGAGTCATAACTCCCCTGGCTCGGGATGAAAATGAAGAGGTGAATACACTTCCCTGCCATCTACTCCTAATTCTTTTAACATCCTCCTCTATCAGATGAGTTTCTTGTAAAAACACAATTCTTGAACCCATGTCCTTTATTTTATTCATAACTTGTTTAAGTTTTTTTAAATTTTGTAGACCTCTGCAATTCCATGAAGTTAAATTAAGATTAACACTTTGGTCCATGATCAATAGAGAGTTTGGGATTACCTTGCAGTGTAAACATGCTCATACAGAGAAGCAAAAACATGAGTGGTTGAACATTCATCCTACAAACTACACACAAACAAATTTCCCCTTCCCACACTTGTGGCAAACCCCCCAAAATCAAAAGAAAAATTCTGTCTCCCGATATAGCCATCGACCGTTCCACACCCACGGGGAACAGCCTAAGCCACTCCTTCTTCATCCTCCCAATCACCCTAACTCTACTGCTTTTAATGACGTAACATTAACTCTCCTCTGTAGTTTTCCAACTTAACTCCAAAATTTTTAACAACTTTGTACATCATAGTTTTTTTTTTTTGTTTGTTTGTTTTGTTTTTGTTTTGTTTTTTTAATATATAATACAATCTATATTTTGTAAACTTACTATTTACTTCAAGTCAGTCAGATGCCTGTGCAAATGCTTAATTATTCTACCTTATATTTTGTTCATGCTTAGCTCCCACCAGTCTCTTCTTCTTCTTTGATCTTCTTGATGAACTCCTGCGCCTCCTCTGGGGTCTTGAAGATGTGGGTTCTGCCCTCATACGTGGTCAGCAGTCTCGCAGGATAGATTACACCATGACGAATCCCAAGGTTGCGCAGCTCCTTACGTACGGGATCAAACTGCTTCCTCAATTGTTGGATTCCTGTGGCCAAATCTGGGTAGAACCGCACCTGCTGGTCCTGGTGTTTAATCTCTCCTTTAGCACGTGCAGCGTTGAAGATCTTCATCCTGTCTCTGTTGCTAAGAAACTTCATAATTAAGGTCCTCGGCGGTCCCTTATCTCTCCGTGGGCCAATACGATGTGCTTTTTCCAGAACCACTGCTGATTGCAACTCCTCGCTGCCCAGCACCTCCGGAATCCACTTTTCCAGAAAGGAACATACGTCCCGACCTTCTGATTCCTCTGGAAGACCCACCAGCCTCAAATTATTCTGTCTCGACCGAGATTCCAAATCCAAAATATTATCTTCCAGAGATTTATTTTTTTTTTCCAAAGTGCGCACCTTTAATTGAAGACGGGTGACGTCATCTTCAGCACTAGCGAGACGGAGCTCCATCTGCGCCGTTCGTTCTACACAGTCACCCAATTCCTTTCTTATTCCTTCCAACGCTGTCATAATCCCATCAAATCTAGAGGAAAAGTCCGCTCTCATTGAACTCATGGCAGCCATCAGCGCATCTGCGCCATTCCCCGCAGAAAACGCACCGCCGCCAGCCGCCTCCGCCATATATGGAGCCTTGTTTGCTGCGTCACAGACCTGAAAGTCCGTTAATTTGGACTGTTTCAGCGGCTCGCTTTTTCCTTTTCCTGGTTTTCCAGCCTTAGGCTTCGCCGACATATCCTCGCTCAAATGCTGGGATACGTTCTGTCCCAAATGAGAGAGTTATTTGCCGATTTTTTTCTCCAGGAGCAGAGCAGAGCGAGACACGTCCGTTCTACGTGGCAGCCATAACCGGAAGAGATTTGACATATTTTAATACAAACTGCTTTATGGTTCATAATTCTGTTGACAGACATACACCAAACCAAAAGTGATTTCTCAAACCGTTGGATTATTCTTAGACAGCTTTTCCAACCTTAGCATTTAATTTATGTCACTTGGTAACCTTCACAAATAAAACAAACAAAAGTGGAGACACATCTGCAAAAGGTACAAAAGTTTATTGTCAAAATTCCTAGTGCAATACTAAATGAATACATGTATAGTACATTGTTGACGCAGAGAATACAGTGGGGCAAAAAAGTATTTAGTCAGCCACCAATTGTGCAAGTTCTCCCACTTAAAAGATGAGAGAGGTCTCCAATTTTCATCACAGATATACCTCAACTATGAGAGACAAAATGAGAAAAAAAAAATCCAGAAAATCATATTGAATGATTTTTAATGAATTAATTGGTAAATTCCTTGGTAAAATAAGTATTTGGTCAATAACAAAAGTTCATCTCAATACTTTGTTATGCACCCTTCTTTGGCAATGACAGAGGTCAAACGTTTTCTGTAAGTCTTCACAAGGTTTTCACACACTGTTGCTGGTATTTTGGCCCATTCCTCCATGCAGATCTCCTCTAGAGCAGTGATGTTTTGGGGCTGTCGCTGGGCAACACGGACTTTCAACTCCCTCCAAAGATTTTCTATGGGGTTGAGATCTGGAGACTGGCTAGGCCACTCCAGGACCTTGAAATGCTTCTTACGAAGCCACTCCTTCGTTGCCCGGGTGGTGTGTTTGGGATCAGTGTCATGCTGAAAGATCCAGCCACGTTTCATCTTCAATGCCCTTGCTGATGGAAGGAGGTTTTCACTCAAAATCTCACAATACATGGCCCCATTCATTCTTTCCTTTACACGGAAAGTGTAAAGGAAACAGTCATCCTGGTCCCTTTGCAGAAAAACCGCCCCAAAGCATGATGTTTCCACCCCCATGCTTCACAGTAGGTATGGTGTTCTTTCTCCTCCAAACACGACAAGTTGAGTTTTTCCCAAAAAGTTCTATTTTGGTTTCATCTGACCATATGACATTCTCCCAATCCTCTTCTGGATCATCCAAATGCTCTCTAGCAAACTTCAGACGGGCCTGGACATGTACTGGCTTAAGCAGGGAGACACGTCTGGCACTGCAGGATTTGAGTCCCTGGCGGCGTAGTGTGTTACTCATGGTAGCCTTTGTTACTTTGGTCCCAGCTCTCTGCAGGTCATTCACTAGGTCCCCCCGTGTGGTTCTGGGATTTTTGCTCACCGTTCTCATGATCATTTTGACCCCACGGGGTGAGATCTTGCGTGGAGCCCCAGATCGAGGGAGATTATCAGTGGTCTTGTATGTCTTCCATTTTCTAATAATTGCTCCCACAGTTGATTTCTTCACACCAAGCTGCTTACCTATTGCAGATTCAGTCTTCCCAGCCTGGTGCAGGTCTACAATTTTATTTCTGGTGTCGTTTGACAGCTCTTTGGTCTTGGCCATAGTGGAGTTTGGAGTCTGACTGTTTGAGGTTGTGGACAGGTGTCTTTTATACTGATAACGAGTTCAAACAGGTGCCATTAGTACAGGTAACGAGTGGAGGACAGAGGAGCCTCTTAAAGAAGAAGTTACATGTCTGTGAGAGCCAGAAATCTTGCTTGTTTGTAGGTGACCAAATACTTAATTTACCGAGGAATTTACCAATTAATTCATTAAAAATCCTTCAATGTGATTTTCTGGATTTTTTTTTTTCTCATTTTGTCTCTCATAGTTGAGGTATACCTATTATGAAAATTGGAGACCTCTCTCATCTTTTAAGTGGGAGAACTTGCACAATTGGTGGCTGACTAAATACTTTTTTGCCCCACCGTATATATTTACGTATACAGTATCTACATGTATATATTCAGTTAATCAATGTATTTCTCCATGTAACCTTGTGACTTCTTCTTCTTCTTCTTTTGGCTGCTCCCTTTAGGGGTCACCACAGTGGATCATCTGCCTCCATCTCACCCTATCCCTTGCATCTTACTCTGTAACACCAACCCTCTCCATGTCCTCCTTCACTACATCCGTGAATCTTGTCTGTGGTTTTCCTCTTTTCCTCCTGCCTGGCAGCTCCATCTTCAACATCCTTTGTCTAGTATATCCATTATCCCTCCTCTGCACATGTCCAAACCATCTCAGCCTTGCCTCTCTTATTTTGCCTCCAAACCGCTCAACCTGAGCTGTCCCTCCGATATGCTCATTTCTAACCTTGTCCCGCCTAGTCACTCCCAATGAAAATCTTAGCATCTTCAACTCTGCCACCTCCAGCTCCATCTCCTGTCTTTTTGTCAGCACCACCATCTCCAAACCATACATCATAGCAGGTCTCACTACCATCTTGTAAATCTTCCCTTTCACTCTTGCTGCTACCCTTCTGTCACAGATCACCCCTGACACTCGTCTCCACTCAGTCCACTCTGCCTGCACTCCCTTGTTCACCTCTCTTGTGCATTTTCCATTGCTTTGGATGGTTGACCCCAGGTATTTAATCTCATCTACTTTCACTGCCTATATTCCTTCCATCTTCACCATTACACCTGCCTCCATCTCATTCACACTCATGTATTCTGTCTTGCTTCTACTGACTTTCATTCCTCCTCTCTCCAGAGCATACCTCCACCTCTCCAGGTTCTCTTCCACCTGCTCTCTACTCTCACTACAGATCACAATGTCATCTGCAAACATCATGGTCCATGGAGACTCCTGCTTGACCTCATCTGTCAGCCTGTCCATCACCATGGCAAACAAGAAGGGGCTCAGAGCTAATCCCTGATGTAGCCCCACCCCCACCTTGAACCCATCTGTCTTACCTACAGCACACCTCACCATCGTCTCGCTGTCTCCATACATGTTCTGCACCACCCTCACATACTTCTCTGCCATTCCTGACTTTCTTGTACAGTACCACGCTTCCTGTCTTGGCACCCTATAATATGCTTTCTCTAGATCCACAAAGACACAGTGCAACTCCTTCTGACCTTCTCTATACTTCTCCATCAACACTCTTAGAGCAAACATTGCATCTGTAGTACTCTTTCTTGGCATAAGCCGTACTGCTGCTCACTGATTGCCATCTCTCCTCTTAACCTGGCTTCAACAACTCTTTCCCATATCTTCATAGTGTGTCTGGTCAACTTTATGCCTCTGTAGTTACTACAGCTCTGAGCATCACCTTTGTTCTTGAAAATTGGTACCAAAAGATTTCTTCTCCACACCTCCGGCATCCTCTCACTCTCCAAGATTGTGTTAAACAATCTGGTTAAAAAGTCCACTGCCATCTGTCCTAAACATCTCCATACCTCCACAGGCATGTCATCTGGACCAGCTGCTTTTTCATTCTTCATCCTCTTCAAAGCTGCCCTCGCTTAGGCCTTGCTAATCCTCGGGACTTCCTTGTTCACCATCTTTCCTTCATCCATCCTCCTCTCTCTCTCATTTTCTTTATTCATCAACTCTTCAAAGTACTCCTTCCACTTTCTCAACACACTCTTGTCATTTGTTAGTGCATTGCCATTTCTGTCCTTAATCAGCCTAACCTGCTGCAGATCCTTTCCAGCTCGATCTCTGTCTAGCCAATCGATACAAGTCCTTTTCTTCTTCCTTAGTGTTTAGCCTCTCATACAGCTCATAATATGCCTTTTCCTGTGCCTTTGCCACCTCTCTCTTTGCCATGCACCTAGATTCCAAATACTCCTGTCTACTTTCTTCATCTTCCTGACTATCCCACTTTTTCTTTGCTAACCTCTTCCTTTGGATACTTTCCTGTAACCTCCTCATTCCACCACCAAGTCTCCTTGTCTTCCTTCCTCTGATCACTGGATACACCACATACACTTCTACCTGTTTCCCTCAATACTTTTGCTGTACTTTCCCAGTCATCTGGTAATTCTTCCCTACCACCCAGAGCCTGTATCAGCTTCTTCCTGAACTCTGTGCAACCTTCTTCCTTCTGTGACTTCCCTCACTTAATCTTTGGCTCTGCCTTCACTCTCTTCCTCTTCTTGCTTTCCAAAGTCATCCTACAGACTACCATCTGATGCTGTCTAGCTACATTTTCCCCTGCCACCACCTTGCAGTCTCCTATCTCATTCAGATTTCTCCTTCTGCATAGGATGTAGTCCACCTGTGTGCATCTTCCTCCACTCTTGTAAGTCACCCTATGTTCCTCTCTCTTCTTAAACTATGTGTTCACCACAGCCATTTCCATCCTTTTAGCAGAATCCACAACCATCTGTCCTTCCACATTTCTCTCCTTCAGACCATACCTACCCAGAACCTCCTCATCACCTCTGTTCCCGTCACCTACATGCCCATTAAAGTCCGCTCCAATCACCACTCTCTCCCCCCTGGGAACACTATCTACCACTTCATCCAACTTACTCTTTCTCTTCTACCTGACATCCAACTTGTGGGGCATACGCACTGACAACATTCAACATCACGCCTTCGACTTCTAGCTTCAAACTCATGATTCTGTTTGACTCCCTCTTTACCTCCTGAACACTCTTCACATACTCTTCCTTCAAGATTACTCCTACTCCATTTCTCTTCCTATCTACACCATGGTAGAACAGTTTAAATCCCCCTCCAGTGCTCCTAGCCATGCTTACCTTCCATCTGGTTTCTTGAACACAGTATATCTACCTTTCTTCTCTCCATCATATCAGCCAACTCTCTGCCTTTACCAGTCATAGTCCCTACATTTAACGTCCCTACTCTCACCTCCACACTTCTACCTTTCCTCTTCTCTCTCTCCCTTCTAGCACGCCTTGGCCCTCTCCTCCTCCTCGATCTTCAACACACAGTAGCCCAATTTCCACCAGCGCCCTATCAGTTAACAGCACCAGTGGCGGTCGTTCTTAACCCAGGCCTCGGCCAATCCGGTATGAAAGTCTCATTCGTCGTGATCTGCATGTTTGATTTGGCAAAGGTTTTACGCCGGATGCCCTTCCTGGCACAACCCTCCCCATTTACCCGGGCTTGGGACCGGCACTAGGAGTACACTGGCTTGTGCACCCCCTGTGGCTGGGTTCCATGTGACCTTGTGACTGCATTATTTTAATTGCTTTTAATCCTAGATCAAGTTTGTTTTGGATTACACATGCATCATAATTGTTAAATATATCTTATTATATCTAACTCATTATTGCTTACCTGTTGAAATATATATTTTACGGCTAATATAACCCCATAACTACAATATGGCACCTGGCAATCAATTTTTGGCAGCTGTTCACTTTTTGCCACGACACCACCGCAGGCTCGAGTGCTGCTGGAGCAGGTACATCCCATGATGTCTCAGCAGTCTCTCCATGATTTTCACACAGATCAGAGCAGTTTGTTGCACAGGAAGCTAAACATTTCTTCAGACATTCTGAAGTTCTGCAACCACTGCGCGTTTGTGAAGCCGGGAACATGACATCCCACCACTGGGAGGCTCGGTTGAACACCCAGACCGACAGTTTGAAGCTATAATTTTGCCACAAGAGAGCCATCTGAAACATACACACAAAGCATACATATTTTAATACCTAATTGCGATAACGTGCCACCATTACAATGTAGTACGGGGGACTTATTAATGACTGTAGCAAACTAGCATTAGCAATCATTAGCTTATCTTCATATGTGATCTAGTTCGTATTCTCACGTCTTCGGCTTTATACTGCTCTATGGCTTCCTAAGTAGTACTTTTCCAGAGTGTTTCATCTCGCCACCTGTAGCCTTCTCTGACTCTCCTTTTTTGTCTTAACTCTGACAAAAAGCTGTATCGAGCAAGCAGCATCACCTCGATAGCCTCCATCTTGTGTTTTGCTTGTGTCACATACGGGCGGCGCAGTGGAAGAGTGGTTAGCACTGCGGCAGCACAGCAACTCACCCTTGGTGTTGGGATCCTGGGTTCGATCCCAGCCCCCGACCAACAGTGGTCTGTGTGGAGTTTGCATGTTCTCCCCATGTCTGCGTGGGTTTACTCTGGGATTTCTCCGGTTTCGTCCCACATGCCAAAAACATGCAAGTTCGGTTAATTGGCATCAAAACTGGGGATTCTAAATTATCCTTAGGTATGACTGTGAGAGTGAATGGTTGTCTGTCTCTCTGTGTTGGCCCTGCGATGGACTGGCGATCTGTCCAGGGTGTACCCTGCCTCTCGCTCAAAGATGCTGGGATAGGCTCCAGGCGACATGACAGTTCAGACTGAGGTCGCTTTGGAAAATATCAGATGGTATCCGAATTAGGACCACATATGAAAGTGGCCTGGGTCTAGTGTAAAAAAATCAGATATGTGCTGTTCAGACAGTCATTAAAAAATCAGATATTGGTCACATTTGTGCAAAAAAAAATCGGAATTGAGCATTAAAAGCTGCAGTGTGACTGTAGCCTTGGAGCAGAGTTAAAACAGTCTTAAAAGTTTGTAAATTGAGCAACAAAATTTATGAGAGGGAATTGCAGAGTACAGTCTGGCTTGAATCTGCTACACAAGTTACCCCCGACAACTTGGCTCCTGGGATCATTAGGGCACATAAACCCCTTCACAGAGAGGTACAGTCATGTGAAAAAATTAGGATGCCCCATTAAATATTCAGTTCTTCATTAATACATGTTCACATATCTATGTCAAACCTTGTTTTTGTTTTTATTTGCATTTTTTAACATTTATTTTAGCCATTTTAAGTGGGAATGAATGTGGGAGTGTCCTAAAAAAGATGAGGGGTGGCCTAATTTATTCCTCACTATTTGTTTAGAATAACATTTTAAAGAAAATTTGAAAAAAGTCTTTTAATTCATTTTTAATTGTTTAGCTGTATTACATGAATCTCCCAGTATTTTAACATTGATATTAAATATCTATATGTCCAAATATGTTTTAAAAAAAAACCACACACACACACACAGGCTTGTACTGGGTGCCCTAATTTTTTCACGACTAAGTTTGTGATTATTTTTTTAAGTAGATTTGCTGCTTTTTTCTTAAAAATGTATAACACCCTTCTCATAAATTTGCAACAATTTTCTTGTATATTTCAAAATTTATTATCATGAATATGTAAGGTTTTTCTGTAAAATGTGTTAATCTGAGGAAAAGAAAATATAATATAGCCTCATGTGCTCTCTAATAGTATATTCAAAATTATATAAAGAATCAGTGATAAGTCAAAATTTCCTGAACAAGAATAAAATTAAAAAAAAGATTTAAAGTCTGGTGAGGGAAAATCATGACTTACATTGAAATCAAGTCACTGAATTTAAAAGTAACTCAGAGTACCAACATATGCACTTAAGGATTACTACAGGTTTTTTCTTCAAAATGTACTCAAATAAAAAGTATCCGATAATAACAGTACTCACATGGTAAATGGTGTTCACTTATATAGCGCTTTTTCTCATCTCTGGATGACCAAAGCACTTTACAGATCCTGCTATCCACCCATTCACGCACACATTCACACACTGATGGCGGTAGGCCTGCCATACACACACAGGCGCTAGCCTGACCACCAAGAGCAACTGGGGGTTCAATGTCTTGCTCAAGGACACTTCGGCATGCAGACTGCAGACAGAACTGGAATCAAACCCCTGACCCTTCGATCAGTAGTCGGCCACACTACACCTGCGTAGTTACATTCGTAGTTACTGTATATAATACAGTTTTGTGAATAAGTTACAGGAGTCCATGTTCTTGAGTTAATGTACAATATAGTAATGTAAAGTTTCTATCAACCTCTGAGTGCATACTGTAGTAAACTAGCTGTCTTTATTCTGTTTCCATATATGAACTGGAATTTCTTTCCCTGGGACCTGGTCTGAAGAATTATTGTGAGTGCTCTGAAAAGATGACAGGATAACCAAATAATTTGTGTAAGGCTATGACTTAATCCGTGCATTGTTTACTCTTTGAGGCCAGGAGCTTGGGACTTCTCCAGTGCTGTGAGGGAGGTTTCAACAAGGTTAAGATCAGATTGCAACACTGCTTACCCCACACAATCTAAAGTCAGTTTTGTTCTCAGCAGTTTTGTTGATCCAGCTGTCATTTTTGCAGACTTTTCCTTCCATTTTTATTTTTCAACTGTATGAAGGCTTAGTTAATAATGATGATACTTCACACTTGATTTACTGTGATTTCATTTTTATATTGTGTGCTATTATATAAGTACACATCTGCTGTCTCTCAGCCACTTATTTGCTTTCAGTCTCACAAAAGTGGGATACCACTAGGCGGCACGTGAGCAAGCAGCAGCCTCGCTTCTCTCTTTGTGTTTCTGTGCTATTTAGTGTTGTTTAAATTATGCCTAAGTGTATAGTCATGTGTTTAATGTCCATATATGATGGTGCGCACAAGTTACAGTCACCACAGCCTTCTGGAGATAAGTAATATGACCAAACATTACGTCTTGGACCAGAGCGTTACAGAGGAACTCCGTGGCCTAGGACTTCTCCACCAGACTTCCACACCCCTGGACTCCACTGCTGTGTCTCATTCTAAATGGAGACGGAGCTGAAGACACTGACGGTGCAAGAGAAAATGAAAGCAAGGTAGGTGTGGAGGAATCAGAGCTAAGCTAGCCGCTTTCCCACACAGACTCCCGATTCCTTCCCTCATTCTGACCGGCGTACGCTCACTAGATAACAAAATAGACCACATACAGCTCCTGAGATCTACACAACGTGATGCACAGAACTGCTGTGTTTTTATCTTTACGGAAACATAAATGACAATATCCCGGACTCTGCTATTCAGTTAGCTGGGCTAACATGCTATCGTGCAGATCAGGTGTTCATGGAAGGAGGGAAGACCCACGGAGGAGGGGTGTGTGTTTACATCAGTGACGCTTGGTGCTGAGATGCGACTGTTGTGCACAAACACTGTTCTCCGTTGTTGAAATTTATGATCATCAAGTGCCGTCCATTCTACTTACCGAGGGAAATTGTATCTATCCTGCTAGTCGCTGTGTATGTGCCGCCCACCGCCACCGGCTAGAGGAGTAAGGCACTAAATGAACTCTATCAGGCCATCAGTGAGACACAAACAGTGCATCCAGACGGATTCCTCATCACAGCAGGATACTTCAACCATGCAGATTTAAAGGCCCTCCTACCAAAACTACACCACCATGTGGACTTTCCAACAAGAGGAAACAACTTGTTGGACTTGGTGTACACAACTCACAAGAGAGCAAACAGAGCCTCCCCTCGTCCCCACCTGGGTCTCTCTGATCACATCACCATCTTGCTAAGGCCTGCATACAGACCCAGAGTGAAAGCCGTCAGACCAAAAAAAACGCAGGTACATGTGTGGCCAGAGGGGGCCTCCGGTGCTCTGAAAGATGGCTTTAGCACTACAGATTGGGACATTTTCAAGCATGTAGCCACTCACAATGAACACACAAACATAGAGGAGTACACTGAGATTGTTGTAGCATACATAGCTAAATGCATTGATGATGGCATTCACTGCAAAACCGTCACTGTTCGTGTTAACCAGAAGCCATGGATGGCAGCAGAATTTCACAGGCTCCTGAGGGCTCGGGATGCAGCCTTCAGGACCGGTGACACTGCAGGACTGACAGCTAGGGTCAACCTGTCCCGAAGCATCAAGGAAGCAAAGTGACAGTACAGCAAGAAAATATCCGGCCACTTCAGTAGCACCAGAGATGCACGTTCTCTCTGGCATGGCATACAGACCCTCACCAACTACAAACCTCCATCTCAGACCTGTTTAAGTGACATCACACTGCTTTACAGCCTAAATGACGTATATGGCTGCTTTGAAGCACAAAACAGCACATCAGCACAGAAGACCACTCCTCCTCCAGATGAGCAGGCCATGAGTCTGGATCCAGCTAGTGTGAAGAGGACCCTCTCCAGGATCAACCCACGAAAGGCAGCTTGACCAGAAAATATACCAGGTCGCGTTCTGAAGGACTGTGCGGAAGAGCTCAAGAATGTCCTGGCCGACATCTTCAACATCTCCCTGAGTCAAGCTGTTGTCCCCACGTGTTTCAAAACTGCTACCATAATACCAGTCCCAAAGAAGCCCACCCCATCCAGCTACAACGATTACCAGCCAGTAGTAGTGACCTCCATCATAATGAAGTGCTTCGAGCGGCTGGTCATACAGAACATCAAGTCCACCCTCCCTCCCTCCCACGAGCCATGTCAGTTCGCATACAGGTCAAACAGATCCACAGAACATGCCATCTCTGCTGCTCTCCACCCAGCCCTCACCCACCTGGACTCACAGAACTCCTATGTGCGAATGTTGTTCTTGGACTTCAGTTCAGCATTCAACATAATCATCCCCCAGCCCCTAATACAAAAACTGAGACATTTGGGACTCAAAACCTCTCTGTGTAACTGGGTGCTGGACTTTCTCACAGGGAGGCCACAGAACATGTGGGTCAGCAGCAACTCCTTCAAGACCATCACGCTGAGCACAGGGGTCCCACAAGGATGCGTGCTCAGCCCGCTGCTCTTAACCCTGCTGACCCATGACTGCGTTCCAGCCTACAGCACCAACCATATCATCAAGTTTGCAGACGACACAACAGTGGTGGACCTCATCACCAACAATGAAGAGGTCAGCTACAGAAATGAGGTGAGCCAACTGGTCCAGTGGTGTGAAGACAGTAATCTCTTCCTGAATGTGGGAAAAGCCAAGGAGACTGGGGTCAACTTCAGGAGAGGACACACACAGCATCCCCCTCTGATCATCAGTGGAGCAGCTGTGGAGAGGGTGAGTAGCACCAAGTTCCTGAGTGTGCACATCTCCAAGGACCTCTCCTGGTCTAACAACACCACATCACTGGGCAAGAAGGCTCAAACTCGCCACTGTTTCCTCCGCAAACTGAGGAGAGCACGAGTCCCACCCCCATCATGTACTCATTCTACTAGGGTACCACTGAGAGCATCCTCATCAGCTGCATTACTGTGTGGTACAGAGGCTGCACCACCTCCTGCCGGAAAACTCTACAACGCCCAGTGAAAGCAGCCAGCAAAATCATTGGTGCCCCTCTGCCCCTCCTGTCAGACATATACCACACCCGCCTCACCCGCAGAGCCATCAACATCGCAGAAGACACCCCCCACTCCTCACACCCCCTCTTCAGCCGCCTGCCCTCAGGGATAAGGTACCAGAGCCTCCGGGCCTGCTCCACAAGACTGCTAAGCAGCTTTGTTCACCAGGCCATCAGGACCCTGAACTCTGCCCACTTCCCCCCACCCCTGGACCGTAACACACTCACTCACACAATAACTACCTCAGTTGTTTACACAGACTTGGCGCACCAACAGTAATACATCTGCTGCTGTATGTCTCTGCACCTTACTGCAACCATTTGCACAAATGCCATACCTGCTGCTGTCTGTTATTGCAATATTGATCATGTACGGGCTGCACGGTGGCGCAGTGGTTTAGCACTGTGGCAGCACAGTTTACCCTCGGCCGGGGGATCGCGGGGATCATGAGATCGTGAGTTCGATCCCAGCCCCCGACCAACAGTGAGCTGTGTGGAGTTTGCATGTTCTCCCCGTGTTGCGTGGGTTTACTCCGGGATTTCTCCGGTTTCCTCCCGCCTACCAAAAACATGTAGGTTTAGGGCGCTCACGCACGCAGCGACCAACAGCCGGTGGATTGTCACCAGACTGCAAACCAAATCTACCTACGGGTACAAATAAGTAACAAAAAAAAAAATGTACAGTCCAAACTGTCACTGTCTGCACCTACACTTCTGCATTGAAGTTGCAGTTACGGGTATTACGGCTCTACTTTTTTCTGTACATAGGATTGCTGGGTTTTATCTTTATTTGCACTATGGGTAGCATTACTATACATAGACTGCTGTTGTTGTTTTTCATCCTTATTCCTTCTTTTCTTATATACTGTGCAAACCACTAAGAGAGAGAAACAACATTTCAGTTCTCCGGTATGTCCTGTACATATAGAAGTATTCACAAATAAAAATCTTTGAATTGTTGAATAAATATTTGTTGCTTTCTAAAATTCAGAGAATGATAATGTATTTACATGAGTCATAGCGCTCTATAAATGCAAAGAATCTGTGTGTCTTTCTGTTTGTCTGTCTGTTCCTCACATATCTCTCAAACTGTTCATCCGACTGGCCTCAGATTTTAGAAGTGTTTTGCTGAGGTTACGAGGGTGTGCATCCCAAGTATGGAGTTGCTCAGTCAAAATATGTAATTTTAATCGGTAGAAGTTTAGCCACCACTATGCCTCATGCCCAGGCTTCTAGAAGTGTGGGCAGGGTTTCGAATTGACTCCGTACTGATTGGATAACACACAGCATCACGACCAGTCACCAGAGTGCTCCGTAAACAAAACAAGGAAGTGAAAAGCGACAAATTTGACCAGAAAAAGAGAATACATTGAAAAGAGTCAGTTGAGGTGGTATGGACATCTGATTAGGATGCCTCCTGGACGCCTCCCGCTTGAGGTGTTTCAGGCACGTCCCACTGGGAGGAGACCCCGGGGCAGACCCAGGTCTCGGTGGAGAGACTATGTCTCACAGCTGGTCTGGGAACGCCTTGGTATCCTCTCTGAAGAGCTGGAGCAGGTGGCTGGGGAGAGGGAAGTCTGGGCTTCTCTGCTTGAACTGCTGCCTCCGCGACCCGGACCTCCGGAAAAGCAGTAGAAGATGGATGGATGGATGGATGATTTGATGCTTAAAGAAATTATACCATAAAGTTGCTGTGATTGTGTAGGTCTAATGGATATTTTGACATGGAGAACACGAGGTGTGCCGGTTGGGTGGGGGCACTGGCGGGGACCCGTGGTGCTGCAAAAGACAGTGCTGGCACACGAGTAAAGCAGTAGTGGAGACTCCTGTTAATCGAGCAGACTGAGCTTGGCTCCCTTTGAAGGATTGCGATCCACCGGTTCATCTGCTACTTCTCCAACACCAGTATCCGACTGGGTGCACCACGGTCCTTCGCGGCGAGGTATGCCCAACCTGACCAGTCAGTGGTAGACAGCAGTCCCAACTGCTGCTTCACCTGTGTGGTACCACTGTCCTTTGCAGGACCGTGAGTCCCCCCTCCCACGCGAGTATCTAAAAATTAAAAACTTAATAATAATACACATGATTGTGGAGCGGAATGGCCTGATCAACTGCATATCATATGCAGACACATATGTACGCTTTGACTAAACGATGGCAAGACACAAAAATGCCCAAATAACAAAATAAATAATTTTTATTTAAATATTTCTAGACAAATGGCCAACACTGACGCAACAGTTGCAGCCAAACGGGTCATTTTGCTGTGTGTAATAACATTGGGTGTTTTGTACTTACAATATTGCTAAAATATAAAAGGATACACTACAATGGGTCTCAAATATTTATAAACGTGTCCTGTTATAGTACTGCATGAGTTTATTGACGATACATTATAAACTACATATATAAACTAAATTATAATGGTGATTGAACAACTCCCATTCCCCAAAGTGCAAGATACATTATGAATATAAGTCATAAAAGATTACATAAATAAGTGATCTGACAAAAAATAAACAAGCGGTTCTTAAACAGTCTCTAATATTGGATGTCCCATTCATTTTCAATTATTCTGTAATTAATATTCACACAATCAAATAAATTTCAGTTCAGTCCCTTCCATATTTGTCAGTCTAACATGTGATTGTCTACATACAGTGGTGTGAAAAAGTGTTTGCCCCCTTCCTGATTTCTCATTTTTTTTGTATGTTTATCACACTTAAATGTTTCAGATCATCAAACAAATTTAAATATTAGCCAAAGATAACACAAGTAAACACGAAATGCAGTTTTTAAATGAAGGTGTTTATTATTAAGAATTTTAAAAAAATCCAAACCTGCATGGCCCTGTGTGAAAAAGTGACAATCCCCCCCCCCCCCCCGTTAAAACATAAATTAACTGTGGTTTATCACATCTTTGGAAAGATGAGTTCAATTTCTTTAGCCACACCCAGGCCTGATTACTGCCACAGCTGTTCTCAATAAAGAAATCACTTAAACAGGACCTGCCTGACAAAGTGAAGTAGACCAAAAGTTCCTCAAAAGCTAGACATCATGCTGCGATCCAAAGAAATTCAGGAACAAATGAGAAACAAAGTAATTGAGCTCTATCAGTCTGGAAAAGGTTATAAAGCCATTTCTAAAGCTTTGGGGCTCCAGCAAACCACAGTGAGAGCCATTATCCGCAAATGACGAAAACATGGAACAGGAGTGGCCAGCCGACCAAAATTGCCCCAAGAGCACAGCGACGACTCATCCAAGAGGCGACAAAAGACCCCACTGCAACATCCAAAGAACTGCAGGCCTCACTTGCCTCAGTTAAGGTCAGTGTTCATGACTCCACCATAAGAAAGAGACTGGGCAAAAATGGCCTGCATGGCAGAGTTCCAAGACAAAAACCACTGCTGAGCAAAAAAAACATAAAGGCTCGTCTCAGTTTTGCCAGAAAACATCTTGATGATCCCCAAGATTTTTGGGAAAATACTCTGTGGACTGACGAGACAAAAGTTGCACTTTTTGGAAGGTGTGTGTCCCATTACATTCATTCATTCATCTTCTTCCGCTTAATCCTTTTCGGGTCGCGGAGGGGCTGGAGCCTATCCCAGCATCTTTGGGCGAGAGGCAGGGTACATCCTGGACAGATCGCCAGTCCATCCGGTGTAAAAGTAACACAGCATTTCAGAAAAGGAACATCATCCCAACAGTAAAATATGGTTGTGGTATGATGATGTTGGGCTGTTTTGCTGCTTCAGGACCTGGAAGACTTGCTGTGGTAAATGGAACCATGAATTCTGCTGTCTACCAAAAAATCCTGAAGGAGAATGTCCGGCCATCTGTTCGTGACTTCAAGCTGAAGCGCACTTGGGTTCTGCAGCAGGACAATGATCCAAAACACACCAGCAAGTCCACCTCTGAATTGCTTAAGAAAAACAAAATGAAGACTCTGGAGTGGTCTAGTCAAAGTCCTGACCTGAATCCAATTGAGATGCTGTGGCATGACCTTAAAAAGGCAGTTCATTTTCGAAAACCCTCCAGTGTGGCTGAATTACAACAATTCTGCAAAGATGAGTGGGCCAAAATTCCTCCATAGCACTGTAAAAGACTCATTGCCAGTTATCACAAAGGCTTGATTGCAGTTGTTGCTGCTAAGGGTGGCCCAACCAGTTATTAGGTTTAGGGGGCAATCACTTTTTCACACAGGGCCATGTAGGTTTGGATTTTTTTTCCCCTTAATAATAAACACCTTCATTTAAAAAGTGCGTTTTGTGTTTACTTGTGCTATCTTTGTCTAATATTTAAATTTGTTTGATGATCTGAAACATTTAAGTGTGACAAACATACAACAAAATGAGAAATCAGGAAGTGGGCAAATGCTTTTTCACACCACTGTATAGGCTACACCTCTGTATTCCACTTTCAAACACAGCCTACATTTGGGCCTGTAAAGCTTGATTGGCCTACCTGTTTCAGACAGGAATACTTGCTTTCTACAGGCATGCACTAGTTACATCTAATGATGCATAACACTGTATTATGCACAATGAGTTAATGATATTTTTTTTATTGGACACCAATACATATATCACCAGGAAACAATATTTGCAAGTACATTATACACTGTGTGTCCAAAATAAAGTCACACACACTAATAGTTTTTGAACTTTAGCCTTTAATTTTGTTTATGGCACATATTTGCTGTGGTATTTCAATAAGCTTATGCAACATCACAGAACTTATTTCTGTCCAGAAATGCTTTATTTTATTTTTTTTTGCCAAGATGTGCTGATTATGAGAGTTGATGATGAAAATGATGGTTTACTACTATCCGTACATGATTAAATAATGTGATGGATATTAATTGACTGATTTTACAATAGTTGCAGTAATCCCTTTAGTTATTTAATTTGGTTAATGCAATGAGGGTCAATCATTTGACCCTTCTGAAACAGAGTAACATCTTTTCCATGATCATGGAATACGTCTTCCTACATGGTGGTTTAAGAAATGAGAAACTACTCATTGTATCGTATAGAGTTTAATCTTTTTAATCAGTTGAAACATATTAATTACTGCAGCAGTTCTCCAATGGAAGGCTATCCCAGCCAGAACAAGCCGTAATTTAGACATTGTATTTTGGGCTAAAACAGGTCCGTCGGTCCAAGCCTTAATTTAGCCCACAAATAGATGCTGAAAATTGGGCTGTTAGTCCATCAAATACACTTTCTGCACTGCTGCATATATTTGCATATATTTGCTTAAATTGCACATACTGTTAATTACCGTATATACTGCACTGCTGTCCTTTGCACTTCTGATTGGATGCTAAACTGTGTTTCGTTACCTTGTATTCATACATGTGTAATGACAATAAAGTTGAATCTAATCTAATCTAATCTAATCTAATATGGACCATATTTAACCCACAAATAGACGTTGAAAATTGGGTTGTGTTTAGTCCATATATTATGGACCACATTTAACCCAAAATTAGACATTGAATATTGGGCTGTGTTAGTCCATCTACCACAGACCATATTTAATCAGAAAAAAATTATTGAAAATTGGGCGAAAAATAGTCCAATAATTGTGTTGTTTATTCCACAGGATTTGGCCCAAATTTATCCTCAGAATAATTTTTGGTATTTGGTGATGGTGGTGGGGGTCTGTCTCTCAAAAGTCAAATACACATTTACAACCACTGGGAGTCTTTGTTAAAAGCGCTTTATAAAAATGCATATTTTTAACGGCTTTTTTTTTAGTTCAACATTTGGCAAAATGCTTGTAATATCATCTCTGGAACAATCTGAAACCAGTGTTAGTGCTATTGTACTGTTCACTTAAAAAGCACTATTTGAATATAAGTACGTTATACAAATTTCTCTCCATGTTGTGTCTTTTTATTGATGTTCATACCTTGGGCTCTGGGTGTCCCCAGACACTCCTGGTCTTGTGTGATCTTGAAAGCAAAGCAGGGTCTACCTTGGTTAATACTTGGATGAGAGGCTGCTTGGTAATATCAGGTGCTGTGATGTACTGGTGATCTGTCCAGGATGTACTCTGCCCCTTGCCCAGAGGTCCTCGTTTAGTTGCCAAACACAACTCAAAAAAGTATCAGGATGTTGGTGACTGTACATTATTTTTTTAAAAGGCAGCTTTTCATCTTCATTTTTCAACCAAATTGAGACCATACAGAGATGTCTATATGAAGATGCCTTTTCAACGACTTTGAAAAGACAGCTTTTCATCTTTCACTTTTCAACCAAATCTACATTTTTTTTTAGAAGGTTGGCAAAGCCATCTTTTCAACATTTTTTCAACCATTTTGTGCTGGGAGGGATCTGTCTCCTTAGGGGGCATTTACACAACACTGTTTCTATCTCAGACTGGTGAACTTTTGTTGCAGTTTTGCCTTTTATCTACACAATGCTCAAATATCAGGGTGTGAAACTGAACATTTGAATCTGGGCTTGAGAGTGATGTCTTTTGACCAGGGTGCCTGTACTGCAACATTTAAAGTCAAGATCCAGGGGGGTGCAGATCTCATCCAGCTCACATACAACAACTCTGGCCCACGTCCATTGAACTTTAAGCTTGGTGTGTTCACAGTTAGTAGGGCTGTCCTGATCCAGTCTCAAAGATGAAATCAGAAACCCTATCATGACTTTTGTGACTCGATGGGTATCAACTGTTCACCTCTGTTCAAATCTTGTTTTCCATCAGCCGCAGTTGCTTTGTGTCAGCCTCACAGACAGCTGTGTAGAGTTGCAGCAGGGAGGTACTGCCAACATGTTCTGCCCAGTGGAATACTCCACATGTGCTGAGGTGTTAAGCAAATACAGTACTGTGAAAAAGCATTTACCTCCTTCTTGATTTCTTATATTTTTGCATATTTGTCACATTTAAATGTTTCAGATCAGAAAACAAATGTTAATATTATACAAAGATAACACATGTAAATACAAAATGTTAAATGAGGATTTAATTTATGAAGGGAAAGAAAAGCTAGCCAAACCTACCTGACTCCATGTCAAAAAAAAAAAAAATGCCCCACCCCCACCACCGGCCCTTGTTGCATCATGAATTAAAACATTTTTCAGAAAGCTGAGTTCAGTTTCCCTAGCCACACCTAGGCCTGATTACTGCCAGACCTGTTGAATCAAGAAATCACTTAAGTAAAGCCTTCCCAACAAAGTGAAGTAGGGTAAAAGAGCTTAAAATGCAACACATCATGCTGCAATCGAAAGAAATTCAATAACAGATGAGAAATAAAAACCCAGAACAATATCTAAAGAACTGCAGGCCTCAGTTTGGACACTGCTCCATGATTCAACAATAAGAGACTGGGCAAAAATGGCATCCATGGGAGAGTTCCAAGGAGAAAACCACTACTGACCAAAAAGAACACAAAAGTCCATCTCACATTTGCCAGAAAACATCTTGATGATCTCCAAGACTTGGGAAAGTATTCTGTGGACTGATGAGACAAAGGTTTTGGATGGCATGTGTGCCATTACATCTGACGTAAAACTAACACAGAATTTCATAAAAAGAACATACTAACAGTCAAACATGGCGGTGGTAGTATGATGGTCTGGGGCTCCTTTGGTGCTTCAGGACCTGGATGTCTTGCCGTAATTGATGGAACCATGAATTCTACTCTCTGCTAGAAAATCCTGAAGGAGAATCAGTTCATGACCTCAAGCTTAAGCCCTCCAATAAGGCTGAATTAAAATAGTTCTGCAAAGAAGAGTGATGGAAAACATTGATACAAAAGAGTCATTGCCAGTTATTGCAATCACTTGATTGCAGTTGTTGCTGCCAAGGGTGGCACTGTGGAGAGAGGAATAATCAGGCCAAGCGTTCAGAGCAGATGAACTACTTTATTCACTCTCTCACATCTTCCAGAATCAGAAAACAATATCATGTAGCAGGGACTCTCTCTTATATCACAACACTCACACGTCCCTGCTACCCGAGGTCCTGCATTACAGTTCATTCCCGCATGACAGTTCCTTTTGTCCCCCAGCCCTTTAATCCCCATGCTCTTCCGTCAGAGGAAATTACTGCATCTCCATGTCTTTCAGTCTGAGATGAATACCACGGCATGGGTCCCCCATACCGCCCCCCCCACAGAGTCTCAGACTGAGTGTTAACCCTCACGTCCTCTTGGCTTCACCCTCCGCGGGCTTAAAAGGCGGGCTTAAGCCTGTCTATACAGATTCTCTCCCAGCGACCCCCCAAGTCTAACACAAAATGTTTGTCCCCGGGTTCCAGCACTCTAAACAGGCCATCGTAAGGTGGGCGCAATGGGGGCCAGTGGGCATCGTGCCTTACAAACATGAACACCGTGTCCTTCAAGGTTTTTGGCACAAAAGCGCAGGGAAAACAGTGGTGGGCCGGGCCAGGTAGCGTCCCTGCGTCTGTGCTATGCCGTGAACGCGGGGACGGATGGGTGTTCGACGCGGGGTTATCTGGTAAAAATTCCCCGGGGAGCCGCAGCAGCTGAGAAAAAACCAGCTCTGCTGGGGAAGCTGCCAAATCCTCTTTCGGTGCGGAACGCAACCCTAATAGAACCCACGGCAACCAGTCCACCCAATTTGCATCCGTAAGCGAAGCCCTGAGCGCTGCTTTCAGTGACCTATGGAAACACTCGCATAACCCATTGGCCTGTGGGTTGTATGCGGTCGTGCGATGAATTGAGAGGCCCAGGCTCCGGGCCATCGTGGACCAGAGGTCGGAAACAAACTGAGGGCCCCGATCGGACGTGATGTCCTAAGGGGTGCCAAAACATGCCACCCATGTTGTCAAAAAAGCGCGTGCCACGTCTGCAGACACGGTGGAAGACGCGGGACTGCTTCTGGCTATCGTGTGGTGCGGTCCACCACTGTCAAGAGGTGCGTGAACCCCTGCAATGGCAGGAGGGGGCCCACGAGGTCCACGTGAACGTGGTCGAACCTCTTAGCCGGGATATGAAACGGCTCCAAGGGGGCCTTTGTGTTCCTGTGGACTTTGGCTCGTTGGCACACTACGCAGGCTGCAGCCCACTCTTTCAACTGTTTGCGCAGGCTCGGCCAGACGAACTTCGCTCCCACCATTTTGACTGACACACGCACTCCTGGGTGCACCCAGGAGCCGACTGAAAAACATGGTGGCGTCAAGCGCATGGGACCACTGGGCGCAGGCGTCCTGTGGAGTCACAGATTGGTGGGGGGGCAGTCTTGCAGTACCCTGCTCTCCAGCCTTAACCCTGTTGGTCCAGACTGGAGTGCGCACACGTCCTCATTGCTGATCTGCTCCGCGGCCATGGCCGTGTAATCTATCCCTACATAGACTGGGGCCACTAATGCATGCGAGAGGCAGTCCGCCACCACGTTGAGTTTACCTCCTACATGCTGAATGTCGGTCGTAAACTCCGAGATCGCGGCCAGCTGTCTCTGCTGCCGGCCCAACCATAGTTCCGAAACCTTGGCCATCGCGTACGTTAGCGGCTTGTGGTCCACGAACACAGTGAAGGTGCACCCTTTCAGTCAGAGCTGGAAGTGGCGTATGGCCAGGTGGAGAGCCAGTAACTCTCAGTCGAACGTGCTGTATTTACGCTCACTGTCGCGCAAAGACCTGCTAAAAAAGGCAAGCGGCTGCCAAGAACCGGCAACGCATTGCTCCACGACAGTCCCTATGGCCACGTCCGAGGCGTTGGTAGTGAGCGCTAACCGAGCCGCTGGGTCCAGGTGCGCCAGTAGTGCGGTGTTTGCCAGGGCTGTTTTAACCTCAGAGAACGCCTGCTCCCGCTCAGGAGTCCAGTCGACTGTGTCCGCCAGTTTCCGTTTCTTGAGCGCAGCATACAACGGCTGCATGAGCTGGGCTGCGCGGGGGAGGAAACGGTTATAAAAGTTAACCATCCCCAAAAACTCCTGCAGCGCCCTGACCATCTGAGGCTGAGGAAAATTCGCCACTGCGCGCACCTTTTTTGGCAAGGGTATCGCTCCCTCCGGTGAGATGCGGTGCCCCAAAAAGTCAATCCCTGTCACGCCGAACTGGCATTTTGCCGGGTTGATTATTAACCCGTGCTCCTCTAACCTCCAGAAAACCATCCTGAGGTGGGTTACGTGTTCGTCCTCAGACGCGCTGGCCACCAGGATGTCATCCAGGTAAACGAACACAAACGGCAGGTCGCGCAACACTGCATCCATCATGCGTTGGAATGTCTGTGCCGCGCCTTTTAACCCGAAAGGCATACTTAAAAACTCAAACAGACCAAACGGGGTTATTACTGCCGTTTTAGGTATGTCCTCCACGCGCACCGGGACCTGGTGGTAACCATGGACCAGGTCTAGCTTAGAAAAAATACGTGCCCCAGCGAGGTGAAAGGAAAAATCCTGAATATGGGGGATTGGGTAGCAGTCGTGCGCTGTGGCGTTGTTTAATCTGCCAAAATCTCCGCAAGGTTGCCACAGTCTCTCGGCCTTAGGGACCATATGTAGTGGGGATGCCCATGGGCTGTTTAATCGTCTGATGATGCCCACCCTTTCCAAGTTGGCAAACTCCTCGCGCACTATGGCCAGTTTAGCTGTGTCCAGGCACCGAAGTCGTGCAAAAACGGGCGGCCCGGTGGTGGTAATAAAGTGCTCCACCTCGTGTTAAGTGATGGCCACCGAAAACGTTGGGACCGTGAGAGGTGGGAACTGTGTGAGCCATGTGTGGAACTTACCACCTGGAGCTGTGACGTTGGCTAGCGTTGTTGGCCCGGTTCCTCAAACTGTGCAGGGGAGAGAATCAAAAGACCTTGCATTAATCAGGCGTCTGTTAGCAACATCGACTAGTAGTCCGTGTGCACACAAAAAATCAGCACCTAAGATTGGGAAACTGCATGCCGCTATGACGAATGTCCACTGGTACGTACGGCCGTGCAGGGATGCAGTCAGTGTCCTCTCACCAAAAGTCTTAATGTCTGAGCTGTTTGCGGCCGTCAGCTTGGTGCCACTAGTCCCCGCTAGCCAGTCGGCATAGGATGGCAGGATGAGGCTCTTTAAGGAGCCGGAGTCCACGAGGAACCGTCTCCCTGAGCGTGAGTCTGTCACGTAGAGCAGCTTGCTTTCTTCACTGGCGGTCGCAGCCGCTACCGACTGCTGGTCCTGGCGTTTCCCGAAAGCTTGAATTGGCACGGTGGCACGCATCAGCGTGCATTCTCTCCAAAATGGCGGTTGTAGGAGCAGAGCATGTCTCTCTGGCGCTTCCTGGCCCCCGCTGCCGCTACCATCGCTGTCTCCTCGCTTCCGCTGGCCGTCCAGCTGGGTTCCGACGCCGCTGCGTTCACTGTGAGGGCTCTGGTGATGAGGATGATCCGATCTGCCTCCTGGGCTAGTGCACAGTAGTCACGCACAGCCAGCAATGGCGAGTTGGCAAGGACCACTCTGGCCACCGTTGGGAGGTTCCGGAGGAAAAGGTGGGCAAATAGAAAATGCCCGTCGTCCGTGCCCATCAACGCCAACATCTTCTCCATCAGTTCGACCGCCGACCCGTCTCCTAACTCGGAGCGCGTCAGGAGCCTGTCCGCTCTCTCGCAGTCCGAGAGCATGTAGTGCCGGGTCAGCGCAGTTTAGAGAACCCCGTATTTGTCGCAGGCTGGGGGCTGTTGGAGCAGGCTCGCTACTTGCTGAGTCGTGCGAGCGTCCAGCGCTGCGACCACGTAGTAATATCTGGTGTCATCTGCCGTTATTCCCCAGAATGCGAACTGGGCCTCGGTGTGGAGGAGCCAAGACTTCGGGTCGTGCAGCCAAAAGTCTGGTAGTTTGACCGAAACGGCGCATGCATTGCTGGGGCTTCCCGTCCGGGTCATTTCCGGGGTGTTCACCTCGTGTTCCATCATTCAACACAGGTCACCAGTGTGGAGAGAGGAATAACCAGGCTTAGCGTTCAGAGCAGATGAACTTTATTCACTCTCTCACATCTTCCAGAATCAGAAAACATTAACATCATGTAGTAGGGACTCTCTCTTATATTACAACACTCACACATCCCTGCTACCCAAGGTCCTGCATTACAGTTCATTCTCGCTTGACAATTCCTTTTGTCCCCCAGCCCTTTAATCCCCATGCTCTTCCGTCTGAGGAAATCACTGGATCTCCATGTCTTTCAGCCTGAGATGAATACCACGGCATAGTTTAGGGTGCAATTACTTTTTCACATACCCGCCAGGTAGATTTGGATAGCTTTTTTCCCTTAATAAATGAAATAATCATTTAAAAACTGTATTTTGTATTTACTTTGGTTATCTTTGTCTAATATTAAAATTTATTTGATGATCTGAAACATTTAATGTCATGATTTATTAGCTTACAGCTCATGTGCAGAGTGCAACAACAACGGAACAACCACACCAGAGTACACGTTTGAAAATGTTTATTAAATTTCAAGAGAACTCAAACACTGCTACAGAAACTGACACTTACCAGAGGACGTGGCCTGTGGGAGAGAGAGACATGAGAGCAGTGAGTGGAGGAATGGAGAACAGGGAGATGGCTAGCCAAATTACCACTTACGTGGGCTGAACAAGAGAACCAACAGGGACTCCAGTGGGGAGAGGTGACCCAGCAGGATGAAGCGTGTTGTGGAAGGGATGGAACTGGTGGTGTCTGACCAGGTGGAGAACTGTTGCCGTTTGGTGTGGATGGAGGGGCAGGTGAGCACACGCAGTCTCCAAAGATGCACCCACACCGATGGCAGCAACCTGAGAACAAAGAGCACAACACAGGTGAGTACAAAACTTCACCAAACATTGAGAACAATACTAGTTACTTGACTACTGCAAGGCAGTATACCGAGACGAGCCAGCATTGAGGCACTGATGAAGTGGTCCTAATAAGCGCTGGCAGAGCAGAGGCAGCAGGTGCATCCAATCTCCCAGGTGTGTAGGTTACCAGGAGCAGGGACAACGGGAAGGAGGGGGCACACGCTCACCAGACCATGACAGTGCCCCCCCAAGGGACGCCTCCTGGCGGTCCACAAGGCTTCTCTGGGTGGGCTCGATGGTAGGCCTGGACCATCCCCTTGTCGTGGAAGTGCAACTTGGGGATCCATGAGCGTTCTTCCGGACCGTAGCCCTCCCAGTGGACCAAGTACTGTAAACCCCGGCCCCGACAACGAACGTCCAGGATCCGTTGGACCGTATGGATAACATGACCGTTGAGCACCCAGGGAGGAGGAGGCGGCTTCGGGGGAGGGCAAAGAGGACTGACAGAGACAGGCTTGATGTTTGAGACATGGAAGGTCAGGTATACTCGCAGGGTCCGTGGGAGCTTGAGTTGGACTGTGACGTCGTTCACCACCCTGGTGATGGGGTAAGGACCCAGAAAACGGGGGGACAGCTTCTTGGAGTCTGTTTTCAAAGGGATCTGGTCTGCCACTAACCAAACTTGCTGCCCCACGGCGTACTTAGGGGCAGGGACCCGCTTCCGGTTGGCCATCTAGCGATTGCGGTCGGACGATCGGGTGAGGGCGGCACGGGTGGACCTCCAAATATGGCGGCAGCGGTGGGCATGGGCCCCCACGGATGGCACCACGACCTCCCTCTCGGTCACGAGCAACAGAGGAGGGGTATACCCCATCGAGGCCTCAAAAAGGGTGAGCCCCGTGGCAGTGGAGATGGCTGAGTTATGCGCATATTCCACCCGGGTCAGGTGTGTGCTCCAGGTCGAGGGGTTCTCGGCTGCCACACACCGGAGGGTGGCCTCCAAGGACTGGTTGGCGTGCTCAGCCTGCCCGTTGCTCTGTGGGTGACGTCCTGAAGTGAGGCTGACGGTGGTCCCAAGCGTGCGACAAAAGGACTTCCAAACTTGAGACGTGAATTGGGGACCTCGGTCAGACACGATGTCACAAGGAATGCCATGCAAGCATATGACATGGGCGGTAAGCAGCTCGGCAGTCTCAGAAGCAGAGGGAAGTTTGGACAGGGCAACAAGGTGAACAGCCTTGGAGAAACGATCAATGATAGTGAGGATGACAGATTTACCATGGGAGTGGGGGAGTCCAGTGATGAAATCAAGGGCGATGTGAGACCAGGGGCGACCAGGAACAGGCAAGGGATGTAGGAGACCAGCAGGCGGTGAAGAGTCTGCCTTGCCCTGAACACAGGTTTGGCATGCTTTGACATACTCCTGCACATCCTGCCACAGTGTGGGCCACCAGAATGCCTGCTGGACTAGGTTAATGGTGCGGGCAATCTCAGGGTGGCAGGCAGAGCAGCTAGTTTGGCCCCAGTGGATGACGTTGCTGTGGAGGGCGACAGGAACAAACAGTCGATTATGGGAGCATCCCGCAGGTTTGGACTCCCGTGACTGGGCCTGTCGGACCGTCTGCTCAATATCCCAGGTAAGGGCACCGAGGATACGGGAAGGAGGAACAATTGGCTGGGGAAGGGAGGGGGGCTACCTGTGTGGAATCAAACTGGCACCAGAGCACGTCCGGTTTGGTATTCAAGGAGCCAGGCCGATAGGTAATAGTGAAATCAAACCTATTGGAAAAATAAGGCCCAGCAGGCCTGCCTGGCATTGAGTCGGCGGGCCGACCTAAGATATTCTAAGTTTTTATGGTCGGTCCACACAGCTATGGGGAGAATAGCCCCTTCTAACCAGTATCTCCATTCCTCCAAAGCCAACTTAATGGCTAAAAGCTCTCTATCCCTTATGTTGTAATTCCTCTCAGCAGGTGTGAGCTGCTGACAGAAAAATATACAGGGGTGGAGCTTCTGATCAGAGGACATGCACTGTGAAAGGACAGTGCCCACCCCCGAATCAGAAGCATCCACCTCAAGGATGAATTGGAGCTGAGGGTCGATCTGTGCCAAGATGGGTGTTTCCGAGAACAGGCCCTTTAATTTAGAAAAGGCCTGCTCAGCTGCCTCGGTCCAGCGAAATGGAACCTTAACAGAGGTCAGGTGTGTAAGAGGCTGTGCTACCCCACTATAGTTCCGAATGAACCTGCGATAGAAATTCGCAAACCCCAGGAAGCGCTGAAGCTCCCTGTGGGAGTGGGGTGTTGGCCAGTCAAGCACAGCCTTTACCTTGGCAGGGTCGGCAAACAGCTCACCTTTAGCCACTATGAAGCCCAAGAAGGAGGTGGTGCTGGTGGAGAACTCACGCTTTTCGGCTTTTACGCAGAGCTGGTTCTCCAAAAGCCATTGTAAAATGGCCCTCACGTGGACCTCATGTTCCTCTGTCGAGCGGGAGAAGATTAATATGTCATCTAAATAAACAAAAACGAACTGATTAATCATATCGCAAAGGACATCACTGATGAGCCGCTGGAAGACGGCGGAGGCGTTAGTGAGCCCAAATGGCATGACCAAATTCTCGAATTGCCCCATGTGTGTTTTAAATGCCGTCTTCCATTCATCTCCTTCGCAGATACGAATTAAATGATAGGTGTTGTGAAGATCTAATTTAGTAAACACCCGTGCGCGCTGAAGGAGCTCAAACACGGAGTTGATCAAGGGCAAAGGATATTTATCTCTGACAGCGATTGCATTAAGCTCACGGTAATCAATGCACGGGCACAATGACCCGTCTTTCTTTCCAACAAAAAAAACCCCTGCTCCGAGCGGAGCTGAAGCTGGCTGAATAAGGCTGGCATTCAGAGAGTCTTGAATGTATCTCTCCATTGCCTGCCTCTCGGGACCAGAAATGTTATAGAGCCAGCTGGACGGCAACCGCGCCCCCGGGAGGAGATCTATCAGGCAGTCATAAGAGCAATGAGGCAGAAGCAACAGCACTCTAGACTTGCTGAAGACCTCCCCTAAGTCATGATAGACCTTGGGGACGAGGCTGAGGTCCAGCAGCTCGACCGAAGGAGAAGAGATGGGGAGAGACGGCGAACACTCGGCCGAACTCAAACAGGAAACCAAACTAAACGGGCTACAGGAAGAGATGGCATTTGGTGCCCAATTAATTATGGGGTTATGCCTCCGGAGCCACGGGTAGCCAAGGACCATCGGGGAGGAAGAATTTGGAAAAATATAGAGTGAAAGCTCCTCCCAATGGTTCCCGGAAAGAAGGACTGTGATGGGTGCCGTGCATTCAGAGACTACAGCAATCCTCAGGCCAGATATGGTGGTGATGTTACGAGAAGTGGGCAATTTACGAGTGGGAATACCCATCTCCTGAACGAGTTGGGAGGAAATGAAACTCCCTTCTGCGCCTGAATCCACTAACGCCATAATCCTCCTCTCGACCCCCAGCAATTGAACGAGGGCTGAAACAGAGAAATTACCAGGGGAATTAGAAGAGGTCCTGCCCGCCAGACCCCCCACGGCTACTGACGAGCCGCGTTCTTTAGGCGCCAGAGGGCAGTCATGCACTCTGTGCTTCATAGAACCACAGTAGGAACACGCGCCGACTCTTCTTCTCCGTTGGTGCTCCTCGTCGGTCAGACGGAACCGACTGAGCTCCATCGGCTCGGAAGAAGAGTTAGCACCCTCTGTGTCAGTATCCGGAGTGGGTGCACGCGTGGCGGGCAGGCAAAAGGAGGATTGTCGGTCCCTCTCGCGCTCACGGTAGTGGTTATCTAACCCAACAGCCTGATCAATGAGACCGTCCAGAGAGTCGGGAACCGCATGAACCGCCAGGTCATCGCGGAGGTGAGAGTTTAAACCGTGGAGGAATGCACTGTGTAACACAGCCTCGTTCCACCCCGAGTCTGCTGCTTCAACTCGAAACTCCACAGAGAACTCGGCCACTGACCGGGTCCCCTGGTGGAGAGACACAAGGCAGCTCAAGATGTTACCCTGACTCTCCGTATGGTCAAAAGCACGGGTAATAGTGGCTTGAACAAGAGGAGCAGGAGGAACGGGAGGACCCAAGGGAGCCAGATTAGCCAAATGATTGGTGACCATGCCCAGCTGCTGCGAAATGGTCTGCAGCTGCTGAGTTAACACGACCACCTGTCTTTCGGTAGCATCTAAACGATCCAGAGCAGAATGCTCCGCCACCGCTGCACTCGCTGAACCGAGGTTAGGGCTGGCTCATTCTGTCATGATTTATTAGCTTACAGCTCACGTGCAGAGTGCAACAACAACAGAACAACCACACCAGAGTACACGTTTGAAAATGTTTATTAAATTTCAAGAGAACTTGAACACTACTATAGAAACCGACACTCGCCAGAGGAAGTGGCCTGTGGGAGAGAGAGACACGAGAGCAGTGAGTGGAGGAATGGAGAACAGGGAGATGGCTAGCCAAATTACCACTTACGTGGCCTGAACAAGAGAATCGGCAGGGACCCCAGCGGGGAGAGACGAACCAGCAGGATGAAGTGGGTCGTAGAAGGGATGGAACCGGTGATGTCTGACGGGGTGGAGAACCGTTGCCGTTTGGTGTGGATGGAGGGGCAGGTGAGCGCACGCAGTCCCCGAAAACGCACCCGCACCAATGGCAGCAACCTGAGAACAAAGAGCACAACACAGATGACTACAAAACTTCACCAAACACTGAGAACAATATTAGTTACTTGACTACTGCGAGGCAGTATACCCAGACGAGCCAGCACTGAGGCACTGACAAAGTGGTCCTAATAAGTGCTGACAGAGCAGAGGCAGCAGGTGCATCCAGTCTCCCAGGTGTGTAGATTACCAGGAGCAGGGAGAACAGGAAGGAGGGGGCACGCGCTCACCAGCCCATGACATTTAAGTGTGACAGAAATGCAAAAATCTAAGAAATCAGGAAAGAGGCAAATAGTTTTTCACGGCACTGTACATGGTATTAATTTTCAAAATCTTTAATGTAGTTAAAGGAGTTTAGTTTGCAAGAACGAGTTGTGGGGAAATGTATCAGATTGGGACTCAGTATGGGCCAATCATCACTCTTAAATGACTTGAAATGAATCTTGATTGAGACATACCTAATAGGATTAGGGTTTGTTTTTGTTTTGTTTTTTTTAAAAATCACTCTCTAGTCTATAAAACATTTTTTAGTTTTTCTCTTGTTGATTTCCCCCCTGTGACATGTATATGTAGGTGCAGCTTTTTTCTGATGTCAGTGAAGTCATTGTTGTGTAGACAGCTCCAAAGTTATATTCAGATGGTGACTAATTTTTAGACACATAATGTATTTATTCTAGTATGTGGCAATTATCAGTCCAGTCTGGTCATATTCTTGCTGAGCTCAGGCTGTGTTGGCTGACAAACTGTCAGATTATCTCTGTGTGCCAGAATTGGTCCAGATATTGACCAAATCTGGCATACAACTGATAATTTGTAGTATAACTTTTAGGGGATTATTTCAATTGAATTCAACTTTATTTATATAGCACCATTTCACACAGTCATCTCATAGCGCTTTCAGCTGTAGGAGAAACCCCCACAATTGCAGAAAGACCCCAGCAATCAGGCAATCTCCTGTGAGCAAGCACTTGGTGACAGTGGAGAGGAAAAACTCCCTTTTAACAGGAAGAAACCTCCATCAGAACCGGGCTCAGGGAGGGGCAGTCATCT
Organism: Pholidichthys leucotaenia; assembly: GCA_020510985.1. Lineage (NCBI taxonomy): Eukaryota > Metazoa > Chordata > Actinopteri > Cichliformes > Pholidichthyidae > Pholidichthys > Pholidichthys leucotaenia. Next base: position 331,706,807 of record CM035841.1, on the reverse strand, counting down.
GCTGCAACTGACTGGGGGATGAGGGGATAGAGAAGACGAAAAGAACAGACATATAGAGAGTAAACAGCACGATGGGGACTCAGTCTATGGGAGAGAACAAACAGATGTTAATGACCAGCAAAAATATTTCATTGAGAGTGAAGAAAGGAGTGAAGCCCAGTGCATTGTTGGAGGTCCCTCGGCTGTCTAAACCTATTAGCAGCATAACTAAGGGAGGGTTCAGGGGCACCTGATCCCGCCCTAATTGTAGGCTATATCAAAAAGGAAGGTTTTAACCCTATTCTTAAAAACAGAGATCGAGTCTGACTCCCGAATCCAGATTGGCAGCTGGTTCCATGGGAGAGGAGCTTGATAACTGAAGGCTCTGCCTTCCATTGTACTTTTGGAGATTCTAGGTATTACAAGTAATCCAGCATTTTGGGATCGTAGTGCTCTGTTAGGATAATAGGGTAGTATCAGATCTTTTAAATAAAAAGGGGCCTGATTATTTAGAGCTTTGTAAGTGAGAAGAAGGATTTTAAACTTAATTCTAAACTCTATGGGAAGCCATTGAAGGGAGCCCAGAACCGGAGAGATATGAGCTCTCTTTCTAGTACCTGTTAAAAATCTTGCTGCAGCATTTTGGATCAGCTGAAGACTTTTAAAGATGTTTTAGCTGATGTTTTACCTGATAATAAAGAGTCGCAATTATCTAATCTAGAGCTAACAAAAGCGTGGATTAGTTTCTCAGCATCACTCTGAGACAAGATGCTCCTAATCTTGGCAGTATTACACAAATGATAGAAGGCAGTCTTAGAAACAAGTTTAATATGTGAATTGAAAAACATCTTGATCAAAAATAACTCCAAGGTTCCTCACAGAACTATTAAGAGGAAGAGTAACCACATCCAAACTAAGAGTTTGGATGCGGTTATGGCCTGCACTGTATTTTTTTTTACATTAGACCACAATGTTGACTGATCCAGACAAGGCTCATTAATAGTTCTGCTGTATGTGGGCCAGACTTGAGCCGTGGAACCAGGTGCATAGTGGGTCAAAGAAATGGAAGCATGGAGCCAAACAAGGAGCAAATGTAAGCATTTTAAACTGGCTGCTGTTTGACTTATCTTAGAATAAGATGACAGATTTTCCTATAAATCTGAAACTAATCTTTTAGCAAGATTGAATATGGCTGCCGCAAGTACCAGAGGGGTATATCCCCAAGTCCATCTTAGGGCAAGAAAAGGAACACAGAATTACTTCTGATGTGCAGAAATTATGTCTCCTCTTTCTGGCTTTGACAAAAGTATTTATATTCTAAATCATTATTTTTAGGAAACCAGTTGGTTGGTGTAAAACATTATCACGACCATTTTGCAAGCATAAGAATATTGCCCCAGATGTCACATTTAAAAAATGTATTCAGTTTAATATGAATGCATAGCCCCTATTTTATGCTTTCACAGGATTTCTACAATTTGTTTGACAAAGACCCAGATGTAACAGGCACTACAATTTTGGTCAGATGTGGTTATTACAGCCTGACTAGGCCAAGGCCAGAATCAGCTGCTTACCCAGGAACTTTTGTTGTCTGCTTCAACCCTTTAATGTCAAGGCGGACTAGCCGATAATCTTTTTTGCCCTTTGGCAAGGTAGACACATCTATATCCCATGCTGGGATTTGAACCGTTTACAATGTGGTTAGAATCCTCTAACCACTGAGCTAAAGAGGGATTCCTTTATTAGCTGTGAGCTAGTAGTGGAGCTGAATCTTAGTGTATCAGGAAACTACATCACTGATGGAAGGATTCATAATAGTAGTGAAATTCTTTTCACATCCATAAGAAATTAAAAAAAAACCTGGACAATCTACACTTCTACCTTCCCCACCTGCATGCACATTGTCTGTTTATTCCTTACAAACATGTCCACTGGATCTGTGGTTTTGTGGGGAATCCACTCAGGATGTTTTCCACTCAGACGGAAGGACAAGGGGAATCGTCATGGGGGGTTTGTGTGTTGATGCGGGGGTTGGTGTGTTGATGAGAGCAGTGACAAAGAGAATGGGAATTGCAAAGGCTTTCAGGTTAATGCAGCACCACAGGTGACTGAGCGAGTTGTATGATATAAAAGGAGAGGTGCCTGCGACCTGTTAGTCTTTTTGATGCTTGTGATTCTGAGGAATGTGAGCGAGAGAAATTAATAAAGCCTGCTCTGCCCTGGACCGCTCTGTCTGATTATTCCTCTCTCCACACTGGTGACCCTTGACGCACAATGGAACTCGAGGCAAACACCCCGGAGACGACCCGGACTGGAGGTGCCGGCAATGCGGGCGCCGTTTCGGTCAAACTCCCAGACTTTTGGCTACACGACCCAAAGTCTTGGTTCCTATACACCGAGGCCCAGTTCGTGCTCCAGAGAATAACGGCGGATGACACCAGATACTACTACGTGGTTGCAGCACTGGACGCATGCACAACTCAGCAGGTGGCGAGCCTGCTTCAACGGCCCCCAGCCCACGACAAATACAAGGCTCTCAAAACCGTGCTGACCCGGTACTATATGCTCTCAGACTGTGAGAGAGCGGAAGAGCTCCTTACACGCTCTGAGTTGGGAGATGGGTCGGTGGTCGAGCTAATGGAGAAGATGTTAGCGTTGATGGGCACAGATGACGGGCATTTCCTCTTTGCCCACCTTTTCCTCCGGAACCTCCCGACGGCGGCCAGGGCGGTCCTTGCCAATTCGCCGCTGCTGGCTGCGTGCAACTACCAGGCACTAGCACAAGAGGCAGATTGGATTATCCTCACCACCAGAGCCCTCGCAGTGAACGCAGCAGCGTCGGAACCCAGCGAGACGGCCAGCGGGGGCAAGGAGCCAACGACGGTGGCTGCAGCGGAAGCCAAGAAGCACCGGAGAGACACACTCTGCTTCTACCACCGCCATTTTGGAGGGGACGCATGCCAATGCGTGCCACCATGCCAATTCAAGCACTCGGGAAACACCAGGGCTGGCAGTCGGTAGCAGCTGCGACCGCCAGTGAAGTGAGCAAGCTGCTCTGTGTGACAGACTCACGCTCGGGGAGACGGTTCCTCATCGACTCCGACTCCCAAAAGAGTCTCATCCTGCCATCTTACGCAGACCGGCTAGCGGGAACTAGCAGCCCCGAGCTGATGGCCGCAAATGGCTCATACATTAAGACTTTTGGTGAGAGGACACTGACTGTATCCTTGCACGGCCGTACATACCAATGGACATTCGTCATAGCGGCATGCAGCTTCCCCATTTTGGGTGCTGATTTTTTGTGTGCACACGGTCTACGAGTCGATGTGGCTAACAGACGCCCGATTAACGCAATGTCTTTTGATTCTCTTCCCTGTACAGCTCGAGGAGCTGGGCCCACAACGCTAGCCAACGTCACAACTCCAGGGGGTAAGTTCCACACACTACTCACCCAGTTCCCAGCACTCACGGTCCCGACTTTTTCAGCGACTGTCACTAAACATGGGGTGGAGCACTTCATTACCACCACCGGGCCCCCGTTTTCGCACGACCTCGGCATCTGGACGCAGCTAAACTGGCCATAGCGCGCGAGGAGTTTGCCAACTTGGGAAAGTTGGGCATCATCAGGCGCTCAAACAGCCCATGGGCATCCCCACTACATATGGTTCCTAAAGCTGAGGGATTGTGGCGACTGTGCAGAGATTTCCGCAGATTGAACAACGCCACAGCGCACAACCGCTACCCGATCCCCCATATTCAGGATTTTTCCATTCACCTCACCAGGGCGCGCATTTTTTCCAAGATAGACCTGGTCCGCAGTTACCACCAGGTCCCGGTGTGCGCTGAGGACATACCTAAGACAGCGGTAATAACCCCGTTTGGTCTTTTTGAGTTTTTACGCATGCCTTTCGGGTTAAAAGATACGGCACAGACATTCCAGCTCATGATGGATGCAGTGTTGCGCGAACTGCCGTTTGTGTTCGTCTACCTGGACAACATCCTGGTGGCCAGCGCGTCCAACACGTAGCCCACCTCAGGACAGTTTTCCAGAGGTTGGAGGAGCACAGATTAATAATCAACCAGGCGAAGTGCCAGTTCGAGGTGTCGGGAATCGATTTTTTGGGCCACCGCATCTCATCGGAGGGCACGATACCCTTACCGGACAAAGTGCGCGCAGTGGCAGATCTTCCCCAGCCTCAAACGGTCAGGGCACTGCAGGAGTTTTTGGGGATGGTTAACTTTTACAACCGTTTCCTCCCCCGCGCAGCCCAGCTCATGCAGCCGTTGTACGCCGCGCTTAAGAAACAGAAGCCGGCGGACAGAGTTGACTGGACTCCTGAGCGAGAGCAGGCGTTTTCCAAGGTTAAAACAGCCCTGGTGAACGCCGCACTGCTGGCGCACCTGGACCCAGTGGCTCGGATAGCACTCACTACTGACGCCTTGGACGTGGCCACAGGGGCCGTAGTAGAGCAGTACGTCGTCGGTTCTTGGCAGCCGCTTGCTTTTTTTAGCAGGTCTTTGCGCGACAGTGAGCATAAATACAGCGCGTTCGGCAGAGAGTTACTGGCTCCCCACCTGGCCATACCCCACTTCCAGTTCTGGCTGAAAGGGCGCACCTTCACTGCATTCGTGGACCACAAGCCGCTAACGTACGCGACGGCCAAGGTTTCGGAACCATGGTCGGGCCGGCAGCAGAGACAGCTGGCCGCAATCTCTGAGTTTACGACCGACATTCAGCATGTGGCCGGTAAACTCAATGTGGTGGCAGACTGCCTCTCGCGCACATTAGTGGACCCAGTCTACGTGGGGCTAGATTACATGGCCATGGCCGCTGAGCAGATCGGCGATGCAGACGTTTGCATGCTTCAGTCTGGACCAACAGGGTTAAGGCTGGAGAGCAGAGTACTGCAGGATGGGCCCCCCCCCCCAATCTGTGACGTCTCCACGGGCCGCCCGCGCCCGGTGGTCCCACGCGCTTGGCGCCGCCGCGTTTTTGAGTCGGTTCACTCCCTGGCGCACCCAGGAGTGCGCGCGTCAGTCAAAATGGTGGGAGCAAAGTTCGTCTGGCTGAGCCTGCGCAAACAGGTGAAAGAGTGGGCTGCAGCCTGCGTAGCGTGCCAACGAGCCAAGGTGCACAGGCACACAAAAGCCCCCTTGGAGCCATTCCATATCCCCACTAAGCGGTTTGACCACGTTCACGTGGACCTCATGGGCCCCCTCCCACCATCGCAGGGGTTCATGCACCTCCTGACAGTGGTGGACCGCAGCACGCACTGGCCCGAAGCAGTCCCGCAAGCTTTCACCGCGTCCGCAGAAGTTGCACTCGCTTTTTTGACGACATGGGTGGCATGTTTCGGCGCCCCTTCGGATATCACGTCCGATCGGGGCCCGCAGTTTGTTTCCAACCTCTGGTCCACCATGGCCCAGAGCCTGAGCATCACACTTCATCACATGACCGTGTACAACCCCCAGGCCAATGGGTTATGCGAGTGTTTCCATAGGTCGCTTAAAGCAGCAATCAGGGCTTCGCTTACGGATGCAAATTGGGTAGACCGGTTGCCGTGGGTTCTATTAGGGTTGCGTTCAGCACCGAAGGAGGATTTGGCAGCCTCCCCAGCAGAGCTGGGTTTTTTCCCAGCCGCTGCGGCTCCCAGGGGAATTTTTGCTGGACAGCCCCGTGCCGAACACCGATCCATCCCCGCTTTCACCGCATAGCGCAGTGGCAGGGACGGTACCCGGTCCGGTCCACCACTGTTTTCCACGTGCTTTTGTGCCAAAGGCCTTGAAGGACGCGGCGTTCGTATTTGTCAGGCACGATGCCCACTGGACCCCCTTGCGCCTGCCCTACGATGGCCCGTTCAGAGTGCTGGAACCCAGGGAGAAACATTTTGTGTTAGACTTGGGGGGACGCAGGGAAACAGTCTGTATAGACAGGCTTAAGCCCGCTTTCCTTTTAGCAGATGAGCAAGTGGTGTTGGCCCGAGCTCCTCGGCGCGGATGACCCCCACTGAGAACTCCCCAGGTACATGACTCGTCAGGTCAGTCACAATGGCATGCTAAAGATGTCCCCCCCACAATGTCCCTCCACAGACGGACGCACCCCCCAAGAGCACCCCACCAGCACAGCAGCGCCTCGGAGCTACAGCGCCCCCGTTACAGCCGCTATGGACATAGGCTGAAGACCAGAGGACATGAGGGTTAAGGTTCAGTCTGAGTTTCTGGGGGGGCGGTGTGGGGTATCCACTCAGTATTTTTTCCACTCAGGCGGAAGGACAAGGGGAATCGTCATGGGGGGTTTGTGTGTTGATGCGGGGGTTGGTGTGTTGATGAGAGCAGTGACAAAGAGAATGGGAATTGCAAAGGCTTTCAGGTTAATGCAGCACCACAGGTGACTGAGCGAGTTGTATGATATAAAAGGAGAGGTGCCTGCGACCTGTTAGTCTTTTTGATGCTTATGATTCTGAGGAATGTGAGCGAGAGAAATTAATAAAGCCTGCTCTGCCCTGGACCGCTCTGCCTGACTATTCCTCTCTCCACAGTTTCTTCATTTCCGTTTCAGTGTCTCTGTAAAATGCTTTGCATGTAGGACCTTGGGGAAGTCAGATTATTTAGCACCTCAGACAGAGACAGTGAATAAGCATGGGAGAACAATATCCAGGGAGTTCCTGGGCATATAGCAGGAAGGAAGGGGGTTGAAGGCAGTGTAATGTAAATGTCATGCTGTGTGATGAGACCATGTAAATGTGTGAAGAGAGAGTTGGGTGAAAAGGAGAGCCCCTGTGGAAATGATTCAGTCCCTTCTGTGCTTGTGAGATGTGAATGTATAATAAATCGTCTGTCCATGAATCTGCCTCTTCATTTACACATTCCACACTGGTGACCCCAGACGAATTACGGAACACGAGGCAAGAACCCCGGGGCCAGCCCGGTCTGGAAGCCCCAGCGACGCAGCAGCCATCCCACAGACAGCCCGGACTGGAACCCCCAGCAACGCGTGCACGGTTTCAGTCAAGCTACCGGACTTCTGGTAGCACAACCCACACTCTTGGTTCCACCACACCGAGGCCCAGTTAGCCCTTCGGGGAGTAGCGGCAGACGACACCAAATTCTACCATGTGGTAGCAGCGCTGGATGCCCGCACAGCCCAGCAGGTAGCGAGCCTGCTCGATCAGCCTCCAGCCCGCAACAAATACGAGGCGCTCAAGTCTGCGCTGACCCGGCACTACACGCTCTTGGAATGCAAGAGAGCAGAGAGGCTCCTGGGGCGGACCGAGTTAGGAGATGGTTTGGCCGTCGACCTGATGGAGAAGATGTTGGCGTTAATGGGCACGGACGACGGGCACTTTCTGTTTGCCCACCTTTTCCTCCGGAACCTTCCAACAGAGGCGAGAGCGGTTCTGGCCAATTCGCCGTTGCTGGCCGCGCGTGACTACCGTACGCTAGCCCAGGAGGCAGACAGGATCATCTTCACCACCAGGGCGATCACAGTCAACGCGGCGGCGGCAGAGCCCAGCGAGACGACCAGAGGAGGCGAGGAGCCACCGACCGTAGGCCACCGACCGGGGGCCAAGGAGCGCCAGAGAGACGCGCTCTGCTTCTACCACCGCCGCTTCAGAGAGAACGCGCGCAGATGTGCGCCACTGTGCCAGTTCAAGCACTTGGGAAACGCCAAGGCCGGCAGTCGGTAGCAGCTGCGACCGCCGGTGAAGAGAACAAGCTGCTCTACGTGACGGACTCGCGCTCAGGGAGACACTTCCTCATCGACGCCGGAGCCCAGAAGAGCGTCATCCTGCCGTCCTACGCTGACTGGCTGGCAGGACCTAGCGGCCCCAGACTTGTGGCAGTAAACGGCTCGGAGATTAAGACGTTCGGTGAGAGAACACTGGCCTTATTTCTACATGGCCGCTCGTACAAGTGGACTTTTATCATAGCAGCACTGTGTTGCCCGATCCTGGGCGCTGATTTTCTGTGTGCGCATGGTTTACTTGTGGTTGTTGCTAACAGGCGCCTGGTTAATGCACTGTCCTTTGAATCTCTCCCCTGTATAGCTTGAGGGACCCGGCCAACAGCACAAGCCAGCGTCACAGCTCCAGGCGGTAAGTTCCACACACTGCTCACTCAGTTCCCGGCACTCACGGTCCCAACGTTTTCGGTGGCCATCGCTAATCACGGGGTGGAGCACTTTATCACCACCACCGGGCCGCCCGTTTTCGCACGACCTCGGCGCTTGGACGCAGCTAAACTGGCCATAGCGCGCGAGGAGTTTGCCAACCTGGAAAGGTTGGGCATCATCAGGCGTTCGAACAGCCCATGGGCATCCCTGCTACACTTGGTCCCTAAGGCTGAGGGATCGTGGCGACCGTGCGGTGATTTCCCCAGGTTGAACAACGCCACAGCACACGACCGCTACCGGATTCCCCACATACAGGATTTTTCCATTCACCTTGCCGGAGCACGCATTTTTTCCAAAATAGACCTGGTCCGCGGTTACCACCAGGTCCCAGTGCGCGCGGAGGACGTACCCAAAACAGTGGTAATAACTCCGTTCGGTTTATTCGAGTTCCTGCGCACGCCATTCGGGTTAAAAGGCGCGGCACAGACGTTCCAGCGCATGATGGATGCAGTGCTGCGCGATCTTCCGTTCGTGTTCGTCTACCTGGACGATATCCTGGTAGCCAGTGCATCCGAAGACGAACACGAAACCCATCTCAGGACGGTTTTCCGGAGGTTGGAGGAGCATGGGTTAATAATCAACCCGGAGAAATGCCAGTTCGGCGTGACAGAGATTGACTTTTTGGGGCACCGCGTCTCTCCGGAAGGAGCGATCCCGTTGCCCGACAAAGTGCGCGCCGTGGCGGATTTTCCCCGGCCTCAGACGGTCAGGGCGCTGCAAGAATTTTGGGGGATGGTGAACTTTTATAACCGTTTCCTTCCCCACGCGGCGCGGCTCATGCAACCATTGTACGCCGCGCTCAAGAGACAGAAACCCACGGATAGGGTCGAATGGACCCCGGAGCAAGAGCGGGCGTTCTCGGAGGTTAAAGCAGCCCTGGCAAACGCCGCACTGCTGGCGCATCCGGACCCGGCGGCCCGGATAGCGCTCACCACCAACGCTTCAGACGTGGCCATAGGGGCTGTCGTGGAGCAGCGCGTCACCGGGGCTTGGCAGCCGCTCGCCTTTTTCAGCAGATCTTTGCGCAACAGCGAACGTAAATACAGCGCGTTCGACAGGGAGTTGCTGGCCCTCCACCTGGCCATACGCCACTTTCAGTTCTGGCTGGAAGGGCGCAGCTTCACCGTGTTTGTGGACCACAAGCCACTAACGTTCGCAATGGCCAAGGTTTCAGAACCGTGGTCGGGCCGGCAGCAGAGACAGCTGGCCGCGATCTCAGAGTATACTACCGATATTCAGCATGTGTCGGGTAAACTGAATGTGGTGGTGGACTGCTTCTCGCGCGCCGTGGTGGCCCCAGTCTACGTGGGGATAGATTACGCAGCCATGGCCGCGGAGCAAATTAGTGATGCAGACATGTGCGCGCTCCAGTCTGGACCAACAGGGTTAAGGCTGGAGAGCAGGGTGCTGCAAGACGGCATGCCCCCCCTAATCTGCGATGTCTCCACGGGACGCCCGCGTCCGGTGGTCCCGGTCGTGTGGCGCCGCCACGTGTTTGAGTCGGTTCACACTCTGGCGCACCCAGGAGTGCGCGCGTCAGTCAAAATGGTGGGAGAGAAGTTCGTGTGGCCGAGCCTACGCAAACAAGTAAAAGAGTGGGCTTCAGCCTGCGTGGCAACAAGCCAAGGTACACAGACACACGAAGGCTCCCTTGGAGCCATTTCGGGTACCGGCTAAGAGGTTCGACCATGTTCACGTGGACCTCGTGGGCCCCCTCCCGCCATCACAGGGGTGCACGCACCTCCTGACAGTGGTGGACCGCACCACGCGCTGGCCAGAAGCAGACCCGCTGGCGGCAACCACGTCCGCGGACGTAGCACGCGCTTTTTTAACAGCATGGGTGGCGCGTTTTGGAGTCCCGTCGGACATTACGTCCTACGGGGCCCTCAATTTGTTTCTGACCTCTGGTCCGCGATGGCCCGCAGCCTGGGTGTTGCAATTCATCGCACAACCGCGTACAACCCACAGGCCAATGGGTTATGCGAGCGTTTTCATAGATCACTGAAAGCAGCACTCAGGGCTTCACTGACGGATGCAAATTGGGTAGACAGGTTGCCGTGGGTTTCATTGGGGTTGCGCTCCGCGCCAAAAGAGGATTTGAAAGCTTCCCCGGCAGAGCTTGTTTTTGCGCAGCCCCTACGGCTGCCCGGGGAATTTTTGCCAGATAATCCCGCGCCGGACAGCTGCTCGTCTCAGCTTTTGCAGCGTAGCGCAAACACAGGCACGCTGCCGGGCCCGGCCCACCACTGTTTTCCGCGTGCTTTCGTGCCTAAAACGTTGAAGAGCGCGGAGTTCGTGTTCGTCAGACACGACGCCCACCACCCTCCATTGCGCCCACCCTATGATGGACCGTTCAGAGTGTTGGAAACAGGGGATAAACATTTTTTGCTAGACTTGGGGGGTAGACGGGAGAAAATTGGCATAGACAGACTCAAACCCGCCTTTGTAGTGGCGGACGAGCAAGTGCTGTTGGCTAGGGCCCCTCGGCGTGGAAAACCCCCACGGAGAACTCCCCAGGGAAACGATTCACCAGAGCAGCCACACGGACAGAGCAAAGTTTCCCCCCCCCTCGCCCCGGCCCACCCGCAGTCAGACACACTCCCAGCAGCCCCCCACCGGCACAGCAGCGCCACGGAGGCGGTTAACCCCAGTTACAGCAGGTATGGGAGGAGACTGAAGCCAAAAGAGCGTGTGGACTAATGTTCTGTCTAAGATGATGGGGGGGGTGGGGGGGGGTGGTGTAGGACCTTGGGGAAGTCAGATTATTTAGCACCTCAGACAGAGACAGTGAATAAGCATGGGAGAACAATGCCCAGAGAGTTCCTGGGCATATAGCAGGAAGGAAGGGGGTTGAAGGCATTGTAATGTAAATGTCATGCTGTGTGATGAGAAACTTCCTTGTAAATGTGTGAAGAGAGAGTTGGGTGAAAAGGAGAGCCTGTGTAGAAATGATTCAGTCCCTTCTGTGCTTGTGAGATGTGAGTGTGTAATAAATCGTCTGTCCATGAATCTGCCTCTTCATTTACACACTCCACATGCAGTGCATTCTGGGAGCTTTGCAGAATCAGAATCAGATTTATTGCCATTGTTCATGTAGTACACAAACTAGGAATTTGTCTCGGTGCAATGCTGCAACATTAAACATGATAAAAATAAAAGATAGAAGTAAAAAACTATACATGCAATAAAATGTAGAATAAGAATGAGTAATACTAGTCAAAGCAATTTTTAAATATATTAGCGAGCAGCAGATATTGTGGAGTACCACATAGTGCAGTCGGTAATGCAAAAAGAAAACAGTGATGATTGACATGAGTCTGGTTGAGCTGCTGTACATAGTGCACAAGAGTCAATAAGTCACTTAGTGTTCAGCAGTCTGATGGCAGAGGGGAAGAAGCTGTTCAGGTGACGGGAGGTTTTAGTCTGAATGGACCGAAGTCTTCTACCTGAGGGGAGGGGGGCAAACAGTACGTGACCAGGGTGTGAAGGATCGGCTATGATCCGGCCTGCACGCCTCCGGGTCCTGGAGATGTACAGGTCCTGGAGGGATGGGAGCTTGCAGCCGATCACCTTCTCAGCAGCGCGCACGATGCGCTGCAGCCTTAGTCTTTCCCTGGCAGTGGCTCCTGCGTACCACACGGTTATGGAGGTGGTGAGGATGGACTCGATGATGGCTGTGTAGAACTGTACCAACATCTTGGTGGGTAGCTTGAGCTTCCTCAGCTGCCGCAGGAAGAACATCCTCTGCTGGGCCTTTTTGATGAGGGAGCTGATGGTTGGCTCCCACTTGAGGTCCCGGGTGATGATGGTGCCCAGGAAGCGGAAGGAATCTGCAGTGGTGATGGGAGAGCCTGTGAGGGTGAGGGGGGGCAGAGGGGTTGTGACTTTCCTGAAGTCCACAATCATCTCCACTGTCTTCAGAGCGTTCAGCTGCAGGTTGTTGTGGCTGCACCAGGACGCCAGCTGGGCCACCTCTCTCCTGTAGACGGACTCGTCGCCGTTGGAGATGAGCCCGATGAGGGTGGTGTCGTCCGCAAACTTGATCAGCTTGACAGACTGGTGGCTGGAGGTGCAGGAGTTGGTATAAAGGGAGAAGAGTAGGGGGGAAAGTACACAGCCCTGGGGTGATGCGGTGCTGATGCTAACAGAGTCTGAGACAGTCTTTCCCAGTCGCACATGCTGCCTCCAGTCTGTCAGGAAGTCGGTGATCCACCTGCAGAGGGAGTCAGGCACGTTGAGCAGGGACAGCTTGTCCCGGAGCAGAGCGGGGCGGATGGTGTTGAATGCAGAGCTGAAGTCCACAAACAGGATCCTGGCGTAGGTTCCCGGGGAGTCCAGGTGCTGCAGGATGGAGTGGAGGACCAGGTTGACTGCGTCGTCCACAGACCTGTTGGCTCGGTAGGCAAACTGCAGCGGGTCCAGGAGGGGAGTGGTGATGGACTTGAGGTGGGGCAGGACCAGGCGCTCAAAGGACTTCATGACTACAGAGGTGAGCACTACAGGTCTGTAGTCGTTAAGTCCAGTGATCCGTGGCTTCTTGGGGACAGGGATGATGGTGGAGGTTTTGAGGCAGGTCGGCACGTGGCATAACTTCAGGGAGGTGTTAAAAGTGTCTGTGAAGACAGGAGTCAGCTCTTTCGCACAGTGTCTCAAGGTAGAGGGAGACACGCCGTCCGGACCGGGGGCCTTGCACGGGTTCAGTCTGGAGAACTGTCTGTGCACGTCCTGCTCACTGATGACAAGGACAGGGGGGGAGGGGGGGCCGCCTTTGATGAAGTAAGGACCGTGGAGGCAGTGGCGCTGGGGGGAGGGGGGAGATGGACACAGCTGACGAGGTGTCAAAACGGGCATAATGTTGGGACAGTCTTTGACAAAGGGCTTTGTCATCCTGGCCTTTAGAAGCCTGAGGCTGATAGTTGGTGATTTGCCTCAGTCCTCTCCACACAGAAGCAGAGTCGTTAGCAGTGAACTGCTGCTGGAGTCTCTCAGAATACACAGATTTAGCTCTCCTCAGCTCTCTGTTAAACCGATATTTGACTTCCCTGTAGCAGTCCCTGTCTCCACTTTTCAACGCTGCTTCCTTCTCCTTCCTGATCTGTCTGAGCTTAGCAGTGAACCAGGGCTTTTCATTTGAGTACCTCACCCTGGTGCGCGATGGAAGAATGCTCTCCTCACAAAAGTGGATATATGAGTTCACAGTGTCCGTGTACTCATCCAGATCATGCGTGGCTCCTTTAAACATGCCCCAGTCAGTTATTTCCATGCACGTGCTCAGCTTCTCCCCAGCTTCACTGGTCCATTTCTTCGTAGTGCTCACAACAGGTTTAGTGAGCTTCAGTCTGTCTGTATGTGGGAATGAGGTGGACCATCACGTGATCAGATAGACCGAGCGCAGCGCGGGGAACAGTGCGATACGCGTCCTTCACTGTAGTGTAACAGTGATCCAGCGTGTTCTTTCCTCTCGTGGGGCATTTAATAAACTGTATCGGGGGAGATCGTGGCTCAGATTGCTCTGGTTAAAGTCGCCAACCACAATAACCAGAGAGTCCGGGAAAGTCCGCTCCGTATGTTGAATGTGATCTGCGAGCGCGCGCTGAGCCTCGTGTGCGTCCGCGTCGGGCGGGACGTAAACAGCGGCCAGGATGAATGAAGCGAACTCCCACGGGGAATAAAAAGGCTTGCAGTTAATGAATAGATATTCCAGAGCGGGAGAACAGTGTTGGGAGAGCACCGTTACATCAGAGCACCAGCTGCTGTTAATGTAAAAGCAGACTCCTCCTCCTGAGGACTTACCGGAGAGCTCTGTGTCTCGATCAGCACGAAACAGCTGAAATCCCTCGAGGAGGAGCGTGCCGTCCGGAGTTGATTCCTTAAGCCAGGTCTCAGTAAAACAGAGGGCAGACGAGGTAGAGAGGTCCTTAAATCGCATCAGCAGTCTCAGTTCATCTACCTTGTTAAAGAGAGAATTGGCATTGGACAGAAATATGCCAGGCAAGGCCGTGCGCGTGCCTCTCCTACGAAGCCGCACGAGAGCACCCGCTCGCCTTCCATATGATTTAAATATATTAATATATTCAGCAACTAAACAGCTCATTTGCCTCAACTGTTTGCAGCAATAGTGTTCACGACTGAGCCACCATATTGGACAGTCTAGAAATCCCCAAACACTATGCTCACTACTACAGGTGTCATCCAGTTAGGAGCAACTCCAGATTTGCAGGACTGCAGCATAATAGATTCCTCTTGATTGTGAACAGGATTACCTATTGGAACTTTAAAACTGCTGGTGGGAAAAAATTACAGCCACAGTCTGATTTTGTTTTCTCTTGCTTTCCTTTCTTGGACTATTGGAGAAAATGTCTTCCTTCCCACAGTGTAATGCTCTTAAGGGCTTTGGCTATCAATAAATTCTCCTCCCATGCTTCCTTTACACTATCTCGCATTTTCATCTTTCATTTTGTCTGTGTTTCTCCACATGCTGGTAGTTCTGTCAGTATGAAACATAACTGCTTCCAATTTTACTCTAAAGGTGCCTTCACACCAAACGCGAACGGCAAATTTTTCACACGGCATGATTACATTATAGCTCAATGTAAACACGTGAATAGACATGAATTCACCATCTGAGTGAGATGCAGACAGGCAAAGTTGCCTTTATAACTTCTGCAGCTGTGTTCAACCTGCTGTGGAAATCCCCAAAATAATGTCATGCTTAGGTTTACATTGTCCAATGGGGGCTCACCTGAAAAAGTTGTCCCTGCTTCCAAAACTTCACAAGATAATGGGTGTTTACATTACTAGCACGTCCGTGGCAGGAATCCGTGGGTAATTAACTCTGACATCCCAATTCAGCTGAAGAGCTCCTGTCCTTCTGTCTGCAAGTGAGTGGCAGTCTCATTTTCAAACTAGTTTACTCTCAATGTTGATACTTTTACTCTGATGACAGCAGAATCTCAAAGCTAGTGCTATCCTTCGGACGTGAACGTGCAAATGCGCGATTTCACATGTGCTAGCCTCTTTCCATTGACTTTGTATGCATTTGCATTGCCTGTTCGCGTTTGGTGTGAAGGCACCTTAAGGCAATAAAACTGGATTGTTGCTACACTGAAGTATAATGTGCCTATATGTCTTGGGGGGGGGGGGGGTAATTTAATGTACTTTTTAATTGATATAAGTACAGAGTGACCATTTTAAGCAGATGATAGGGTAAAACTTAAAAATGAATCTTGAATAATTTGGTTTATTAATATCATTTGTATTGTTAAAATTGTGTTGGTAACTAGTGTTTCTCTCACTGTATTTTCTTTCTATTTCCTTTGCAGTTATTACATGGATGGCAGAGTGAAAAAAGTCGAGGACTTCCTAAAAACCCGTCTTTTGGACACATTGGGAGAACAGATCACCAAAGTCACCAAGGTATTATAAAGAATCCTAATAGGATTATAAATATAGGTGATAAATTCATTTAAGCCTTAAAAGGCAGTAAAACAGACAAGTTTTAAGTATAGCAAGTTGCCACTTTTAACTGGCAATTTTAGTATTTAGGGAAAAAAATTATCTTGAATATGCAACTTTTCTTTCATTAATTTGATATTTATGAATGATATTGGTTACTACAGTTTAAGAGTAGGCAACAAGTAAGTTACTTGAGTAAGAGTAAGAAAATATCTACTGAAAAACTTTTTTGAGTATTGATTAATGATTTCAGTCTTGCCAATTTGTCCTTTTTCTCATAAATTTGACTTTTCGTTCATAAATTTGCAACTTAATTGTCACGAACCGAGCCGGTTTTGTCCTTTAGGCTCAGTTCTGACCGTTCTCTGTGGCTCAGGTTTAGTTGTGTATTTGTGTATTGTGTTATCTTTTTGAGTTCTTGTAGTTTCTTTGTCACTAGTTTACTTTTTTCCATACCTGTAGCCACTGATCTGGCCGGCAGCTGTGAGGCAGTCTCCTTTGGCCTACATTCATGTGGGCGCTGTCTGACACTTGCCTGTCCGACCACACCCCCTCTCTCATGACAGCCAGCTGGGTCTCCTCCGGTAATTGCCCTTCCTGCGCTTCGCCCAGGTGTTCCCAATTTGCGTTGCCAGAAATGCTTGCGCTTAAGCAGTTCTTTGCCAGTCAAGCATTGCTGGATTACTGTATTGTCATATGCATGTGTTTGTCAGGCTACACTTGGACTTACTCGGACTGCTGCAGTTTTGTGATTATTAACGGTGTGCATTTTCCTGGTGTTTCTCACCCAAAGACTGTAGAGCGTCCTGGAGGACTCCTTAAAGTGTACCTGTGGTGGTCGTGCAAAAAAAGATATTATATTGAGCCCCTGGCTCACTTTCTAGTTGAATTTCAAGGTAAAATTCAAGTTTAAGGCAATTTGATATAAATCCATTGCTGATCTGCTGGTTCAGCTATGTCAGCAAAACATGGGTACAGCCATACTCGCGGCTACAGGGACTTCCAGGACGCTTCCTGTGATGTAATTTCGTTGACACCGCGATCTGGATCAGTATTGGCTGAGCCCCGAGTACCCGGATGTGGAGCGGCTTCGGGGATATTCAAATTCAAACGTTTATTTCAAACTCAGGGTTCATATTAAATGCAGAACTAAAACGAGTAGAAAATAAATAAATAAATGTTTAAATTCAGCGAGCCGTCTTTTCTGATCTCAGCTCGTACAAGGACGATGATTATAAAACTGCGATCTGAGTACCCGGATGTGCAGCGGCTTCCGGGATATTCAAATTCAAACGTTTATTTCAAACTCAGGGTTCATATTAAATGCAGAACTAAAACGAGTAGAAAATAAATAAATAAATGTTTAAATTCAGCGAGCCGTCTTTTCTGATCTCAGCTCGTACAAGGACGATGATTATAAAACTGCGATCTGAGTACCCGGATGTGCAGCGGCTTCCGGGATATTCAAATTCAAACGTTTATTTCAAACTCAGGGTTCATATTAAATGCAGAACTAAAACGAGTAGAAAATAAATAAATAAATGTTTAAATTCAGCGAGCCGTCTTTTCTGATCTGAGCTCGTAAATGACTATTATAAAACTGCGATCTGAGTACCCGGATGTGCAGCGGCTTCGGAGATATTATACAGAGCAGCAGACACTGGGTGCTCTTGTAAAAACAAAAACATACAATGCGATATGGATATCGCAACATGGCGGAATGTAAAGCCTTTGGATGTCTGAATAATAAGCGAAAAAAACAAAGAAAGACTTTTTTTGTGTACCCAAACCCAGCTCACCTTGTCAGAAGATCGGAGCGGAAACAGGGCACAGACGAATAATTTCAGATGAAATTGCGTTGTGTGTGAGGACCTCTTCGTCACTTTAACCCTCAGAAGACCTTTCTGGCTCAAACCTGTAGCCATGTTGGACAAATTCTTCCTCAGAGTCCGACAATTCAGCCATAATAGAATAAAAACACTCACAACAGCACCTTAGTCTCTCATACAGGCGGAGCATTGACTGTTGAGTATCAACGAAGTGACGTCACATCCGCATGTGTCATGGCTGCGCCCACAGTTTTCATTGGCTGCCCATGGCCAAGGTCCTATTTGAATATATGTCTGGTGGTATATGGCTGGCAAAAATTATTTACCAAAATAAGAAATACTTTTTCATAATGTTTTCAAGTCAAATGCGTCTTCACGACCACCACAGGTACACTTTAAGTTACCTGAGCAGTTATGTTATTTTGCACTGTTGGTTTTGTTTGTCTTTTGGTTAATAAATGTGTTTGTGGTGTAACCTGCTTGTAAATCCATCTTCCTTCCCCTCCTCCGTGTGCTGCATCAGAGCGCACGAGGAGGCTTGTGACATTAATTCTATTATTTTTTTGTCTGTTTAATTTGCAACTTCTTTCGCATTTTTACTATCAGTTTGTAATGTTTATATATTTAAGCAATATTACACAAGAGGGAATACAGAATAAATACCACACCCACCTCACCCACAGAGCCATCAACATTGCAGGCGACACCTCCCACCCCTCACACTCACTCTCCAGCCCTGTGCCCTTTTTGCCACTTTTTCTGTGTATAGGATTGCTGGGTTTTATCTTTTATCTTCATTTTCACTGTGGGTTGCATTACTGTACATAGACTGCTTTTGTTGTTTTTCATCCTTATTCCTTCTTTTCTTATATATTGCACACACCACTAAGAGAGAGAGAAACAGCATTTCAGTTCTCCTGTATGTCCTGTACGTATTGAAGTACTGACAAATAAAAACTTTTGAATCTTTGAATTAAATGTCTTCTTCGCTGTGGTGATTCTTCTACAATGAATCACTGCAGTGATACATTCATAATACCGTACAACCTCAAGTGTTATATTGTTTTTATACAATAGAACAGTTATGCAAGCACAGTTTATTAAATGATAGCAGTGCAGGACAAAATATTATGATTTTTTTTGTTGTTTGTTTAACCAGTTGGTTTGCTCCGCTGACAAAAATAGTTCCTTCTGAATGAACTGTTGCTAAGCACCTCATTGAGCATAATGTAGAAAAGAATAGGAATATTGTTCACACACCATCCATCCATCCATCCATTTTCTACCGCTTTTCCGGAGGTATGGTTTGGGGAGGCAGCAGCTCAAGCAGAGAAGCCCAGACTTCCCTCTCCCCAGCCATCTGCTCCAACTCTTCAGAGAGGATACCAAGATGTACCCAGGCCAGCTGGGAGACGTAGTCTTTCCAGCGTGTCCTGGATCTGCCCCGGGGTCTTCTCCCAGTGGGACGTGACCAAAACAACTCAAGTGTGAAACAACTCAAGTGTGAAACTCAAGTATGAAACAACTCAAAATGTGGCGATGGCAGCGCGCATGGATGCTGCGGCCCCTCTAGGCATCAGTGAGTGTGAGAGTTTTGAGTGTTTTAATCATCCCAGACGTACATTCTGTAAAACTTACAACCGTGAGACCTTATTAAACATCAAGGTAATGCATGCTGCAAGAATTGCGGCGCTCGGGTGTGATTTGGACATTCTACGCCAGCATGGAATACTGTCGGAGGTTTCGCTGGCAGCTACCCGGGAGAGGAGGAAGCGTAAGCGGCGCAAACGCAAACAAAGGAAAGGAAAGAGAGCCGGGATTTATGCTAGGCTAAAGGCTAACCCCTCCAGACCAGCAGTACCGTCGCTCCCACTTTCCAGTGTCCTCTCCCTCGACAACAAGCTGGACGAGCTGCGTTTACTGAGAGAAACCCAGAGAGAGTGGAGGGACTGCTGTGTGTTTCCATTTACGGAGACATGGCTCCACGACAACATCCCTGACGCGGCCATTCAGCTGGAAGGAATGAGATCGTTCCGGTAGGACAGCGAGGCTGCTAGCTCCGGTAAGAGCCGAGGGGGGTGGGGGGTATGTATTTATATTAATAAGAACTGGTGTGTTAACGCCACGTTAGCAACTAAACACTGCTCTCCGTTGGCGGAGTTCCTTATCGTGAATTGCCGGCCATTCTACCTGCCGAGGGAATTCACCAACGTGTTTGTAGCTGCTGTTTACATACCTCCTAGCGCTAATGCTAACGAGGCACTCGGAGAGCTGCACGATGCTATTAGTGAATTTCAAACTTCACACCCGGACAGTTTTGTGGTGGTTGCAGGGGATTTTAATCACACCAGTTTAAAAACTGTGCTCCCCAAGTTCAAACAATGTGTGAACTTTAAGACCAGAGGAGAGAATATGTTGGACTTGGTGTATACAAACTTCCCAGATGCATATAAGGCAACATCTCGCCCCCACCTCGGCCATTCTTACCACGTATCCGTGATGCTGGTGCCTGCCTATAAACCTTTACTGAAGCGCAGCAGGCCAGTAGAGAAACAAATCAGGATTTGGCCAGAGGGTGCAGCCTTGGCACTTCAGGACTGTTTTCTGCACACAGACTGGGAGGTTTTCAAAATAGCAGCCTCCCAGGGAGACAGGACAGATGTGGAGGAGTACGCTGATACGGTCACCAGCTACATCACGAAGTGCACAGAGGATGTCACTATAGTGAAGACTTTCACTGCACAGCGCAACTATAAACCCTGGATGACTGCAGAGGTGCGCTCGCTGCTCACAGCCAGAGATGCAGCCTTCACAGCGAAGGACAGGATCGCCCTCCGCTCAGCCAGGTCTGCACTCTCAAAGGAAATTAAGACGGCGAAATGCGCCTATGCAGAGAAAGTCCAGGGACATCTCTGTGACACAAGGAACACCAAACGGATGTGGCAGGGAGTTCAGGTGCTGACGGATTATAAGTCTAGGCAGGGGGTTGATGATGATGACGCTTCGCTTCCAGACAGCCTCAACAACTTCTTTGCATGTTTTGAAGCATCAAACCTGACAATCAGAGGGAGGGCTGGCCCACCTTCACCAGCTGTTGGGCCAGCTATCATCATCAACGCAGCGGACACATGGAGGACCCTAATTAGGGTCCACCCACGTAAAGCTGCAGGTCCGGACAACATCCCGGGACATGTGCCCTGAGTCTGCGCGAGCGAGTTGGCAGATGTCCTAACTGACATTTATAACATCTCCCTGAGTCAGGCCATTGTTCCCAGATGCTTTAAGACCTCTACCATAGTACCGGTGGCAAAGAAACCAGTTGTGTCCTGTCTGAATGACTATCGTCCTGTTGCACTGACACGAATTGTGATGAAGTGTTTTGAACAGCTTGTCAAACCACACATCACAGCCTGCCTCCCTGCATCACATGAACCACTCCAGTTTGCGTATCGTTCAAATCGCTCCACGGAGGATGCTATAGTCACCACCCTGTACTCTGTCATCACCCACCTGGATCAGAAAGACACCTATGCCAGACTCCTGTACATTGATTTCAGTTCAGCATTCAACACCATTATTCCCCAGAGACTGATGGAGAAATTACTCCTTCTCGGTCTGAACACCGCCACATGTCTCTGGATCCTGGACTTCCTGACCGAGAGACCTCAATCTGTCCGTGTTGGAAACAACATCTCCAACTCTATCACGCTGAGCACCAGATCCCCTCAAGGCTGCGTACTCAGTCCACTGTTGTTTACACTTCTAACACATGACTGTGTATCCAGACATGAGGGGAACCAGATTATTAAGTTTGCGGACGACACCACAGTGGTGGGACCTATTCAGAGGGGTGAGGAATCAATGTACAGGGAAGAAGTTAGAGACCTGGAGGGCTGGTGCAGGGAGAACAATCTGGTGCACAACATGGACAAAACGAAGGAGATTATTATCGTCTTCCGGCAGTCACGGCCTGAACACGTCCCTCTCAGCATCAGCGGCCGTTTGATGGAGAGAGTGGAGAACATCAAGTTCCTCGGGGTGCAGATCTCGCAGGACCTGACCTGGAGCAAGAATTCCTTGGGGATCAGGAAGCGGGCCCAGCAGAGACTGCACTTCTTGAGGAAACTCAAACAGGCCTCTCTCCCCATCTGCATCCTCAGGACCTTCTACAGAGGTGTGGTGGAGAGTGTTCTGACGTATTGCATTGCAACATGGTACTCCTGCTGCAGTATGTCAGACAAAAAAGCCCTGCAGAGGATAGTTAAGGGAGCTGAGAGGGTAATTGGAGTTTCCCTCCCCTCTGTCCAAGAACTTTTTCAGAACCGTTGTAGGAGCAGGGCACTGAACATTGTCAAGGATCACTGTCACCCTCTGCATAAACACTTTGAACTTCTGCCATCTGGCAAATGATTCCGGAGCATCAGAGGCAGAACCACCAGACTGATTAACAGCTTCCTTCCACAAGCTGTTAGGATGCTGAACAGTTGAGCCGGAATCTTTCGTACACACTACTGCACCTTATGGACATTATGTATATTATATGTATATAGTTCTAGTTAGTTTCAAGTATGTCTCAGGGATGTGTGAATGGCTGTGTTGGGGTGAAGGGTGAGGGTGTGTGTGAGTGTGTCTTAAATTATGTACTTTTTACTTATATGGATGCCTAGAGAAACGTAATTTCATCTTGCCTGCACTACAGTTGTATGTACAGCAACAGGACAGTAAAAGTTGGTTTGATTTGATTTGATTTGAAGTGGGGGACATCCACGAGTCATCCTGACCAGATGCCCAAACCACCTCAACTGGCTCCTTTCAATGTGGAGGAGCAGCAGTTCTACTCAGAGCCTCTCCTGAATGGCTGAGCTCCTCACCCTATCTCTAAAAGTGAGTTCAATAATTCTACGGAGAAAGCTCATTTCAGCCGCCTGTATTGCTGATCTCATTCTTTTGGTCATTACCCAAAGCTCATGACCATAGGGGAGGGTAGGAACATAGATTGACCGGTAAAGCGACAGCTTTGCTTTAAAGCTCAGCTCCCTCTTCACCATAACAGACCAGTACAACATCCGCATCACTGCAGATGCTGCACCGAACCATCTGTCAATCTCTCGCTCCATTGTCCCTTCACTCGAGAATGAGACCCCGAGATACTTAAACTCCTCCACTTGAGGCAGGAGGTTGTCCCCAACCCGGAGAGAACAAGCCACCCTTTTCCGGCTATGGACCATGGGCTCAGACTTTGAGGTGCTGATTCTCATCCTTGCTTCTTCACACTCAGTAGCAAACCATCCCAGTAAGACCTGTAGGCCATTGCTCAATGAAGCCAACAGGACAACATCATCTGCAAACAGCAGAGATGAAATCCTGTGGTCACCGAACGTGACATCCTTTGTTCCTTGGCTGCGCCTAGATATCCTCTCCATAAAAATCATGAACAGGCTCGGTGACAAAGGGCAGCCCTGGCAGAGTCCAGCTCTCACTGGAAACGAGTTTGACTGGGTGTTGGCATTACGAACCAAATTCTTGCAACGGTTGTATAGGGACCAGATTGTTCGTAACAACAAGCCCGATACCCCATACTCCCACAGCACCCCCCACAAGAGACCATGAGGGACGTGGTCGAATGCTTTCCCCAAGTCCACAAAACACATGTGGACTGGTTGGGCAAACTCCCACGAACCCTCAACGATTCTCAAGAGGGTAAAAAGTTGGTCTAATGTGCCATTACCATGTGCTCACACACATGTAACCAAATTAAATATTATCCAATGCAGAAGTCGGTGTTTATAATACATACCGGTCACTTGTTGAGTAGGGTTTGTGGGTCACCGTGGCTTTACCTAGTGGCTAGTTAACTTCTACAGTGCTATTTGAAAAGAGACGGTCCTAAAAATGGGAGATCCCAAAAGTCATGCCCTTGTACATGCCTGCAAGATATTTCAAGTCTGTTTACAACAAAATAGACAAGCTAGAGTTGGATTTATTGTCTTGATTTGCCAACCATAACAACTTTGTGGTGATGGACTCTTTATTTCATTTGAAAATGCCAAGAAAAAGCAAGCAAAGTGTGGCAAAGCTTTAGTAAATAGTAAGGCCTGGAGCTGCTGAGTGTTGTCAGTTTATCTATTAGGCTGGCATATAAACCTGTCCATCAAGGCATTTGCAAAATTGTAAATTTGTTACTTTCTGTTTGACTTTTAATTTTTTTTCTTTTTCTAATAAATATTTGACATGTTTCTTGTACATTTGAGACTTTGATTTTATAAATGTATATTGATGATTTCTTTTTCTGTAAAATTTTTTTCTCATAATTTTTTGTTTTTTTCTTTAATTTGTTTTTTTTCTTGTATAAATTTATGATCTGTTTCTTTTAAATGTACAAGTTTTTTCATAAATTTAATTTTTTTTTGTATTATTTTTTTATGTTGGGCCTTTCAAATAAATCACTCATAATAATTACTTGTTTTAATAAAGAAAAATATAAAGCCCATGCTGAATATTAAATTGTTGGGGGACAGGTGCCCGGATACACTGCTGTATCCAACTGTATCCTGCTGTATCCCAACATTTTGACCTATACCCCGTTGTAGTGATTATAGACTGTATATTGCAAAGCCTACATGGGTTGTATTTTTGTATTTTAGATGCAGTAATAGATTAGTGTTTAGTAATGTCCTAAAGTCAGGTCAGGCATTGGTTTGTTTGCTACCGGATAACCATGAAAACCGGTACTACCTGTCTCATGGGTCGGGCCGTCGGCGACTCAACCGGCAACCCCGCCCTTCTGAGGGCGTGGAGGGTGAAACTGGGCATCCTGGCAGAACTAAAAACAATATCTGTCACAGGTCTGTGGTGGACCATTTCCAGTTACACAGGGTGAGACTGGACATCCTGGCAGATAAGCACATCTGTCGCAAGGTCTGTGGTGGACTTTTGCCAGTTGGTGCATCGTGACATGCACTACACAAAGAGCAGAGATAAACAAACCTATCATCTGGTCAGACACTGCAACAGATACTGGAGTCAGTTTGTCTTGGCCTGTCCTTGCTACTGATAATACCTCTATCTGCCAAGAATGTGTCGCTAGTCCAGCAAAAGCTAGCGATACTGAAATATTTTGAAAGCAGTTTCATGAAATGGTCAGTCAGAAAGCAACTCATACCGGCTCGGACGTTGCCCGGATTTGCAGGGTCAGGAGTTCCTGGCAGCAGAGGGCGGGGGACAGCTGCGTAGAGGAATCTGATCAGACCTAAATGAAACAGTCATTGTTGCCCACGACAGACTGCTATGATGATGATGAATGTCTTCCAGAGGTAACATTCTGAAATTTTTCCTTTTTTTCAGTATAGACATTCAGATCACCTCCATGGAGAATATGAAAAATAATCTTGAGATATACAGTATTGCATTTCTTTTAAGTTTGACAAGTTTTGATCAATTAGTCCTCAGATGGCTTCTCTGATGATGAAGCCATATGTAAAAAAAATCGTGAGAGTAAACTGTCAGACAAGAGGGTGTCTGCTGTGGGTTAATACGTTAAAACTAGCATACTGTAACTCTGGCTTCTGTACAAAGTTAAGAATTGTGAGAGATGAACAGCACCAAAATCCTTAAGAGAAAAAAGACCATTTAACCAAGAACATCTACATAAACAATCTTTGTATTCCCCTGTTTTTTTCCCCTTTGTATGTGGCTAACCTGCAGAAATTCTCTGATGACTCAGCTGTTGTGGGGTGTATAAGAGGAGGAAAGGAAGGGGAGTACAGGGCACTGGTAGATAGATTTGTGGAGTGGACGGAGCAGAATCACCTGAGGTTGAATGTCAGCAAGACCAGAGAGATGGTGATTGACTTCAGGAAGAGGAAGACTCCTTGTCAGCCACTGCAGATTAGGGGGGAGGATGTGGGAGTGGTTGAGGACTACAAATATCTGTGTGTCAGGATCAGCAGCGGGTTGGACTGGAGATCCAACACCGATGCTGCACACAAGAAGGGGATGAGCAGACTCTACTTCCTGAGAAAGCTGAGATCCTTCAACGTGTGCAGCAGGATGCTGGAGCTTTTCTACCAGACCGTTGTCGCCAGCGCCATCTTCTTTGCTGCTGTCTGTTGGGGTAGCAGTATCAGGGCCAGAGACACCAACAGACTTTACAAGATTATCAAGAGGGCTGGCTCTGTAATTGGTCTCAGACCGGAGACCTTTGAGACAGTGGTGGAGAGAACACTAAATAAACTGCAATCCATCATGGACAATCCTGATCACTCCCTCCACCACACACTAGCTAGACAGCAAAGCACTTTCTCCAGTAGACTACTACAGCTTCGTTGTCGAACGGCCAGGTACAGGAAATCTTTCCTGCCACATGCAATTTCACTGTACAATAACTCACTATGATGTTGTATTCTGGTCATAGCTATGCTGCCACACTGCACCTTACAGACTAACTGGTACCTCACATTTTCACTCTGCTCCTGATAGTCCTTCTTTGTGCAATGGGATAATTCATGTGTTCATACGGGTCATAATATATTAAGTTATGATGTATATAGGTTTTATAGTCGTGTTAGTTTTACTTTCCATGGGTAATCCCTTTCTCTGTCATGTGTGTGTTTCTGTTGTTTGGTTGTTTACTGTCATGCTGCTGTTACACTGTAATTTCCCAGTTTGGGATCAATAAAGTACATCTATCTATCTATAGTCATGTTTCTGTCCGGTCATATGTTTTGTTACTCCCCCTAATGGCTTTCAGTTGGGTTGCACTGAAATTCGCAAAAGCTTTCAGATCAATAAAAAAGAGCCTCTGTTTAATGTTACTTCACCTGAATTATGGTTTTAAACATAACATTTTACTGTAATGTTAGAGTAAATACTGCTGCACTAAACCTAAATGTGAGAACTAAAGTAACCATCTTGTTTTGCTTGTTACAGGTTGTGAACACTCATACTCCCGGTAAGAAAGTGTGGCTGGGTGGACTGGGGCCAGCGTGGGCTGGAGGCATCAGTAATCTGTCTGACAGTTATGCTGCCAGCCTTCTGTGAGTATCAGTGGGGGGATTAAGTAGCCAGAAACTGTACTCCAGTAAAAGTAGCTTTGGTTTATGGTATTATTTACTGAAGTGTACAGTACCAGTCAAAAATTTGGACACATTTACACATTGAAAATGAATGTGAAGGTGTGTCCAAACTTTTGACTAGTATTGTAAGAGTGGGTAACAAGGCACATACTTGAGTAAGAATAGAACTACTGAAAAAAGTTATTGGAGTAGTGACTTATTATTTTAGTCTTGACTTTTTCACATAAATTTGACTTTTTCTTGTAAATTTGCAACTTTTTATGATAAATTTGTAACTTTTTCATACAAGTTTGCAACTTTTTACACCCAAATTTCCATTTTTTTATTAATTTGTTGCTTGTTTCTAATAAATTTGCAACTTTGTATTTGTAAATTTCCAAAATGTTCTTTAAAAATTTGTGCACATATTTTCGCCAGATTTTTTTTCTTTTACAGTGTTAGGTTGATGAAAATAAAATATACTTTAGTCTACTGTAGTCATGTACCCTCTAATCCCTTTCTTCTTCTAGTCTTATTCCCACATTCTAGTGGGGTCGCTGCAGCAGACATCGATATATCTGCCATATCCATAGTTTGGAGCTGAGTTTGGAGCTGAGTTTGGAGCTGAGTTTTACGCCGGATGCCCTTCCTGACACAACCCTTCCCATTTTTATCCGGGCTTGGGACCGGCACAGGGAGTATACTGGCTTGTGCACCTCCCTGTGTCTGGGTAACCAACATTTCCCTCCTCTGTTCCATTTTGCTGAGCACCAAGTTGGACAGCAGGAAGTTCCATTTTTATATGGTCTTTGGTGTGACCCGGCCAGGATTTGAACTCCGGCCTCCCAGTTGTGGGGCGGATTCTCTGCCTCTAGGCCACCACTCCAGTGGTACCCTCTTATATAATCTAAATTATAAAAAGACATATTTGTAAAATTTTTCATAAATCAGCTTTTTTTCACAAAATCTGGAACCTTTTTTGAAAATGTATTACTTTTTCTGAGTAAATTTGAAAGTTTTTGACTTCCGGTTATGGCTGCCACATAAGACGGACGTGTCTCACTCTGCTCTGCTCCTGGAGAAAAAAAATCAGCAAATAACGCTCTCATTTGGGACAGAACGTATCCCAGCGTT
Source organism: Pholidichthys leucotaenia (assembly GCA_020510985.1). Lineage (NCBI taxonomy): Eukaryota > Metazoa > Chordata > Actinopteri > Cichliformes > Pholidichthyidae > Pholidichthys > Pholidichthys leucotaenia. The sequence goes on along the minus strand of CM035841.1, from coordinate 331,679,184 downwards.
TGGGCGAGGATATGTCGGCGAAGCCTAAGGCTGGAAAACCAGGTAGAGGAAAAAGCGAGCTGCAGAAACAGTCCAAATTAACGGACTTTCAGGTCTGTGACGCAGCAAATAAAACTCCATATATGGCGGAGGAGGCTGGCAACGGTGCGATGTCTGCGGGGAGCGGCGCAGATGCGCTGATGGCTGCCATGAGTTCAATGAGAGCGGACTTTTCCTCTAGATTTGATGGGATTATGGCAGCGTTGGAAGGAATGAGAAAGGAATTGGGTGACTGTGTAGAACGGATGGCGCAGATGGAGCTCCGTCTCTCTAGTGCTGAAGATGACGTCACCCGTCTTCAATTAAAGGTGCGCACTTTGGAAAAAAAAAATAAATGTCTGGAAGATAATATTCTGGATTTGGAATCTCGGTCGAGACGGAACAACTTGAGGCTGGTGGGTCTTCCGGAGGAATCCGAAGGTCGGGACGCATGTTCCTTTCTGGAAAAGTGGATTCCGGAGGCGCTGGGCAGCGCGGAGTTGCAATCAGCAGTGGTTCTGGAAAATGCACACCGTATTGGCCCACGGAGAGATAAGGGACCGCCGAGGACCTTAATTATGAAGTTTCTCAGCAACAGAGACAGGATGAAGATCTTCAACGCTGCACGAGCTAAAGGAGAGATTAAACACCAGGACCAGCAGGTGCGGTTCTACCCAGATTTGGCCACAGGAATCCAACAATTGAGGAAGCAGTTTGATCCCGTACGTAAGGAGCTGCGCAACCTTGGGATTCGTCATGGTGTAATCTATCCTGCGAGACTGTTGACCACGTATGAGGGCAGAACCCACATCTTCAAGACCCCAGAGGAAGCGCAGGAGTTCATCAAGAAGATCAAAGAAGAAGAAGAGACTGGTGGGAGCTAAGCATGAACAAAATATAAGGTAGAATAATTAAGCATTTGCACAGGCACCTGACTGACTTGAAGTAAATAGCAAGTTTACAAAATATAGATTGTATTATATATTAAAAAAAAACAAAACAAACAAAAAAAAAACTATGATGTACAAAGTTGCTAAAAATTTTGGAGTTAGGTTGGAAAACTACAGAGGAGAGTTAATGTTACGTCATTAAAAGCAGTAGAGTTAGGGTGATTGGGAGGATGAAGAAGGAGTGGCTTAGGCTGTTCCCCGTGGATGTGGAGCGGTCGATGGCTATATCGGGAGACGGAATTTTTCTTTTGATTTTGGGGGGTTTGCCACAAGTGTGGGAAGGGGGAATTTGTTTGTGTGTAGTTTGTAGGATGAATGTTCAACCACTCATGTTTTTGCTTCTCTGTATGAGCATGTTTACACTGCAAGGTAATCCCAAACTCTCTATTGATCATAAACCAAAGCGTTAATCTTAATTTAACTTCATGGAATTGCAGAGGTCTACAAAATTTAAAAAAACTTAAACAAGTTATGAATAAAATAAAAGACATGGGTTCAAAAATTGTGTTTTTACAAGAAACTCATCTAATAGAGGAGGATATAAAAAGAATTAGGAGTAGATGGCAAGGGAGTGTCTTCACCTCATCATTTTCATCCCGGGCCAGGGGAGTTATGACTCTCATACATAAATCAGTCCCTTTTCAAGTGAAAAATGTAATTGGAGACAAATTTGGAAGATATGTAATCATTCAAGGTTCTTTGCTATTAGAAAATATAAATCTTGTGAACTTATATGGTCCCAATATAGATGATCAAAAGTTCTTTGCTAATTTATTTCTTATCTTATCATCACTTACAGGGCAACATATAATAGCAGGGGATTTTAATTGTACATTGAATCCAGGTATAGATAGATCAACAGGACTGGATTGTACGCACAATGGATGTAGGATGACTATTAATCATTTTATGAAAGAATTGAGATTGTTAGATATATGGAGAGAAATGAAACCACAAGTTAAAGCCTATTCTTGTTATTCCAGTACCTACAAGACATTCTCACGTATTGATTATTTTTTGATTTCCACAGAATTAAGGTCCAAGATTCAAAACTGCTTTTATGATAACATCGTGATCTCTGATCATGCACCCTGTTGTCTAATATATGTAGATAAAAAATTGACAAAGGAATCAGGTAGATGGCAATTTCAGCATAAATGGCTTCAGGATGAGGAATTTGTCAAGTATATAGAAAAACAGATAGATGAGTTCTTTGACATCAATACTACACAAACATCAGCATGTGTAAAGTGGGAGGCTTTCAAAGCTTTTATTAGGGGACATATTATTAGTTATACAGGATCAAAATCTAAGAAGACTCGAGAGGAGAGAGCCAAATTGGAACATAAAATAAAAAGTCTTCAGGAAAAAGTGTATGCAGGAAGTGATCCAAGGTTGGAGAATGAATTACTGATTTTGAGAGCTGAATACGACAAAAAATCAGCGAATAGAGCTGCCTCGAGTCTTCTAAGATTGAAACAATCTTTTTATGAACAAGGTGAAAAATCAGGAAAATTATTGGCATGGCAGATTAAACAATTAGAAATTAAAACACCAATTACAAGTATTATAAGTAAAGGACAGGTAGTTATAGATCCTTTAGAAATTAACAGAGCCTTTAGAGATTACTATGAAAAATTATATGATACCAAAAATGAATCTGATTTAACAAAACTAAATGGGTTTTTGAACGAACTATCTATACCGTGTATTCCAAATGAAAACAGGGAGATATTGGAGTCTAAAATTAGTCAAGAAGAAGTTGGGCTAGCCATTGATAATATGAAATCAGGAAAAAGTGCAGGACCAGATGGTCTTCCAGTTGACCTTTATAAAAAATTTAAGAATAAATTAATAAAACCTTTTTTGGAAATGGTTTTAGAAGCATTTCAAAATAATAATTTACCATCATACATGAATAATGCCTTAATTATACTGCTGCCAAAACCAGGTAAACCCTCTAATAAATGTGAAAATATGAGACCAATAAGCCTATTAAACGCCGACCTTAAGATAATCTGTAAAATTTTAGCAAGACGAATACAAGAAATTTTACCAAATATTATTAATCGAGATCAGAATGGCTTTATAAAGGGAAGACAAGGCTTCCATAATGTAAGAAGACTATTTAATATTATTTATTTTAATAAAGAAGCACCGGATACAGCTCTCCTATCACTGGACGCCGAAAAGGCCTTTGATAGAGTTGAATGGCCCTTTTTTTTTGAAGTCTTACAAAGGTTTGGACTTGGAAATAATTTCATAAAATGGGTTCAGATAATATACAATAATGCTACAGCAGAAATCCTAACAAATAACAATATTTCAAAATCAATAAAAATCAATAGAGGATGTCGACAAGGCTGTCCACTTTCACCTTTACTGTTTACTATGGCAATTGAACCTTTAGCGATGGCGATACGTTTACATTCACAAATATATGGAATTAAAGTTGGACCAACAGAACATAAAATCTCCCTGTACGCCGATGACATAATTTTGTTTTTGTCGAATCTAAAAAAATCAATTCCAACCTTGTTGAATTTAATAAAGAATTTTGGGGAAATATCAGGATGTAAAATAAATAAAACTAAATCTTCAATATTAATGCTAAATGAGACCCAGAGAAATTACCCAGACCCTGAGGTAAATCAATTTAAGGTTGTAAATCAGTTTAAATATTTAGGAATCCAAATTGTGCCTAAGCTAGAATCAGTCGCCAGTGTCAACTATGAAGCCTTAATGTCAGATATCAATGAGTTAATTCAGAGATGGATGTCACTACCAATGTCGATGATCGGGAGAATCAATATACTTAAAAGTAATATTTTACCTAAAATACTTTATTTATTTCAATACATTCCCTTATCACCACCTTTAGATTTATTCTCAAGAATTAAAAAAAAGTTAGTGGAATTTATATGGAACAACAGGAGGGCTAGATTACGTCTGTCTTTATTATATTTACCATTTGATCGTGGAGGTCTGAAATGTCCAAATTTTATGTTGTATTATTGGTCGGCACAACTGAGGTCTATGACATATTATTTTTCATCAAATGATCTCCCTCACTGGACTGAAATGGAATCATACAATTTACCTTTACCTCTTCCCATATTCATATACTCAGATTCGGCAAAAAAAATTACAAAAACAAGTTAAAAATCCATTTGTAAAGCATATGATCAAAATATGGTGTGAAGCTAAAAACTATTTAAAAGAACCACAGTTATTGTCACAATTTAGTCCAATATGGGGTAATCAATATTTTAAACCAGGGAGAGCGGACGCTGTATTTAAAGTATGGAATTTAAAAGGGATACAAAAGATTCAGGATTTATATTTGCCATGTGCAGATAACATAATGTCTTTTGAAGAGCTGAGGATCAAATTTAATCTTAATAGAACACATTTTTTTAAATATCTTCAACTTAGAAACTTTATTCGATCAAATCAAAATAAAGCTCTCACTCGACCTATTTATTCATCCTTGGAAAAAATGTTGATGAAAGATAGTAAAAGAAAGGGTATTATTTCAGAGTTTTATAACTCATTGACACTATCTTCAAGTGAAAATTCACTGAAAAGATTAAACTACTGGAAAGAAGATCTGCAAACTGAAATTTCAGAGGAACAATGGGAATTGGCTTGTACAGAAGCTCAAACCAAATCAATAAATGTACGTCTTAAATTGATACATTTTAAATGGTTAATGCGGATGTATGTTACACCAGAGGAGTTAAATAAATATAACAAAAATACACCAGATACGTGCACAAAATGCATGGAAAGTAAAGGAACCCTATTTCATTGTGTATGGGAATGTAGATTAATAAGAATGTTTTGGGAAGAGGTGAGGGTAACAATTGAAAAAATAATCTCAAAACAAATCATATTGAATCCTAAACTGTTTTTGTTGGGTCTGTACCCAGAAAAGCATAATTTTAATAAAAGTGAAAGAACATTCATAGACCTCAGTTTGCTTAATGCCAAAAAATGTATTGCACTATTATGGAAAAAGACTCATAGACCAGATGTGACTCAGTGGTTAAGACAGATGTTAACAAACCTTCCATTAGAAAGAATAACATATATACTGAAATCAAAGGAAATTGTGTTTGAGAATATATGGAAACCTTTTATTGATTATGTAAAAAATTTAAACATAACTCTTGAAGAAGAAGGTGAATGATGTGTGTGGACCTTGTAAATTCCAAACTGGTGAACATAATATGTATACTTATGTATTGGATTGTCTAGACTAAACAGAGGAGCATTGTTGAAGATTTGATTTTGTTGGTGGTTGTTGGTGTTTTTAGTGCATTTTTTTTTTGTAGTACTTTAGTGTTAGTGTTTGATTGTTTGTATCATGTTTGTTAAAAAAAAAAAAGGTTCAATAAAGATATTGTGGGAAAAAAAATTTGAAAGTTTTTGTTTAAACCTTTTCATATAAATTTTGTCATTTTTATCTATTTGTGACCTTTTTTTTTGTACACGAGGCTTTATTGTCTGTTAGCTGTATTAGCCTACATTGTTGAGAAAGGATGCAGGCGAGGAAATGAGCTGAGCAACACAAGACTTTATTCTTTCTCTAACAAGAACAGTATAGCAAAAGCCCATCCCGGGCCTCTGTGCATCCCTCTTTTATATCTTTATTTCCATGCATTGAGGCTTGGAACTTCCGACCATACACTTTATGTGTAGAACAAAGCCTGTGCGGTACATTAACATGATATAACCCCGGCGCTGCTCTCCATTCTTCTCCCAGCGGCCTGGTATTTTACTCCTCTCCTCAGGGGACGCATAGTCCTTACTGTCCCATCTGATTATTTTTTTTGGGGGGGGGGCTGAAACTGTCAGACAAGCAGGGACACAGTAACGGCACATTTACTGGATGCTGCAAATTGCTTTTTCCCTTTAAACGGCACACCGTGAGTCCTGGCCGCTGTAATATCTAATAATGATAATATCTGTAAAGTTAATACCAACATGACTGTGTAGCGACTTCCGGTTATGGCTGCCACGTAGGACGGACGTGTCTCGCTCTGCTCTGCTCCTGGAAAAAAAAAATCGGCAAATAACTCTCTCATTTGGGACAGAACGTATCCCAACATTTGGGCGAAGATATGTCGGCGAAGCCTAAGGCTGGAAAACCAGGAAAAGGAAAAAGCGAGCCGCCGAAACAGTCCAAATTAACGGACTTTCAGGTCTGTGACGCAGTAAACAAAACTCCATATATGGCGGAGGAGGCTGGCAACGCTGCGATATCTGCGGGGAGCGGCGCAGATGCGCTGATGGCTGCCATGAGTTCAATGAGAGCGGACTTTTCCTCTAGATTTGATGGGATTATGACAGCGTTGGAAGGAATAAGAAAGGAATTGGGTGACTGTGTAGAACGAACGGCGCAGATGGAGCTCCGTCTCGCTAGTGCTGAAGATGACGTCACCCGTCTTCAATTAAAGGTGCGCACTTTGGAAAAAAAAAATAAATCTCTGGAAGATAATATTTTGGATTTGGAATCTCGGTCGAGACAGAATAATTTGAGGCTGGTGGGTCTTCCAGAGGAATCAGAAGGTCGGGACGTATGTTCCTTTCTGGAAAAGTGGATTCCGGAGGTGCTGGGCAGCGAGGAGTTGCAATCAGCAGTGGTTCTGGAAAAAGCACATCGTATTGGCCCACGGAGAGATAAGGGACCGCCGAGGACCTTAATTATGAAGTTTCTTAGCAACAGAGACAGGATGAAGATCTTCAACGCTGCACGTGCTAAAGGAGAGATTAAACACCAGGACCAGCAGGTGCGGTTCTACCCAGATTTGGCCACAGGAATCCAGCAATTGAGGAAGCAGTTTGATCCCGTACGTAAGGAGCTGCGCAACCTTGGGATTCGTCATGGTGTAATCTATCCTGCGAGACTGCTGACCACGTATGAGGGCAGAACCCACATTTTCAAGACCCCAGAGGAGGCGCAGGAGTTCATCAAGAAGATCAAAGAAGAAGAAGAGACTGGTGGGAGCTAAGCATGAACAAAATATAAGGTAGAATAATTAAGCATTTGCACAGGCATCTGACTGACTTGAAGTAAATAGTAAGTTTACAAAATATAGATTGTATTATATATTAAAAAAATAAAACAAAAACAAAACAAACAAAAAAAAAAACTATGATGTACAAAGTTGTTAAAAATTTTGGAGTTAAGTTGGAAAACTACAGAGGAGAGTTAATGTTACGTCATTAAAAGCAGTAGAGTTAGGGTGATTGGGAGGATGAAGAAGGAGTGGCTTAGGCTGTTCCCCGTGGGTGTGGAACGGTCGATGGCTATATCGGGAGACAGAATTTTTCTTTTGATTTTGGGGGGTTTGCCACAAGTGTGGGAAGGGGAAATTTGTTTGTGTGTAGTTTGTAGGATGAATGTTCAACCACTCATGTTTTTGCTTCTCTGTATGAGCATGTTTACACTGCAAGGTAATCCCAAACTCTCTATTGATCATGGACCAAAGCGTTAATCTTAATTTAACTTCATGGAATTGCAGAGGTCTACAAAATTTAAAAAAACTTAAACAAGTTATGAATAAAATAAAGGACATGGGTTCAAGAATTGTGTTTTTACAAGAAACTCATCTGATAGAGGAGGATGTTAAAAGAATTAGGAGTAGATGGCAGGGAAGTGTATTCACCTCTTCATTTTCATCCCGAGCCAGGGGAGTTATGACTCTCATACATAAATCAGTTCCTTTTCAAGTGAAAAATGTAATTGGAGACAAATTTGGAAGATATGTAATCATTCAAGGTTCTTTGCTATTAGAAAATATAAATCTTGTGAACTTATATGGTCCCAATATAGATGATCAGAAGTTCTTTGCTAATTTATTTCTCATCTTATCATCACTTACAGGGCAACATATAATAGCAGGGGATTTTAATTGTACATTGAATCCAGGTGTGGATAGATCAACAGGACTGGATTGTACGCACATTGGATGTAGGATGACTATTAATCATTTTATGAAAGAATTGAGATTGTTAGATATATGGAGAGAAATGAAACCACAAGTTAAAGCCTATTCTTGTTATTCCAGTACCTACAAGACATTCTCACGTATTGATTATTTTTTGATTTCCACAGAATTAAGGTCCAAGATTCAAAACTGCTTTTATGATAACATCGTGATCTCTGATCATGCACCCTGTTGTCTAATATATGTAGATAAAAAATTGACAAAGGAATCAGGTAGATGGCAATTTCAGCATAAATGGCTTCAGGATGAGGAATTTGTCAAGTATATAGAAAAACAGATAGACGAGTTCTTTGACATCAATACTACACAAACATCAGCATGTGTAAAGTGGGAGGCTTTCAAAGCTTTTATTAGGGGACATATTATTAGTTATACAGGATCAAAATCTAAGAAGACTCGAGAGGAGAGAGCTAAATTGGAACATAAAATAAAAAGTCTTCAGGAAAAAGTGTATGCAGGAAGTGACCCAAGGTTGGAGAATGAATTACTGATTTTGAGAGCTGAATACGACAAAAAATCAGCGAATAGAGCTGCCTCGAGTCTTCTAAGATTGAAACAATCTTTTTATGAACAAGGTGAAAAATCAGGAAAATTATTAGCATGGCAGATTAAACAATTGGAAATTAAAACACCAATTACCAGTATTATAAGTAAAGGACAGGTAGTTATAGATCCTTTAGAAATTAATAGAGCCTTTAGAGATTACTATGAAAAATTATATGATACCAAAAATGAACCTGATTTAACAAAACTAAATGGGTTTTTGAACGAACTATCTATACCGTGTATACCAAATGAAAACAGGGAGATATTGGAGTCTAAAATTAGTCAAGAAGAAGTTGGGCTAGCCATTGATAATATGAAATCAGGAAAAAGTGCAGGACCAGATGGTCTTCCAGTTGACCTTTATAAAAAATTTAAGAATAAATTAATAAAAACCTTTTTTGGAAATGGTTTTAGAAGCATTTCAAAATAATAATTTACCATCATACATAAATAATGCCTTAATTATACTGCTGCCAAAACCAGGTAAGCCCTCTAATAAATGTGAAAATATGAGACCAATAAGCCTATTAAACGCCGACCTTAAGATAATCTGTAAAATTTTAGCAAGACGAATACAAGAAATTTTACCAAATATTATTAATCGAGATCAGAATGGCTTTATAAAGGGTAGACAAGGCTTCCATAATGTAAGAAGACTATTTAATGTTATTTATTTTAATAAAGAAGCACCGGATACAGCTCTCCTATCATTGGACGCCGAAAAGGCCTTTGATAGAGTTGAATGGCCCTTTCTTTTTGAAGTCCTACAAAGGTTTGGACTTGGAAATAATTTCATAAAATGGGTTCAAATAATATACAATAATGCTACAGCAGAAATCCTAACAAATAACAATATTTCAAAACCAATAAAAATCAATAGAGGATGTCGACAAGGCTGTCCACTTTCACCTTTACTGTTTACTATGGCAATTGAACCTTTAGCGATAGCGATACGTTTACATTCACAAATATATGGAATTAAAGTTGGACCAACAGAACATAAAATCTCCCTGTACGCCGATGATATAATTTTGTTTATGTCGAATCTAAAAAAATCAATTCCAACCTTGTTGAATTTAATAAAGAATTTTGGGGAAATATCAGGATATAAAATAAATAAAACTAAATCTTCAATATTAATGCTAAATGAGACCCAGAGAAATTACCCAGCCCCTGAGGCAAATCAATTCAATGTTGTAAATCAGTTTAAATATTTAGGAATCCAAATTATGCCTAAGCTAGAATCAGTCGCCAGCGTCAACTATGAAGCCTTAATGTCAGATATCAATGAGTTAACTCAGAGATGGATGTCACTACCAATGTCGATGATCGGGAGAATCAATATACTTAAAAGTAATATTTTACCTAAAATACTTTATTTATTTCAATACATTCCCTTATCACCACCTTTAGATCTATTCTCAAGAATAAAAAAAAAGTTAGTGGAATTTATATGGAACAACAGGAGGGCTAGATTACGTCTGTCTTTATTATATTTACCATTTGATCGTGGAGGTCTGAAATGTCCAAATTTTATGTTGTATTATTGGTCGGCACAACTGAGGTCTATGACATATTATTTTTCATCAAATGATCTCCCTCACTGGACTGAAATGGAATCATACAATTTACCTTTACCTCTTCCCATATTCATATACTCAGATTCGGCAAAAAAATTACAAAAACAAGTTAAAAATCCATTTGTAAAGCATATGATCAAAATATGGTGTGAAGCTAAAAACTATTTAAAAGAACCACAGTTATTGTCACAATTTAGTCCAATATGGGGTAATCAATATTTTAAACCAGGGAGAGCGGACGCTGTATTTAAAGTATGGAATTTAAAAGGGATACAAAAGATTCAGGATTTATATTTGCCATGTGCAGACAACATAATGTCTTTTGAAGAGCTGAGGATCAAATTTAATCTCAATAGAACACATTTTTTTAAATATCTTCAACTTAGAAACTTTATTCGATCAAATCAAAATAAAGCTCTCACTCGACCTATTTATTCATCCTTGGAAAAAATGATGATGAAAGATAGTAAAAGAAAGGGTATTATTTCAGAGTTTTATAACTCATTGACACTATCTTCAAGTGAAAATTCACTGAAAAGATTAAACTACTGGAAAGAAGATCTGCAAATTGAAATTTCGGAGGAACAATGGGAATTGGCTTGTACAGAAGCTCAAACCAAATCAATAAATGCACGCCTTAAATTGATACATTTCAAATGGTTAATGCGGATGTATGTTACACCGGAGGAGTTAAATAGATATAACAAAAATATACCAGATACATGCACAAAATGCATGGAAAGTAAAGGAACCCTATTTCATTGTTTATGGGAATGTAGATTAATAAGAATGTTTTGGGAAGAGGTGAGGGTAACAATTGAAAAAATAATCTCAAAACAAATCATACTGAATCCTAAACTGTTTTTGTTGGGTCTGTACCCAGAAAAGCATAATTTTAATAAAAGTGAAAGAACATTCATAGACCTCAGTTTGCTTAATGCCAAAAAATGTATTGCACTATTATGGAAAAAGACTCATAGACCAGATGTGACTCAGTGGTTAAGACAGATGTTAACAAACCTTCCATTAGAAAGAATAACATATATACTGAAATCAAAGGAAATTGTGTTTGAGAATATATGGAGACCTTTTATTGATTATGTAAAAAATTTAAACATAACTCTTGAAGAAGAAGGTGAATGATGTGTGTGGACCTTGTAAATTCCAAACTGGTGAACATAATATGTATACTTATGTATTGGATTGTCTAGACTAAACAGAGGAGCATTGTTGAAGACTTGATTTTGTTGGTGGTTGTTGGTGTTTTTAGTGCATTTTTTTTTTTTGTAGTACTTTAGCGTTAGTGTTTGATTGTTTGTATCATGTTTGTTAAAAAAAAAAGGTTCAATAAAGATATTGTGGGAAAAAAAAAAACATGACTGTGTAGCAGAATTATGGATGGGCATATCGATACCCAAGTATCGATATTTCGATACAGCTGGTCGATACTGTGGAGTTGATACTTTTTAAAATATTGCGGTACCACTATGTTAATACAAAATGTGTAATTTGTTTTCACTTCTGAGCGTTTTAGGCGTTAAATTTATGTGTGAAAACCGGTGAAAAACCAGCCCAAGCATATTGGCAGCTTATCAGGTGTCAGAGCCGAAGACTCTGCGCACTGTGTAGCCAAGCACTCCCGTGCAGAGTGAGCTCAACAGCATCGGAAACAGCAGAAATGTTACACCATTCGTCCAAATTCTGTGATGATACCAAGCAGCATAAAATTTGAAAATTAAACAAAATAAGAACTATTTAAGTTTGTAAAATAATAGTGTAAAAATAAATAAATAAATAAATAATAAAATATTTTTTTAAAAAAGTTGCATTGTGAAAAAAATTGCACGTATTCACCTTATTCCTAGACCCCATGATGCCTTGCGTGAGTTGTGGTGGCAACTTCCGGTACTAGTTTAGAACATATGGTTGTCACTGAAACGGGACACTTTTCCTTGTTAAAAAACAATGAGTTCAGCATCAGAAATGTGGGAACACAGCCTCTTGCACCTCAAAACAGTAACATAATCATACCACTTCCCACGACTATCGAGGAATGGAAAGATGATCTTAAAAAGTGGCCTCGTACACTGTAGCTCCATTAGTTTGCGCCGCTGCTAATGATGTAAACAATATTTTAGCTAGGCTGAAAATTTGCGTTCAATTGGTCAGGAGTTATGGCTTCCGCAAAAACATAGGTATTTTTAGAAAGTACAATTTCTAAGCTTTAAAATTATACCAGACACTCTGGGGTTTCCTGGGACTTTGCCGCTAGCAACCAAAGAAAGTGTCATGATTTATTACTCCCCGTTGCCTGCAGTTCATAATGATACGGCGCACATTCAACACCGTGCTTGGGTGTTTTAAATTCGAGGTAAAACATCAGATCTGTGACATTCATACAAGTGAAAACATACCTGGCTCTTGTCTTGGTGTCCTGTGTCTGTGCCACCAATCTCACGAACAATCCTTTAGTTTTCAATGCATGACCTATTCATTGCTGTAGAAGCCACAGATTGAGCTGTGCTTATCTCTGAGCAGTGTCACACAACTAAACATTCAAAAATACAAAAACTACAAGTGCTGAAATTAGCTGCCACTTGAGTGCAAAACATGTATGTGGACTATACATTAAAATGAATTTGAAAAACTTTTAAAAATGCTATTTTAAATGCCCCTTCTACTCCACTGAAACTGACTGATTTTACACTGGGTCAAACAAAACCAGAAGTTCCGTCCACAATCGTTCCTCCAGCGGCACCCCCAGGAATAAGGTGGATATGAACGGTGAAATATTTCAGAAGTAAAAAATACTTGAATCCAGTTGAGAATCTTCAACAAATTAAGAAATTGAATTAATTTTGCATTCATTTTAAGTCTTACTTATTTTATTATAATTGAAAAAAATCATTTTATTTTTATTTACTTTGCTTATTATTCTATTATTATTATTATTATTTTATAAGCATTTTTTTCAAGTGTTTATATTCATGAGTTTTATTCATATTTCATATTGCCCTTGCAATAAAGTTGTTAATGAAACTGCAGTCATGTGATTTTGGGCAAAAAGTATCTGTATCGAAGAAAACGTACCATAAATTAATGCTATTGTATCGAAAGGAAAAATGCTGGTATCGCCCATCCCTAAGCGGAATGGCCAGAGGGCCCACAGTTCAGGAGAGGTGGTGGCTTTTCCTTCCTGTGCGGTACTGGTGCCACTGGTACTAGCCGCGCTGTGTATTAGGGCCCAAGCCACTGACAACATCATTGGGTGAGAGCCCTATTATAATCACTAGGATTATTTATTATTAACCTTATTTATACAGGTAATCCCCTTGAGACACGAGGTCTCATTTTCAAGAGGGCTGTTTAATCGATCAGTTTTGTTAAAGCAGAGCTGATCACAGCGGTCATCTGGCCTGTAGAGGAATGAAGTTGGTCTCCATTATTTTTATGCATAATCATTTCTGAATGATTTTAACATTTTATTTTGCTGCGCTGCATCAAGGTGAAGAAGTTCTCTCCCCCTCAATCGTTCAGGGCTCAAACACAACGCTGTGTGTGACATTAGATTTTCTTCTGCTGAAAATTTTCAGAGGAGCAGCCATAACTGACTCCTGATTCCACGTATGCCAGCGTATTCTCCAAATTTTTCATACGTTTTGCAAACGCTGCCTAAATCATCTAGGTGTGACAGGGCCTAAACGCAGGACACAAAAACGCCCAAATAACGAAAGAAATAATTTTTTGTTAAATATTTACTGACAAATGGGCAACACTGATGCAACGGTTGCAGTCAAACGGGTCCATCTGCTGTGTATAATAATGTTGGGTGTTCTGTAGTTAATTTGGTTGATGACAGTTTTAAAAAAACTTTTAATAACAAAATATTGCTGAAATATAAATGATGCACTACAGTGGGTCTCAAATATTTGTAAACGTGTCCTGTATGAGTATCACTGTATGAGTTTATTGACGATACACAGAAGAAATTCAATATTCCACTGAACAGTGATATAAACTAAAATAATTATAATGATGACTGAACAACTCCCATTCCCCAGAGTGCAAGATACACTATTATCTTGAATATAAGTGATAAAAGATCAGACAAATAAGTGATCTGACAAACAAATAAACAAGGGATCTGAATCAGTCGCTAATATTGGACGTCCCATTCATTTTCAATATTTAGGTATTCTGTAATTAATATTCATACAATCAAATAGATCTTAGTGCCATTTACTCCCTTTTATATTTGTCAAAGTCTAACATGTGATTGCCTACATATAGGCTACACCTCTTTGTATTCCAGTTTCAAACACAGCCTACATTTGGGCCTGGAAAGCCTGATTGGGAAACCTGTTTCAGACAGGAATACTTGCGTTCTATAGACAATGCACTAGTATAATCAAATTTTTATAAAGAAACAGTAATAAATCAACCAGAGTGGTGGCCTAGAGGTAGAGCATCCGCCCCACAACCAGGAGGGCGTGGGTTCGAGTTCCAACTGGGTCATACCAAAGGCCATATAAAAATGGTACTTCCTGCCTTCTAGCTTGGTGCTCAGCAAAAATAGAATGGAAGCAGGACAGTCAGTTACCCAGCCACAGGGGGAGCACAAGCCAGTGTACTCCCTGTGCCCATCCCAAGCCCAAATAAATGGGCAGGGTTGCATCACGAAGGGTGTCCGGTGTAAATCCTTGTCAAATCAACACGCGGATCATTGTGATATGGGACGACAGTGGCTCAGGAGGTAGAGCGGGTCGTCCAATAACCGCATGGGTGGTGGTTCGAATCCCGCTCTCCCCAGATAGCCTGCCGTTGTGTCCCTGAGCAAGACACTTCACCCCCAATTGCTCCTGGTGGGTCTGGAAGCGCCATGCTAGGCGGCATGCCGCCACCAGTGTGTGAATGTGTGTGTGAATGGGTGGATAGCAGGATCTGTAAAGCGCTTTGGTCATCAAGAGATGAGAATAAAAGCGCTATATAAGTGAACACCATTTACCATTTTACCATATAAGGTGATGATAAGCTGTGGCAACCCTGAAAGGGAGCAGCTGAAAGACATTTAAAAAAAAAAAAAACAGCAATAAATCAAATATTTCCTGAGCCAGAATAGGAAAACAATAATGTAAGATTTGATGATAGAAAAACATTCAAATTAAAAAAAGTGGTTTGACTATTTTCTCATTAATTTACTTTTTTTCTTGTATATTTACAACTTTTTGTTTTTAAAATTGTAACATTTTTTCTTGAGAAATTGTGAATTTATTCTTTTCAGTATGAGTTTTTCTCTTACATGTGTAAGGTTGATTGGAATACAGTAAGTTATGTTATAGTCCTGCTACGTGTACCTTCTAATATAATCTAAATCATATAAAAGATACCTAAATAAATACTGTAAATTAATAAATGTACGCTCACTCTAAAACTGACCGTTTCTGATAAATTTGCTACTTTTTTCTTGTAGACTTTAATGTATTTTGCATAAATCTTGAACTTTTTAGAGTTATTTAATTTGTGACTTTTTTAGTAGTTGAGATGTTATCCTCAAAAAGTTTGTCAGGGTTTTCTTGTAAATTTATGACTTGTTTTTTTTTTTTTTGTTTTTTTTTTTTTACAATTTTGTGATTTATTACACATAAATTTGTGACTTTAGTCTTACTAGTTTTGGAGGTTTTTCCTATTAAAGGTCTTCATTCTGAGGAAAATAAAATATAAACTGTTAACATTTAACCTATACTGTAATATAATCTAAATCATATACAGAAAAAATAACTATAATAAATTAAATATTATCTTATGTAGAAGAACAAAGATTTCATTAAAATCAGAGTTGAAATAATTTCTGTTTACAAAATTAAGAGACACATTTCTAACCAGTTTTCAAATTGGTGAAATAAAAAAACCAACAAAAAACGATGAGTCCAGCTAGATGTACTTGAGTAAAAGTACTTTTCCTCATAAGTACACTCACGTAAGAATAAAAAGTATCCAACAATAAAAGTGCTGAGTAAACTATAATTTTCTGAAAAATTTTCCTCAGTGTGCATACTTGAGTAATTATAAGTTGTTCCTACCCACCTCTGGTCATAGTGTTGCTGATGTTAATGTTTAGGTGTAACAGAAGCATCAGCTCCAGTGCTGAAATCTGTTTTATGTTTGTGTTCTTCTGTCCATTCCAGCTGGGCGAATACACTCGGTCTGGCTGCAGTGCAAGGGATTGACGTTGTCTTGCGTCACTCGTTCTTTGATTATGGCTACACACACCTCGTGGACCAGCATTTTAACCCTTTACCTGTAAGTCTTTCAGTTTGAAGACTAAAACCATTATTGATCCATATTGTCAGAACCTCAAGGATTTGACCTGATCAGTCATATTACTCCACTGTGTCATGCTCAGTGGCACCTCTCGCTCTTTCCCGTGGGAGCTATTAGTTGAGATGAAAGGCGTTTAGTGGTGTTGAGTGGTTAGAGGAATGGGGGCGAAATGCCGTGTAACCTTAGCCCCTGGTCAGGAGCTCAGGACAGTGTCAGCGCTGCCCTCATCCCCCATCATAACTGTACGCTTCTCTGTGCGGGGCAGTCGGCCGGTGACAGATCTGCAACCTGAGACTCTGATACCCAGGCAGGCAAATTCCTAATGTTATGTTCTGCAATTGAAAAACATTATGTGGAGAAAATAGTTTAACATGAAATACTTCGGAGGTCATAAATATCTTTATTTTGTTATTTATTTTTTTAATTGCGTTTAAGAAAAAGAAGGAAAATGTTAAAACAAAACATCATTAAAAACATGGCTTGATAAAATACATAACACACCAACAATGCAAAGCACCCCAATGTACAAAATAGACATGGAAAAATAATATAGTGAAACAAATACATAAAGTAAATAAAAAGGACAGAGAAAAAAAATGGAACTAGAGGACACTCAGAGAGGGCACACCTCCACCAAGGCTATTTTCCACCAATTAAATGTGTCACTTGACAGAACACCATAAGCTGTCTCAGCCTGTATATTTTCAGGTTATTTATCTTCATAATATTTGCAAAAATCTATTTAAAAAAAAACCCTATCTGACAATGTTAAAAGATAGAAAAAAGAAGAATCCAGAACAGACATAGGGTGTGTCCTAGTTCACCCCTTCACCCTACCCCTCCGTTTTGCTGATTCACTGTGAATACTGAGCTGAATCCCCCACCCCCAAAATCTAATGAGTTCATCCTTGGGCCAGCTGCCACCTCTGATGAAAATTTAATAAATCAGTCCAAGAGTTTTTGTGTAATCCTCCTAAAATATGGTCTGCAATGAACAGATTACCTCCTTAGTCAGTCAGAACCATGCTTTAACTAGAGGGCATGCAGAGAGCACATACCTCCACCATGGTGTTACAGAGGAAGATGCAAGGGATAGGGAGAGATGCATCCGCTGTGTTGACCCCTAAAGGGAGTGGCCACAAGAAGTCTGTGGGAAGGCAGAAATAATTTTTCTACCCCAACTAAATTTTGTCATGAATTAAACATATGATGTCAGTCAATTTTAAAGATATTTTTCCACATAAAGTTGTAGGTTGTGATAAAATAAAAGAGTAATATTTAGTTTTGTGTGAAACAGCTTAGTGAACTACTGTGTATCTACTTGTCGTGGACTATAGTACGTCACCAAACATGATTATGGCGTTTCCCTCTTAAAGCTCACCTACTTTTTTCAGACTTGGGAAAGAAGCATCTAAAGAGGAGTAAAACAACACAAATCTATTGTATTTTATTTTGAGAGCTACAGCTGATCCAGAGGGCTGTTAGTCAGCTCCTTATGGGCTCCTTTCCAAAATGATAACATAATTTATGCAATTTTGGGTTTATAGTCTTCCAGTTTACCTATTTTCACAGTCTTATACTTGAACGGTTAGATGATAACCTACACTTGTGTAAAATTATAAGATGACAAACATCTGTGTGATTCATGGCAAAATTTGACCAGGATCAAAAAATAATTTCTCTCTTGCCATTCACACCAATATAGATTTTTTTGAAAGTTAGGTCCCGTATGCCAAAGTAGAGGGGGGGGGCTTAGGCTCTGTGTGATAGCTGTTCCAATGAAAAATCCATTTTCCTGGCAAACTGGAGTAAGGGACGCCATAACCTTTTAAACTTATCTGCAGAGCCCTGTAGTGAGAGCCTAATTTTCTCCAATTTATGAAAGAAAGTGTCTCTAACTGAGGAAATTCTCTGAGGAAATTTGCTTTGCAAATGGGAGTTTGGTGAAAAAGCTTAAATGTGAATAATGTGATAAAATGCTACTCTGTGCCAAGTTCATAAAAAGATTTATTAACTTAATAAAAAAGGGTTTATGCAAAGCTGGAGCGGTGCTGGAGTGAAGGCTTGCCTTAATGGTATGTATTTTAAATCAATGTTCCTACAATAAAGGAGAAAATAATAAAACTGAGGTGTTTTATCAGACATTTATTATAATTCTAGTTATTGTTTTTTATTCGAGCTTTAGATAGCTGCTAGTATGAGTGTTGCCAATGCAAAATTACCATTTAAACTACTAATGTTTTTCAGTAACACCCTTATTAGTTTTCTCTTTCTGGCATACCCTTCACTTGTGTGCTAGAAGATATTAAAAAAAAAAAAAAATCAAGATTAGATCCTTTTTTTTCCATCTTTCTCTACATTATTTTTCTGGGAATTGGGATCTCCCACTAGGATCATAATGCTTTTAACATAGCTGCATGTCTCAATGCTGCACCAGCCTACCTGCTGAGAGTATTCACTGCAGCGCCAACCTGTCCTCTGCAAAATTTATGGCCTAGCTCCATCCCCTGTGGGTCGATAGAATCTAGTCAAATCCCCGGCCCCTTGAATGACCACTTCCTCTTTTTCTACACTTTATAAGTTTTTATGTTGCGTCTGAGTCCTAAATTAAAGTGATAGTTGATGTTGTCTGAGTTTCTTTATGAAAAGAACATCAAATCTGTCGTTCGGAATATGGGCAAAGAACTATTTATATTTCTGATACAATTCTTCAGATAAAACATTTGTCCTATTGCAATAAATACTAAGGGTGTAACAATTCTGAAACCCAGACTGAAATCACTTCACAAACATTCTCAGTGGTTTCCTTCTCCCAGATCACCATACTCTGACTTACGCTAGCCATGTGGAGCTGTAGACATTTGGTTGAAGCATATTAATCTTGTGAAAGCTGTCATAATTAAAGATCATTCAGGTAATGAGTTGAGTTACAAAAACATCAGGATGATGGATGGTATTTTGCATTCATGAACAAATCATGAGCTAAAGAGAAAATATTATTATTCCCGTTTGAGGTAAGAACTGATCCCACTGATTTGGACAATTATTCCGCTCCTCAACACTAAGGGTTAATACTGTTATCGTTCTGTATTACCTCAGCCTGTGCAGCTGTGATTTGATCATGTCTGGTTTATGTTTTCTCTTTTCAGGGTTTCTTGGTATGTTACCTCTTCCAGAAGTAGTGGTTGTTCCTGCAGTTTGGTATCCATCTATTTGTCAGAGTCTCACACAGAGAATCACAGGATAAGAAACTTGGGGACACCTTAAATGAACAGAAAATTACCTGAAAAATTTCAGCTTCAGGTGGTATTTCTCTAAAACATTCAGCGTTATGCCTGACCAATTTATTTACTGATGATCTGTATCACTTGTTTTGAAATTCAGAAATAAAACACAACTATAGAACCACTTGCTGTCTTTCACAAGTCAAATTACAAATTTATATCTGCTCTTTGTTTTATAATATACACTGTGACAATTGTGGATCGTAAGTTTGCCCATATATTCAACCATCCATCCGTCTGGTCGGAGCAGACACTATACTGTTCTATACTGGGCCTTGCTTCTTCGATGCTTTGGCAGCAAATTAAGTTAAAGCCTGAGTGGAAAAAAGAAGCCCTTAAATGTTGCCATATGCAGGATTGCATGGGAACTTCCTGAGGAGCACATGTTGTTCTGGGTCTCTAGGAGAGGTGTTGAGCCCGTGTAGTCTATGGGACTCAGTATAATGGACCACTCTACAATGATAACACAAACAGCAACTCATGATGAGGCATACCATAAAAAAAATATATTTAAGATTTGTCAATGTTTAAAAATCAGTGGTTTTGGTGAGATTACACAGCTGCCATCGGGGATGGCATATTTGGACTTCTGGGGTCTTTGTCGACTATACAGTATCTCTTTATTCTGTTAAACTAGCCGCTTTGCTGGCACAAAAAAAAATTAATTGTGTTACTGCAATTAATCAGACATTTCAAAGCTGGACAGGCACAAGAGTTTGTCACAGTTTTGCTTCAGGGTAATCCAGAGTGGTACATTGTATTCCACACTTCTTCACATTAAAATAAAGAAAGTAGAAAAAACTTTGTTTGATTAACCCTTGAGGAAAACTGTTTAAGAGAGTCTTGAGGCTTGCTTTAAAACTTTGTCTTTCTTCAGTGTTGTGTCTTTAAATAACCTGAGAAATACTATGAAAATTTATTTTTTAAAGGTCCCATATTGTGCATTTTCCAAGCATTAAATTTAAGTGCTGATATCCTCAAGGATATATACATATGTACAGCGTGGAAAATAAGTATTGAACATGTCGACATTTTTCTCTTTAAACATATTTCTGATGGAACCATTGACTAGAGATTTTCACCAGATGTCAGTAACAACCCAAGTAATCCATACATACAAAGAAATCAAGGCAACTGTGTTCACAAAACAAGTTATATTTAATAAAGTTGAATGGCACAGGGAACAAGTATTGAACACGCTTGGTGAAATTCATTTAATATTTAGTAGGAAATCTTTTGTTGGTAATAACGGCTTCCAGACACCTCCTGTATGGAGAAATGAGGCACAGGCATTGCTCAGGAGTGATTTTAGCCCATTCTTCCACACAAACTGTCTTCAAATCTTGAAGATTCCGTGGGTGTCTTCTATGAACTCTGATCTTCAGTTCATTCCATAGATTTTCAATTGGATTCAAGTCAGATGACTGACTTGGCCATTCTAGCAGCTTTATTTTCCTTCTCTGGAGCCAGTTGAGAATTTCCTTGGCTGTGTGTTTGGGATCATTGTCTTGCTGAAATGTCCTCCCTCGTTTCATCTTCAGCATCTTGGCAGATGGTAACAGGTTCTTATCAAGGATGTCTCTGTGCATTTGTCCATTCATCTTTCAATTATATGAAGTCTGCTTGTACCATGTGCTGAAAAACACATTCTTTCCACTTCTGAATGATGGCTTCAACAGTGCTCGCTGGAACATTCAGCAGTTTAGAAATGCTCCTGTAACCAATGTCATCATCATGTTTTGCAACAATAAGGTTGTGAAGGTCTAGAGAGAGCTCTTTGCTTCTACCCATCATGAGTTCTTTGTGGTGTGACAATCTGATATTCACAGACCTTTTTAAAGGCTATCAGTCAGGACTTAACCAGCTGAAATTAATTTGCACTGATGGGGGATGGGATGGCTTCCTAAATTCTGATGGATTCCAGCTATTTGGGGGGGGGGGGGGGCTTTCTATGCCTTTTTGTGTCTCTTTTTCTCTGTGTGTTCAATACTTATTCCCTGTGTCATTCCACTTTATTAAATATAACTTGTTTTATAAACACAGTTGCCTTGATTTCTTTGTATGTGTGGATTACTCGGGTTGTTACTGATATCTGGTGAAAATCTCAGGTCAATGGCTCCATCAGAAATATGTTTGAGAAAAATGTTGACGTGTTCAATACTTATTTTCCCTGCTGTATGTAGTCTTAAAGACCAGAAATAATTTCTGTTGTTTTGTAGCTCTTTAAAAAGGTTGTTTTTAAAGCTCTTTATGAAACAGTTTCCAGTCAGCTCACTAAATCTAATGAGACTCTAAAAGGACTGTTATTGGAAAGGAACTGAAGGTGAATTTTGTTCATTTGCAAACATCACAAAACCCAGGAAGGGCAGTCCATGTTTTTCTTCAATAGTTTATCTAAATAAAGGCAGTGAACATTTCTCCATGAAAATTGAAGTTTTAATGTTTTAATACTAGAATTACCAACATTTTAATAACCTCAAGAACCGCCAGGAGGGGTTATTATTACCCTCTGTGTCGGCCTAACATCAACTTTCCCGAAGATCACATTTGTATTTCAGTAGTAAGCTGATCATTTTCTACTATTTAATGAATTTTATGTGGACTAAGACTTGACAAAGCAAAATTCAGCCTGTGGGGACAGTTTATTAGCTCATTCCCATGAAGTCAAAAGGAGCTTAAGTAATGACATAGCGTCATTCCACATTTCACAGGAATCGCTACTCCTCTTAACCACTTGCCCCGAAGCTCACCAAACTCACTCACAATGATCCTCAGGTAGGTCTGCATCCAAGATGCATCCACCGTGCACGGGCTGCACGGTGGCGCAGTGGTTTAGCACTGTGGCAGCACAGTTTTACCCTCGGCCGGGGGATCGCGGGGATCGTGGGTTCGATCCCAGCCCCCGACCAACAGTGAGCTGTGTGGAGTTTGCATGTTCTCCCCGTGTTGCGCGGGTTTACTCCGGGATTTCTCCGGTTTCCTCCCGCACACCAAAAACATGTAGGTTTAGGGCGCTCGCGCACGCAGCGACCAGCAGCCGGTGGCTTGTCACCAGACTGCAAACCAAGTCTACCTATGGGTACAAATAAGTAACAAAAAAAAAAAAAAAAAGATGAGGTCAAGGTCAAAGTTCAGGAGATCTGGGCCATTTACCTTGACCTTAAGCACACCAAAACAAAACCTCAGACAATTATTGTGGGTGAGCATTTAGGAAAAACAAATTTTGAATAATATCATGTCTGAATAATTGGTTACCCAGCCACAGGGGGTGCATACACCAGTGTACTGGTCCCAAGCCCAGATAAATGGGCAGGGTTGCATCAGGAAGAGCATCCGTCATAAAAATTCTTGCCAAATCAACATGCGAATCATCGTGATATCAGGTGATGATACACTTTGGTGGAGTAGTTAAAAGACAAAAAAAAAAAAAAAATCATGTCTAACCAATGAAACAGAGTTGTCAGTTTCACTTGATATTGATTTTTTTTTTTTTCACCCGAGATCAAGAAAGGGAAATCTGAGATGACCGTATATATTGAGCAAAACAATACATTTTTAAATGATTGAGGGGGAAAAAAATCAATTAAATATTATGGAAATGAATATTAATTAGTGAGGAATTTTGAATAATTAATAAATAACCAAATAAATCAGCTAAATAAGGCAACAGCGAACCATGATCATGCAGTTGAACTGAATTTGCTGACAGACAGCTGATCTAGTGAACAACCAAGTAATTTCTTTAACATTAATTAACTCAAATTAAGAATTAAAATCAGCAGACCTGTAAGTGTCTGTCGGTATGCCTGGTAGTCATTTGCGCCACAGCCATTGCTAGGCAACCGAGCTGATCATAGCGTTTTACATTGTTTTTGGTGCAGAGTAAAAATGACTCCACTGGCAGTTCTAGTTGCAAATGACCACATTTTTTTAAAAAAAATTTTATCACACAAATTCCAAAATTCACAAAATTATAAAATGGTCATTTTAGGAAAAGTTGTGAACTGATAGATAATTTAAGATATTTACAGGAAAGTAAAAGGCAGAAGAGTTTTAAAAATGACCCCCTGGTGGTTCATGTAACCCATATTTTAAAAGGTTAAAACTCACAAAAACACCATTTTGCACAGTATATGCTCTTTGAAATTATTCAATTAATTAATGTGTGTCTGTGTACAAATGTGATTGTGCTTCTCTTACAGGATTACTGGTTTTCTCTGGTCTTCAAACACCTGGTTGGTCCCAGGGTTTTAGCTGTGCGAGTGGCCGGACTGCAGAGGAAGCCGCGACCAGAACGAGTCATACGAGACAAGCTACGCATCTATGCCCACTGTACCAGCTACTACAAGTGTGTACTTGTCTACCTTTAAAAGTGCTGCCCTTTTTTAGGCTGATAGATGCCAAAAGCCACATTCTTGTAGCCTTTCAGCGCAGTTTAGCAATGTTTTAGGAATGTCAGACACAAAACAACGCAGGCTTAAACAATCCTGCAAACACCTGAGGCTCAGTGTCTGGTAGAGAGGAACAAAATCCTTAGCCGGTCCATTGAGCTTCCCATAAATAAGCAGACGTGGACACCCGCTCATTCACAGCTCACAGCCTATAAAAGTTAACGCGTATCACTTATCAGGTGTGTGGGTTCTGTCTCAGTGCCGTCAAAGAGCCGCTGAAAGGTGTGCCCGGCCTTTATCCCATGTCGTATTGGCTGGAGGGGGATATTTGAGGGGGAGGGACAATAAGGCAGTCTGTGCTGTGAAGAGATAAAAAGTGCCACCATGGCCTGTTCAAGGTTATCATTTAACCCAGACCAGTGGCTGTCAGCACCAGGCTAGACTTACGGCCATACTCTACACGGGGCTCGTTTACAGCTGGAGCATCTCTTAGAAAAAGACAAAAGCGTGGCACAAAGAAATTATTAATAAACAAGGAAGGAGATGCTTAATGATCACAAAAAATTAGTTTTCTTTAAGTGAGCTTTTTCAGACATTTAGGGCAGTGCGGTGGCGGAGTGGTTAGCACTGCGGCAACACAGCAACTCACCCTTGGCTGGGGGATCCTGGGTTCGATCCCAGCCCTCGACCAACAGTGATCTGTGTGGAGTTTGCATGTTCTCCCTGTGTCTGCGTGGGTTTACTCCAGGATTTCTCCACTTTCCTCCCACATGCTAAAAACATGCAAGTTAGGTTAATTGGTATCAAACTGGGGATTCTAAATTGTCCTTAGGTATGACTGTGAGAGTGAATGGTTGCCTGTCTCTCTGTGTTGGCCCTGCGATGGACTGGCGATCTGTCCAGGGTGTACCCTGCCTCTCGCCCAAAGATGCTGGGATAGGCTCCAGCCCCCCCGCGACCCGAAAAGGATTAAGCGGAAGAAGATGGATGGATGGATGGCGAGTTTGGCTGTAAAGCAGTCCCTATAGTGAAACATGTGGTGCCATTCAGAACCACTCAAGACACAAATCAGCTCAGGACTCATATGATCAGACAGTGAAGTACTAAAGCAGTCTGTCTCTAACTGAAAGCCACTTCAGTTGCTATTATTTCTGCCACTTTGTGGTTTTACACAGACAGTCCTTAAGTGGATGTGCCATTGTAATCGTGGCGGTTTGACTGTATTGTATTAGACAGCAAAGAGTATAAATGTATCTAGGCAGTCAGTGGTTTGAAAAGTCATTGCAGATTAGATATTTGACTTTCACTGGCCTTTTACCCCTTTTAGTGGTTAGCGTGGTTTTTTCACTTTGCAGCGATGCTCCAACATCAAACATGAACAACACATGTTTATGTTCCTGCTTTGGATCTCCAAGAACCTCATCGTTTGAAAGGTCTAAAAGGTCATTATCTCCTCCTCCCATCTAAAAATCTGATCTGCCACTCTGAACCTCGGCCCACGTTTCACAGAAAAAAGGCCCCAAGAGTTTAACACAGAGCCAGACACACAGTGTTCTCAGCAACAGAACAGAATATGTTTTCTCTTCTGGTAAATATTTTGAATACTAGTATCCCCACAGATTTAATGAAATAAATGGCTCAACCTCTGCGCAAAGGAACAAAGTTAAGCATTGTACTAAAATCAAGAGTGCTTTGAAGGTATGACATTTGGAGGTGGTGACAGGGAAGGTTGTCTGCCAGTGTTTAACCCTGACCGTGAACACTGGGGCACACATGTGGTATTCACTCCAGCTGTGTTGTCTTTCTCCTCATATCTGAGTCCTTATTAGGTTTAATCGTGTTTGTCTTATCTGTCTCGTTAGTTATTTACCTTTGGCTGGTGTTCCTATCAAGTTATGTCGCTGGTGTTTTGTACCAAGAAGAGGGACTAAAACATTGTTGTCTGTGTAACTCAAGAAGCGTTGCCCTTTGTGTTCACACCCTTTATGTGACCCTGGATCAGACAGCTGCAAGTTTTAATATTGAGAATTGTATAGGAGAAGCTGATTTTTGTCTTAGATAGCCTTTATCAGGACCAGAGCTGGGTAGAGGAGCCAGAAATTGTGCTCAAAGAAAAGTAGTGTTACCTTATAATGTCACTAAAGTATAAGAGGAGTCACCCAAAAAGTTGATTAAAAAAGTAACAGCGGATAGTTATTTGAGTACTAACAACTTTATTCTTTTTACTCAGTTTGTATTTTCTTTTTTCTCATAAACTGCTTCTTTCTCAAAAAAAAATTTCCTTGTAAATTGTCTACTTTTTTCTCCTAAATTTGAAACATTTGTTGTATATTTTTTCCAGCTGTTTTCATCTAAATTTGCATTTTTTATTGTACATTTGTGACTTTGTTCTTGCACATTTCAGACTTTATTCCAAAAAATCTCACAAACGTGAGACATTTTTTCTTGTAAATTATGACAATTTTCCAACTGCTTTCATGTAAATTTGTCTTTTATTTCTGACTTTTTGTCTTGTAAATTTGAGACTTTATTATGAAACAAATCTCAAAGATTTGAGATATTTTTGTTGTAATTTTATGATTTATTTCTTATAATTTGTAACTTTTTTAATGTACATATATGACTTTACTCGTGCCAGTTTGGGCAGTCTGATATAGTCCATGGTAGGAAATAAACTATAAAAAACTATGTAACCTCTAAAATAATCCAAATCACATTAAGAAACAGAAGTCAGTATTAAAATATCTGAGCAATGATTTCAACTGTGATTTTAATTGACAAAATAGTAAATTTTCTAAAACAACTGAATATGCATTTATTACAGTGTAAACAGGCGTGTGACAGGCTGTAATCACAGCAGGTGGGGATAAGCAGCTGCAATGACCGAGGTGATTAGCAGGAGGAAAATGATGTGCAAACCAGAAATACTGAGTAGTAATGGTTACAGGATCAGTTTTGATATTGAGAATTGTATAGGAGAAGCTGATTTTTGTCTGAGATAGGCTACAGCGTGGCTGCAACCATTTTTTTAAATCAGTAAATTCAAAATTACCTCAGAATATAACCAAATTGACTTGAGGTGAGAGTACATTATCTTTTTCTTTATAGATATTTTCATTTGAGTGGAAATTATCAAACTACTCAGTAAAGTAGCGTTGCAAAAATGCTCCTTGAATGGGTGTACTTGAGTAAATGTAACCAGTTACTTTGCATTAATGTGGTAATAGTGAATATGCAGTGGTTGTTGGGCTTTATGATAAAAGGGCAGCTTACTGTGCAGAAGACATTCCTTTTTGACAATGTTTTATCTGACTTTTTATTAATTTTGTGCAACCCGTTTGGTCAAGATCACATCAAAGAGTTGTGGTTTTATCCCGTTATATAAGATAAACATATCAAAGTCTGTCCTCTCTTTGAAGTCAACTTTAATTATAGAGAATTTTATTCAACATGACAGTGTAATATATAATGAATCCCCATTAACAGATGTTGAGAGGAGCTTTTTCTCTACCCTGATGCTCCCTTCTGAATGTAAATTAATGGCATGTTGTCACTTTCTGTACGATGTCAGCCACAACTATGTGAGAGGATCGATAACAATCTACATCATCAATCTGCATCGATCACGAAAGAAAATCAAGTTGGCTGGGACATTACGGAACAAGACGGTCCATCAGTACCTGCTGCAGCCCTATGGCACTGACGGACTCAGAGCAAAGTTAGTATCTCTCTTTGTCTCGTACATATGAGCACGCGTGTATTATTTCTTGAGTCAGTGGCATGTGAAGATGTTAAGACAATGCAAAACTGACAAAAGTCCTCATATAACATTTTTTCATACTGTGATGCAAAAATACCAGTATTTTTATGTCAAGTAAATTTTTATTTTTATAGTAAAATCTATTTTTGAGTGGTTCAAATGCTGTGGAAGAGGAAAAAACAAGAATTTACAAACAACTGTATGGCTCTAATCTTAATAGGGTATTAAACACCAGCCCTTGAAAGTGCTGCAATGAATTCATTTACATTTAAGACCACTGTTTATAATTTATACTCACCAGTTAATGTAATTACTTCTTTCTGCCTCTATGTAGATTCCAGTTGAGGAAAAATACTCTGCAGGTACACAAAGTATAACCAAGCAAACAAAATCATAGGGTTTGTTAATCTGGGGGGTTTTCATTTGTTCCATAAAGATCTATTAAAACTAAACTATTTATTCAGACACTTTGCATAAAAGCAGTTTATTTCACTGCATCACTGCCAACTTGGTTTTACATGTAAATCTTCACATTGCCCTTCACCAAGTTTTAAGCAGCACATGTTTGTGTTTTTAAAACCTTCAAGAGATGTCTCAGATAAAGGTTTGTCCTTTAACTTTTTGTGAAACACGGTTTTATTATTGCCATTTCCTTAAAATGTTCCCCGAAATGTAAACTTCATGGTTTCAGTAATGCACGCTCTCCTAAAAGTCCTTGGCCTGTTACTGCGACTCAGACTTAAGCCCCAAATCCTGAAATAACATCCTAATGACCCAGGACGCTCTGTGTGTGTGTGTGTGTGTGTGTGTGTGTGTGTGTGTGTGTGTGTGTGTGTGTGTGTGTTTCGTTATATGATATCCACATACGGCCTTAATGGAAGCTTGGGCTTGATCCTTCAATAACTCTTTAATGATGGAGGATGTTTTAGGTGTTAGAACAGGATTGCAAGGTAATTAATAGGAGAGCAAGCTAACGATGTGCCTTTTTTCTGGCATTTATTGCTTTCATTTACCACATGGAGTGTGGGTAGACTTTTATGATGAACACGGCAACAACACCAGATGTCTATAAATTTGTTTGAACAGTGGAACTATTTTTTTTTAAGTATTCCACTCGATGGATGTTGAAAACACAGGGTTGTGTATTCTGTTTGAATAACTGAGTTCCTGTATAAAGCTTCTTTGATGGCCCTTCACCAAAGCTTCTTTGAGTACTTGATTGAATTCTTGGTTCATAGCCATTTATTAGCTTTTAAAGTTATTTTAAAGGAGAGAATGCCTTGGCAAATAAATAAAATGATCGGGATAAAAAAACTTGTTGAATATGTCTCATAGCTGTCTGATTCTAAAATAATTAATAATAAGTTCTACATATTAACAAAATTATATGAAGTCAATATTTTAATTGTTTGTCACTGAATATGTTAATTTATTTTTCTTTCTTTTAAATGCACTATTTCTATGCAATCAACCCAAACTTTCTGTACACAAAACAAAGACTTGGTTTCTTGCTTGACTGGGAGCAAAGTGTATTATTGTGCAGTTGCTTAAATGCAGTAATGCAACAGCAGTTCCCCCTAGTGGACAATACACAGAATAAAAGTCCAGATGCAAGCTGCAAGAATTTATCTGCACCTTTATTTTTTTAATTTTTTTTTCACTCAGTATTTCCCCATCTTTCTGTTTCACAACTGCTTGTTTTCTGTGTCTAAAAGGAAGTAAAGGAAATTCATGGGTTGCCAGGTTTGAAGTTATTAAAGCAACTCTAAAGTACTTTTTCTACCTACACTACCGTTCAAAAGTTTGGGGTCACCCAGACAATTATTTTGTGTTTTCCATGAAAAGTCACACTTATTTACGACCATGAGTTGTAAAATGAATAGAAAATATAGTCAAGACATTGACAATGTTAGAAATAATGATTTGTATTTGAAATAATAATTTTTTCCTTCAAACTTTGCTTTCGTCAAAGAATCCTCCATTTGCAGCAATTACACCATTGCAGACCTAACATGATTGCACAAGGGTTTTCTAATCATCCATTAGCCTTCTGACGCAATGAGCAAACACATTGTACCATTAGAACACTGGAGTGATAGTTGCTGGAAATGGGCCTCTATACACCTATGTAGATATTGCACCAAAAAACAGACATTTGCAGCTAGAATAGTCATTTACCACATTAGCAATGTATAGAGTGTATTTCTGATTAGTTTAAAGTTATCTTCATTGAAAAAAAGTGCTTTTCTTTCAAAAATAAGGAAGTTACTAAGTGACCCCAAACTTTTGAACGGTAGTGTAAGTACCTCCACCAAGTTGGATCTGTGATCATTTCCATTTGTTTTTTGCCTTTTGGCAGGATTATGCAAAAACTACAGGTTGGATTATGATTATTTTTGTCAGGGATGGCCCTTCACCAAGGATGAACACTTTACATTTTGGAGCACATCTCAATCAATATGCATATTCTGGATCACTTTTTGCTTTTTTAGTATTGTCAGATATAACTTCTTTCTACTTTTTTGAAATATCATGACAAATAAAGGGCTAACTGATCTCACACCTTGTTACTCTCTGTCAGTTGAAGCATTTTAATCACTTTTTAATGGGTGGACAAACAGCCTTGGGGGTGGTATGCACTCTCTGAATGCCATGCAGCTCATTCCTTTTTTTGTTCTCTTTGCAGACATGTCCAGCTGAACGGGGAGAAGCTGGTCATGAAGGACAATGAGACATTCCCGGAATTAAAGCCTAAGACACTGAGGGCAGGACGGACAATCGCCATGCCTCCCTTGACTATAGGCTTTTACGTTATCAAAAATATTAACGCATACGCCTGTCGGAGATAACGTCGACCCTTCATTCTAAAGGTGCAGGTGTGAAAACAGAAACTCTGTCAATGTGAGTCACGGTTTAAAAACCAGAATACCTCTGTGTGAGGATTTTAATGTTTCTCTGGTTAACGGCAGACACTCCACTGAAATGTTTTACTCCTTCAATACAGTTAAGCCACTGCACCAAATTTAAAAAAAAACATCCTTTCAGTTGTTCTTCTCAGTTCTAGCAAAGGCTTGCCCAAGGTATGCGACGGGCTGCACTGAAAACTTCCTATAGATCCTCAAAAGACTTCTGCCCTTTCTACTAATTCAAAATGCAATATTTTTAAAAACGCATTTCTTCCTGGGCTTGATATTAACTTTTTTGTTCATCAGCCACTGTGGCTAGCACTTTTCCAAAGCTAATAGCCCCTCATTATTTCCACCAGCCAAGGCATCAACAAACTTCATTGTTTGGCCATTGTTGGGGCAGTGGTGACCTACTGGATAGGGATGTGGACTGGTGAGCAGAGGGTCGCCAGTTCAATCCCCGGCCTGGCAGGATCAGATCTGGGTGGGACAGATAACATAGCAGTGTTTGCCCCACCCTCCTTAACCCCACTGTGGCGCCCTTGAGCAAGGCCCTTAACCCCAGACTGCTCCAGTGGAGCTGCTCAGTGGCCACAGGTCAGTCTGTGGTTGTACTGGACAGCTTCCTGGTGTGAGTGGGAACAGGGCGTCCTTGAAAAAGAGAGGCTGCTTATCAGTGGAACTTCCCTGTATAAATAAAGGTTAAAAAAAAGGAATCTACATGGAGCTGCAAAACACATTTGACATGAAAATTAAACAGTGCTGTTGTGCGCTGTACAAAGACAATAAAACACATTTGTATTATAACAACAAACTGCAGTATTAATAGGAAGAGGTTTTTTTCCCTCTTAAATTTTCACCTTTTTTCCTGTTAAATGATTGTTTTACTTGTAAATTAGCAACTTTTTTCACACGTATTTGCATATTTTTCCCAAAACAAATGACTGCATTCTTTGAAATTTGTGACTCTTCTAAATTTGTCGTTTCCTCATACATTTTTATCTTATCATGTACAGTATCTGCAGCTTTTCCCTCATAGAATCTTCCTTTATTCCCGCATTTACATCTTTTTCCTCAAATTTTTGCCTTTACTTGGCAAATTATTCTTACATATTTGCATCTTTTTAAGTATTTTTTTGCTATATGGTAATGTAAATGTGTGACTTTTTTCTTGCAAATGGATTTTTCTCATAAATTAGCAACCTTTATCAGAGATTTGCAACTTTTTATAATAAACATTCTTATTTCACATAAATATGTCACTTGCTGTTGGTAAATTTGTGACGGTTTTATTGCATCTTTTTCATTATAAATTTGTGACTCTTGCAAATTATTTTTGTCAGTCTTAAGTTTGCATCTTGCTTATGGTGCTTGTGATTTGTTTTTCTAAAATAAGCCAGTGATCTTATAAATTTACTAAGCGCCCCCCCCTTCCAAATGCAGCAGGTTTATTATTTCAGCTGTGTTTTGCAGAGACGATATTTCAAAATATCCTATTGGCCGAATTGACTGTAAAAGTAACTGAGCCACAGGCCGCTGTTGAATTCCACTGACGCTTGGCCGGTGGGGCGATGTTGATATCAAGCCCTGATTTCTTGCATTGATGAAGCAAAATGTTCTTTTTTTTCCCCCTTTTTCTCAGTTTTTTTCTTCTTTTCTTTATTCCCCTGAATGTTTCTCTGGCCAACCCAGCCAGACTGAAATGAACAGCAAGGACGAGTCAGCATTATTTCTTCCACAAAACCTTCCAGTGTTTCCTTGCCTGGACAAACACTCTGTTTTTTGTTTGTTAATGCGTGTGTGTAATTGAGTAAGCTACTGATGTCTCTCTGTGTGTGTGTGCACTCTTTTTTTTTTAACTTCATGCCTTAAAAGAACTGTTTTAAACTGTTTTTTGTTGTAAAAGCTATATCTGTGTCCACACTAAATATGACCAGAGATTCAAAACTTCTGAAACACCAGCTTTTTTTAAACATCTGTCTGTGGGTGATATTTACAGTTTTATACTCCTTAAATGCTGCTAGGTTTCTTTTTAATAAATATTCATTATATATATTATATTATTTTGTACAGACTCACAGTCATATTTTATTAGATGATGTATTGTACATAAAAGGGGTGACAAAGAAGTCATATAAGCTTGATATGTTGACTTTCATACACTACAGCTAATTTATATGATGAAATGCTTCATGAATATATTTCTGTTATAAAAATCCTTTTTATATTAGTGGTACTAATAGCCCAACTTTAAAAAAGAAAAAAATACAATTTATTTACGGACTGTAAAAATTCTAATTGTGATGGGTTTATTATACGGTAATACTTTATGTGGGAAAAAAATCACCTTAATATAATTTATGATATGACATCTACATTTAGTTTAATTTCATGGTATTTTTGACCATCTTTTGGGCTTGTTTGTTTTCTAATTTGAACCCACAGAGTCAGTAAAAGAAATGCATTAATGTTGCTTATTGTGTTGTGAACTGACATAAATAAGAATAACAATAATAAGCATGAGAAGGACTATGATTTATGTATATATGTATATACAGTATATATATACAGTATATATACATATACATATATAAAGAATACTTGTTATTTGAATGTGTTGAGACGTAGAGATGTTCATATTTCTTCTGAAGAGCATTATTTTATTATGTGAAGTGTGGTTTTTTTTGTTTGTTTTGAAGAAAGTTTACATTGATAATAAACACCCCAAAATAACTTGTCTTTTATTTTCTTCAGTAAAAGTTTAGATTAACTCCCTTTAATACCAGATCTAGAGGGTTATTCAGATGTTATTTATCAATAGGTTTAAAATATTACAGCGGGGAAAATAAGTATTGAACACGTCAACCTTTTTCTCAGTAAACATATTTCTGATGGAGCCATTGACCTGAGATTTTCATCAGATGTCAGTAGCAACCCAAGTAATCCATACGTACAAAGAAATCAAGGCAACTGTTCACAAAACAAGTTATATTTAATAAAGTGGAATGACACAGGGAATAAGTATTGAACACATGAAGAAAAAGTGGTGCAAAAAGGCACAGAAAGCCAAGAAACCAACTGAAATCCATTTTAGCCCATTCTTCTATACAAACTGTCTTCAAATCCTGAAGGTTCCGTGGGTGTCTTCTATGAACTCCGAACTTCCGTTTGTTCCATAGATTTTTCAAATGGATTCAGGTCAGTTGACTGACTGGGCCATTTTAGCAGCTTTATTTTCCTTCTCTGGAGCCAGTTGAGAGTTTCCTTGGCTGTGTGTTTGGGGTCATTGTCTTGCTGAAATGTCCACCCTTATTTCATCTTCAGCATCTTGGCAGATGGTAACAGGTTCTTATCAAGGATGTCTCTGTTCATTTGTCCATTCATCTTTCAGTTATATGAAGTCTGCCTGTACCATGTGCTGAGAAACACCCCCACACCATGATGCTCCCACCTCCAAACGTCACTGTTGGTATGGTGTTTTTGGGCTGATATGCAGTGCCATTTCTCCTCCAAACATGCTGTGTGTTGTGGCATCCAAAAAGTTCAGTTTTGGTCTCATCTTACCAGACTATATTCTCCCAGTATTTTACTGGCTCGCCCAAATGTTGTGCAGCAAACTAAACGAGCTTCAGTATGCTTTTTCTTCAGCAATGGAGTCTTGCGAGGTGAGCGGGCATAGAGCCCATGTTGGTTGAGTGCATTACTTTTTTTTTTAAATAGCAGTACCTGCTAACTCCAGGTCTTTCTGGAGCTCTCCACAAGTGGTCTTTGGCTCTTGGATAACTCTTCTGATAATTCTTTTGACTCCTCTGTCAGAAATCTTGCGAGGAGCTGCTGGTCGTGGCCAATTTATGGTAAAATGATGTTCTTTCCACTTCCGAATGATGGCTCCAACAGTGCTCACTGGAACACTCAGCAGTTTAGAAATGTGCCTGTAACCAGTGCCATCATTATATTTTGCAATAATAAGATTGTGAAGGTCTAGAGAGAGCTCTTTGCTTCTACCCATCATGAGTTCTTTGTGGTGTGACAATCTGATATTCACAGACCTTTTTAAAGGCTATCAGTCAGGACTTAACCAGCTGAAATTAATTTGCATTGAGTGGGGCTGTGCATTAACTTTCCTTTCCCCATTCTATTGTGCTGAGCACCAAGCTGGAAGGTGGAAAGTACCTGAAAGTCAGAGGACTGACCCCCAACTGTAGTTTTCACTACCTACAGTAGCTGTGTGGCCGAGGGTCAGTGAAATGAAAATTGGCGCTGCCCCATACACCACATGGTGTCCCACGTGCTTTAACTTGACTGAATGGTGATGGAATGGCTTCCTCAATTCTGATGGATTTCATCTGGTTTCTTGGCTTTCTGTGCCTTTTTGCACCGCTTTTTCTTCATGTGTTCAATAAATATTCCCTGTGTCATTCCACTTTATTAAATATAACTTGTTTTGTGGACACAGTTGCCTTGATTTCTTTGTATGTATGGACTACTTGGGTTCTTACTGATATCTGGTGAAAATCTCAGGTCAATGGCTCCATCAGAAATATGTTTACTGAGAAAAATGTTGATGTGTTCAGTACTTATTTTCCCTGCTGTGTACTGCATACAAAAGAGGTTTCGGTGGCATACGTTTTACGTCTGTGTAAAGGGCTAAGTCACATCACATGAAAGCAGGCAGATTTAGAGAGGCACATGGTAACAGGCAAGGAGATGAAAAAGAAACAAAAGAGATGAGAAGATGTAATTTATGGGTGTATTGAAGCACAAAGAAACAAGGAAGCCGTAAATAAAAAAGTATCAAATTCCTCAAGCATCCTAGGACTATAGCACTGAAACATTAATGTTGCCATTGAGGGTTCACTCATTCAGTCACTCTTATGGATATCGGTACACTGTTAAACCCTGCAGAAACAGCTGGAATAAGTTTCTGGCTGCTGATGAGAAGACCAGAAATGGCTAAACAGACTAAACCTGAGCCACATTTGGCTCCTGATGCACATACATGGTTGTTTTTCAACCAGGATTCCTAGGACCACAAGGGGTTCAGTTGTCCTTGGGAAATTGTTTAAAATTGCAAATAATTTGCGGTTGTTGTGCATGAGTGACTATAGTGCCTCTTCCATGTCAGTAGGTGGTAATATGAATGCAATAATAATGGCTATCATCTTCTTCATGTGTTTTACAGAGCTTAATGACCTTATTAAGACGCGCTAGAGGTTGCAGTGACTAGAACAAAAACAGTGATGGATAAGTATTTGAAGAGGAAAGATTCACTCTGAACTGGCCCCTGTACTGATGGAGCAGCCGCCATGGTGGGGTGCACCAAAGGCTTTGTTAGCAGAGCAAAAGAGAGACGTGAGGCACTCATTGTCCAGACTTTACCAGCAGACCTACTTCCTGTGCCAAATGTTGTCATGCAGATGGTAAATTTTGTAAAGACAAGCTCTGAAAAGCTGCATATTTGCATCTTTATGTGAGGAAAGCAGAGCATAAAACCTTACTGCTCCATACTGAGGTCCGATGGTATTTGCTCAGCACTAAAAGTACTAAATGGTCTTACAATTATCATTATGTAATTACGAACTAAAAGTGTTTTGAGTGATGAGATGTGCTGTGACGGTTTGTGGTTGCTGCCTGTTTTATGGGGTGCCAGTCAGGTCTCTCTCCTGACATGTAAGAGGTTTGTCTTAAGTTGGACAACACACAAAATAAACCATACAAAGGGTGTATGTTAAAAGCACAACATACACCCTACTCACTGAATGAAACAACACAATAATTTATATAATGTAAAACCCACAATGAAAGTTAAAATAACCACCCAACAAATAACTCAGTGTCCCTTACTTCTTTTAAGACGGTCTTCTCAGTCAAACAAAAGCTTTCACCAACAAACAACTCAAAATTCCACTCCAGGTTTTCTTTCTCAGTTTAAACAAAAATTCAATTCTCTCAAAAGTCTAAAACAAACAAAAAAAATCATTTCCAAACAAAAACCAGACTTTTGAGGGAAAGGAAAAATGATCAGAAAGTATTAAAAAAACCCACTGGCTGTAGAAATCTCCAGTCCAGGTTTTATTGTTGCTGACTGGGGTTTGAGTGGTCTGAAATGAGGAAGTGACTGATTGTGGAGGTGAAATGTTTGTCCTGAGTATCAGTTTTGCTTGGTGCCATATGGTGGTTATGCTGCAGAAGGTGAGTAGTATGTTGGTGATTTACTAACCAAACCTAATTTTAACGACTATCTGAGCTTGGCAACCCCAATGCACACAATTCTATTTGTTTCTCTTTTTTCTGCTCCACTCCTCTACTCTCCTGTCTCCTTGCTCTCCCACTCTGGAGTCCAGCACACTCCCTGTGTCACCAAGAGGGTTGACCCAAGTAGGAATGCTTTGACTCTGTTACAGTGCAATGATGCAAAGCTGCTAGCAAGTGATGAATGGAGTGCAAGGTTGGCATATCTGGCAGATATATTTCAGTATCTGAATTAATTGAGCACACAAATGCAAGGCAAAGTTGAAAGCCTGTTTACAAGCACAGACAAAATAAATGGATTCTGTTCAAAAGTACATCTCTTGCAAAAACATCTAGAAAGTGAGAACCTTGACATGTTCCTGCCAAGATCAGCTTTGTATTCATCTAAATAGGGCCAAATTTCACAGAGTGAGTAGAAATTAATTATAAGACTAAACTGTCATCACATAAGCTGTAATAGACTACAATGTGTTGTCTTTTTTCAATGTAAAAAAGGTTCCCCTGCTCAAAAAAGGTTGAAAAACTCTGTGCCAGACAATGCAGATCTGCTTGTTAGACACATGCAGAACAGTGGAAATTCTGGATTCTGGCACGAATCGATGAGCTATTTTTAATTAAAATAATCTTCACTGCAGTCAGTTTCTGCACCGACTTTTGTTCTGATGTTTCAAGACGGAGTCATTACCACATGCGAGCGACCGTTCGAGATCCATGATCCAAAGCATCTACCTTCAATTATATTTTTGTTTCAAGTTCCACTCATGCGAAAGAGGCTCATACTTTTATGTTAGAGACAGAAATGTTTGGTCTCAGAAATAAACTCAAGTAACGGCCCCCTTTAGCATGGGGTTCATTTTAAGCAGGCGAACATTGTTAACATGCAACAATCAAACCAGACTCATTAACGCCTGGCACGTTTCATGAAATTTTGGCAATTCTTGTGTGCACATGTGCATGAAAACATGTTTCATATTTAGGGCGCAGTGACGGAGAGCAGGCATGCTAAGGCTGGGAAAGCTAAATAGTTCAAAATTTGGCAATGCTGCTCTGAAAAATTGCATGAAATCAGCATAAAATAATCTTAGATCAGTTATATATTGATATGGATCAAATTTTATAATCGGAAGCATACAGACTTGAATGTAATAGATAAATGCTAAATGGCTGAGACATGCTGAAGAGTAGAAATGGGTTTGTTCAATAGACTCCAGTACATAACCTGAACCCTATGATAACAACTGCTGAGCATCACTTCCTCTGATAAAATCTAATTATGTTATGAATTAGGAGGGCCGTACGGCGTCCAGCCTCTGTTGCGTGACAGTGTCTCCTTAGCGGAGGTAACTGCTACCCAGGCCTACCTAACACTGTTTATACTCTATGATCCATTTTGAAACATGCAAGCCCCACTTTGCTCTGTTCGCAAACACTGAGGATTTCACTATGTTTACTCTGTATACACAGCAGACAGCTTAAATAAGGCTTCCATGAACGCTGGATCCCCAGAGAGCTGATGGACTAGATTAGACTTTGGCCTGCAACATTGAACTCTTGGCATTTTGTGCCATTTTGACCCAAGCAAGTTTAATAAAATATAAATATTTATGGTACTATGGGTTCTTTGATGCACTCTGAAGCCAAGAATACAATCTGGGCAGAAAGTCATGTTAAAACTGATTTTTTTTTTTTTTTTTTTCTGAAGCCATCAAAATATTCTGTGAAACACTGCAGCGTTTTGTGAAAATGTTTAAATATAAGTACAGCATATCTAATACATAGTACCAAGTAAAAGTAAAAAGACAAAATCCAGGAGAGTCTAGCTAATTTTAAATCATGGATGGTTCAGATTTCTTCACTCTAAATGTTCTCACCTCTCTATATCTAATTTGCCACAACCTGTGTATCAGCTTTGATGGGTACTTCATCTTTAAACGAGAATGTGCTCAACTGAGATGCAGACCCATGATTGTGCAGCCCTATAGATTTAAAACCTTGACTTCTGACCTTTTGACCCCAAACCTATAGTCAGAGGTCTGGGTGATCCTATGTACCAAGTTTAATGACCCTAGCTTTCATTGCTCTTGAGATATAGTTTATATGCCATTTTGACCTCGACCTTTAACCTTGCAATCCCAAAACCAAAGTCAGAGTTCAGTATCCCAAAGTGAATCTGTATACCAAGTTTGGTGACCCTAGCTTTACTCGTTCTATAGTAATGGGGAATAGGGTATGCAAACATTGACTTTTAACCTTTTGACCTCCAAACCTATAATCAGAGGTCAGGATCCAAAGATAAAATTGTGTACCAAGTTTGATGACCCTAGCTGTCCTTGTTGTTGAGATATAGTTTATGTGGCATTCTGACATTGAACTTTGACCTTTTGACCCTAAAAGTATAGCCATAAGTGCTAGTCCCAAGGTCAGTCTATGTTCCAAGTGTGGTGGCTGTAGCATCATTCTCTGTTGAGTTAGAGCATAAACATTGTTGGTTTCAGTTTGTGAAAAAACGCTTACTGCTAGCCTTCGAAGCGAGAGCACACCTCTAATAGCCTCTCTGGCTAAACACTAATTTTATATTTGATTTTGAGATTTTTTTTCTCGGATTTTTCAAGTTATTAAATTTGTTAACACCTTCTTTAGCCTCAGTCCTGGAGACCTGTATGTGTGAATACAGTGGTGTGAAAAAGTGTTTGCCCCCTTCCTGATTTCTCATTTTTTTTGTAGGTTTGTCACACTTAAATGTTTCAGATCATCAAACAAATTTAAATATTAGACAAACATAACACAAGTAAACACAAAATGCAGTTTTTAAATGAAGATGTTTATTATTAAGGGTAAAAAAAAAATCCAAACCTACATGGCCCTGTGTGAAAAAATGACCCCCCCCCCCCCGTTAAAACATAAATTAACTGTGCTTTATCACATCTTTGGACAACTGAGTTCAATTTCTCTAGCCACACCCTGGCCTGATTACTGCCACCCCTGTTCTCAATCAAGAAATCACTTAAATAGGACCTGCCTGACAAAGTGAAGTAGACCAAAAGATCCTCAAACGCTAGACATCATGCTGCAATCCAAAGAAATTCAGGAACAAATGAGAAACAAAGTAAATTAGAGCTATCAGTCTGGAAAAAGTTATAAAGCCATTTCTAAAGCTTAGGGACTCCAGCGAACCACAGTGAGAGCCATTATCCACAAATGGCGAAAACATGGAACAGTGGTGAACCTTCTCAGGAGTGGCTGGCCGACCAAAATTACCCCAAGAGCGCAGTGACAACTCATCCAAGAGGTCACAAAAGACCCCACAACAACATCCAAAAAACTGCAGGCCTCACTTGCCTCAGTTAAGGTCAGTGTTCATGACTCCACAATAAGAAAGAGACTGGGCAAAAATGGCCTGCATGGCAGAGTTCCAAGACGAAAACCACTGCTGAGCAAAACGAACATAAAGGCTTGTCTCAGTTTTGCCAGAAAACATCTTGATGATCCCCAAGACTTAAGCAAAAATACTCTGTGGACTGATGAGACAAAAGTTTAACTTTTTGGAAGGTGTGTGTCCCATTACATCTGGCGTAAAAGTAACACAGCATTTCAGAAAAGGAACATCAAACCAACAGTAAAATATGGTGGTGGTAGTGTGATGGTCTGGGACTGTTTTGCTGCTTCAGGACCTGGAAGACTTGCTGTGGTAAATGGAACCATGAATTCTGCTCTGTCAAAAAATCCTGAAGGAGAATGTCCAGCCATCTGTTTGTGACCTCAAGCGGAAGTGCACTTGGGTTCTGCAGCAGGACAGTGATCCAAAACACACCAGCAAGTCCACCTCTGAATGGCTTAAAAAAAAACAAAATGAAGACTTTGGAGTGGCCTAGTCAAAGTCCTGACCTGAATCTGATTGAGATGCTGTGGCATGACCTTAAAAAGGCAGTTCATGCTGGAAAACCCTCCAATGTGGTTGAATTACAATTCTGCAAAGATGAGTGGGCCAAAATTCCTCCACAGCGCTGTAAAAGACTCATTGCCAGTTATCACAGACGCTTGATTGCAGTTGTTGCTGCTAAGGGTGGCCCAAGCAGTTATTAGGTTTAGGGAGCAATCACTTTTTCACATAGGGCCATGTAGGTTTGGATTTTTGTTCCCCTTAATAATAAACACCTTCATTTAAAAACTGCATTTTGTGTTTACTTGTGTTATCTTTGTCTAATATTTAAATTTGTTTGATGATCTGAAACATTTAAGTGTGATAAACACAAAAAAATGAGACATCATTAAGAAGGCAAACACTTTTTCACACCACTGTACCTCTGTCCGCGTCTGATACTGGTGAGATCCAAATAAAAATATATGAAAAACAAGAATAAGGAAGTGTAGCACACATAGACCCAGGTATGGATGTGTATCGAAGCGCACAAGTCTACATGACTGGGGCTTTATCTCTTTCATCTGTTAAATGGGCACACTATCAAAATTACTGGGGTCCAATTTTAAAACCCATTTGAAAACGCATTTTCTTTCCCTGACTTTAGTTTGAGTATTTTGGTTTTTATCTGTTTTTTTGTTGTTCTATTTTTCTGTTTTGTACTTTGGTCACCATTGGATGATTTTAATTAAGTTTTCTTTTAAGAATATAATTTTACCAAAATTAATCCACAGGTTATGCTGTGTAAAGTGTGTTTCTTATATAAAGTGTAAGTGGTTTCTTGTGGGGGGTGCTTCGGGGGTATAGGGTATTGAGCTTGTAGCTACGAGCTGTCCGGTCTCTATACAACCATTGTGTGAGACTGATTCGTATTGCCAACAATCAGATTAACTATTATCTCAAACAGGTTCATTTTGTCTTCTTGATGATAAACTGATCTTGTTCTTCTATTAAGACAAAATAAAGAGATGTTTCATACCTTTGACATGTTTCGACTGTCACCTGCAGTTTTCTTCAGAAAACGTCGTCTGACATCCGTGGTGTCACATCAGCTGTTTTATCCTTTCCGTAGGCGTGATCGACCTAACCTAGGTGCAGCCAAGGAAAGGAGGGTTTGGTGGCACAGGATCTCATCTTTGTTGTTTGCAGATGATGATGTCCTGTTGACTTCACTGAGCGATGACCTACAGGTCTTGCTGGGATGGTTTGCTACTGAGTGTCAAGCAGCCAGAATGAGAATCAATACATCCAAGTCCATAGTGCTCAGTCAGAAAAGGGTGGATTGTCCTCTCCTGGTTGGGGACGAGGTCCTGCCCCAAGTGGTGGAGTTCAAGTATCTCAAGGTCTTCTTCACAAGTGAAGGGAAAATAGAGCAGGAAGTTGGCAGACAAATCAGAGTAGCATCTGCAGTGACGAGGACGTTGTACCATGTAGTCATGAAGAGAGAGCTGAGCTCTAAAGCAAAGCTGTCAATTTACCCTTCAATCTAAGTTCCTACCCTCACCTATGGTCATGAACTTTGGGTAATGACCAAAAGATTGACATCACGGATATGAGAGGCTGAAATGAGCTTTCTCTTTAGGATTGCTGAACTCACCCTTATAGGTAGGTTAATGAGTTCAGTTATCTGGGAGAGGCTGAGAGAGCCACTGCTCCTCCACATTGAAAGGAGCCAATTGAGGTGGTTTGGGCATCTGATCAGGATGGCTCCTG
The DNA here is from genome assembly GCA_020510985.1 of Pholidichthys leucotaenia. Classification (NCBI taxonomy): domain Eukaryota; kingdom Metazoa; phylum Chordata; class Actinopteri; order Cichliformes; family Pholidichthyidae; genus Pholidichthys; species Pholidichthys leucotaenia. Next base: position 331,636,528 of record CM035841.1, on the reverse strand, counting down.
GATGTCTCCCTTTTGAGGTGTTTTTGGGCACATCCCACTGGGAGGAGACCCTGGGGCATGCCCAGGAAACGCTGGAGAGACTATATCTCCCATGCTGACATGGGAAAGTCTTGGTGACCTCTTTGAAGAGCTGGAAGAGGTGGCTGGGGGAAGGGAAGTCTGGGTTTCTCTACTTGGACTGCTGCCTCCGCAACCCAGATTTCTGGAAAAGCGGTAGAAAATGGATGGATGCTATGTAACCACTAGTGGTGTTGGCAGATTAAAATTTTTGATTGTGATTAATCATTTGGAATGTTGAGTTAATCACAATTAATAACGTGTTAATCACGTGTTTTTCCATTCAGATACTGTGTACCTTAAGATAGTAATTTTTCAAGTTTCTCATACTGTTACAAACATGGGAGTGGACAAATATGCTTTCTTTCTTCACCTGCAGGTTTATTAAAGCTCTCAACATATCCAAAATGACAAAAACTATCCAGAATATTCTCCAGAAAACTCTCAAAAGTACTACTGCATGTGCAAACAACAGAATGCCAGGGCTCAGTAATGCCACTGCAACACAACTCAGCATCCAACCAGCCAGCAGCCACAAATGGAGCTTGCTCTTTCTCCCATAGCAAACATCCACAGCTTTTAAGCAGCTCAACACAAAACAATGGACCTCGTGTGTCACAACAGACACAATTTCCCTTTTAGGAGAAAAATTGTAAACATGAACAAACAACTATCTCGCCCGTGACGTCCCCACTGCACCGCAAAAACGGCGTGGGAGTAAATGGACATTACGAACACAGCTTGAGAAATTTAGACTGGTAGTATGGTACTCAGCTGCTGACAGTTGGACCCAAAGCTGAGGAGTTTCTGTGTCAGCTGCGGTGTCAGTGAGCTACAAAGCACATAGATGTTACACGCAGCTGCTAGCTGGCTAGCTTGCTTCCAAAGAAGAACAACCGACATCTAGGTGAAGTTTTGGAGGAGACTGTGACAATTATCCTGGTGAGAGCTCTGACAGATAACTTTGTAAACTTAAACATGACAGCATTTTGGGGATTTCCATGGCTATAATCCAGCTTGTTTGTAGTGATGGTCTGGATGAATCCGAAGCGCTGGAGCATGTGTCAAAAAAACAGCACAGTTGTTGAGAAACACTGCTTCTGAGGCTTGATTCGGTTGGCCAGAATCATGTGATCAGTGACTCAGCGGTTTTAAAGAAGGGAAGTGTTGGCAGAATTTGTGGTGTGTTTTGGTGGAAATTTTGCAGGAGCGACATGGAGCCAACAAGGAAGAGAGGACGTTCTGCCATGTGGCAATATTTTGAGTTGATTTCAGTCAATCAGGTAGGTTTGGTAGCTTTCTGTTGTTGTTTGTTTTTTGTTTTGTATGTTTTTATTTTATCTGAAAAATATTATCTTGCTCCCTCGCTCCTGCTCTCTCTCTCTCAAATATATAGGTAAGCACATTACAAGGCGACTAGTGTGAAAAAACAATATTTAAATAACTTAATGACAGGGCTGTACAGTTGCGATGTGAAAACTGGTCTCTGCCAAGAATGAATGAACTGACGTAGCACTGGATGGAGGATCCACTCCACTTCTGGGCAACAAGGAAGACTGAATAATACATCTGTATAAACTTGCACTGCAGTTTCTGTGCACTCCTGTGTTATGTCTGTATAATGATGGTCAGAGTCGGAGTTATGCCATGCAATGAACTGACTCTTTCAGTTCAATTCAACTTTATTTATATAGCACCATTTCACAACAACAGTCATCACATAGCACTTTCACTGTAGGGGAAACCCCCACAATTGCAGAAAGACCCCAGCAATCGGTGATCCCCTGTGAGCAAGCGCTTGGCGACGGTAGAGAGGAAAAACTCCCTTTTAACAGGAAGAAACCTCGAGCAGAACCAGGCTCAGGGAGGGGCAGTCATCTGCTGCGACTGGCTGGGGGGTGAGGGGATAGAGAAGACGAAAAGAACAGACATGTAGAGAGCAAACAGCACAATGGGAACTCAATCTATGGGAGAGAACAAACAGATGTTAATGACCAGCAAAAATATTTCATTGAAAGTGAAGAAATGAGTGATGCCCAGTGCATTATTGGAGGTCCCCCGGCTGTTTAAACCTATTAGCAGCATAACTAAGGGAGGGTTCAGAGACACATGATCCCTCCCTAATTCTTAAAAACAGAGATCGAGTCTGACTCCCAAATCCAAATTGGCAGCTAGTTCCACAGGAGAGGAGCGTGATAACTGAAGGCTCTGCCTCCCATTGTACTTTTGGAGATTCTAGGTATTACAAGTAATCCAGCATTTTGGGAGCGTAGCGCTCTGTTAGGATAATAGGGTAGTATCAAATCTTTTAAATAAAAAGGGGACTAATTATTTAGAGCTTTGTAAGTGAGAAGAAGGATTTTAAACTTAATTCTAAACTCTATGGGAAGCCAATGAAGGGAGGCCAGAACCGGAGAGATATGATCTCTCTTTCTAGTACCTGTTAAAACTCTTGCTGCAGCATTTTGGATCAACTGAAGACTTTTTAAAGATGTTTTAGGACAACCTGATAATAAAGAGTTGCAATAATCTAATCTAGAGCTAACAAAAGTGTGGATCAGTTTTTCAGCATCACTCTGAAACAAGATGCTCCTAATCTTGGCAATATTACGCAAATGATAGAAGGCAGTCTTAGAAACGAATTTAATATGTGAATTGAAAAACAGATCTTGATCAAAAATAACTCCAAGGTTCCTCACAGAACTATTAAGAGAAAGAGTAACCACATCCAAACTAAGAGTTTGATTTGGAAAGGTATTTCTAAGGTTTTTTGGACCAACTAGAATGACTTCAGTCTTATCTGAATAGCAGGAAATGAATGAATGAATCTTTATTTCGGATAGATTAAAAGTAAAGATTAAAAGAAAGGAACAGAATAAATACAACAAAGGGGAAAAAAAATCTTACAAGGTCAAATTAAACAATAACTCCTCTGATCATACAGTTCGACATAAGTTAGCCGAAATGGGTGATGGCTGAAGCCGCAGCTTATATTGCCCACCCATATTCCATCCAAGAATTCAAAAGAAAAACAAAACAAGAGTGATTACAATTCAGAACAAAGCTAAGACAAAATGTGACAACAAACTAAGCCACAACACAGACTAGATATGACAGTCCTTATGTGATTTTACATGTCATCTTGTATATATGTCTGGAGTATTTCTTCCTTTAGTTTTTGTTTAAATTGTCCAAGCGTTGTACATGATTTTAATTCAGGTCCAAAAGCATTCCACAATCTGACTCCTTGCACTGAGACACAGTGTTGCTTGGTGGTAGTTCTCACTGAAAGTTTTTGAAATATACATGTTCCTCTGAAATGATATTGTTTCTCCCTTATTTGGAACAACTTTTGGATATTTGCGGGCAGTGATAGATTCTTCACTTTAAACATTATTACTGCAGTTTTAAAGTCAACCAGATCTTTCAACTTGAGAGCTTTTTTTTTCCCCACAATATTTTATTGAACCTTTTTATAAACATAACACAAACAATCAGACACTAACACTAAAGTAATAAAAAAAAGAAAAAATACTAAACACCAACAACCACTAACAAGAACAGGTCTTCAACAATGCTCCTCTGTTTAGTCTAGGCAATCCATTACATAAGTATACATATTATACATTCACCAGTTTGGAATTTACAAGGTCCACACACATCATTCACCTTCTTCTTCAAAAGTTATGTTTAAATTCTTTACATAATCAATGAAAGGTCTCCATATATTCTCAAACACAGTTTCCTTTGATTTCAGTATGTATGTTATTCTTTCTAGTGGAAGGTTTGTTAACATCTGTCTTAACCACTGAGTCACATCTGGTCTATGAGTCTTTTTCCACAATAGTGCAATACATTTTTTGGCGTTAAGCAAACTGAGGTCTATGAATGCTCTTTCACTTTTATTAAAATTATGCTTTTCTGGATACAGACCCAACAAAAACAATTTAGGATTCAATATGATTTGTTTTGAAATTATTTTTTCAATTGTTACCCTCACCTCTTCCCAAAACATTCTAATTTTCCTACATTCCCATAAACAATGAAATAGAGTTCCTTTACTTTCCATACATTTTGTGCACATATCTGGTATGTTTTTGTTATATCTATTTAATTCCACCGGTGTAACATACATCAGCATTAACCATTTAAAATGTATCAATTTAAGACGTACTTTTTATTGATTTGGTTTGAGCTTCTGTACAAGCCAATTCCCATTGTTCCTCTGAAATTTCAATTTGCAGGTCTTCTTTCCAATAATTTAATCTTTTCTGTGAGTTTTCACTTGAAGATAGTGTCACTGAATTATAAAACTCTTAATAATAATACCCTAATACCCTTTCTCTTACTATCTTTCGTCAAAATTTTTTCCAAGGATGAATAAATAGGTCGAGTGAGAGCATTGTTTTGATTTGATCGAAGAAAGTTCCTAAGCTGAAGATATTTTTAAAAAAAATGTGTTCTATTAAGATTAAATTTGATCCTCAGCTCTTCAAAAGACATTATGTTATCTGAACATGACAGATATAAATCTTGAATCTTTTGAATCCCTTTTAAATTCCATACTTTAAATACAGCATCCGCTCTCCCTGGTTTAAAATATTGATTACCCCATATTGGGCTAAATTGTGACAGTAAATGTGGTTCTTTTAAATATTTTTTTAATTTCACACCATATCTTGATCATATGCTTTACAAATGGATTTTTAACTTGTTTCTGTAATTTTTTTGCCGAGTCTGAGTATATGAATACAGGAAGAGGTAAAGGTAAATTGTATGATTCCATTTCAGTCCAGTGAGGGAGATCATTTGATGAAAAATAATATGTCATAGACCTCAGTTGTGCTGACCAGTAATACAACATAAAGTTTGGACATTTCAGACCTCCACGATCAAATGGTAAATATAGTAAGGACAGACGTAATCTAGCCTTCCTGTTGTTCCATATAAATTCCACTAACTTTTTTTTAATTCTTGAGAATAGATCTGAAGGTGGTGGCAAAGGAATGTATTGAAATAAATATTTAGTTAAGTTAGTTTAGTTAAGTTTAAGTATTTTAGGTAAGATATTACTTTTAAGTATATTGATTCTCCCTATCATCGACATTGGTAGTGACATCCATCTCTGAATTAACTCATTAATGTCTGTCATTAAGGCTTCATAGTTGGCACTGGCGACTAATTCTAGCTTAGGCACAATTTGAATTCCTAAATATTTAAACTGATTTACAACATTGAATTGATTTACCTCAGAAGCTGGGTGATTTCTCTGGGTCTCATTTAGCATTAATATTGAAGATTTAGTTTTATTTATTTTATATCCTGATATTTCCCCAAAATTCTTTATTAAGTTCAGCAAGGTCGGGATTGATTTTTTAAGATTCGACATAAACAAAATTATGTCATCGGCATACAGGGAAATTTTATGTTCTGTTGGTCCAACTTTAATTCCATACAGTGGGGCAAAAAAGTATTTAGTCAGCCACCAATTGTGCAAGTTCTCCCACTTAAAAGATGAGAGAGGTCTCCAATTTTCATCACAGGTATACCTCAACTATGAGAGACAAAATGAGAAAAAAAAATCCAGAAAATCACATTGAAGGATTTTTAATGAATTAATTGGTAAATTCCTCAGTAAAATAAGTATTTGGTCACCTACAAACAAGTAAGATTTCTGGCTCTCACAGACCTGTAACTTCTTCTTTAAGAGGCTCCTCTGTCGTCCACTCGTTACCTGTATCAATGGCACCTGTTTGAACTCGTTATCAGTATAAAAGACACCTGTCCACAACCTCAAACAGTCAGACTCCAAACTCCACTATGGCCAAGACCAAAGAGCTATCAAAAGACACCAAAAACAAAATTGTAGACCTGCACCAGGCTGGGAAGACTGAATCTGCAATAGGTAAGCAGCTTGGTGTGAAGAAATCAACTGTGGGAGCAATTATTAGAAAATGGAAGACATACAAGACCACTGATAATCTCCCTCGATCTAGGGCTCCACGCAAGATCTCACCCCGTGGGGTCAAAATTATCACGAGAACGGTGAGCAAAAATCCCAGAACCACACGGGGGGACCTAGTGAATAACCTGCAGAGAGCTGGGACCAAAGTAACAAAGACTACCATCAGTAACACACTACGCCGCCAGGGACTCAAATCCTGCAGAGCCAGATGTGTCCCCCTGCTTAAGCCAGTACATGTCCAGGCCCGTCTGAAGTTTGCTAGAGAGCATTTGGATGATCCAGAAGAGGATTGGGAGAATGTCATATGGTCAGATGAAACCAAAATAGAACTTTTTGATAAAAACTCAACTTGTCGTGTTTGGAAGAGAAAGAACACCATATCTACTGTGAAACATGGGGGTGAAAACATCATACTTTGGGGCTGTTTTTCTGCAAAGGAACAAGGACGACTGATCCATGTAAAGGAAAGAATGAATGGGGCCATGTATCGTGAGATTTTGAGTGAAAACCTCCTTCCACCAGCAAGGGCATTGAAGATGAAACATGGCTGGGTCTTTCAGCATGACAATGATCCCAAACACACCACCCGGGCAACGAAGGAGTGGCTTCGTAAGAAGCATTTCAAGGTCCTGGATTGGCCTAGCCAGTCTCCAGATCTCAACCCCATAGAAAATCTTTGGAGGGAGTTGAAAGTCTGTGTTGCCCAGCGACAGCCCCAAAACATCACTGCTCTAGAGGAGATCTGCATGGAGGAATGGGCCAAAATACCAGCAAGAGTGTGTGAAAACCTTGTGAAAACTTACAGAAAACGTTTGACCTCTGTCATTGCCAACAAAGGGTATATAACAAAGTATTGAGATGAACTTTTGTTATTGACCAAATACTTATTTTACCGAGGAATTTACCAATTAATTAATTATTTTAAAAAATCCTTCAGTGTGATTTTCTGGATTTTTTTTTTTCTTATTTTGTCTCTCATAGTTGAGGTATACCTATGATGACAGTTGGAGACCTCTCTCATCATTTAAGTGGGAGAACTTGCACAATTGGTGGCTGACTAAATACTTTTTTACCCCACTGTAAGTGCAAAGACTGACAAATGGTCACATATTTATCAATAATCGATTTTCTATTTTCTTATCAAAAATATTAACAAACAGGTTATCAATAAGTGTAGCAGTGTGAACTGTGATTCTACTGGGATGTGTTATTGTGGGATATAGACTCATACTGTACATAGAATTCATGAACTCTGTAATTACATTTTGTTGAAATGGATTTAGTAAATCAATATTGAAATCTCCACAAATTGCAACCATTTTCTTACTAGTAATACTATTGTACAGCTCGACTAATTTGTCTCTGAATCTCAATGCAAGTTCCCGGCATTCTATATGTACAACTTATAATTAGATTTTTTGTTTTATCTTGGTCAATCTCAACAGTAACACATTCCAGAATCCCATATAGTGCAAAGGACATTCCATTTACAAGTTTACACCTATACAGGTCATCAATATACAGTGCAACACCACCACCCATTTTTTGAGACCTGTTAATATGAAACATCTGATATCCCTCTATTGCCATCAGAGGAGCCTGCTCTTCATTAAGCCAAGTTTCAGAGATTGCGATAGCTGTAATTTTTCTGTCTAGCTGTTTTAAATAGTCCTGAATCTGTGGAAAGTTTTTGTTAAGACTTCTGCTGTTGGAGTGTATTATTGATAGTTTACCATCTAATTGCACTTGACTTTTGAATTGCTTTTCAGTATAATATTCACAATGATTATGAATATTATTGAAAAAGTGGTTATCAGGATCAATATCATTCCCCATCTCTTGTAGTTTATGTTCAGCATAATGGCATATTTTCAGAGTTTTAATTTCCTCACCCTGTCACATGACTTCCTCCAACTGGGGATAATTGATGTCTACTCAAGTCAGTCATAAGTTTTTTCGTTTTGTTTAGTTTTTGTTTGTTTTTTTTTTTTTAAAGTACATTGACATGGTATGTCACAAAAGAACTATTCTTGCCGTGTGTGTGGATATGGATTATCATAGTCTCTTAATTTTCTTAATCAGTATTCATCTATATTTATTTAAGTCAGTGAGATCTCTGATTATTATGGCCTTTTCTTCCTCAGGTGTTCCATTTAGTTTGATCCAAACTCTATAGTTTCCTGTCCATGTTGCCTGTACCTTATTTTGTCTTTTCAGCATCTGTGCTTGCCGTGTTATTTCAGCATTAGCCTTTGTTAAATGTTCATTGAGGTAAACTTCTGTTCCCCGTAGCTTTCTGGCCTGCCTCAGTATGTCATTCTTTTACCCTTCTGTTCACAAAGTGCATCACGATTGATTTCTTTGTTTTATTATCTTTTCTGGGTAAAGTATGACAGGCTGAAATTGCATTTACTTCAACCTTTATATTTCTGCTTTCAAGGAAACTGAAGCACTTGGTTTTCCAGGGAGACTGATTCACTTAGGGGAGCCTCCTCACCTCTCATTCCTGCTGTAACATTGGCATATGATTGATATTTAATGTCTAGTCCACTTATAATTAGATCATCCATACGAGAGTATTGTTCAAAATCCTTGATGCATCGCTCCAAGTCTGCAGTTTTTTTGTCTTTTCCTTAATGTTAATTTCAATTCTTGGACTTCTTCCATTAGCCCTAATAGTTTAAGCTGTTGATTGGCCACTTTGGTCAGTTCTTCTGACAAGAAGTTCAGAGATTTTTTGATCTCTTCCATTTCCTCCTTCTTTGGTGACATTTTTACTGACTTGTTGATAATAAAACAATCTCTGCTGCTGTCGCCTGTATCCGATCCGATCGACCTTGAATTCAGCTGGGACCTCAACTAGCCCCCTCTGCTGCTAGTCCTGCTGCTTACCGCCGCTGCAATTGAGCTCCTGTCCAGCCGGAGTGCCGGTAGCTCCTCCACCGAGCCCCGCCGCCCACCGCCGCTGTAGTTGAGCGCTGATTCTGCTCCTGTCCAGCTGGGGTCCCGGTAGTTCCTCCACTGAGCCCCACCACCTACCGCCGTCTTCCTCAGTAGTTCCTCCGCCAAGCCCTGCCGTTGTAACTGAGCTCCGATCCAGCTTTTATCCAGCTGGGGCCCCGGCTGCTCCTCCACTGGTCCCGTCTCCTACCGCCGCTGTAGTTGAACTCCGATCCAGCTCCCTTCCAACTGTTGCCTCAGTTAGTTCTTCCGGCGAGCCCCAATCACAAGATTCTAAGAGTCTGTGCGGGAGGCTCAGCCGTCATCTACCGGGCCAATGCCGGGTGAGTGAGACCGGCATCACAAGTCATCCAAGCTTTGATTTCCTTAAGACAGGCTTCTAACTTGGCTAATTGATTACTATCATCTGGCTTCATTGACAGGTATAATTGTGTGTCATCTGCATAACAATGAAAATGTATACAGTGCTTTCTAATAATGTTGCCTAACGGAAGCATATATAAACTAAAAAGAGTAGGGCCTAGCATAGATCCCATTAAGTCCAACATAGTGTTCTAATCTATCAAAAAGAATATTATGATCGATCGCATCAAAAGCTGCACTAAGGTCTAAAAGGACAAGTATAGAAACAAGTCCATTATCAGATGCGATAAGGAGGTCATTAGTGACCTTCACTAAGGCTGTTTCAGTACTATGATGGATTCTAAACCCAAATTGAAACTCTTCAAATAAACCATTTCCCTGCAAGTGGTCAAATAATTGTGTAGCAACAACTCTTTCTAAGATTTTTGAAATGAAAGGCAGGTTACAGATTGGTCTATAGTTAGCTGAAACTCCTAGATCCAGCATTGGCTTTTAAGTAAGGGTTTAATTACAGCAGTTTTAAAAGCCTGCGGTACGTGGCCTAATGTTAATGAAGAATTGATTATTTGAAGAATAGAACTACCAATAAATGGGAAGACTTCTTTAAATAACCTGGTAGGAATGGGGTCTAAAAGACAAGTTGAAGGCTTGGATGAGGAAATTATTTCATCTAACTCTAAAAGGTTAATTGGAGTAAACTCATCCAAACAGATATCAATTGAAGGAACTGTAGTAGTTACTGTATTTACGTTAACGGTGGGAAGAATCTGACTGATTTTATCTCTGATAGATGAAATTTTATTATTGAAAAAGTTCATAAAGTCCTGACTAGTAAGCTCTAAGGGAATGCTAGGATTGACAGAGTCCTGACTCTTTGTCAGCCTGGCTGCAGTGCTGAAAAGAAACCTGGGATTATTCTTGTTCTCTTCTATTAATGCGGAATAATAACTTGTTCTAGCTTTTCTAAGAGATTTTTTTTTTATAAATTAGAAGATGATTTCTCCAAGCTAAATAGATTTCATCTAATTTCGTGGAGTGCCATTTTTTTTCAAATTGACAAGTCTTCTGTTTTAAGCTACGAGTTTCTGTGTTGAACCAAGGAGTTAGAAATCTCTGATTAGACTTTTTCTTTTTTAAAGGGGCCACCATGTCTAGAGTCTGATGCAGAGAAGCTGTAACACTCTTTGCCATGCTATCAATTACAGAAGGGGCAAGCTCTCCATAGCTTATCTCCGTTGTGTTGACACATGGCATTGAGGAAACAATCTGCATAAATTTGGTAACAACATCATCTGAGAGGCATCTACTGTAGTAATATTTTTCTTTAGGAGCCAAATAGTTAGAAATAGTAAAATCAAAGGTTAACAGACAATGGTCTGACAGTACAGGGTTATGAGGAGACACTACCAGATTTTCTATTTCTATGCCATATGTCAGAACAAGGTCCAACGTGTGGTGGAGATAAGGGGTAGAATTTCCTACTTTCTGAGAAAACTCCATTGAGTCTAATATTGAATTAAATGTCATATTAAGGCAATCACCATCTACATCTACATGATTATTAAAGTCCCCTACTATAATTATTCTATCTGATTTAACCACTAAATCAGCTAAGAATTTGGCAAATTCAGGTAAAAACTCTGAGTAGGCTGAGAGAGGATGATAAACTATGGCAAATAAAATTGGGTTTAACCTAAAACTGCTAAAATGCCCAATACTGAGGACCAGACACTCAAAGGAATTATAATGTGGCGTAACATTATGTAGCTCACATATTCCTTGGCAGAGACCCAGACATGAGGGAACTTTGAGCTCGCAGTGTGTATTGACATCACGCCTCAAACGGACATTGAGTCTGGACCCCCTGCGGACTAGAGAAGAAGTGAGAAGATCTGAGAGTGCACCTGAAGAGACTGTCTGACTCCTAGGGTCAGACAGAGAAGCCGAGAGGACAATAGGGGGATTAGATATGAATGGAATTCTGTGTTTGATGTGAATGTGATTTGTGTCTGATGTAACAGTGTAAAGGTATGTGGTTTACCTCAGCTCGCCCTCTTCATTCCCTGACTGAGAGAGGAGCTGTAGGACTTGAGATGGAATAAACCAATACTGAAAAATCATTCAGTCTCCTCATTTCAAGTTTCCTACATTGGTGACCCACATGTGAGAAATATGGAGAGGCTTGGAGGTCGTCTCTCCGACTCCGAACCTGATTCACCGGAGACCGCCCGCACCGGCGTAAACTCCATTAGACTCCCCGAGTTCTGGCAAGAGGACCCGCACTCATGGTTCCAGCACGTGGAATCACGGTTCGTGCTTAACGGGGTAGCAGAGGATGACGTTAAGTTCCACAATGTCATCGCAAGACTCGACAGCCGCACAGCCCGGTGTGTGCGGAGCCTGGTGCAGCAGCCGCCCGCTGCTGGCAAATACGACGCCCTGAAAGCCGCCCTCATTCGGAGCTTTGTGCCATCAGCCGAGGTGAGGGCCAGAACACTCCTGGACCTGCGCGACAGAGGAGGACGCAGGCCGACCGTCCTCATGGAGGACATGCTGCAGATGATCGGGGCAGACAATGATGCGTTTTTATTTAAGCACATCTTTTTGAGGACCCTTCCAGCGCACATGAGAGGCTCCCTGTCCAGCATGAGGAGTGTGGACCAGCAGGACTTCCGCGCGCTGGCTTTGGAAGCGAAGCGGCTTCTGGACGCATGTGGCGAGCAGGAGACGGCAGCGGCAGCAGCAAACCTCAGCGCGGCAGCCCAGGGCGATGGAGAACCGGTGGCAGCAGAGCCGACCCCAACGACAACGGCGGCAGCGCGGTCCCGGAACAGAGGAGAGGACGAGATGTGCTTCTACCATCGACGATTTGCGCACAAGGCTCACAGATGCATCCCGCCATGCAACTTCAGGAAGCAGGGAAACGCAAGAGCCGGAGGTCGTTAGCAGCTTCGACCCTCGGCGAACGGAACAAGCTGCTCTACCTGACGGACGCGAGCTCCGGACGGCAATTCCTCGTTGACACCGGAGCACAGAGGAGTTTCATCACCGCAACCTACGTGGACCGAGCGGCCGGTCCCCGCGGAGATGGAGCAACAGCCGCAAACGGCTCGTCGATCAAGACGTTTGGAGAAAGAACTCTGCGCCTGTCCTTGCACGGCCGCAGCTATGAATGGACCTTCATAGTAGCGGCGGTGAGTTTCAACATGTTGGGCGCCGACTTTTTGTGCTCACATGGCTTGTTGGTAGATCTGACTAATAGACGCTTGGTTAATGCACTCTCTTTTTGTTCTATTCCCTGTGCAGCGCGAGTGTCCCCGCCGTCAGTACAGACCAATGCCGCCGCAGCAGGAGGTAAGTTCCACACTCTCCTAAACCAGTTCCCAGCACTCACAGTTCCCACGTTTTCAGCTAAGGTGGCGAAGCACGGGGTGGACCACTTTATAACCACAAGTGGCCCACCGGTTTTTGCGAAGGTTCGGCGCTTGGATGCAGCTAAGCTCTCTATTGCGCGTGAGGAGTTCGCCAACCTGGAAAGGTTGGGCATAATTCGCCGCTCGAAGTCCGCTTGGGCTTCCCCCCTCCACATGGTCCCTAGGGCGGACGGCTCGTGGAGACCGTGCGGCGATTATCGCAGGTTAAACAATGCCACAGCGCAGGACCGCTACCCAATTCCGCATATCCAAGATTTTTCGGTGCATTTGGCCAAGGCGCGAATTTTTTCTAAAATAGACCTGGCCCGCGGTTTTCATCAGGTCCCGGTCCGACCAGAGGACATTCCCAAGACAGCGGTAATAACACCTTTCGGTCTTTTTGAATTTTTACGCATGCCTTTTGGCCTTAAAGGCACTGCGCAAACCTTCCAACGCATGATGGATGCCGTTTTGCGCGACCTCCCTTTTGTTTTTGTCTACTTAGATGATATTTTAGTCGCCAGCGCCTCTGAGAAGGAACACGAAAGTCACCTCAGAACTGTTTTTCAGAGGTTGGGAGCGCATGGGTTGATAATCAACCCAGCCAAGTGCCATTTCGGCGCAGCACAGATCGATTTTTTAGGGCACCGCGTCTCCCCAGAGGGTGCAGTTCCGCTGCCCTCCAAAGTACGCGCAGTGGCTGAGTTTCCCCAGCCACAAACGGTAAAAGCGTTGCAGGAATTTTTAGGTATGGTAAACTTTTACAACCGTTTCATACCTCACGCGGCGCAGCTCATGCAACCGTTGTATGTCGCGCTAAGAAAACAGAAGCCCTCCAATGCGATTGAGTGGTCCCCGGAGCGGGAGCGCGCATTCACTGAGGTTAAGAAAGCACTAGCGAACGCAGCACTGCTGGCTCACCCTGACCCGGCAGCCCGAATAGCGCTAACCACAGACGTGTCAGATGTGGCCATAGGAGCCGTGGTAGAACAGCAAGTCGCCGGGGCTTGGCAACCACTCGCTTTTTTTAGCAGATCCCTACATGATGCTGAGCAAAAATATAGTGCGTTTGACAGGGAACTGCTAGCGCTCCACCTGGCCATTCGCCATTTCCAGTTCTGGTTGGAAGGGCGGCGTTTCACCGCGTTTGTCGACCACAAACAGTTAACCTTTGCAATGTCCAAAGTCTCTGAACCATGGTCAGGCCGACAGCAGAGGCAGCTGGCCGCAATTTCAGAATTCACCACCGATATACAACACATAGCCGGTAAATTTAATGTGGTGGCGGACTGCCTCTCGCGAGCGGTAACAGCGCCTGTCCGCGCGGATGGGGGCTGTAGCGCCGTAGACGCGGAGCGCGGTGGCAGCGCGGACGCGCACGCGGCTCCAGTGCACGTAGGGATAGATTACGCGGCCATGGCAGCAGAGCAGGGTGAGGACACAGACGTGCGCGCGCTCCTGTCTGGACCAACAGGGTTAAGGCTGGAGAACGTAAGTTTACAAACCGGTTCACCCCCGCTTATTTGCGATGTATCCACCGGGCAACCTCGCCCAGTGGTACCAGCCACGTGGCGCCGTCGTGTTTTTGGCGCGGTGCACTCCTTAGCACACCCGGGAGTATGCACTTCGGTGAAAATGGTAGCAGAGAAGTTTGTTTGGCCGAGCCTGCGCAAGCACGTGAAGGAATGGGCGAGAGCCTGCATGTCCTGCCAGCGAGCCAAAGTTCACAGACACACAAAAGCCCCTTTAGAACCTTTCCACATCTCGGCTAAGAGGTTTGATCATGTGCACGTAGATCTAGTGGGACCCCTGCCGCCCTCGCAGGGGTTCACACATCTCCTGACAATGGTGGACCGGACCACGCGTTGGCCGGAAGTGGTCCCATTGCAGTCTACCACAGCAGCAGAGGTAACTTGCGTTTTTTTAACAGCCTGGGTAGCGCGGTTCGGAGTCCCGTCGGACATTACGTCCGATAGGGGTCCGCAGTTTGTTTCAGAGCTATGGTCAGCCATGGCCAGCGGCTTAGGGGCAACAGCCCATCGCACCACTGCTTATCACCCACAGGCCAACGGTTTATGCGAGCGTTTTCACAGGTCGTTGAAGGCAGCCCTCAGAGCGTCGCTCATGGATACAAATTGGGTAAACAAACTGCCATGGGTTTTATTGGGGTTGCGTTCGGCACCCAAGGAGGATTTAGATGCCTCACCTGCTGAATTAGTGTTTACTCAACCTCTCAGGCTGCCAGGAGAATTCCTGCCAGCCCATGCAGCACCCGAGCGCCCCCCGGTGCGGGGACCTCTACGCGGCACGGGGGCAGAAATGCTCCCGGGCCCCGCTCATCACACGTTTCCGTGGGTTTTTGTTCCCAAGGCTTTGCAAAACGCAGAGTTTGTTTTTGTCAGGCACGACGCCCAGCATCACAGCCTCCGCCCACCTTACGATGATCCATTCCGAGTGCTGGAAACCGGGGAGAAATATTTTGTACTGGACTTGGGGGGCAGGAAAGAGACAATCAGTGTTGACAGATTAAAGCCTACTTTTGTGTTACGTGACGAACCTGTACGGCCGGCGGGAGCGCCTCGACGCGGCAGGCCTCCCAAGGGACAGCCCCTAGTTCCCCAGCAGGGGGTAAATAACCCTTCTCCCCCTCATTCCACAGGCGCACCGCAGGACGGCACAACACAGGCTGCGAAGCCTGCGTTCAGCAGATTCGGGAGGAGATTGAAGCCTAACCAACGGGCAGAGTGATGTGTATTTTGATCAACCCGTGTAAATTGTGCTGTAGATCCTGCAAAAGGGGGGGGTGATGTAAGGGTGTAATGTGTATGACTGCCCATTATGGACATGAAGTCGGTGTGTGTGTCCATTCTTGACATAGTGTGTATGACTGTCCATTATTGACTTAAGGTTGGTGTATGATCGTTCTTGGGCGTTTCGGGGGGAGTGATGTGGCGTAACATTATGTAGCTCACATATTCCTTGGCAGAGACCCAGACATGAGGGAACTTTGAGCTCGCAGTGTGTATTGACATCACGTCTCAAACGGACATTGAGTCTGGACCCCCTGCGGACTAGAGAAGAAGTGAGAAGATCTGAGAGTGCACCTGAAGAGACTGTCTGACTCCTAGGGTCAGACAGAGAAGCCGAGAGGACAATAGGAGGATTAGATATGAATGGAATTCTGTGTTTGATGTGAATGTGATTTGTGTCTGATGTAACAGTATAAAGGTATGTGGTTTACCTCAGCTCGCCCTCTTCATTCCCTGACTGAGAGAGGAGCTGTAGGACTTGAGATGGAATAAACCAATACTGAAAAATCATTCAGTCTCCTCATTTCGAGTTTCCTACAATAACATGTTTTTTGATTTACATTAACTAGTAATTTGGAATGTAAATTGTTGCTGCTCCTCCTCCACGACCAGAACTTCTGGGATTTTGACAGTTTAAATAACCAGAGGGAGTTGATTCATTCTTTATTGAAGAACACAGAACCATATACACTCTGGTCGTAGCCCGCCTGATGTCACACCAAGTGCGGGTACAAAAAGACACACACTACACACTCACTACACATCATTCCCCTCCCCCTTACAAAAGTGTAAAACACATACACACAATTCAAACCCACCCCAATTTAGGACCCAAATCATACACTAAGGGAAATAGCGGGGAAACAGCCTAACATATTCACCCAAAACAACTAAAATCAGCGTTGTTTTTTATAATAAATACACAAAATAATCCCCAAATAACACACATCCTCTCATGCACACCAGCAGAGTATACATACATATTTACATTTCAACATTTAAGTTACGTCAATGTCCGTTGGCAGCCAGGGGTAAAACCAACTCGAAGGCCCAGGACAGCCCCAAACCATCCACTCCCCTGGCCGCTGAAGATAAGACCGGCTCGGAGGCCCCAGGCAGCCCCACGACATGTGCACCTGTGGCCGCCATCTGCCCCCGGGATAAAAAACAATCTCTCCTGCCATAACGTCCCTCTTCACCGCCAGCTGCATCACTCCTCGAGACCCACCATGCTGCTGTCCCACACACCATCCCTCCGTGCTCGTCGGTCTGCTCCCGACTGCCTTCAACACCACTATCATGGCTCCAAACACTCCGGCCCCCCGTGGCCGAACTCCAGGGAGACCCGAAGCCTGCTCGTCGACGCCACTCTCTGCCTCAGGCGCCTCGCCGTAACACCCAGCAGCCTCATCCAGGGCACTGTGCCGTGCTGCCTCCTTGTCTGGCTGCTGCTGCTCACTCCTGGGGCTCACAGCATCGCCTTTGCCTGCATTGTTTTCGACCCAGGCACCTCGCTGCTGCTCCCAGCACCCTTGTTCCAGGCGCTCTGCTGCGCTGTCTCCATGCCCGGTCGTAGTTGCTCTCCCTCGGGGCTCTCAGCTTCACTCTGGTCGGCGTCACTCTCTGACCTGGCCGTTTCATCATTGCTCTCGGCACCCTCGTCCAAGGTACTCCGCTGCGCTTCCTCTGCACCCGGCTGTTGCTGCTCCGACTCCCACGTACTGAGCTTCTCGGCTGGCTTGCCGTCTTCGGTGACCGGGGGCTCCCCCACTCGTGGCCCCAGTTCTACCTCGAAGTCTAGCTGGTAGCTCATAGCTTGGTTTTGGCACGCACCTAGCTTTGTGGCTAACTTCCCCATAGACACTGACTGAGCTGCTAGCTGCTCCCAGCTAACTAGCTTAGCCACTCCTGGCACCAACAGCTCCATTACCTGCAGCTTTGTGGTCCTCGTATGCTCAGCAAACTATTCGGCCAGCTGCTCGACAGCATCCTCATAGTACTCCGTTTCACCCACCGTACCGAGAATTCTTCAGCCTTTCACGCCGAGATGGTGGGCCAGAAGTGCTCGCCGTCGTCTCCCATTGAGTCTACTTAAGCCCAGTGCAGCGATGTAACCCTCGAACATGGCCAGCCAGTTTGGCCACAGGATCGCTGGCTCTCCCGTGTACTCTAGAAACGGTGATAGTGGTGGAGGTAGCCCGTACGCTCCCATAATTTTTCTCCTCGTCGCCAAATGTTATGTTTGTGTAATGATGGTCAGAGTCGGAGTTATGCCATGCAATGAACTGACTCTTTATTGAAGAACACAGAACTATATACATTCTGGCCGAAGCCCGCCTGACGTCACACCCAGGGCGGGTACAGCAACACACACACTACACACTCACTACATATCATCCTGCATCGTCAGTTCCATGTGAGAGGATTTTCTCTGAGGCAGGAGAAATCCTCTCGGTGAAGAGAAACAGACTCAGCCCACGCACTGTGGAACAAATCCTTTTCTTGAATAAAAACGAACTAGAATAATCATATCTGCATTATGTGTTCATGTTATCAGTTCATAAACATTTACACTGCCAAGTTCCTAAGCACTTTCCCAGTTCACAAGCACTTCTATCCCCAGGTAAAAAAAAAAAAAATACTCTACCTATAAGTTACTGTTGTGGAGAGTGTGGGAAATGATGAGGCCAGTTTACGAACAGACGAAATTTATTAACACTCTCTCATCCTTCATACACAGAAAAGCATGAAAGCATTCAGGCACGGTTCTCCTTTATAACTCCACCGCTCATCTCACATCTGCGTGACATTCCACATCACACTGCATGACATCCAACATCACAATACATTCACCCTTAAACCCCCCGTCCACTGTTTACCCTCTGCTTCCTGACTGAGACGCTGTCTGACTCACTCAAGTCTCTACCCTCTACAATATGCATTTTGTGTCTGCTACACCACCACCCCCCCAGACAGAGTTTCAGTCGGCACGTCTTTTGGGCTTCAGTCTCCTCCCATATCTGCTGTAACGGGGGTCTCTGTGCCAGCGGGGGGCTGCTGGACGTGTGTCTGACTGCGGGTGGGCCATGGCGGGGGGGGGGGGGGGACCGCTTTGCCGGTGTGGCTGTCCTGGTGAATCGTTTGCCTGGGGAGTTCTCAGTGGGGGTCTTCCACGCCGAGGGGCCCAGGCCAGCAGCACTTGCTCGTCCGCCACTACAAAGGCGGGCTTAAGTCTGTCTATGCATATTTTCTCCCGACGCCCCCCCAAGTCTAGCAAAAAATGCTTGTCCCCTGTTTCCAGCACTCTGAACGGGCCATCATAGGGTGGGCGCAATGGCGAGCGGTGGGCGTCGTGTCTGACGAACACGAACTCTGCGTTCTTCAAAGTTTTTGGCACAAAAGCGCGTGGAAAACAGTGGTGGGCCGGGCCGGGCAGCGTGCCTGTGTCTGCACTACGCTGCAACGCTGAGACGGGCAGCTGTCCGGCGCGGGATTATCTGGCAAAAATTCCCCGGGCAGCCGCAGTGGCTGAGAAAAAGCCAGCTCAGCCGGGGAAGCCTCCAAATCCTCTTTTGGTGCGGAACGCAACCCCAATAAAACCCATGGCAACTGGTCAACCCAATTTGCATCCGTCAATGAAGCCCTGAGTGCTGCCTTCAGTGACCTGTGAAAACGCTTGCATAACCCATTTGCCTGTGGGTTGTACGCGGTTGTGCGATGAATTGCAACACCTAGGCTGCGGGCCATCGTGGACCAAAGTTCGGAAACAAACTGAGGGCCCCTATCGGACGTGATGTCCGACGGGATTCCAAAACGCGCCACCCATGTTGTCAAAAAAGCGTGCGCCATGTTCGCGGACGTGGTTGCCACCAGCGGGACTGCTTCTGGCCAGCGTGTGATGCGGTCCACCACTGTCAGAAGGTGCGTGCACCCCTGCGATGGTGGGAGGGGGCCTACGAGGTCCACGTGAACATGGTTGAATCTTTTAGCCGGTATACTAAATGGCTCCAAAGGAGCCTTCGTGTGTCTGTGCACTTTGGCTCGTTGGCACGCTACGCAGGCTGCCGCCCACTCTTTCACTTGTTTCTGCAGGCCTGGCCACACAAATTTCGCTCCCACCATTTTGACTGACGCGCGCACTCCTGGGTGCGCCAAAGCATGAACTGACTCAAACATGTGGCGGCGCCACGCGACCGGACCACCGGGCGCGGGCGTCCCGTGGAGACGTCGCAGATTGGGGGGGGGGGGGGGGGGCTGCCGTCTTGCAGTACTGTGCTCTCCAGCCTTAACCCTGTTGGTCCAGACTGGAGCGTGCGCACATCCGTATCGCTAATCTGCTCTGCGGCCATGGCTGTATAATCTATCCCTACGCAGACCGGAGCCATAACCACGCGCGAGAGGCATTTCGCCACCACATTCAGTTTACCTGCTGAATATCGGTCGTAATCTCCGAGATCGTGGCCAGCTGTCTCTGCTGCCAGCCCGACCATGGCTCCGAAACCTTGGCCATCGCGAATGACAGCGGCTTGTGGTCCACGAACGCGGTGAAGCTGCACCCTTCCAGCCAGAACTGGAAGTGGCGTATGGCCAGGTGGCGAGCCAGCATCTCCCTGTTCCTGTTCCAACTCCCTGACATTCCACATCACACTGCATGACATCCAACATCACAATACATTCACCCTTAAACCCCCCGTCCACTGTTTATCCTCTGCTTCCTGACTGAGATGCTGTCTGACTCACTCAAGTTTCTACCCTCTACAATATGTATTTTGTGTCTGCTACACTGTATATAAAAAAGTACCTGCCCACTGGTTAATTACATAAACATAGGAGGCAGGGACCTTACAGCACAAGCATACTCCCAGGCTATTCTAAGATTGTGTTGTACATTAATATATGTTTTTATTATGCTTACAAACATCAAAGGGAGCTCACACTATGGCACATGTTTGACCAAGGACAATTTATTCATCAAAATTATTTACCATTATTTCTAAACTCCCCCCAAAAAACATGTTCGAAGTACCATGACGATAGCCCGTTACCAGACAGAATTGTCACGTAATAATAAACAGAAGCCCTGAACTCTAGTGGGAAACCATAAAGCAGTTCACTTTTGGCCACCAGATGGTACCAAAGAGGACTGTGTTGAAAAGCTTCAAGTAATGAACCCTTTTCAGATACAAGCTTCAGTGCTTGAGAAAGCTCCATTTGTCCATCACTACTTGTTTGACTTCACAATGTCTGTATGGTGTGGCCAGTGTTGACGGCTACAGAGCTAAGCCATACGGAGTGCCGCGAGGCCAAAAAAGGTACTGTTCATGCTTTCTGCCGTTAACTGCCATTAACCATGATCACAAAATTTGTCGCTGTTAATGGGCAATTAACGCAATAACGCCAGCACCACTAGTAACCACCTTTCCTGTAAACATCAGCAGTTTAATCCCACACCATCCTGTGATGGGTGTGAGGGATTTTGTTTCTTCTGTCTGACCAACCAATGAACCTGTTCTTTTGGTTTAAAAAAAAAAAAAAAAAGCTGTGTGTATCAAGCTGTGGGATAAGAATACAACATATTTTTCTGGAAAATATCTACACTACCGTTCAAAAGTTTGGGGTCACTTAGAAATTTCCTTATTTTTGAAAGAAAAGCACTTTTTTTCAATGAAAATAACTTTAAACTAATCAGAAATACACTCCATACATTGCTAATGTGGTAAATGACTATTCTAGCTGCAAATGTCTGGTTTTTGGTGCAATATCTACATAGGTGTATAGAGGCCCATTTCCAGCAACTATCACTCCAGTGTTCTAATGGTACAATGTGTTTGCTCATTGCATCAGAAGGCTAATGGATGATTAGAAAACC
This sequence comes from Pholidichthys leucotaenia, assembly GCA_020510985.1. NCBI lineage: Eukaryota > Metazoa > Chordata > Actinopteri > Cichliformes > Pholidichthyidae > Pholidichthys > Pholidichthys leucotaenia. The sequence continues at coordinate 331,615,090 of CM035841.1, read as the reverse complement.
CTTGTGCAATCATGTTAGGTCTGCAATGCTGTAATTGCTGCAAATGGAGGATTCTTTGACGAAAGCAAAGTTTGAAGGAAAAAATTATTATTTCAAATACAAATCATTATTTCTAACCTTGTCAATGTCTTGACTATATTTTCTATTCATTTTACAACTCATGGTGGTAAATAAGTGTGACTTTTCATGGAAAACACAAAATAATTGTCTGGGTGACCCCAAACTTTTGAACGGTAGTGTATGTCTTGTAGAAGTTATCACTTAGATATTGTAGACCACGTAGCTATAATGTGTTCTTTGGTTTGACTTTTATTTTATTTGATGTTTCTGACTAAATAGTGTAACGTCAGTATTCACACATTTAGAATGATTTTCTCTATTTCAAACTTTTCTAACAAATATGATTAGAGAACTCCTATTTGCACCAGATTTGCATAAAATCTCAAACCAAGTGAGAAATAAAGGGCATGAACAACTTCTAATCTCACCACGAAGCCGCATTCCCCGAATACCAACTATTATCTGCAACGCGGTCATGCGGCTCATTCACGGAACGGCAGGCACATGACTTTCCTCCTGCCTGGCTGATCTCTAAGGGCTGAAAAGAAGCCTCCATTAACACGAACTTTCACTGATCCAGGAGCAGACCTGCCTTCTGGAATCTTGGTGTCTTCTCGGCTTGATCCGTTTTGAGATCAGCGCAAACTTCCTGCTGTCTGACTGTCACATGACCCGCTAGTGTTGGGCTGCAGCGCGGAAGAAGAAGCTGCAGGTTGGTGGGGGGAGATCGAAATAAAAACTTCTACAAGCTGCACGGAAAACTGACGGGAGCTGATTTTTTTCTTTTTTTTTGGACCGACACAGACTCTGCAGAACATGCTGGAATCGTCAGGAAAGTGTGAGTGAGGTATGACTTATGAAGTGTCTGACCAGACGGCTGTGCATGGAGGAAGCTGTTTGAGAAGGAGGGAAATTAAGGGTTTAAACATCTCTAAAATATCCTGACAGTAGGTGGCATATTATCACATACTTCCTGCATTAAAATGTGGGCAGTGAATAAAATTGTGATATATATATATTTTTTTTAGCAAAATCCTTTGTCTTGGTCTCACCAAACAACACAGAGGTGGGGAGTAGTTTTGTCTCAAACCAGTATTTTAATTTACTGTTTTCTCATAATAAATATGGAATTTTTGCAGACATTGTCACATTTTCCATGATTTACTCTCAAAAGTGCAACTTTGTTCTTGCAAATTTGTGACTTTTTCCCTCTTACAGTGCATCCGCAAAGTATTCACAGTGCTTCACTTTTTTCCACATTTTGTTATGTTACAGCCTTATTCCAAAATAGATTAAATTCATTTTTTTCCTCAAAATTCTACACACAATACCCCATAATGACAATGTGAAAAAAACCTGCAAATTTATTAAAAATAAAAAAACTAAGAAATCACATGTGACATAAGTATTCACAGCCTTTGCCATGGAGCTCAAAATTGAGCTCAGGTTCAGGTTCCTTTATTTGTACCCGTAGGTAGATTTGTTTTGCAGTCAGGTGACATCCATATTTACAAACCACAATTACATTCAACATGAACACAAAACACAGGCACACATGAAGCTGACTATAAACATGATAAAAGTACTCAAGGCTCCATCAGTCAGGACATAGGACAAAGAGATAAGAGAAAAAACAGATAAGAGAGAAGGGTCATATTAGAAAGTTAAAGACTAGTCAAAAAGGTTAAAGACACAAAAGTCTAAAACCCAATAAAAGATTTAGAACCCCAATAAAAAACCTACAAAAATAAGTAAATATAAAAGCAAATTAATAAATAGGTAACTAAATTATGTGCAATATATTGTTACATCTTGTTCAGCTCTTTAACAGCAGCAGGAACAAAGCTGTTTTTGTAGCGCTGGGTTTTACTTTTTGGGACAGCAAACCTCCGTCTGGAGGGAAGAAGCTGAAAGTTGCAGTGCAAAAGGTGGTACTCATCATTTAAAATGGAGGTAGCAATCCTCTGTATCTGTCTGGTGTACAGGGATGTCAGGCTCAGCTATGACTCACCAAGCAAATGACTGGACCATCTAACAACCTGATCCAAGGATTTCCTCTGTTTCAGTTTTGTCTGACCAAACCATGACACTAAAGAAAAGGATAAAACAGATTCAATAAAAGCCCGATAAAACATTGTCATTATGGTTCGGTCAGTTTGGAAGTGTGCAAGTTTCCTTAAACAATGCAAATGTTGCTGACCCTTTTTGCACACCCTTTCACAGTTCACTTCAAAGTTCAAATTACTATCAATAATCATCCCAAGATATTTATAGGATTGTTCACATTCAGTGGTCTGGCCTTTTAGTACGGTGACTGTGCCTGGGAGTTTTCCTCCTAAAGTCAATAATCATATCTTTAGTTTTTGTCGTATTCAGCTGCAGGTAGGAATCCTCACACCAGTGAACAAAATCATCAACTACTGGGCCGTGGCCACTCTCACCATCCTGAAGGAGACTGACAATAACTGAATCATCAGCATACTTTATGATGTGTCTGTTGTCATGTCTGCTCCGACACATGTTTGTGTACAGGATGAAGAGTAGTGGTGACAACATACACCCCTGAGGAGAGCCAGTAGAAGAACACTTTTGGTCAGACAATGTACCATTGACCCTTACTCTCTGTGTCCTGTTGGTTAAAAAAATCCAGAATCCAACCCACCAGATTATTACTCAAATCAAATTGTTGCAGGAGCCTTTCAACTAAAATATGAGGTTGGATTGTATTAAAAGCGGAAGAGAAGTCCACAAATAAAAGCCTGGTGTGTGTCCCATTAAAATCCAGATGTTTAAAAGGCATATTAAACAGAGTGACAGTGGCATCCTCCACTCCACTGTGAGGCCTATAGGCAAACTGCAAAGGATCTAATGCATGCTCAGTCTGCTTTAGGACCTCAAATCTGACCAGTTTTTCAAAAATTTTCATTAAAATTGAGGTCAAAGCAACTGGTCTAAAATCATTTACCATATTTGGACAGCTGGATTTTGGAACAGGGACAACCACAGCATCTTTCCAGATCTTAGGCACATGTTGTGTCTGTAAGGACTTATTGAAAATGTAGTGAAACACAGGACTCAGTTCATGTGTACAGGAATTTACCAAGCGCCCACATACGTATATTATCAGGACCCTGACTTTTGTTCACTTTTACAGCACAGAACTCCCTTTTAACATCCTGCACTCAATATTAAAGTGCTGATTGTCTTTGAGTTTCTGTTTCAAATCTTGGGTTTCTGTGCTAAAATCAAATGAATCAAAATGACCATAAAAACAATTAAGAGCATTAGCCAGCTCTGTGTCTGAATTAAAACCATCTAAAAACACACGATTACTGCGCTCTGTGCTCTGAAGGCCTGCAATAGTTTTCATACTGGCCCAGGCTGAACCAAGCTTCTTTGTTGCCATCTTGCTTTCCAATTCTGATTTATAATTCTGTTTTGCTCTTAAAATTTCGGCCTTCAGCTCTTTTGTGGCAACCTGCAGCTCAGAAACAACCCCCTGTTTAAAGGCAAGTGCTTTCCTCTGTAAGCAGGATTTAACTGATTTTGTAACCCATGGCTTGTTGTTGGGATGTATTTTGACACGTTTATGTGGAACGATCATGTCTCTGCAGAAAGTCATATATGAGCATGTCACGTCCACTAAAGAGTCCAAATCTTCTCCGCAGTCTAGCATGAACACCTCCCAGTCTGTACAGTTAAAGCATTCCTGGAGGCAGTGCACTGAATCCTCTGTCCAAACGTTTATGTCCTTGGTCTTTGTCTTCTCTCCTTTGAGAGCAGTTTTATATGTGGGCAGCAAATGTACACAGTTGTGATCTGAGGATCCTAAAGGAGGAAGGGGAAGAGATTTATAGGCCCTCTCTATGGATCCATAGCACAGGTCCAATGTCTTTTTTCGCCTGGTTGGGCAGGAGACATACTGATAAAAGTTTTTAAGTGTCTTCTTTAGAGACACATGGTTAAAATCCCCAAGTATGAGATTTGGAGCCTCTGGGGAAATCGACTGCAACCGCTGTACCACATCAAAGACGGTTCTGGAGGCGTAGGCAGCATCTGCCCTTGGGTGAATGTACACAGTTGTTATGAAAAGTTGGGGGAACTCGCGGGGCAGATAAAAAGGGCGTAGTGACACGGACAGCAGCTCCACATCTGGTGTACAGATGCGCTCTCTGACCTTGACGGATGTACAGTACTGTTTATTAATATATATACATACGCCGCCCCCCTGATGTTTCCCCGTTACCTCTTCCTGCCGATCCAAGCGAAGTGGGGCTCCAAAGCCGTCAATACACAGGTCTGGATCTCAGTCATGCACCGTAAGCCACGTCTCCGTGTAAGCCATGACACAGCAGTTCTTGAAATCCTTCTGATATTGGACACTTCCTTGAATTTCATCCACTTTATTTCTCAGGGATTGTACGTTCCCCATAATAATGGAAGGAAGAGGAATGCGGTTAAGCTGATGCCTCCTCAGGCTTAATGTTACGCCTCCACGCTTTCCGCGTTTCCTCCTCTTGTCTCTGTTTTCGTTGCTGTGTCCATGAAAATCTCTTATAATAAAGTCCGGCAGTTGCGGCACAAACTCAAACACAGATGCTGCATTATCCATGTTTAAATGCACTAACGTGTCTCTGGAATACTGTATTCTTCCCGGCGAGATCGCGATCACGCTTACCTCCGAGACAAAGAGCCGGTAGGAAAGAAACGACAGTGCAAAAACAAGAAGGAGACCAGGGAGCTCTTCGTTATATAGTCCACAAACATTCAAGGACAAAAATGGCACAGAGAATCATGATAAAACACATTAAAGTGCATAAAAACAGAGACACAGACGTCAAACTTTTTTCACCTGCTGCCGGTCACTGCGTGCGCATGCGCCCAACACAGGTACATCCTGTTTCCACTGATCATCTATACATCCCAAACATCCATCCATACATCCCATACATCCATACATCCATACATCCCAAACATCCCATGAGCTGTAAGATGTAAGCTGTAAGACCTTCCTAGAGGGAAAGATGAATGCCACAGAGTTGTCCTGAAGCCACTCCTTTGATGACTGCAGAGGTGCGCTCGCTGCTTAAAGCCAGAGATGCAGCGTTCAGAGCGAAGGACAGGATCGCCCTCCGCTCAGCCAGGTCTGCGCTTTCAAAGGGAATTAAGGTGGCAAAGCGCGCCTATGCGGAGAAAATCCAGGGACACCTCTGTGACACTAGGAACACCAAGCAGATGTGGCAGGGAGTTCGGACACTGACGGGCTTTAAGTCTAGGCAGGGGGTCGATGATGACGACGCTTCGCTTCCAGACAGGCTTAACGACTTCTTTGCACGTTTTGAAGCATCAAACTCGACAATCAGAGGGAGGGCCGGCCCACTCCCACCATCGGTCGGACCAGCTTTTACCATTAACACAGCGGACACATGGAGGACCCTATCCAGAATCAACCCACGCAAAGCTGCAGGTCCAGACAACATTCCGGGACGTGTGCTCCGAGACTGCGCGAGCGAGTTGGCGGATGTCCTGACTGACATTTATAACATCTCCCTGAGTCAGGCCATCGTTCCCAGATGCTTCAAGACCTCTATCATTGTACCGGTGGCAAAGAAACCAGTGGTGTCATGTTTGAATGACTATCGTCCTGTTGCACTTACACCAATTGTGATGAAGTGTTTTGAACGGCTTGTCAAACCACACATCACAGCCTGCCTCCCTGCATCACACGACCCGCTCCAGTTTGCATATCGTTCAAACCGCTCCACGGAGGATGCTATAGTCACCACCCTACACTCTGTCATCACCCACCTGGACCAGAAAGACACCTACGCCAGACTCCTGTACATTGATTTCAGTTCAGCATTCAACACCATTATTCCCCAGAGACTGATAGAGAAATTACTCCTTCTCGGTCTGAACACCGCCACATGTCTCTGGATCCTGGATTTCCTGACTGAGAGACCTCAGTCTGTCCGGGTTGGAAACAACATCTCCAACTCTGTCACGCTGAGTACCGGAACCCCTCAAGGCTGTGTACTCAGTCCACTGTTGTTTACACTTCTAACACATGACTGTGTATCCAAACACGAGGGGAACCAGATTATTAAGTTTGCAGATGACACCACGGTGGTGGGACTTATTCAGAGGGATGAGGAATCAATGTACAGGGAAGAAGTGAGAGACCTGGAGGGCTGGTGCAGGGAGAACAATCTGGTGCTCAACGTGGACAAAACAAAGGAGATGATTATCGACTTCCGGCGGTCACAGCCTGAGCACGTCCCCCTCAGCATCGGCGGCCGTTTAGTGGAGAGAGTAGAGAACATCAAGTTCCTCGGAGTGCAGATCTCGCAGGACCTGACCTGGAGCAAGAATTCCTTGGAGATCAGGAAGCAAGCTCAGCAGAGACTACACTTCTTGAGGAAACTCAAACAGGCCTCTCTCCCCATCTGCATCCTCAGGACCTTCTACAGAGGTGTGGTGGAGAGTGTTCTGATGTACTGCATTGCTACATGGTACTCCAGCTGCAGTATGTCAGACAAAAAAGCCCTGCAGAGGATAGTCAAGGAGGCGGAGAGGGTAATTGGAGTCTCCCTCCCCTCTGTCCAAGAACTTTTTCAGAACCGTTGTAGGAGCAGGGCACTGAACATTGTCAAGGACCGTTCTCACCCTCTGCATAAACACTTTGAACTTCTTCCATCTGGTAAACGATTCCGGAGCATCAGAGGCAGAACCACCAGACTGATCAACAGCTTCCTCCCACAAGCTGTCAGGATGCTGAACAGCTGACCCGGAATCTCACATACACACTACTGCACCTATGGACATTTTGTATATTATAGTTAGTTATTCTTTTTCCCCAAGTATGTCTCAGGGATGTGTGAATGGATGGGGGGGTGGGAGCTATGTGGGAGTGTGTCTTAATCATGCTGCTTCTTATATGGATGCCGAGAGAAATGCAATTTCATCTTGCCTGCACTACAGTTGTTGTATGTACAGCAATATGACAGTAAAGTTTGATTTGATTTGATATCTTGGCTGTGTGCTTCGAGTCGCTATCCTACTGAAAGATAAACCATCACCCCAGTCTGAGGTCAAGAGTGCTCTGGAGCAGGTTTTCATCCAGAATTTTTCTGTACATTGCTGCATTCATCTTTCCCTCTATCCTGACTAGTCTCCCAGTTCCTGCTGCTGAAAAACATCCTCACAGCATGCTGCTGCCACCACCATGCTTCACTGTAGGGATGGTATTGGCCTGGTGATGAGCGATGCCTGGTTTACTCCAAACATGATGCCTGCCATTCACGCCAAAGAGTTCAATCTTTGTCTCATCAGACCAGAGAATTTTGTTTCTCATGGTCTGAGAGTCCTTCAGCTGACTTTTCACAAACTCCAGGTGGGCTGCCATGTGCCTTTTACTAAGGAGTGGCTTCTGTCTGGCCTCTCTACTATACAGGGCTTATTGGTGAATTGCTGCAGAGATTGTTGTCCTTCTGAAAGGTTCCCCTCTCTCCACAGAGGAATGCTGGAGCTCTGACAGTGACCATCGGGTTCTTGGTCACCTCCCTGACAAAGGCTCTTGTCCCCCATCACTCAGTTTAGATTGAACGGTCAGCTCTAGGAAGAGCCCTGGTGGTTCTGAACTTCTTCCATTTATGGATGATGAGGCCACTGTGCTAATTGGGACCTTCAAAGCAGCAGAAATTTTTCTGTACCCTTCCCCAGATTTGTGCCTTGAGACAATCCTGTCTCGGAGGTCTACAGACAATTCCTTTGACTTCATGCTTGGTTTGTGCTCTGACATGCACCGTCAACTGTGGGACATTATATAGACAGGTGTGTGCCTTTCCAAATCATGTCCAATCAACTGAATTTACCACAAGTGGACTCCAATTAAGCTGTAGAAACATCCCATAGATGATCAGTGGAAACAGGATGCACCTATGTTGGGCGCATGCGCACGCAGTGACCGACAGCAGGTGAAAAAAGTTTGATGTCTGTGTCTCTGTTTTTATGCACTTGAATGTGTTTTAACATGATTCTCTGTGCCGTTTTTGTCCCTGAATGTTTGTGGACTATATAACGAAGAGCTCCCTGGTCCCTGGTTTCCTTCTTGTTTTTGCACTGTCGTTTCTTTCCTACCGGCTCTTTGTCTTGGAGGTAAGCGCGATCGCGATCTCGCCGGGAAGAATACAGTATTCCAGAGACACGTTACTGCATTTAAACATGGATAATGCAGCATCTGTGTTTGAGTCTGTGCCGCAACTGCCAGACTTTATTATAAGAGATTTTCATGGACACAGCAACGAAAACAGAGAAAAGAGGAGGAAACGCGGAAAGCGTGGAGGCGTAAGATTAAGCCTGAGGAGGCATCAGCTTAACCGCATTCCTCTTAATGGAAGCACAGTGGTGCAGTGGTTAGTACTGTTGCCTTACAGCTAGAAGGTTCCTGGTTCGAATCCCCAGTTGGCAGGGGTTGGAACCTTTCTGTGTGGAGTTTGCATGTTCTCCTGTGCTGCGTGGGTTTACTCCGGGGGCTCGGGTTTCCTCCCACAATCCAAAGACATGCATGTTAGGTTAATTGGCTGTTCTAGATTGTCCCTAGATATCTGTTTCCTATAGGCCCTTAGAATAGAGGGTTAGTATTAGTGAAAGCGCTTTGAGTGGTCTTTGTGACTAGAATAACGCTATATAAGTGCAGGTTAGTTAGTTAGTTAGTTTAAGTTCACACTATTATACTACCTTTATAATAAAATTTATGATGTCTGTAGTGAGGGTGGGGAGCAAATGGAAGAGGACCTGGAGAGGTGGAGGTACGCACTGAAGAGAAGCGTTGTGAAAGCCAGTAGAAGCAAGACAGAATACATGTGTGTGTGAATGAGAGAGAGGCAGGCAGGCGTAACAGTAAAGATGCAAGGAGTAGAGGTAGTGAAAGTAAATGAGTTTAAATACCTGGGGTCAACCATCTAAAGCAATGAAAAATGCACAAGAAAGGTGAAAAAGAGACTGCAGGAAGCATGGAGTGGGTGAGAATGAGTGTCAAGGGTGATTTATGACAGAAGGGCAGCAGCTAGAGTGAAAGGGAAGATTTACAAGATGGGAATGAAACCTGCTATGATGTACGATTTGGAGATGGTGGCACTGAAGAAAAGACAGGAAGCGGAGCTGGAGGTGGAAGTGTTGAAGATGCTAAGAATCTCAAAGGGAGTGACTAGGAGCGACAGGATTAGAAATGAGTATATCAGAGGGACAGCTCAGGTTGAATGGTTTGGAGACAAAGTAAGAGAGGCAAGGCTGAGATGGTTTGGACATGTGCAGAGGAGGGACAGTAGATATATTGGACAAAAGATGTTGAAGATGGAGCTGCCAGGCAGGAGGAGAAGAGGAAGACCACAGAGAGGATTCACGGAGGTGGTGAGGGTTGGTGTGAGAGAAGAAGATGCAAGTGATAGGGTGAGATGGAGGCAGATGATCTGCTGTGGCGACCCCTGAAGGGAGCAACCAAAAGAAGAAGAAGGTTAATTTTAGGTCAGATTTTTGACAGTTTTACCATTTTATTTATTTATTTCTGCACCTTTACACAGACGGTTCACACTACACAAAAGTTTTATCAGTCAACAGGAATCGGAAAAGGAGTTTAATTTTAGTAACAAAGGCAAGCACAGTGGAATCTGAAAATCAACAGACAAATTGAATGCATTTAGTTGCACATTTTTATTTATTCATTCATTTTAAGGGTATTTCAAACTTGTGAGACAATTGCTAGTTTAATAATTTTGTCTTTTTTTAAGTTTTATTGCCTAAAATCAGGTACTTTTTTCCAGTGTGTTTTACTGTGTGTTGACTTCTCTTAACTGAGCAAATAAAACCATTTCAGACTTTGCTGCTTTACAGAATTCCTCCCCAGCCTCTGTTTTGTGTCTTTCAACTCTGTACATTTGACATCTTTTGTAGCCCAATGCATGTGGAACAGTTGGAGTAAATAGGACGCCAGAGTGAAGAGGGAAAACGGTGCATCTGTGGTCCAGATGAAGTGTTTGCTGATTGCCAGTGAGAGTGCCGAGGTCCTCTTCTACTGGACTGACCTTGAGTTTCGGCAGAACGTTCAGGAGCAGTATGGAGCATCTCAGGAGGATGGCCAGGGGGTAAAGAAGAGTGCACAGACTCCAGTCATACTCTTGGATAGTAATCACAGTAAGATATTGTTTTGTCTTTTTTTTTCATTAGCTTCCAGCCTTCGAGGACAGCATCAGTACTGTGTTTGCTCCCATCATTATCTCCAGCAGCACCATGCTTTACCGACAGAACGACAGCTACTCCTCCTTCACCACAGAAAACAACCACATCTATGTACTGCAACAGGTACCTGCTGCCCCAAAAGATAAAGTGTTTGAATCTTTTGCCTCAACTCTGTCTCCACACTAGCTGTCTTGTTCTACAAAACCCTTGAACCTCAGTAGCAGCACAGTGACCTAAATCCTGGCTTTTCTCTCAATGAAGCACCACGTTCGTCATGTGATTCTTTCTTGCTAAGGAATCAAACTAGGCTTTATCTTCTTCCAGCACATGATAGTCATCCAGTCCAAACCACTGGCATGGTTCAGGCCCACTCAGTGTCGGCAGCCTTTTTTCTCTTGTTATGTGAACATGAACTTCTGAGAGAGTAAAAGGAACCAAGCACTAACTTCTGCAAAGGTAGCTGATTTTCTCTCTGGTTTTTCATTTCCTTGCAGATAAAGACAGTGTCCTCTGCTAGTGACCGCCAAAACATCCAACAAGGCACTGTATTGATTCCCCCTTTGGAATATGTAAACATTTTCTGGATCCAGACATTAATCAATATTGAATTGAGATTATCCTCCAAAATCTAACCAATTGGTTCTTGGTCCATTTTCCACCTGTCCTGAAAATTTCAGGAAAATAAGTAAATAGGTTCTGGGTTATGCTATTATACACAGACAGACACAAATAAACAAATACAATTAAAAAGAGGTCCTGCTTGGTAAAGGTGTTAATGGAGTTTAAGGGTAGTTTCACATCTAATCCGTTTGGTCCAGATTTTTGGACTTTTCAGTTGGATCCAGACCAAAATTTTGGGTGTGAAACCTCTCCTGAACTATAGTCTGGGGGGGAAAAAAAGTCAAAATTTGGTCCGCAACAAATGGGTGAGCTCGGTCTAGATCAAACTGAACAGTTAGTATGAAAGCAACTTTAAGAAGGTTTCAAGCATCCTTACCAAACACAGGAAGTCACAGCAGTCAAAAAGAAGGAAAATGGAGGAAAAAGAGCTGAGGTAGCACTCGGCAAGAGGATGAAACAGTTTTTACATGTCCACTGGTCTGTTTTGTGTCAGACGGCATCGCATTGGGGATGTGTTGTGGTGTGGGGATAGGTGTAACCAGGTGAAGTGGCAGAAAATAATTTCTATTATGGAAAGCCAATAGTCAAAGAGCTCTGTCCTGAAAGAAACACTCTCATTGGTCCTGCTGTTGAGAACACACAGGTGGCACCTGACTGGTCGATGGATATAGCTGTGGGCGGTCTTCCACAGACTGAAGCTTCTGAACAATGTGGTGCATTGAAAGGCTCATATCTTTAAAACAAACCAACGAAAAGTGTTTTTAACAACACTTCATATGAGAAATAGTAGATGCAATTAATCAATCTTTCGCGATTAAACAACAAAGACCGTTGGTTTAAACGTTTTGGATGACATCACTTCACTGCAGCCAAAACATGCCGGGTGCCAGACCTTAGTTGCATAACCATTTTTTTAAAAAATCAACTTTATGCAAATGAAAAGTACGGACAACTCGACGCAACGCAACCCGGATCTCGCCACACCGGAGCCAGATCCTTTACATTGCATTTCACATAGACCAGCGATTTTCAACAGGGGTACTATGAGACAACGTTAGGGGTGCTATGGGAAATTGTTTAATTTCACTTAATTGGTCTAAAAAAATTGCAAATAATTTGCTGCTGTTGTGCGTTGTTGCCTGTAGTGGCTTTTCCATGCCAGTGGGTGGCAGTATGAACACAATATTTCTTCTTGTTCCTCATCTTTTTGGGTATCGTGACCAAACATCAAGCAAATTTTTGCCCTGAGCTGAACAAAATCCAACTCACGTGGATGCAAATTTGGAGGCATTTGTGTAGCCAGGAGCAAATACGCATGTGTTTGAACTTTCCATGGACTTTGTATGTAGTCACACCACATTTTACATTGAGTATAAAAAAATTACAAGACTAAAATGCTATTACATATGCTGTAATAGGTTACAGTGTGTCATTTTATAACATTTTTTGGTTTGTGGTGTGCCGCAGGATTTTTTTTTTTTTTTTCAATGTAAAAAAGGTGCCGTATCTTAAGAGGTTGAAAAACACTGACATAGCCAATGAACAGGAAGCAGAGAAATGGTGGATCCAGTGGACAAGTTCCATTACTGATGTGCCCAGAGCTGCAGAAAACTCCTCAGAAGTTGAGTAGCATGTTTGCTAACTACTGCAGTCTTTGCAAACCATGCAAACATCATGATAACAGGACTGCAACTGTGTCATATAAATTAGTTTGGTGGACGTAGCTAAGGAGCAGTGTGAAACCAAACCTAACCAGACCAAATGTATCAAATGTAACAAAAGCATAAACCTTCTCCCAGACTTGCCTCTCATAGTCCAAAGACATTTTAGGCTAATTGATTCTAAAGTGTCCCTTGGCATCTGTCTCTGATAAGCAATCAGAATAGATAGTGCCATCCTTATTTAAGCCCTGAGACAGGTTTCTGTGTGTTAGAAAAATCCTTCTTAACCTTCAGTCAAGAATCAGGCAGGCTCAAAGTTTCAGTAAATTTAATTACACTGGCCAGTGGAGAACAATACAACAACAGCCTCAGATCCTATTTGCACATCATTCTGACTCAAACACACATCGCTCAGTCCTTTAAGCCTTCCCTTATCTGAGAGGTGGAGGAGAAATTGTCCATGGTGATTGGTTCAGTACATCTGGTCAAAACTTGGTGTACAGATTATCTCTTTCTCAGGAACCGTCACGCACTCTCAGCACCAGTCACACCAGAACAGTACATGCGAACTAAAACAAAGCGATAACACAATACAGCTGCATCAGCATCTTCAGCACTTTCACACAGACTCAGACAAAGCAAATTACAAATATGAAACTTTTCTATGATTTTCCCCCCTTTGATGCCATGCAAGGCATCATAAAAGAACAACTTATGGCATCTAAAACCCCATCTGGCAGCTATGCTAAGCTCCAGTGCATTTGCGTGCAGCAGATCCTAACTAGCTAGTGATGGGGAAAGTCCACCCTCGGCCCTGCTGCCCCAGGCACCGGCTGACGTTTTAGTCCTTTAGGAGGCGAAATGGACCAATAAAACTCATTAGTTAATGATGAAAGTAATTAATGGTAAAAACAGTGAAATCAAAATAATAATAAAATAATAGTAAAGATCCATCCATCTTCTTCCGCTTAATCCTTTTCGGGTCACGGGGGGGCTGGAGCCTATCCCAGCATCTTTGGGCAAGAGGCAGGGTACACCCTAGAGAGATCGCCAGTCCATCGCAGGGCCAACACAGAGTCAGACAACCATTCACTCTCACAGTCATACCTAAGGATATATGTGTGTCATAGCTACGTGTGTTATTGCAGCTTGTATAAAACAAACATAAAGGATAAAAGCAAAACAATAATAATAAAATGGAAAAATGGAAATAAGCGTAACATAAAAACAAAATAAATAAAAATAATGTTTCAAACTTCATAAATGTATTAACAGGAAGTACATTTCAACTTCACATCATGATCATGAACTCCTTTCAGTTTTCTGCATGTCAGTCATACTTTTACTTTGTACTTGGGTCATGGAGAGACACCTTGAGGTCACACCGTTTGTTCATCATCTCCATTATCCCCGGCAACTGCTCCATGGTACATCACTAAGTTAACATGCACAAGTCTCATCATCATACTACGGATGCAGGGAATGACACAAGAAAAGACCAGAAATATTACCACAAAAATCATTAACAGGCTAATGATGAGACTTCTCCATGAAGAGAGTAACCAACTTAACCAGGTATGTTCATCAGTAACATTGTCCTTGGCCGTGGCAGCCTGCAAAGCGGTCAGGTTCTCTATGGCTGAGGCAATCACATGACCATCTGTATCATTTTCAGGGATAAAAGTACAACAGTAATCAGCCACAATTGCACACACACCCCCTCAGACGACAGTTATTTGATCAAGAACCATTCTATTTTGGGTCAACATAAGTCTAAGAGCTGTTAACTCCTCATTTATACCAAAAAAAGCAGACAAAGAAAAATTCACAAATGATTGTAATCTGTAATTAGTTGTTTCAATCCACGAGGTGTTCTTAGCCACTCCCACCGAAGGGAATGGGGAATAAAGTACCTTCTGCCCAGTAGTTTCTAACTTAAATTCTTTCAGCACATCTGTGCCCCAGATGGGATCATGGGGTGGAAATGAGACATTTCTCTTCACCCTGCCCGCCTGTCGTGCCGACAATATGATGGTATGGTCAGTCACCACTACGGGGGCACACACCCCTCCCCAATTCATGGGCAGATGTGAGTAGGCATGATGGCCACACAACCACCAGCCCCCTGTCACCATATGCGTGCTGTACTTGTGAGAATCACAAATTGCTGCACTGCAGAGCTCCTGCAGGGTGACATTGCCTTCCAGACTTCTAGACTGACAATAAGGATCTTCAGGACAGCCTTTGCCCAGTACGCCTGTCCAGCAGGTAGCAGTACAGGGGCGAGATGTACTACATACCGTTGCACACCTGGAAAACAATAAACTGCCCAAAGAGACGTTTCCACACCCTTTTAGACAAAGGGAAAAATTCCCCGGCGAGGTTAACCTTGCCTTCACCAAGTAAGGGGTGTCATCGTGTCTCCGGTCAGTGGAGTCATAGACAATATGGCAGGTGTGATTCAAATTAATGCCTGCTGTACTATTTCCATACATAGCCTCTTGCAAGAAACAAACAGCTTCTGACAGCTCCATTGGTTTAGCAGTAACAGATATTTGGCCAGCTGAGAGTGGGAGCAAAGAACACACATAACAATTTGAACGATTAGCTGTTTTGGTTGTGTAGTTAGTATACTTCCACCACACATTACCAGCATAAACATGGTCCTCATAGCCTGGTCCTTCTAGCCAGGCATGATGCGTGTGACTAACGTACCTAGCCCTGTGATGAATAGGTAGTGGTGTCCCTAAAAGTAACCATAACAAAAGTGTCACCACAAGGATGATGATGATGAAAAAACAGGTGTACCATTTGCATCCTTCTGCTGCCAACCTTCTCTCTCTTGCATTTTGTCTCTCCATGATAACCAACAGTTGTTTCGCTACACAAGCCATTGCTGGGGCAAACCATCAGCCGACAGTTGTATAGAGAAACGGTTAAACAGTCACTTGCTGAGGGTTTTCAGTGGGGTAAAGTTTGCAATGTGTCAGATACACCCAAGAGTCACGTCCTTCAACTTTCACGGTTGTTGGCGTTGCCAGGATGACCTTGTGTGGTTCTTTGCCAGGGAGCGTTGGCCCAGTTTTTCTTTTTGAGGGTTTTGATAAGGACCAGATCTCCCGGTTTGGCCAAGATGGGTGCTTCTCCGTGGTCCTTCCTGGGAAGATCAGCATGAACAATATCTTTGTGAGTCAACATTCTTCGCATGTAATCAGCTAAGCACACTTCCTCATCACCTGAATTGAATGGCCTTCATGGAGGTCTGTGGTGGACTTTTGCCAGTTGGTGCATCGTGACATGCAGTACACAAAGAGCAGAGATAAACAAACCTATCATCTGGTCAGTCACTGCAACAGATACTGGAGTCAGTTTGTCTTGGCCTGTCCTTGCCACTGATAATACCTCTATCTGTCAAGAATATGCTGCTAGTCCAGCAAAAGCTAGCGGTACTCAAATGCTTTGCAAGCAGTTTCATGAAATGGTCAGTCAGAAAGCAACTCATACCGGCTCGGACGTTGCCCGGGTTAACAAGGTCAGGAGTTTCTGGCAGCGGAAGGCGAAGGACAGAGCTGTGTGGAGGAATCTGATCAGCCCTAAATGAAACAGTCATTGTCACCCCTGACAGACTGCTATGATGATGATGATGAAGCTGAGTGGTTTTTCAGGTTAATGTTGAGTGCTGTGCCTAAGTGTGATATAATCTGATTTACAAAATGTGTTCCATTATCTGAGTAAATCTTTTCAGGTATTCCAAATCTGGGCACAATTTCTGCTAATAGTTTTTTTGCCACTGTAGCAGCGTTTGGGTGAGTGCAAGGGAAGACTTCTGTCCATTTGGTAAACATGTCACAAATAACCAAGCAATATCATTTGCCTTCACATTTATCTCATTCAATGAAGTCCATGCAAATGTTTTGAAATGGATAAGTTGATGCAGGGAAGGTGCCTTTTTCAGGCCTTAAATTCCCTTGAGCATTGTTTTCTGCACAGAGCGGTACGGTGGTGCAGTGGTTAGCACTGTGACAGCACAGCAACTCACCCTTGGCCATGGGATCCCTGGTTCAATCCCAGCCCCTGACCAACAGTGATCTGTGTGGAGTTTGCATGTTCTCCCCGTATCTGCGTGGGTTTACTCCTGGATTTCTCCGGTTTCCTCCCACAGGCCAAAAACATGCAGGTTAGGTTAATTGGAGACTCTAAAGTGGCCCTAGGTGTGAATGTGTGTGTGAATGGTTAAGGGATAGCGCCGTACCGTGGCTGCTTCATCCATCCAGGTGGATGCCCTCAATTTCCCCTCTGGGGATCAATAAAGTATACAATTTCTTACAAAACTGAGTAGCAAATTGGATAAACCCATAAGCAGTGAAGGATCGGTTCAGCATTGAGATCATACCCCCCCCCCCCGCTGATACATGGGAAACCCCATGTAGCAGAGTAGAGGCCTGCTGAAACAGTTTGTGTGGTAAAATGGGTTTATTATTGCTGCATTTGTAAAGGTTGGAGGTGTTGTCAAAGATCGCACCCTTTTGGATCCATCGATAAATTTCGGCTTGTGGTGGTGTTTTCTGGGCCTCAGTGAGAATGTCATGTGATAAGTTTTCTGTTTGTGCTAAAAGAAGACCTTGTGATGTGTCTTTTCCTGTATGATTGAGTGCAGCAGCTTTGGCTGTTTGATCTGCAAAGCTGTTGCCCTTGGAAACTGGATCTGTGCCATTGGTGTGTGCAGCACATTTGCATATGGCTAATTTAGAGGGTAGTTTTACACTGCCTAACAGTTTCAAGACGAGGTCTTTGTTTTGGATTGGCTTTCCTCTTGATGTAATCATGCCTCTTTTTTCCACTGTTGTGCAAAGTGATGGATGGTAGAGAAGGCATACTGGTTGTCTGTGTACACTGTGAGTACTTTTCCCTGGCCTAATTTACAAGCTTCAGTTAGGGCCACTAATTCAGCTGCTTGTGCCAAATAATGTGATGGGAGTTTTTGTGCTTGGTAAAACGGTGTCATGGGTGACCACTGCGAAACTGGACAAGTTTGAACCTGTGCAGTCACGTTTGGATGAGCCATCAACAAACAATGTGAGATCAGAGTTCTCCAAAGGTGTGTCCTGCAAATCAGGGCGTGGCAATGTTTCATTCTCAATTTCTACCAAACAGTCATGAGGTTCGCCTTGTGTTGAGATTGGCAAAAAGCTTGCTGGATTTGTTACTGTGCAACGTTCACTGGTTCAATGAGGCTGTGATAATAACACTGTCATACATGCAAGGTGTCTGGATGGTGAGAGGACTGATATTTTACTTTGTGACAAGATGACTGATACTGCATGTGTGACCTTTAGGGTCAAGGGATGAAAAAGAATGAGGCCTGAACCACCATAGAGGCAGCTATGACAGCCTGCACACATGGCGGCATTGCCCTCGCCACAGGGTCAAGTCATGTGGAATAATATTCTACCGGATGCATTTTTGTGCCACTTGGCTGAAGAAGGACTGACGTCATGTGTCCCAATCAACCATTTGCACAAATGTTTTGGTTTTTTTTTGTAATTGGGGAGCGCCAGGATGTCATCCATCCATCCATCCATCTTCTACCGCTTTTCCGGAGGTCCGGGTCGCGGAGGCAGCAGTTCAAGCAGAGAAGCCCAGACTTCCCTCTCCCCAGCAACCTGCTCCAGCTCTTCAGAGAGGATACCAAGGCGTTCCCAGATCATCTGGGAGACATAGTCTCTCCACCGAGTCCTGGGTCTGCCCCGGGATCTCCTCCCAGTGGGATGTGCCCGAAACACCTCAAGTGGGAGGCATCCAGGAGGCATCCTGATCAGATGCCCATACCACCTCATCTGGCACCTTTCAATGTGGAGGAGCAGCGGTTCTACTCTGAGCCTGTCCCGGATGACTGAGCTCCTCATCCTATCTCTGAGGGTGAGTCTAGCAATCCTAGGGAGAAAGCTCATTTCAGCCGCTTGTATCCGCAATCTCGTTCTTTCGGTCATTACCCAAAGCTCGTGACCATACAGTAGGTGAGAGTAGGAACGTAGATTGACTGGTAACTCAACAGCTTTGCCTTAGAACTCAGCTCCCTCTTCACCACAACAGACCGGTGCAACGTCCACATCACTGCAGAGGCTGCTCCGATCCGTCTGTCAGTCTCTCGCTCCAGTCTCCCCTCAGTCGTGAATAAGACCCCAAGATACTTAAACTCCTCCACTTGGGGCAGGAGCCTGTCCCCAACCTGGACAGGACAATCCACCTTTTTCCGGCTGAGGACCATTGACTCGGACTTGGACGTGCTGATTCTCATCCCAGCCGCTTCACACTCAGCGGCAAACTGTCCCAGCAAGAACTGTAGGTCATTGCTGGATGAAGCCAACAGGACAACATCATCTGCAAACAACAGAGATGAGATCCTGTGATCACCAAGTATGACACCCTCCGTTCCCTGGCTGCGCCTAGAAATCCTGTCCATAAAAATTATGACCAGGATCGGTGACAAAGGGCAGCCCTGGCGGAGTCCAATTCTCACTGGGAATGAGTCCGATTGAGTGTTGGCAATACGAACCAAACTCTCACAATGGTTGTACAGAGACCGAATAGCTCATAACAACAAGCCTGATACCCCATACTCCCGAGCACCCCACACAAACAACCATGAGGGACGCGGTCAAATGCCTTCTCCAAGTCCACAAAACACATTTAAACTGGTTGGGCAAACTCCCATGAACCCTCGAGAATTCTCGAGAGGGTAAAGAGCTGGTCCGTGTGCCATGGTGAGGACGAAAACCACATTGCTCCTCCTGAATCCGAGGTTCGACCAACGTCAGGACTCTCCTCTCCAGTACCTTGGCATAGACCTTCCCAGGGAGGCTGAGCACACCCTCCGGTCCCCTTTTTTGAAGAGAGGAACCACCACCCTGGTTTGCCATGCCAAAGGCACTGCCTCCAACCTCCACACAATGTTGCAGAAGCGTGTCAGCCATGACAGCCCTACAACATCCAGGGCCTTGAGGTACTCAGGGCGAATCCCGTCCACCCCCGGGGCCCGACCACCAAAGACATTTTTAACCACCTTTCTAAACTGGCTTTTGGTGGTGGCCAGGATGTCAGTGCTGACCAAAAGTTTTTTCATTTTAACAAATGCCTCTTCTGCCTCAGGTGTCCACTCAATTTTGTCTACCTGGGCCATGGGTGTTTTGTAAATGAGATCAGATAAGGGTTGTACCTCAAATGAATAGCTTGCAATCCAAGCCCGACAATAATTTAGCATACCCAAAAATGACATCATGTCTCTTTTTGTGATGGGTTTTGGTGCTGACAAAAGAGCTTGTTTTCGAACTGTGTAGTCATAACCTTTTATCTTGCTTATTGTTTGTCCTCAGTTTGATGAATGTCTGTACATTGCTGTGAATGGGGATGGTGAGGAGAAGGAAGATGAACTGAGGAGGAAGATCTACATGATGAAGAAAATGATTGAGGTTTTGTTTGGCATGGTCACCCTGAGTGGGAGCCTCCTCAGAAAAGAGTGAGACAGACATTTTCTTATTTTTAAAGCAAAATGCTGTAAGAGTGACATCTGACTGATGAGGAATCGCTGTTGTTTGGGTGCAGACTCCGCCCTCAGGACACTGAGCAAAGGGGACGGCTGTGGAAGCTTCTCCAGGACTTACTAGAGACCTACAGCATCCTCCGTGGGACTGATCAGAGCTTCCTAGTAGAGGTGCAGTGCTTTATTGCTTTATACAGAAGGTTTTAAAGAAAACTGTTATGTTTTGTTTTGTTTGCATAATCCTGCTAAGAAACAGACAAACCACTATGATCACATTACTTCCTTAGCAGAGGTAACCCATTCCTGCTGCGTCATCTCACATTTATTCCATGTGTCAGGCGGTGGAGAGGCTGATTCACCCCACACTGTGTGAGCAGTGCATCGAGTTCCTGGAGCGCCGTTTGGTCCAGCAGCTCAACACCAGTGTCGAGCGTGCTGGAGAAGAAGTGCTGCATGCCTTCATCCTGGTTCACACTAAACTGCTTGCTTTCTACTCCAGGTACAAATTTATGTCCCTAAAATCACCACATTTGTTTCTGAGAAAAACCAAACATCCTTAGAACATTGTCTGTTTACATTTCCTGTGTATACTGGTGTTTTATTATTTTTCAATACTGTCTCTCTGTTTAAGCCGCAATGCAAGCACACTCAATACCTCAGACCTCCTGGCCCTCATCATTATGGCACAGAATATGTATCCTAGCAACCTGGACCTGGATGAACCAAGTCCTGAGGTATAAAAGTGCTGACAGCCTCTCAAACAGCACCACAGATTTAAAAAAAAACAAAAACAAAAGAAAACTTTTGTATGTTTATTTTCCATTTCACTGTTCTGTATTTGTGAAGGACGTAGAGAGTACATCTGGTTCTGGCCCTGAAAGCTTTTACACTCCAGAACCCTCACCAACAGACAAAGATTCAAGCAGTTCCGGTGAGATTTTTGTATTCATTTCTATTTATACTGATCTTTAATGCACATAGTCATATAGACTAATAATGTGCATAAAACAATGGATATAAAAAGCTAAAGGGCCTTTGTTAAATACCAGGTTTTTGTGCTGAAAAAACTGACACTATGGTAAATCATTTCCAAACTCTTTCCACTTGAGAAAAAAATTCAGTTAAGGGAAAAAATATAAAGATTAATTAACATATCATAAACTGGTGACATACAGTGGGGCAAAAGAGTATTTAGTCAACCACCAATTGTGCAAGTTCTCCCACTTAAAAGATGAGAGAGGTCTCCAATTTTCACCATAGGTATACCTCAACTATGAGAGACAAAATGAGAAAAAAAAAATCCAGAAAATCACATTGAAGGATTTTTAATGAATTAATTGGTAAATTCCTCTGTAAAATAAGTATTTGGTCACCTACAAACAAGCAAGATTTCTGGCTTTCACAGACCTGTAACTTCTTCTTTAAGAGACTCCTCTGTCCTCCTCTCGTTACCTGTATTAATGGCACCTGTTTGAACTCGTTATCAGTATAAAAGACACCTGTCCACAACCTCAAACAGTCAGACTCCAAACTCCACTATGGCCAAGACCAAAGCTGTCAAAGGACACCAGAAACAAAATTGTAGACCTGCACCAGGCTGGGAAGACTGAATCTGCAATAGGTAAGCAGCTTGGTGTGAAGAAATCAACTGTGGGAGCAATTATTAGAAAATGGAAGACATACAAGATCACTGATAATCTCCCTCGATCTGGGGCTCCACGCAAGATCTCACCCCGTGGGGTCAAAATTATCACGAGAACGGTGAGCAAAAATCCCAGAACCACATGGGGGGACCTAGTGAATGACCTGCAGAGAGCTGGGACCAAAGTAACAAAGGCTACATCAGAAACACACTACGCCGCCAGGGACTCAAATCCTGCAGTGCCAGACGTGTCCCCCTGCTTAAGCCAGTACATGTCCAGGCCCGTCTGAAGTTTGCTAGAGAGCATTTGGATGATCCAGAAGAGAATTGGGAGAATGTCATATGGTCAGATGAAACCAAAATAGAACTTTTTGGTAAAAACTCAACTTGTCGTGTTTGGAGGAGAAAGAACACCATACCTACTGTGAAGCATGGGGGTGGAAACATCATACTTTGGGGCTGTTTTTCTGCAAAGGGACCAGGACGACTGATCCGTGTAAAGGAAAGAATGAATGGGGCCATGTATCGTGAGATTTTGAGTGAAAACCTCCTTCCACCAGCAAGGGCATTGAAAATGAAACGTAATACGTCAAACAGGTTCATTTTGTCTTCTTTTAATTATTTATCCTTTTTTTTTTTTCCTTTGAAAGACAAAAGTAAAATAGAAAGATGTCTTTACCTTCTTTACATGTTTCAACTGCACTGCAGCCTTCATCAGAAGAGTCAGCTGATTGCTGCCAGGTGACATTTATCAGCTGATTTTTGTAGGCGGGGCCAGCTCAGCAGATCTGTCAGATCCACCGAGCCGGCCCCGCCTCCCGCCGTCAGATGGTCTCTGGAGAATGTGGTCCCAGGTGTGAGAAAGCATAAAGGCCCCCTCATCTCGGTTCATGGTGTCTTTTCCCCGCTTTCTGATCTCTATTGCCTCCTTGATCCAACGTTTGTGTCTGTTGCTCTCCGATCCAATAATTTTTGTGTTGTCCCAGTCCATGATGTGATTATTTCTTTTGCAGTGGTCCGATATAGCTGATTTTAATGTTTCTTGTTCTGCTTTTTCTTTTTGTGATCTTGTGAGTCGTCCTTGCGTTTCCTTCTCACATTCCTTTTGGTGTTCTTTTTTTCTTGTGATGAATAATCTTCCGGTTTCTCCAATGTAGGTTTTGTTGCATGATCCATCCATCCATCCATCCATCTTCTACCGCTTTTCCGGAGGTCCGGGTCGCGGAGGCAGCAGTTCAAGCAGAGAAGCCCAGACTTCCCTCTCCCCAGCCACCTGCTCCAGCTCTTCAGAGGGGATACCAAGGCGTTCCCAGACTAGCTGGGAGACATAGTCTCTCCACCGAGTCCTGGGTCTGCCCCGGGGTCTCCTCCCAGTGGGACGTGCCTGAAACACCTCAAGTGGGAGGCGTCCAGGAGGCATCCTAATCAGATGCCCATACCACCTCAACTGACTCCTTTCAATGTGGAGGAGCAGCGGTTCTACTCTGAGCCTCTCCCGGATGACTGAGCTCCTCACCCTATCTCTGAGGGTGAGTCCAGCAATCCTACGGAGAGAGCTCATTTCAGCCGCTTGTATCCGCGATCTCGTTCTTTCGGTCATTACCCAAAGCTCGTGACCATAGGTGAGAGTAGGAACGTAGATTGACTGGTAAATCGACAGCTTTGCCTTAGAACTAAGCTCCCTCTTCACCACAACAGACCGGTACAACGTCCGCATCACTGCAGATGCTGCTCCAATCCGTCTGTCGATCTCTCGCTCCATTTTCCCCTCACTCGTGAACAAGACCCCAAGATACTTAAACTCCTCCACTTGGGGCAGGAGCCTGTCCCCAACCCGGAGAGGACAATCCACCTTTTTCCGGCTGAGGACCATGGACTCGGACTTGGAGGTGCTGATTCTCATCCCAGCCGCTTCACACTCAGCGGCAAACCGTCCCAGCAAGAGCTGTAGGTCATTGCTGGATGAAGCCAACAGGACAACATCATCTGCAAACAACAGAGATGAGATCCTGTGGTCACCAAGCATGACACCCTCCATTCCCTGGCTGCGCCTAGAAATCCTGTCCATAAAAATTATGAACAGGACCGGTGACAAAGGGCAGCCCTGGCGGAGTCCAACTCTCACTGGGAATGACTCCGACCGAGTGTTGGCAATGCGAACTAAACTCTCACAACGGTCGTACAGAGACCGAATAGCTCGTAACAACAAGCCCGATACCCCATACTCCCGAAGCACCCCCCACAAAAATCCACGAGGGACGCGGTCAAATGCCTTCTCCAAGTCCACAAAACACATGTAAACTGGTTGGGCAAACTCCCACGAACCCTCAAGAATTCTCGAGAGGGTAAAGAGCTGGTCCGATGTGCCACGGCCAGGACGAAAACCACATTGCTCCTCCTGAATCCGAGGTTCGACCAACGGCCGGACTCTCCTCTCCAATACCTTGGCATAGACCTTCCCAGGGAGGCTGAGGAGTGTGATCCCTCTAAAGTTGGAGCACACCCTCCGGTCCCCTTTTTTGAAGAGAGGAACCACCACCCCGGTTTGCCATGCCAAAGGCACTGCCCCCGACCTCCACGCAATGTTGCAGAGGCGTGTCAACCATGACAACCCAACAACATCCAGGGCCTTGAGGTACTCGGGGCGAATCTCGTCCACCCCCGGGGCCCGGCCACCAAGGAGATTTTTAACCACCTTGGCGACCTCAGCCCCTGTGATAGGCGAGTCATCCCCCTCGTCCCCAAACCCTGCTTCCTCTGTGGAAGGCGTATCAGTGGGATTGAGGAGATCCTCGAAGTATTCCTTCCACCGCCCGACGATATCCCCAGTTGAAGTCAACAGTGTCCCATCCGCACCATACACAGTGTGGACGGGGAGCTGCTTTCCCCTCCTGAGCCGCCGAACAGTTTGCCAGAATCTCTTTGAAGCCGACCGAAAGTCTTGTTCCATGGCCTCACCGAACTCCTCCCATACCCGGGTTTTTGCTTCAGCAACCACCCGAGCTGCACTCCGCTTGGCCTGCCGGTACACCTCAGCTGCTTCGGGAGTCCCACAAGCCAACCAAGCTTGATAGGACTCCTTCTTCAGCTTAATGGCCCCCCTCACCACTGGTGTCCACCACTTGGTTCGGGGGTTGCCACCACGAGATGCACCGACCACCTTGCGGCCGCAGCTCTGGGCTGCCGCTTCAACAACAGAGGTGGAGAACATGGCCCATTCAGACTCCATGTCTCCAGACTCCCTCGGAATGTGGTTGAAGTTCTTCCGGAGGTGGGAGTTGAAGACCTCCCGGACAGGGGCCTCAGCCAGACGCTCCCAGCACACCCTCACTATACGTTTGGGTCTACCAGGTCTGAATGGCTTCCTCCCCTGCCATCGGATCCAACTCACCACCAGGTGGTGATCAGTTGACAGCTCTGCACCTCTCTTTACTCGGGTGTCCAAGACATACGGTCGCAGGTCTGATGATACGATAACAAAATCGATCATCGACCTGCGGCCTAGGGTGTCCTGGTGCCAGGTGCACATATGGACACCCTTATGCTTGAACATGGTGTTCGTTATAGACAGACTGTGGTTAGCACAGAAGTCCAATAACTGAACACCACTCGGGTTCAGATCGGGCAGGCCGTTCCTCCCAATCACCCCCCTCCAGGTTTCACTGTCGTTGCCCACGTGCGCATTGAAGTCCCCCAGTAGGACAATGGAGTCTCCAGGAGGAGCACCCTCCAGCACCCCAGTCACAGACTCCAAAAAGGGTGGGTACTCTGAAACATCATTTGGTGCATAGGCACAAATGATGGTCAGGACCCGTTTCCCAACCCGAAGGCGCAGGGAAGCAACCCTTTCGTCCACCGGGGAAAACTCCAATATAGAGGCAGCAAGGTGGGGCGATACAAGAATACCTACCCCTGCTCGTCGCCTCTCGCCCGGGGCAACTCCAGAAAAGGCCAAGCTCCAGCCCCTCTCCAGGAGACTGGTTCCGGAACCGGAGCTGTGTGTTGAGGTGAGGCCAACTATATCTAGCCGGTATCGCTCAATCTCGTACACCAGCTCAGGCTCCTTCCCCACCAGAGAGGTGACATTCCACGTACCAAAAGCCAGTTTAGAAAGCTTGGGATCAGTCCGCCAAGGTCTCCGCCTTTGACTGCCACCTAATCCACATAGCACCGGACTTCCATGATCCCTCCTGCAGGTGGTGAACCTACTGGAGGGCGGACCCATGTAACTCCTTCGGGCTGAGCCCGGCCGGGTCCCATGGGTGGAAACCCGGCCACCAGACGCTAGCCTTCGAGCCCCTCCCCCAGGCCTGGCTCCAGGGTGGGGCCCCGGTAACCCCATACCGGGCGGGGTACACTGAATCCTTGATATACAATTTATCATGAGAGTCTGTTGGATCGTTCTTCGTCTGGCCCTTCACCCAGGACCAGTTTGTCTTGGGAGACCCTATCAGAGGCAAATTGCCCCGGACAACATAGCTCCTGGGATCACTGGGGCACGCAAACCCCCCCACCACGATAAGGTGACGATCCATGAGGGGGTTGTTGCATGATCTGCATGATATTTCATATAATACATTGCATTTATTGTCTTGTTCTATTCTGTCCTTGGGGTGTACTAATAACTGTCTTAATTTTTTGTGTGGTTTGACTGCTGTGTTTATTTTGTATTTTTTCATGATCCTTTGAATTGGTTCCGTGATCCCTCGTATGTATGGTATAGTTATGGTGTCCTTGTTTTTGATTTCAGCTTTTGTTCTATGTCTTGTGTCCTGTTTATTTTCTTTGTTTTTGACTTGCTGTTTCCCTTTGTTTATGGCCCATACTGGATATTGGCAGCGTATAAGTGCATGTTTTATGTGGTTTTCCTCTTCCTGTCTGTCTTCTTGTTCCGTGATGATGGTGGCTCGTTCATATAATGTCCTGACGACTGATAGCTTGTGTGCTGTGGGGTGTTCCGATGTCCAAAGTAGGTATTGATCTGTGTGGGTTGGTTTCCTGTAGACTGTGATTTTTATGCTGCCGTCCTCGTTGTGGTGGATTTTCATGTCCAGAAAGGCTATGGTGCCATTTTCCTCCTCTTCGTGTGTGAATTTTATGTTCCCCGTACTGTCTGTACTGTTCAGATGGTCAGTGAGTTCTTGTGTATGTCCTTTCCTTATTTTTTCCAGAATGTCATCTACGTATCTCTTCCAAAGGGTGGGTTTGCATATTGTGGGTGAAAAAATACAAAATAAACACAGCAGTCAAACCACACAAAAAATTAAGACAGTTATTAGTACACCCCAAGGACAGAATAGAACAAGACAATAAATGCAATGTATTATATGAAATATCATGCAGATCATGCAACAAAACCTACATTGGAGAAACCGGAAGATTATTCACCACAAGAAAAAAAGAACACCAAAAGGAATGTGAGAAGGAAACGCAAGGACGACTCACAAGATCACAAAAAGAAAAAGCAGAACAAGAAACATTAAAATCAGCTATATCGGACCACTGCAAAAGAAATAATCACATCATGGACTGGGACAACACAAAAATTATTGGATCGGAGAGCAACAGACACAAACGTTGGATCAAGGAGGCAATAGAGATCAGAAAGCGGGGAAAAGACACCATGAACCGAGATGAGGGGGCCTTTATGCTTTCTCACACCTGGGACCACATTCTCCAGAGACCATCTGACGGCGGGAGGCGGGGCCGGCTCGGTGGATCTGACAGATCTGCTGAGCTGGCCCCGTCTACGAAAATCAGCTGATAAATGTCACCTGGCAGCAATCAGCTGACTCTTCTGATGAAGGCTGCAGTGCAGTTGAAACATGTAAAGAAGGTAAAGACATCTTTCTATTTTACTTTTGTCTTTCAAAGGAAAAAAAAAAAAAAAAAAAAGGAAGATGAAACGTGGCTGGGTCTTTCAGCATGACAATGATCCCAAACACACTGCCCGGGCAACGAAGGAGTGGCTTTGTAAGAAGCATTTCAAGGTCCTGGAGTGGCTTAGCCAGTCTCTAGATCTCAACCCCATAGAAAATATTTGGAGGGAGTTGAAAGTCTGTGTTGCCCAGCGACAGCCCCAAAACATCACTGCTCTAGAGGAGATCTACATGGAGGAATGGGCCAAAATACCAGCAACAGTGTGTGAAAACCTTGTGAAAACTTACAGAAAACGTTTGACCTCTGTCATTGCCAACAAAGGGTATATAACAAAGTATTGAGATGAACTTTTGTTATTGACCAAATACTTATTTTACCGAGGAATTTACCAATTAATTCTTTAAAAATCCTTCAATGTGATTTTCTAGATTTTTTTTTTCTTATTTTGTCTCTCATAGTTGAGGTATACCTATGATGAAAATTGGAGACCTCTCTCATCTTTTAAGTGGGAGAACTTGCACAATTGGTGGCTGACTAAATATTTTTTTGCCCCACTGTAGGTGTGCACACCCTTAGCCTACTACTTTGTTAAAGCGACTTTTGATTTAATTATAGCATTTAGTCTTTTTGGGTGGGAGTCTATCAGCACACCCCATCTTGACTTGGCAATATTTGCCCACTCCTCTGGCTAGGTCATTCCAAAACTTTAATTGTCCTCTGGTGAAGCTGTTCTTTTTGTTGCCTAGTCATCGTCATGCTCAAAGGTGTAATTTCCCTTCATCTTCCGCTTTCGACCAGGTGCCTGAAGGTTTTGGGCCAGAACTGACTGGCTGGGGAAAAAAAAAAAAAAGCAATCCCAAAGCATGATGCTGCCACTACCATGCTTCACCATGGTGTAGTGTTCTTTCAGTGATGTGCAGTGTTGTTGTTGATCCAAACTTACCTTTTGGAATTGCGGCCAAAAAATTTAACGTTAGTTTTATATCATAACACATTTTCCCATGTTTTTGGAAGATTATGTATTTTTTCGCAAAATTGAGACAGGCCTGTTTTTTGTTTGTTTGTTTTTTAAAGAAATGGCTTCAAGACATGCTAGGAATATGCAAGACTGGTCACATGTAGGTGCACAACTAGTACTTGTAAGAAATTCCTGCAACTCCTTCAGTAGAACTGTAGTCCTCTTGGCAGATTCCCTGACCAGTTTTTGTCTTGTCTTTTCATCAGTGTTGGAGGGATGTACAGTTGTCAGTAAAATTACTGTTGTCCCATATTTTCTGTACTTCTTGACAACTTCCATTTTTTTGTTATGACGTAGAAAAATTTTATACTCTTCACCTGACTAACACCTTTTAACAATGAGATCCCTGTGATGCTTTGCAAATTCTGTGAACCACTGCTGTTGCTTTACCATGTAATAGGGTTAATGCCAGGAAAATCGTACTAGGACAGCTGAAGCTTATGTGGAGTTAATCAGAGTGACTTTAATTGATGGTAGGTGTGTACATAAAAAGACTGAATGCTGTAAATAAATCAACAAGTGCCTTAACAAAGTATTACTTTAAGGGTGTGCAAACTCATGCAACCAACTTATTATAATTTTTCTGTTTCTCCCTTAACAGATTTGAATTGAATTTTACAGATTATACATCACATTAAAGGTGGGAAAAAATTAAAAATGATTTACTGTGGTCTCATTTTTTATTTCACAAAAACCTGGCATTTTAACTGGGGTGTGTATATTTTTAAAATCAACTGCACTTTTTGAGCTACTGTTGATCTCATGCATTCATGTCAGGTACTTTCAAGCATGATAGTACATCTAGCAGTATGTAGTTTTAATGGGGAGACATTGTAAAGTCCTGCATAATCTAGGTTGCATAAGTTGCAGAATAGATGTTTCGTCATGACAGGATGTTGCATTTTTTCCCCCTCATGTCAGAAAAGGCAGTGAGGGGAAGCACACCAGTGTTTGAATTTGTGGATCCAGACGTCCAGGTGATTAGATTTATATTTCCATGTAGAATAAGTGGAATTCCTTATATGTAATACCTGTAACATAACAAGGTGAAATTATGATCATTCCTTCAGATGGCAGAGGACAGTTTGAACACTCTGGAAATCAGTCCGCCTGACCCTTCAACCCCCCACAGAGTCTTCTTAGAGGTCTCACTCAAAGATGGGCTGTATCCCATGATGCCTCATTCCATGTACTGTATGCCTCTGTGGCCTGGAATCACACTAGTGCTCCTAACAAAGGTTAGTGACCCACTGAACAATATACTGTATGTACTGAGTTTCTCATTGGGCATGTGGATGTGTAGCCTGTTGGGGAAAATTTGCTACATATTTAAGTGGAACTGCATTAAACTTAACACGACTGCTAGGTTGTTGTACCACCGACTGTTGCATTCGTCTTTGCAGATTCCCAATAGTGGAGTGGCCATAGCTATCTATAAATGTTTGGAGGCATTTGCTAAACTTGAGGATCGTTTAAGTGAAGGCCAGGGAGGTTCTGCCAGAGGCCAGCAGGCTATTCATGATGTCCGCAGCAAACTGGATAAATTCATCAAAGTACTGGGGGGGCCTAATGTGATACAGGTAAATGTGTGGCACTCCAGCATTGCATTTGTGATCATTTAATCCAAAAATGTCTGTTTTTAAATAAACTTTCTGTCTCCTACTACTCGCATTAACATATCATACAAAACAAAATATTTGGGGGTCTTTAAAACTACATATGTCGTAGAATGTCAAAACTTAAAATTAATGCCTGGAAAATGGGCAAGATTTTTTTCTCTCAAATTTCCTGTCCATATTTGTGTGACTCATATAAATGTAATTGCTGTTATTCTCTCCGTGTTTCACAGCTACAAAATGTCTGGAGTGAGTTCAAGAACCGAGCCTTCTCCAGAGGAGGACCCGGCCTCGACAAAGAGTAAGGATGCTACAGCCCTCTGCTGGTCAAGTGCCGTCACTACAGTGCTGCTCCATCACAGTTGGCTGATTATTATTATTATTTTTTGCTTTTATGTTAGTCTTATTCCATGCTGTAGGAACATGACAACACAGCTGTGCAGCATATACAGACAGTTTTTTGTGTCTGATCCTGGACCGGCCAGCAGTCCTCGACATCTCTCCCCTGGTCTGCAGGAACGAGCCCAGGCTATGGTGCAGTGGGTATCGGTCACTTTTTGGTTTTTTGCCTCTGTCTTTGCCACATTTTCAAATCAGAATCAGATTTCACTAAACGCATAGCTTCAAACCACTCTGCATCATCTTACTGTCCCTGTCTTTTTTTTTCTTTTTTTTTGCTTTGTGATTATTTCTCTACCTTTCCCAGAGAGAAGCTGGTGGACTGGAAGGACTTCTTGTTGGTGAAAAGCAGGAGGAATATCACCATGGTGTCATATCCTTTCAACAAAATAATCCCGCTCCTACTGAGGTCACCTTTTGTCTTAATAATGATTACTGGAAAAATAGTTTGAAACAGCTGATTACCAAATTGGAAAATTCATGTGAACACCCCTCTCAAAAAAAAAGTCTTCTCCGCAATGTTTTTTGTTGCTCACATCGTAGGAAAGAAGTCACTGTTGAGTTGGTAACAAATTACAATATTGCGCAAATACCTGCTTTACACGCTACTTTCTTTGCTCGCATTAAATTTCCAACATCAAGTAAGTAGGAAAATGTTAAGTGCACACCAGTTTGTCCCAACTTCACATTGTTTCCACATTCTGATAAAAACCACGCCGACCAGTCAGCAAAGTCACTTCTCTGACTTGATAAATGACACCAGTCAAAGAGCACCTCAATGCATCGTGACCACAACTATTCCCTTGTCCTAATTTGTAAAACATTTTGAAGCTACATTCATATTAAGGGTTTTAGCAACATGCTGAGATATCTTTTTTTTTTTCATCTGATTGTACTGGCCTTGACCTCATTCATCTCACTTACCTGGATGATTTCCCGGGCCTCATCCATTTTATCTGTGTGGACCGATCCAGCGGGCGAATGATTGCCCCGTCACTTATTGTCACGGAACGCACCACGTCTGAGCTGGGGAAGGGGCCGGTGGCTCAGTATATAAAAAGCAAGGTCAAACAATTTCTAACTGTAATAATTTTGAATCATTAAATCTTGACGTGAAAGGCTTTTGTCATATTTTGCTGGGTCGATAGGAGCTTGTTCTACTTTATTTCACATTTTGTGAAATGTGTTTCTCCTCTCGATTAAGAGACGAGTGCCACTTACTGATGGTATTTAGTTCAACTTTGCATGATTTGTAGTAATCGTTGCTCATGTTTCCAGGCTTTTACAGTGTTAAGTTGCAGCTTTTGTCCACACATTAATTTCGTTCAGTTTTTCTGCAGTTGACAGGATTTTGTCAGGGTGTTCTGAAAGCTGTTTCCTTTATTACCCTACATCCTAGCCTTTGTGCTAAGCTAACCTGTCTGTGGCTGCGCACTTAACACGTGATAAAGCTGTGCATTTTTGTTTCAGAATATAATTGTATTTCCTTATTACTCTTAAAGGTGTGGAGCCTGGTCAGGACAACGCGGCACTATCTACAGAAGGGATACTCCACTGTCACTCTGCGAGATGGAGATTTCTATTTTTGCTACTTCCTCTGGTTTGAGAGTGAAACGGTAAGTCTCTGTCCCATGTTTCTGATGCCCATTGCCGAAAGCCAAAATGTATGTAAATGTATTTGTCTGATTAATCAGGGCTTCAAGTTAGAGACAGGGGAGATACCCACCCAAGCTGATGACTCCACCCCCATTGGGATGCTTTCTTCTGATTACTACAGGTAAAAAACTAGCGTGATAAAAAATTATGTAATGGATTCAAAAGGTGACTTATTAAAATTGTATGTCCAACAGGAAGCTTGTTCGGTACTACAGTAAGAATTACCAGTGTGAGGGGGTCAAGTGCTACGAGCTCCTGACTGTTCACCTGGGAGTCATCCCCACTGATATCATCCTCCAGCACTGCAGACAGCTGGCCAGCAAACTGTGGGAACCTTCCCGGAACCCACTACTGTAGACACACCAGCTGTGCGCACTTGAACTGGGTTGCTGAGGTCAGCATTTCTTACAATGCCAAGTATACTGCATGTCTCCACTAAGGCTGAAATTTGTGCTGTAATCCATCGATTAGAAGAGATGCAGAGCAAGATGATCTTAAAATGAACGTCTGGGCAGCACTTTGGAGCGTGAGGTCTCATTATACCAGCAGACTGAGACGATGTCGGCATGTGATCAGACTGCACCGGCTGACAAGAGTTTTAAAATAAACATTTTTTAAAAAATATCATAGATCCCTACTGTTATCCAGATAAACTCCACAAGTTAATCAGTTCTAAGTTGGTGCAAGCTGCAGTTCTGGTTAATTATTTATTTTCCTTAACATCAGATTCAAAATTTTCTTTGGATCAACACCATATTATACTCGGTTACCCACTCCCCGTATACACCAGAATTTATTCAAATTCCATCTATAATTCTCAGATGAATTAATAAAAATGAGGGAAAAAACGACTATACCACAGGGTTAAAAGCAACTTAAAAAAAAAAATTCTGAATCCACACTTTGGTTCCGATCTGCTTCAGCCTCCATCAAAGTGCACTGAAATCTAGTATCTAGTTTTTGTCTTGTGTGTATGTGTGGGAGCTCTATGTCAAAAATCCAATTCCAACATAATAAAAGTGTGTGTGGTGCTGTGCTTGTATGGTTAAGGCGACCACTGCTCCAACATGATCTGTGTGCATTTCATTAATGTACAGTATATCTAATGAAAGCATGACTGCAAATCATGCACTTTCTCCCAGTGTTGTGGGTTGTTTTTTTTTTGCACAATCTTGCTAACAAACAAACGCATTTAACCTCCATAGCAAAAGTAATGAACGAAAAAGCTCTACTGTCTTGCACATCATGTGACATTTCTATTAAACATTTTAAGATTGTAAATCCTAAAAATATTTATTGAATCAAATTGAAGAGAACTGTGCACTTGTACACCAATATTTCTAAATCCTCATCTTTTTTTTTGTCTGCACTATAAGTGTATATAGATTTTGTTGATTATCATTTTAATGCAATAATCACCATTATTGCATTGAATGATTGGATGATTGAACTGTAGCCAGTGTTATAAGTTGTCTGAAACATAGCGTTTTGTCTCCCCAATGTACTTTTCGTTGGAGAAAAAGATTACTGCATTGATTTTTTTAAAATGCCTTCAGTCATATAGTTACCACTCCTATAAAATCAACTGTATATTTATAACGGTTATTAATTTTATTGGTGATAATGCTTCTCTTTTGTTCTTCAGTCTTTTTATGACGTCGTTACAATGATGCTGATAATAAACATGGCCGAAGCTTCAAATAATGAAATAACACCACATGTCAAACGTGCATTTTTGTTATACAGTTACACATAATTATTCAGTCTTCATTCCAAATAGTTTTTTTTTAAAACGGTTGGCAGAAAAGTCACACATGGGTGATCTTACTCTGGGATTTCTTCAGTTTCCTCCCACAGGGGCCAAAAACATGCAGGTTAGGTTAATTGGCATCACTTGGGGAGGTATGAATGTGAGTTGTCCTTCCCCCCAGGCCACAGTTGTAAATAAGAATGTGTTCTTAATCCGACATGCCTGGTTAAATAAAGGTTAAATTTACAAAAATGGAACACCAAACTATTTAAATGTTTGATTTATTTTTTTGCAAACAGCTGAAAGTTTGTAAATTTAAAAAAAAAATAGGCATAAGCTATGTTCCGATCCACAGTTTACTTCAACAGTACTCCCTGCTCCGTTCTCAGGGAATATCAGTTAAGGGGACTGCCCTTTTACAGGGAACGGTACATGAACTGTTATCTTGATAGCATTTTTACCTCTAAGGGCAGATCAGTTTTGTGCTGAGGAAAGGACATGGTCATGTGCAAAAAAAAAAAATGCACACAAACATTATTGGTCTGTACTGCTTGGAATTAAGCCAGATATTAGTTAGTTAATTCCCAGGCAGTTATTTTATGAAGAAGGATGAACAGGAGGAGGAGGCGATGACTAAACAATCAGGCTGAAGATTGATTAATTTAAGTTCAGTGTGCTACACACAGATACATGCCCAACTTGTTCTGTTCCCCATTGTGCAAATATGCAGATATGAATGGGCTTGACAGCATCCTCGCTAACTGTGGGTTCAGTGAAGCTTTGGTGAAAAGGAGGAGGATCTGCTGAATAATTTTGTGAATCCATTCTTCTTTTTCTCTGTGTAACAAACAGCTGCAACAGGTCCTGCCACAAAATCCACTCTGTTTCTTCAAATGATGTGGATTATATTACAGGTACATGTGGATTGTTTGTATTTAATTGTTCTCAGATTAACACATTTAAACAGAATAGCAACAGAGTGAGAATTTTTTCAGTAACCAGAACATGGTAACAGAATATCTAAGAAGATGATGATGTCCCTATGATGACACGGACATTATAGGCTGTGTCACTATGTGGACAGAATACTTTGTCACAGCAGAGAGGTTTGACATTTGAAATCTTCATCTGACAGTCTCATTCCACCACAACACCAAGCTTCTGGCTCATTTTCTTCTGACCCTCCAGAATCATAATTAAACACAGTAAACATAGAGTGGACCAGTGTTACAATGACATTTATACTCCCTTTACACAAGGGTGGAAATCAATGAGAGATCGCTGAGAGATCTGGACAATTTTTAATCTATGAATGATCTTCAGTGATCTCCACAGTCTCTTCAAAGTTTTGGTTGAGTCCAAAATAAACAAGGATCTCCCAAATGATCCCAAAGATTAAAAAAAAAAAAAAAAAAAAACTGGCCCAATCTCTCAACGATCTCCACACTATGTAAAAGGGCCCTTAATGCAGCCGGGCTCAGACTCGCACAGTGACTGAAAAAAAAATTAAATCAATGTTCAGGCATTAAAGTTGAAGGCAGATGACTGCTCACTGACAGAATGTTACTGGGGTGACTGGGAGAAATAATGCTGCAAGAGAAAGCCTTTGGCAATCCACACACAAGGCACAGACAGACAGACATGATGTTACTAAGTAAATAAATAAATACCATTGAATACCACTCCAGTCTTACAGCTGAATTTAGACTATAGTTACAAACCAAAATCTGTCAGTATAACTGCCAGAATCCAAATTATGCATGATAACCAGGCAGAACACATGGAATTGCACAATATAAAAACTGTTTATTTCCAGATTTTTATCTCCAAACTGAGATATTTTAGGCAATGGAAACATCCCCTCACTCCAAGACAGCTACATGCAGAGCAAATGTCACTGCTCTAGGTACTGGGACACTGGGGTTCACCTGCAGGGATCCACCTGTCCTCTGCCTCACAGCACATTAACCCCTTGCACTCTGGTCAATTTCCCTAAAAATGCCAAAAAATAACGTACCCAAAGTAAATCAAAAGCTGTTCTTCAACCCTTTGCAGCATCTTCATGGGGTTGGTCTCATTTAAAAGAAAACACTTTGAATTTTTTGGCAAAACAGTCATAATCTCTCTAAGTGCTCCTGCCACTGAGTAATAGTCATCTAAACATACTGAACTTAAAGAAAATAAATTTCGCCTGGGTGTTTTTTTGGATACAAATGCTTGCAAATAACACAGCTGTCAGATCCGGGCTGGAAAATGCAACAGAAATGTAGAACCAAGTGTTATCCAGCTGAGGTCAAAATTTTGTAACAATACCACAAAAAATGAATATATTACACAGCTTTATACTCAGGTTGTTCCCAGGCGTTTTTGAACTGTGCCAAATTGTGCCAAATGGCACAGTTTGGAAAAACGTCTGTAACTTTTGAATGATTCAATATAGAAGCTTCATCTTGGGCTCTAATGAAAGGTGAAGGGCTGTGTGTGTGTGTGTGGGGGGGGTGTTTATTCATTCATGAATGAATGAACGAACAAACAAGCCCCCACACACAAAGAAGCATGCCACGTAAAAAATGTGTGGCTTTTTTTTACAAGAAAAAATAACCTACAGTGCACTAAAAATTATACTAAAATATCTGTAATGTAGTAGATAACAACTCCCCCCCCCCCACCCCACCCCCGCTACAGAGGACTGACATCGCCCATCGCTACATGACGGACCGCGGGGACGGTGCGCCGCGGTCTACTACGCACAGTTGTACTAAAATATCTGCAATAATATCTGCAATCCGCTACAGAAGAGTAGCGGGGGGGGGGGGGGCTTTCACGGTCCGGACGTGGCGCACGGACCGATCTGTCATGTGGCGATGACGCACAGTTGTAATTTACCGATTGGTCAAAAGTCATTTTGATTACAATTTTCAGGGATAAAGAATAATTTAGAACAGCAGAATAATCTGCTGTTGTGGACACTTACCTGTCCACAACAGCAGTGTCGCTGGCGAACTTCTCTTCCTCATTGTCAGACGAACATGACGCTGGTCCGCTTGTTACGGACTCGTGGTTCTGGTCACGTGACCCGGTCAAACCATAATTCCATTATTGCGGTTTTGCGCTTCCATGATTGCGGTTTTGGCGAACGATTTTTCAAAACAAATAAGAACAGTAGTAAGAAAAAAAGACTGGCGAATGCGTGTGTGTCACCCAGCCTTACACAAAACAGATTTTACGCACGGGACGCACACTTTCGAACTTCTGTGCTTCAATTGGCTCACTGTATTCGCAGCTGTTGGTAGGCGGGTCCTTGCTAGGTTTTCAGTCATTGGTTCTTCAAGGTTTCAGAAACCCAATTCAAGGCTCTTATTAGTCGAATGAGAGGTCAGTCACATCTAAACCAATCAAAGCACTCCTTTGGCTTTCTGTTTGCGGCTGTGTCTGTAGTGGAAGAACGGAAATGCAGCCTTTTTTTTTTTTCAGTGCTCCCTAGGACGCAGAGACGTGACCGCCTGCGGTATCCCGGAGTGCAAGAGGTTAATTAATTCAAAAGTGCATTTTGCTGGTCAAAATTCCTCTCAGGAGAGATGGATCTGTGCATGTTGGCTTGTGAGTCAACTGAATAGTCTCTGGTAAACTTTATTATCTATATGGCAC
Source organism: Pholidichthys leucotaenia (assembly GCA_020510985.1). Taxonomy (NCBI): domain Eukaryota; kingdom Metazoa; phylum Chordata; class Actinopteri; order Cichliformes; family Pholidichthyidae; genus Pholidichthys; species Pholidichthys leucotaenia. Next base: position 331,577,363 of record CM035841.1, on the reverse strand, counting down.
ATTTACAGAAATGGGATCCAGTTTAGAGGTGCTGGTTGTGGTCCAGTGAATGACGCAGGTTGTCTGTGGAAAATTAGTTATTATTCATTGGGTTTTCACGGCAGAGTTATGGAGATAAATCGCGTAATAATAATCGTTTTTCCACAGACTAATTCATAGACAAAGTATTTTAACTGAAGTGGAAATGTTATTTTAACACAGTTTGTGAGTTTCAGTTGTTTTGTAGTTTGGCAGACCCACCTGACAGAGCCAAACATAATTTTGTGGACAGCTGCAATTTCTCACGGCAGATGAAAATTTTGCGGCTTGGCCCGCAGATTCTCACATCATGTTTTTTTATACATCCCACTGTGTGCGTGAAATCAGTGTACGTCATGGTTTTGTGCATGCTGTTTATACATGAAGCCCCAGGTGTTGTGGTGGCACCTCTGACGCTTGTGCCAGAGGTGCGGAGATGCACTCGCATCTCTAATCTATAGGCCCAGGCTCCTCAAAATCAAGACCAGGGTCCGCATCCGGACCTGAACATGCGTCACATTATCTGTGCATTTCTGTGCAGAATAACCATGCTGTGCTGCCTGTGTGATTGAATCAGTGTTGCATATGCGCACTGAGCAAAAACACTGCATGTGCATGAATGCGCCCATCATCCATGTGTGTGCGTTCCCTCTGTTGAAAACAAAGCGGTCTGACCGCCACTAGCTCATGTGTGAGCATACTTGCCACCTGTGTGTGTGTGTGTGTGTGCCCATCACTGGTGCAGTTGTCAAGTAAGTTAATATCCGCAAAGACAACTAGCCAAAGCAAAAGAAAGGTTGAACAGGAAAATGAGAATTCAAAGAGAATAGACAGAAAAATGTGTTCATCCTGCCAAAGTGCAGCATCAAGCCAGTGTCTGTTTTGAACAGCACTATCCACAGATTACTGAGGTGAGGACACAAAAACGCCTCATCACAGCTTTTCTTCTCAGGTTTAATGCATTGGTTACAAGCATGTCATAGGCGTTAAATCGTGGGGGGGGGGGGCATGTCCCCCTCAACCTGGAGAAAAGAGAGACAAAGTGCTTTGCAAATGTGTGCCTTAGATTATCAAAATAAAGGACATTGTGTCATTCATGAACAGGGCACAATTTTTAAAAAAAAAAACACTAGTGGAATCAAATAAAAACAAGGAAATATAACTGTCTATAACATCCATTTTCAGGATTAACTATAGCTCTGTTTGATGATGTCACTAAAAAAAGTTTCCAAAAATTCCATAGATTACATTTATTGTGTTCAGTAAAACATGTATTTTAAAGATCAGTCTTCAGTAATTATTGTCTAGCCAGATAATTTATTTTTTCTTCCTGCTAGTTTTTTTTCCCTTCCATCTAGAGAATAATTAATCATAAGTTTTGTGTCACAAAGCTCCTGTGAGGTCAGTTACTGCTCTTGATGCCACCAGTTCTCTCAAGAAGAGCTTCTCAGCTGAGACGTCATGCACCACCTGGAGAATGAAAACAGAAACGCTGTATATTCATAGGGCCCATACTCACAAGCATATTTGTCACCGTTTGGTCTTGACTTACTTGAGCCTTCATAGAATCCATTAGATTGCTCCCATAGTAGTGAAGCTTATCATGTGGTTGCTGCATGTCATAACCAAACCCAGCCAGGCTCACCTGGTCGCACAACTGAAACGCCGTCACCACCGCGCTGGCGCCTAATGTTGGCACCTTAAAAAGATAAAATTGACTGATTGATTCATTGACTATTTATTTCCCTAAACTTCTGTTATTAGAGGTGTAACAAAATAAACTAAAGGTTGCTTACTTATCAAATCAAAGGCAGGCTAAATGTGCCTTTGCTGGTTTGGTTTGATTTGAAATGGTTTTAAACAGCCCTCTTTTTTTTTAACAAAATAGGTCATAATAATAATAATAATACATAAGACTTGTATAGCGCTTTTCTAGGTAAGATGTCCGAGTAAGCTCACTACCATGATGGTAGTGAGAGCAATCGATAATAATTTACTCTGTATTATTAATTGTTATACTATGTTTGTGCAGGTAGTATCAACCTTCATGTTATCAGGACATTTACGTACTCTTTAATTTTTTTTGAGAGAGAGAGAAAAAAAAAACTTTAACAAGGAGGAGCTCCAAGTGTAAAAAACACTTCTGCTCACCTCCAGCTTTTTCTTCAAGTTACTTAGTTTAATATTATCTTAAGTGTGCAAAATGGGGAAGAAAAAAAACACATTATGGACACCCAAATGACTATGCTTTTCACTCTGGAGGTCCATAGACAGCTCATCACCAGGATCAGCTGCAAGACAGCACCTGCAGCACAAAGAAGAGACCTTGCAGTGCTGAACAGAGACGTTTCAGAGGTCTCTCCTTCCATCTTTAGGGAAACTGCAATCCCTCCCCAGTTATTGGAATTCGACGGACACAAAACGAGAGGAGATTAGAGGAGCACTGTTGGATGCTAACAACTAACTGTGCATGGATGACCCACAGGCAAACGGAACACCAGAGATAAGGAGGAGGAAAGGAAGGATTGTATGTTTTTGAATGAGATAATGCAACTGTGTGCATATTATCAGGAATTTTAGCTAAAAACTAACCAATGATAATTACCAGGCTCATTAGTAAACTACTAAAGTCTGACAACAGATTCAAGCTCAACACAATTTTAGTCAACCTTCAATTAAAGCTGTCACATATGTAACAAATACCTTAACAGGATTTTTGAAAAGTATTAACTATCAAAAGCCAGTAATAATCATAAGCTGAACAACCCACCATAACAACACCATACAGCCAATTTTTCACTGGTTTCTCTCACACCACTGATTAATTTCTGGCTGGTGGTCGTGATTTCTCCTAATCCTCCACTGCTCCTGGTCTCTATGATGTCTAACAGGGTCATAATTATAAGGCTGTGGTCCCTCATATGGATACAGACTTGCATTTGTCTCCTCTTCAAAGCTAAACTACTGCATATTTTCATTACTGATGGTGACTGGGTGATCTCCTTTCAAGGAAAGGAGATCACCCAGTCATTGAAAGGAGTCAGTTGAGGTGGTTTGGGCATCTGATTAGGATGCCTCCTGGACGCCTCCCACTTGAGGTGTTTCAGGCACGTCCCACTGGGAGGAGACCCCGGGGCAGACCCAGGACTTGGTGGAGAGACTATGTCTCCCAGCTGGTCTGGGAACGCCTTGGTATCCCCTCTGAAGAGCTGGAGCAGGTGGCTGGGGAGAGGGAAGTCTGGGCTTCTCTGCTTGAACTGCTGCCTCCGCGACCCAGACCTCCGGAAAAGCGGTGGAAGATGGATGGATGGATGGACTGGGTGATCTAGTTGCCTTAGGTGACTTCACAACCAGGCTGCTATTTTTGAGGAAAAGTGACACTCTACTGAAAAAAAAAAACTGCTTTAAAAGTTGATCAAACCATATTTTTGTAATATCTGTTTATTGAAACATTTCTTAACATATTATGTAACTGCTATGGTTAACCTGGTAATTGCTTTTAATTGTATAAAAGCACAAAACAGAACAAGAGCAAAAATGGGAGTGTATCTCATTGTCACAAACTCAAGCTAGGACTCACATTTCCCCGTTTGAGAGAATATTTCTGTAGGACTTGTCCCGTCTTGTGAATAATCTCAGGGTGTAGGATCTTGAAGCTCTCTGGTTTCAGAGGAATATCATCAACAACCTTCTTCCAGAACCACAGTTTGGACCAGAAGCTCTAATAAATAAGAAAGAGACATATGTGAGGTGGTATTGCAACGAGGATCACTGTAATACAAGTAGCTTAAGCCCTCTGCATGCAGTAATCCTAGTTGTGTGGCTGACCAAAGGCTGTTTGGTGATGATAGAAGCAAGCCAGTCCAGATCCAGACTCTTGAAGGCCACTAGAATGACCATGGCGGTCTTTGTGTATTCGTTTGCAGAATGGGGTGCTCCCTCTGGGTAAAACAGGCGGAAGGTGGTGCGTGAACCGGCATCTCTCTCGTAGCCTTGTACTGGAGCGTCATTCAGTCTAATAACAGAGATGTATTTATAAGGGACCCTCTGAAATATTTCCATTCCATCCTTCTACCATTAACCTTTTTCCATACCTGATAATGACATCATATTGATCTATATGGGCTCCAAGGTGACTCCCACTTAAGACACCCCCACTGCCCACCACCACACACCGTCTGCAGCTGCCTTCTCTCTTCAGTGATGGAGGCAGCCCAGGTTGTGGCAGGTAGGCAAGTGTCATTGCCAGATGCTCTTCACTGCCCTGGAACCCCAGAGGAAGGGGCATATCCCATGGCTCAGGCCTCTCCTCCTGCACAAATACAGGGATGTCTAGGAGGCCTGGAGAACAGGACAGGGACTTGAGGTGTTTCACACACCAGTGAGGCCGACAGGGATCTGACAGCAGGGAGACCGAGCGGTTGAATAAATCCTGAACAGAAGGATAAATGTTTAAGTTTGGCAGGTAAATGGGAATAATCTGACATGTAACTATGTATCCATACCAGATCTTTGGGATATTTGTAGTCATCATTGGGAGCTTTCAGCTTATCCAAGGGAAAATATGCAGGAATCAGAATAGCTGAATAACAGCCAATTAGCAGCAGGAGACTAATGGCAAAATTTTGCTTCCTGTAGAGCAGGAAAATGACAATTGAACATTTTAACCAAAAGGTAAGCTAAATACTATCAATCATAAGCCCAAAAATAACCTCTGTAAATGCAGAAACTGGCTTATTACACAGCAGCCCTTTTATCATCATAAAATATAGTAACAGATAAAGTCGGATATTAATAGATTATCAGATTAGAACAGAGACTTCACTGGCATTGTTTTCAATGCCTGTTTACTATTTTACAGAAGATTTAAGAGCTAAATGTGGCCTCACTTCACTGGCTTCATGTAGAAACTAGAGTTATATTTAAAATCCTTCACCTCACTTGCAAACCTCTAAATGATCAGGCCCCTTGTTATTTAAAAGATCTGACTGTACCTTATCATCATAAAAGAGCACTTTGCTCCCAAAACGGAAGAATAATTGTAATGCTTAGAATCTCTAAAAGGACAATGGGAGGCAGAGCTTTCAGTCACCAGGCTCCTCTCCTATGGACTCGAGCTACATCTTCCAGAATAGGGTTTAAACGTTCCTTTTTGACAAAACTTATAGTTAAGGTTGGATCAGGTGACCCTGGGGACCTCCCATGATGCCCTGGGCTTTCACTTCTTCCTTCACTCTTAATATGTGTTGTAACACTTTTGTTGTTTTTTTTTAACATGTGTTTGCTCTCTCCTTTCGATTGCGTCCCTGTCGTGTTGTTCATTCTCTATATCTGTTCTTCTTCTTCTCTACCCCCTCACCCCCCAGCCAGTCACAGCAGATGACTGCCCTCCCTGGCTTATCTTGATAAAAGGGAGTTTTTCCTCTCCACCGTCACCAAGTGCTTGCTCACAGGGGATTGCCTGAGTACTGGGGTCTTTCTGCAATTGTGGGGTAACTGTCCTACAGTTTGAAAGTGCTAAGAGATGACTGTTGTAAAATGGTGCTAAAAGTGTTCAGCCACGTACACATTATTTTTATGACATCCCATTCTATATTCAAAGACATTAATATGGAGTTGGTGCCCCCTTCGCAGCTACAGTCATGTGAAAAAATTAGGACACCCTGTATAAGCCTGTGTGGCTTTTTTTTTTTTTTTTTTTTTTTACATATTTAGACAAATGGATATTTAATATCAATTTTAAAAAATACTGGGAGATTCATGTAATACAACTAAACAATTAGAAATGAATTAGACTTTCTTCAAATTTGCTGTAAAATGTCATTTTAAACAAATAGTGAGGAATAAATTAGGATACCCCCCATCTTTTTTAGGACACCCCCACATTCATTCCCACTTAAAATGGCTAAAATAAATGTTAAAAAATGCAAATAAAAACAAAATCAAGGTTAGACATAGATATGTGAACATTTATTAATAAAGAACTGAATATTTAATGGGGTGTCCTAATTTTTTCACATCACTGTATAATAGCCTCGAGTCTTCTGGGAAAGCTTTCTACAACATTCTGGAGTGTTTCAGTGCAAATGTTTTCCCATTCATCTACAGCAGAAGAGCACTTGTGTGGTCAGACACTAATGTTAAACCTTTCCTAACACTCTAAGCTCTAGTTCATCCCAAAGGTGTTGGGTGGCGTTAAGGTCATTAGCGTGGCCGTGATATCATAATATTGTTGTTTTATTATGAAGTGCGGTGCAGTGGCAGCCACTTCCACTTCCGCCACTGCACCGTCCTATAGATACCAGCGGGCATCTCTGTTCAGCCTCTTTGCCGATGCCCTTGCCTGGTGGCTGTATTGTGTGTGATCAATCCCTTAATAAAGTTGAGTTCCAACTGTGTACCTGGCCTTGCCATTACAAAGGTAATTTCAGACATAACATTTTGGCGACGAGAATAAACATGAACGCGTGTGTTTCACCGCTTCGGCCCTTCCTGGAGCTCCCAGCCAAGCCGCTTGTGCCCTGGTCAAGATGGTTTGCTGCCTTTCAAAACTACATTGTGGCGCTCAACCTGGGTAAGCTAGATAAACTGAGGGCACATGTGCTTCTGGTGCATAATTTGGGATTTGAAGGCCAGCGTATCGTGCGTACACTAAGGGATTCCGACTCGTATGAGGATGTGGTTGAGTTGCTAGCATGCCATTTCCACACCCTGGACAATGTGACCGTCCGGAGGATTAGGTTTCAGCAGCGACAACAAAGGGCGGGTGAGCCTGTCCACCAGTTTGTTGCCGACCTGAGGCAGCTAGCTAGTGAGTGTTGTTTTGGGCAACTGGAGGAAGAGATGGTACGTGACCAGCTGGCGGTGCAAACAAACAGCGCCGCGATACGAGTGAAGTTACTCACGGCACCGGATGACCTAACGCTAGCCAGAGCTGTCGAGTTGGCTCTCCAATTGGAGACCGCGGACAAGCTAGCCTCTGAGCTAAATTGGTGCCAGTCACAACGGCAGCTGGAGCCTCCCGCCACGGCATTTGTAGCGGACCCAGACAGCGAGGATAGCATGGACGATGACACTATGGAAACCAATGCTACCAGCCGTAGGTCTGCCTCGGGAAAACCCTTGTGTATGGGTTCTGGGTCCGCGAATCACCGATATAAGGCCAGGGATTGCCCGGCTAGAGGGGAGCACTGTGGCAAGTGTGGACGCTTGAACCATTATGCCAGAGTGTGCCATATGTCCGAGTCGAAGAGCCCACGGAGAAAATCAACTTCACCCGCCCGACAACTGTTCACGCAGTGTCCCTGAGTACCACCAGGTACACATTCTGCAAAGTGGCGCTGGATGGTGAGGAGGTACCGCTGCTGGTCAACACGGTGGCAGTGGGATCATTATTGAATTGGGCCACGGAGACGAAATTTTTCCCCCTCTACAGAATAAGAGGTAACCCAGCGCTGCTCTATGGTTATGGAGGTGGTAGGCCACGCATGGTTGGAACACTGGAGTTAATGGTTCGGTACAAGTTGGCAGTGATGGCTGACTTCACGTTCCATGTGACGGCCCGAGGCGACAACATCATGGGCTGCGACCTGTTTTATGGACTGGGGTTCGCCATTAAAGACGACGCTGGGGAAGAGTGGACTGGTTGTGGCCAGTGCAACCGTCCGGTTCCGGTGGTGGAGGACAATGCTGTGTGGGACGAAGATTTACTGGGCACCACGGCGGTCAAGCAGGACCAGCCTCACTCAGGTTCAACGCAGGAGGGTCTCAGTGCCGGTGCTCAAGGTACAGTAGGAGAGGGTACCAAGCATGGTGGTGAAGCACCTGCGTCGGTGAGTGACGCCGACAAGCTAGCCCCAGATCCCTCCGGAGCTTGGCCGCAGAGTGCTGGAGGATCTGCAGCTACAATGGTGACCGCTACAACAGCTTTAAAAGAGGTCGGGGCCAGACCGACAGGCACGGAGGAACCACGTGCCAGATGGAATCATTGCAGGCCAAGCAAAGCTCCTCTGAGAGTTATGGACCTGGTCCGGGCTCGAGGAGAGGAATGTCCACGGCGGAGGTGGGCCAAATGACAGCCAGAAGAATACCAGGAGCAGCTGCATATTGCAGCTAAGCGGGGCGCAGCCTACTTCCAGCTGTTGGGACAGCTCGTGGAGGCATGCCAACGAGCTGCGGCATGCCTGGGAGGAGGCTTCAGATGGCGGTGTTGTGTTTGGAATATGTGTGGCTGTGATGCCGTGCCCACCCACAGGGTGACGTCAGCCGGGCATGGCCCACTGTGTATATAATCCCAAGTTCTCAGTAATAAAGTTACTTGTTGGCTGCATGAAGACAAGACTTCTGTCCACTCATTTTACAGACATAACATTTGGCGACGAGGAGACTAATGGGAGCGTGCTGGTTGCCTCCAACATTGCTGCCATTTCTGAAGCGCGCAGGAGATCCGGTGATACCGTGGCCAGAGTGGAGAACCAACTTTGAGGAGTACATCAGAGTGCTGGGTCTCCATGGGCTTGGCGGGAGACAGCGGTGGGCACTCCTGGCCCACAACCTCAGCGCGGAGGGCTGGAGAATTCTCGGTACGCTGGGCACAGCGGAGTGCTATGAGGATGCTGTTGAGCGGCTGGCTGAACACTTCGCTAGGCAGACGTGGACCAGGAGGCCGCAGGTGATTGAGCTTTTGGCGCCAGGAATGACTGAGCTAGTTAGCTTCAGGAAGCTAACAGCTCAGTCTATGTCAATGGCTGGGCTGCGTAGGAGCTAACCTCGTGCCAAAACCTGGCAGCGAGTGGCAAGCTGGACACCGAGGAGACGCCGGGGCAAAATGTGGAGGAGTCCTCGGTCACCGAGGGCAACGAGCCAGCCATAGAGCTCAGCTTGGCACAGGACTATGGCACTGACAGGTCGGATGATCCGGCATGTGACAACAGTGGAGAGGAAGAGCAGCAAGAGCCATCCCCACAGCTGGAGGCTAGACAACAAATGAGCGGGACCATACAAGCTGAGGGCCCCAGGGAAGAGCAGTGACAGCCAGGCATGGAAATGATGCAGCGGAACACCTGGGTCGAAGGTGTTGGGAGCAACGACGAGGTGCCTGGGTTGGAGAGTAGAGCCGACGAGACTGACGCTGAAAGCCCAGAGGGAGAACAGCTGCAACCGGACAGGGAGTCAACGCAGCAGAACGCTTGGAACGAGCGGGCCGTGAGCAGCGACGAGGTGCCTGGGTCGGAGGATAGAGCCGACGTGAGTGACACCGAGAGCCCCAAGGGACAGCGGCTGCAGCCAGACATGGATGACGGCGCAGTTCGGGACACGGACTGGCCTGGTGAGCTGGAAGGTGATGGTGACTGGAACTGCAATGACCCAGCGAGGGTGGACCCCGATGCCAGTGTTCGCATTACCCTTATTGTGGGAACCGAACGGCACAGCGGGGTCCCCGGGAAGACAGCTGCTGGGTCCAAGAGAAAAGAGGTCAGAGCAGAGCCAATTGGCACGATTCTGTGGCGCGCCAAACGCCATTGTCATGGTGAGCGCGAGAGGCCGGGTCAGGTTCCCCTGCGGATTGGCGACAGGGTTCGGCCCAGAGAAGAGAAGCAAGTAATGGCGGGAAGGGACATTTTTGCCAGGGAGGGGGCCTTCGATCCTGGGGGCAGACAGCGGCCAGGGCACATATGCCGTGAGGCTGTCCCGGTCCTCCGTGGCAGTGTGGTAAATGGTGGCTGCCCAGGGACAGTAGGGTTACTTAAAAATATTATGTGTAAATGACTGTATATGTATTTTTCATATATATGATGCTGGGGTTCATGTGAGTGAGTGTGGGTAAAACGGAATTGATTTGATGCATTTTAGGAGACGTGGTCCAATTTTGGTTGTTTTGGTGTGAATATGATAGGTTATGTTATTGCAGTATATTATCCCCTGTGTTCTTAGTGCCTGAATCGGGTTCAAATTTTGGGAGGTCTTAATCGTGTGTGTGGTTTTGCATTTTTCTGAAGGGGGGGGGCATGTTGCGTATGGAATATGTGTGGCTGTGATGCCATGCCCACCCCCAGGGTGATGTCAGCCAGGCACGGCCCACTGTGTATATAATACCAAGTTCTCAGTAATAAAGTTACTTGTTGGCTGCATGAAGACATACAAATATGAATCAGACGCATGGTCTTATTGTCTCACTTGATGCGGAGAAGGCTTTCGACCGTGTAGAGTGGTCTTACCTTTTCACAGTAATGGAAAAATTTGGCTTGGGAGAAGATTATTTTCAACTTGGTTAAACTAATACATATACTGTTCAACTAGAGCTAGTGTGCTTGTAAATAGTGTAAAGTTATCAGATTTTATACTTGGGAGATGTACTCGACAGGGAGACCCTATATTGCTGCTAATATTCGCATTGGCCATCGAACCATTGGCAGAGGCCGTCAGAAGCCTTAACAGCATAGCTGGCTTCCAAATTAAAAACAATACATACAAAATTGTGCTGTATGCGGATGATGTTTTGCTGTTTATCACAAATCCAGAATAGTCTATATGAGCCTTAATGTGTTGTGAGCCGCGCTGTGTGCGCCTTGCCCTAATTATCTTTCACAGCTGCGGGCACACCTGCTTTTCCTCATCAAGCACCCTTTATAAGGAACACTGCCCAGAAGGCAGCAAGGAGAAGTCTACGCTTTCTCCCGGGAAGAACTCCTCCTTAGGGTCTTCCTCCACATCGCTTCGCCTAGAGAATTCATCTCTAACCATCTGCTTCTTGCCACTCAGGAGTTCCATCTCCCCAACGCTACGTAAGCCAGCTTTGTGCTATTACCTGCACCTGCCTTTCTTCCCCTTGTTCCCTGTGCACAGGTGGACCACCCTCCAGGTGGACCTCTCCTTCCTCTTGGAGGCGGACCGGACTTCAGCTGTGAACAGAGACATTCACCCCTCGCAAACTAGTGAGCTGGAGAACAAGTCACGCAACCTTCACACAAGCTGCACTGTAAATATTCTGCAATTGCACTACGGCATCGCAACGGGATTCCTGACCGGTATTGGGAAATCATCTCTTCGGAGCTGGATTAACTCTTCGCTGCCGTAAGACTGCAAGATCTCTATTAACATCATTATCCGCCAGCCTGAATCTAATTCCCTGTCTCTGCTGTCATTCCAGGGTTGCCAGACCTGTTCTGTCGTTCATGCTCCTGCTCCCACTACACAACACTCTCATGACACCATTCGCACGCACGCACACACCCTCACTCTCATTCACTAATAGATCATTATTGTTGTTGAGCCTGTGTCTGTTTCTGGGTGTTTCTGAAAACCATGTCATAATGTCAGTTATTGAAACTTCCGGGTCCTTCTCAGGGTATAAGATCAACCTCCATAAATCCTTGGCTATGCCATCTGGGTATGATAAGAATATACCAAATCTCCCTGATTTTCCTTTTTCTTGGTCTACCTCAGGATTCTCATATTTAGGGATCAGTATTACATCAAATGTTCAAAATTTATTGAACTCGAACTTTCATGCAGTACGTAAGAGTATTAAGAATGACCTAATAAGATGGAAGGATTTGCCAATTTCTTGGATGGGTAGAATTAATTTGTTAAATATGAATGTGATACCACGGCTGCTATATCCAATGCAGATGCAACCTATTTACATTTCTAAGAAATTAGCAAAAGAGATTGCCAAATAAATTGTGACAGATCTTTTTCAAGGGAAAAAACCCAGGCTTAGTATGAAAACCCTGCAGTTGCCCAAGAACAAAGGAGGCCTTGCATTTCCTATCCTCATACTTTACAACTGGGCCTGTCATGATAGAATTATTCACGAATGGGTTCATAGCTACGTCAAAGGAAAAGAAAACCCAATAGATTTATGGGGCTGTGCCCCCTTTGAACTACTAGGGGAACTCACTTGCATAAAAATGTCTACAAAAGTAAAGGATAATCCAATTCTCTTAAACTCCATTAAGATCTGGCGAGACATGAATAAATTCACCGATAGAAAAAGTACCTTTTTCATATCTCACTCCACTTATGAACAATAGAGATTTTCTTCCTGGTGCTAACAGTGCCATATTTAGATCTTGGTATGAAGCAGGAGTGAGAGTGATAGAATTGTTTGATGATAATAATGCACTTGTGTCCTTTACACAAGCTCAAAATACCTTTTAATTTATCAAAAAAAAAAGAAGACTTTTTTGCCTTTCTCCAAGCCCATCACTTTATCACAACAAATAATAAACCCTTACAGAATGCAACCTTGTTAGGACCAGTTGAAAGATTTATAATAAACTTTAAATTAAATAAAGGCCACATATCATACTTTTATAAATGCCTGCAGAACTATAATAATATGATATGAGAAAATTAGTTAGAAGATGGGAGGAAGATCTTCAAAGTAGCTTTGACGAAGAGGCATGGGAAAAGTGTATTCAAACTATCCATTCACTATTTATCAGTAATAAATTCAAAGAAATGCAGTATAAAAATACTACATAGACAACACAGGGCTCCTCATATACTGAATAAAATAGACCCTAGTAAATCACCACTATGTCTTAAATGTAAACTGACAACAGGGTCATATATACGCTGTTTTTGGATTTGTCAAAAAATTTCTAAGCTCTGGTTGTATGTATCTAAAGAGATCTATATTAAAGCATAAGATATGTAAAGATCCGGGGCAGTTAATACTGGGGCTGCCAACTAAAGAAAGAAGCATGGATGCTAAACAATCTAAATTACTAAATAAACTCCTAGGTTTAGCTAGAAAATGTATACTGTTTAATTGGATCCACGAGAAACTAGTGACTGTAACTCAATGGTACAAAGAAACATTCAGAGTGTTGCCAATGGAAAGACTCCGTGCCAAACTTAAAGAAAATGACGTTTTCATGCATATCTGGCAGCCTGTAATAGAATACTTGCCCGCAGAGCTATGTGAAATTATCATGAAGGGGAAGGGCACACTGGATTTGAAGACCTCATGCTGACCTTACATTGTACAGATGGAATTGTACAGATGAAATGGAATGATACCCTCAGTATATGTGTATTTATAGTATGAATCTATCTTTCTCCTCTCGGCGCCACACCAGTAGGCTGCCTTTTGCAACAGCGGCTCGATTCCGAGTTTTTTTTTCCCTTCCTCTCTCTTTTGATCACTTTTTTTTTCACCCCACTTATATCACGGACACACAGATCGTCCCAAATGTCTCCTGAGCCGGTGGACAGAGCCACTGTTTATAGCAGGATACGATACAACAGGGAAGAGCTGCTAGCATTTAACCGCCACCCGGTCCCACTGGAAAAACTCGACATACCGAGAGAATTGAGGCGAAAGCGTTGCGGCTGCCGGGCTGGAGTAAGGCGGAGGACAAAAAATATAAGGTACAGACCCTCCCTTCCATCTGTTGTCATGGGAAATGTACGGTCGATACTGGGAAAGTTAGATGAGCTAGCGGCTATCTCCCGTTATGATAGCACTTACCGGGAGTGCTCTCTCCTTTTGTTTACTGAGACGTGGCTAACTGAACTAGCAGCAGATACTAACATTGAGCTGGAGGGTTTTCACATGATACGAGCTGACCGAACACCAGAGAGTGGCAAAGCTAGGGGCGGTGGAGTGATAATGTATGTTAACAACAACTGGTGCAGACCGGGACATATCACTGTTAAACAACGACACTGCAGCAAAGACATTGAGTTGCTAGCTGTTAGCATGAGGCCTACATATCTCCCGAGAGAACACTCACACGTGATCTGCATTGTTGTTTATGCAAATTCGACGGCGAACGCTGGGACAGCGCGTGACGTCATCCATTCAGTAACCAGCAGGCTGCAGACAGAACACCCAGATGCTCTTCTCCTCATCTCAGGCGATTTCAACCACGTTTCACTGTCTCCCATTCTGCCCACTTTCACCCAGTATGTCACATGCCACACTAGAGACAATAAAACACTGGATTTGTTCTACGCAAACACTAAGGAGGCGTACACCTCATCACAACTCCCCCCACTTGGGAGATCGGATCACAACTTGGTTCATCTCCGACCGGTGTACAAACCCCTAGTGCACAGACAACCTCCGGCCATGCACACTGTGGAGTTATGGTCTGAGGAGACAATGGACACTCTAAAGGACTGTTTTGAAGCCACTGCCTGGAAGCAGCTCTGCGATCCACATGGTGAGGACATCGATGGCCTCATTCACACCTTCACGGGCTACCTCAGCTTCTGTGTGGACAAATCCGTTCCCACCAAGACCATTCGGCGTCACTCAAACAACAAACCCTGGATCAACCCTGAGATTAAAACACTTCTGAGAGAGAAGAAGAGGATCTTCAGGTCGGGGAACAGGGAGATGCTGAAGTCCGTACAGAGGGAGCTGAGGAGAAAGATCAGAGAAGGCAAGGACAGCTTCAGGGAGAAGATGGAGGACAAGATGCAACAGAGCGACATCAGCGGGGTCTGGAGAAACCTCAAAACCATCTCGGGGCTCCAGAATACCTCCCCCCAGGCCACGGGGGGCAGGGAGTGGGCGAACAACCTGAATCTGTTTTTCAATAGATTTGACCAACCGCCCTCCCCCCTGTCTACACAACAACCACTGCTGCCTCTAAGAAATCAAGTCCTGCTGCCCACTCCCCACTCCACCGACACCCCCCCCCACTCCCAACACACAGCCCCCCATCCTGACCCTGACCAAGACCCAGGTGAGGACGGAGCTGAGGAAGATCAAGGCGAGGAAGGCGTCGGGACCGGACGGCATCAGCGCAAAGCTCCTCAAGTCCTGTGCAGACCAGCTGTGTGGGGTTGTGACGTATATCTTCAACATGAGCCTGAAACTGGGGAGGGTACCACAGCTGTGGAAAACATCTTGTGTGGTACCTGTACCAAAAACTTCCCACCCCAAAGACCTGAACAGCTACAGACCGGTGGCCTTGACGTCCCACTTGATGAAGACCCTGGAGAGACTGCTCCTTGCTCATCTCCGCCCCCTGGTGGAACCAGCGATGGATCCACTCCAGTTCGCCTACCAGCATGGCATTGGGGTGGAGGATGCGGTGATCTTCCTCCTTCACCGTTCTCTGTCCCACCTGGAGAAGCCCGGGAATATGGTGAGGATCATGTTCTTTGACTTCTCCAGTGCTTTCAACACCATCCAACCGATGATCCTGAAGGACAAGCTGCTGCGCGCAGGGGTGGACCAGCACCTGTCATCATGGATCCTGGACTACCTCACGAACCGGCCTCAGTTTGTGAGAACCCGGGACTGTGTTTCCGACACGATCATCAGTAGCACGGGGGCCCCCCAGGGAACGGTGCTGGCTCCCTTCCTTTTCACTCTTTATACTGCGGACTTCTCACACAACACAACACATTGCCATCTACAGAAGTTCTCTGATGACTCTGCGATCGTTGGTCTCATCTCCAACGGAGATGAAGCTGAGTACAGAGGGCTTATCCAGGACTTTGTGGACTGGTGCCATCGGAACTGCCTCCAGATCAACGCGAGGAAAACTAAGGAGCTGGTGGTGGACTGCCGCAGGCATGGGCAGCCCCTCACAGCACCAGTAAATATACAGGGAACAGACATCGAGATGGTGACATCCTATAAGTACCTGGGTATTCATCTGAACAATAAACTAGACTGGTCACACAATACTGACGCACTCTACAAGAAGGGACAGCGCAGGCTGTTCCTGCTGAGGAGACTCAGGTCTTTTGGTGTACAAGGGGCGCTGCTGAAGTCATTCTATGACACGGTGGTGGCATCAGCCATCACTTTTGGAGTGGTCTGCTGGGGCAGTGGCATTACTGCAGCCGATAGGAAGAGACTGAACAAACTGATTAAGAAAGCTAGCTCTGTCCTGGGGCAGCGCCTTGATCTGATGGAGGAGATAGGAGAGAGAAGGACGGTGTCTAAACTGTCATCTCTGCTGGAGTCCGAGTTCCACCCTATGCAGGACATACTGGATGCACTGAGGAGCTCATTTAGCAGCAGACTACATCATCCCAGGTGCACAACCGAGAGGTTTCGTAGGTCCTTCCTACCAACGGCTGTCAGACTGTACAACCTAAGCAGGGCTGCTCGCAGAGATAGCAAAAAGACGTAACAAACTAATAGTTTTTTTGAATGCAAAAGATGCAATAGACTTACACAATGGTCCTCTCCGGCATACAACTAGGAACATACCGGTCGCTATGGAGGGTGAGAATATGTATGGGCACATAATCATACCATGTAGGATAACTAAATAGACGGTTATGCTGTTTCATCCCACCTAGCAACAATGCTCTGCACTGTGTGTGTTTATATATTTACATATTTATTCCATCTAGCTACAATGCTCAGCACTGGGTGTGTTTATATTTATATATCTATATATTTATTCCATCTAGCTACAATGCTCCGCACTGTGTTTTTATATATCTACATATTATTCCATCTAGCTACATTGCTCCGCACTGTGTGTGTTTATATACTTGCATATTTATTCCACCTAGCTGCAATGCTCCGTACTGTGGGTGTTTATATATTTACATATTTATTCCATCTAGCTACAATGCTCTGCACTGTGTGTTCATATATTCATATATTTATTCCATCCAGCTACAATGCTCTGCACTGTGTGTCTGTGTGTGTGTGTGTATATATATATTTTATAGTAATATGTACATATGTATATTAGCTGCTCTTGCTTGCTTGTTTTTTTTCTTGCCTTCTGATTGTTGCTCTGAGTGTTGCTATCCCTGTGCTGTTGCAATCCTGGAATTTCCCCGTTGTGGGACTAATAAAGGCTTATCTTATCTTATCTTATCTTATGAAAGGATGTTTAGAGTACAAATGCATTTGTGATAAAAAAAAAAAAAAATTGTCTTTTCTTAATTATTATTTTAAATAGTTTATCCTATTTTAGTTTTTTCATTTTTACACTTATTAGTAATTTCATTGTATTATTTTCTTGCACTCTCTTTCTTTGCATAATTTTGTGTTTGTATCCTTAATCTTATTACCAATTATTTTAACTCGGGCTTGTGTGTTGTGTTGTATAAGAAAGCAAAATAAAATGTGTTTAAAGAAATAATAAGTTCTAATGTTCATATGTTTGCATGTGTTTAAAAAAAAGAGTAAACTGTTATTGTTCTGAGTGTATTTATGCTGAGTGTATTGATGTTTTTAGGAACATGGCAATGTTTAAGTTACTGATGGACTTTTAGTTTAGTTAGTTACAGGTGACAGAATAATCCACCTTGCTGTGTGGGGTAGGACAGTAGTCCACCCGTCCTCCCTAGTTTTAGGTTTGCTGTGTGAATGTGTTAGGCCATTTAGTGATTTCAGTTTTAGTTTTCTTAGTTCGCGATTCAGGTCCTAAATTGGGAAGGATCTCCATTGTATGTGTGGTTTTGGACTTTCTATGGGGGGTGGGGGGGGGGATGTGATATAATATTGTTGTTTTATTATGAAGTGTGATGTAGTGACGGCCACTTCCACTTCCGCCACAGCACCACCCTATAAATAACAGCGGGCATCTCTGTTCAGCCTCTTTGCCGATGCCCCTGCCTGGTGGCTGTATTGTGTGTGATCAACCCCTTAATAAAGTTGAGTTCAAGTGTGCACATGGCCTCGTCATTACGAAGGTAATTTCAGACATAACAGTGGCCAATCAAGTTCTTCCACACCAAAGTCATCCAACCATGCCTTTATGGGCCTTGCTTTGTGTGCTGGGACACAGTCATACTGGAACAGAAAAACGGCCTTCCCTTCCCCAATCTGTTCCCACAAAACTGGAAGCATAGAGTTGTTCAAAATTTCTCAACAAGCTGAAGTATTAATATTTTTGTCCATATTACAATGTTTCCCCTAGGTTTACAGCCTTGGGGAGGGGGGGCAATGACAAACTCTTAAAGGAATGATGGTATTCTGATGCTATATAGAAAAATATAGAACATTACAGAATACCTAATTATTGAAAATGAATGGTACATTCAATATTAGCGACTGTTTTGGAACCCTTGCTTATTTGTCAGATCACTTATTTGTGTGATATTTTATGACATATTCATAATAGTGCATCTTGCACTTTGGGGAATGGATCCTAACATTTTTAGCATTTTTCCTTATGAGGGCCAGGCCACATGTCCTCACAAGGAAAAATGTCCTCACAAAAAAGGTGGTTTGTCAAGGGGTGGTCCTCACATGAATAGAAAGACAGGAGCGCGCACACACACACACACACACACACACACACACACACACACAAGCAAACAAATCTACCTACGGGTACAAATAAAGTAACCTGAACCTGAACACACACAGACGCATACTAGTGTTCATGTTTGATGGGAACCAATTTTCCGATCACTTGTGGGGACTATCTGTTCTGCACAGAAATTCCTTGCATTTAGGTAGATAGAAGATTAACTTGACACTCTAGATGGGGTGGGGTGGGGTCCATTGGGGGCGCCCCCCAACGTGGTAGGAGAAACACTGCTATTGTGTAGTAAAATTTGTACCTGCTGATGAAAACATCTCTGGAGTCAGTCTTTGTTACTGCTTTCGGTTTGAAGGGGACACGTGTTTGTGTTGAGTACTCTCCAGCCTTAGGCAGCAGTAGTGAGCCATCATCTGGACTCTCAACCCTCAAATGGTTCCACGTGACCATGGTACTTGTACTTCTACCTGAATATAAAAAAGGTAAAGCCAACTTTAATGTCATTCAATCCATACGGCCAATCATGTACAGTAGAACAAAATTACATTTCTCTTAACTACGTTAATCACATCTAGAATCAGCAGGGTCACTGCCATGCAAGGCGCCGCCACAAATTTTCCCTCCTCCGTTCCATTATTGCTGAGCACCAAGCTGGACAGCAGGAAGTTCCGCTTTTTATATGGTCTTCGGCATGACCCGGCTGGGATTTGAACCCCAGCCTCCCAGGTGTGGGGCAGATGCTCTACCAACTGAGCCACCACTCCAGTGATTCACATACTATACACACTATACACACACACTATAACTCAGTGATCATGACAGTGACCATGATATAACGACAACAATGTATGAATATCTTTGAAGTAAATATAGAGCTACTTTAGTGTAAACCGATACAATATTTCTTTAAAAAAAAAAAAAAAAAAAAAACCCAAGACAAGTAATAATTTTCAGAATAGGTAACATGAATAACTCACAGTCAGTCTGATGTAGACACAAGTTGATGATCAGCTGTCTGTTTCTGTGTGCTCCATGGTTGAATTAAAAGCAGCAAGATCCCTTTCTGGCTGTCATTTCACCTAAAATGGCTCCTGTCCTACTTCACTGAACCCAGTTACTTCCTGTAGCAGCTCGAGTTAAACATTTACAAACCACATAGACACACTCTGTCAGAAGAGCTTGTAAATGTGTGCGTGTGGTCAGCTGGCCATCCAATAAAAAAATAATAAAAAGAAAAATTATGCATGGAAATGTCATAGCGAACGGGGGAGTGTCCGGAAGAAATGATCACAGCGAGATAAACATGAGCCAGTGCACCTAACAACATATTTGCATAGCTGCCACACAGGCGCATGTGTGTGTGTCTGTGTGCACATGTAAGTTAGATGCCAAAAATCCAGTTCAAACTCAAAATGAAAACGCACGTAGTGTTGTGTTTACAGGGTTAAAAAGCTCCCTGTTAAAACATCATCTCTGTCCAATTCTGGTTTATATCTAATGCATGTAAGCACATGGAAGAAAACAAATCTTGTTCCTATGTTCCCCAGTAAATGTTTGTCTGATACCAGAGCAAAATAAAACAAGAAGTAAATTATATGAAATGAACAGAACAAATCATTAAAATGATATACTTTAGCAGGTAGCTACATGAGTAGTACATGTCTGTTCCTGAGCTATAAAGAGATTAATCCCCCAAACTTATGTTTATAAGCCTTTTACTATTGTAAAAGAAAAGTCCATTACAAAGGCAAGAGTGAATAAAACCAGGAGCTTGTGAAACAGACATAACCTCTCATATATTGCATGGTCGATAACAAGTGGAGCGTGAAAGGGAAAAAAGACAATGTGGGCCTGGCAGTATAAACAAATATTTGTACCCACTCCAGTATACACACACTTGCTTTGTGTACAACACAATGTCCGACCAGAAGCCTGATATTCTAGCTAGGAAGCCATCTGTCACTTTCTTATTAGTATTTTAATTCCAGATTATCCATTCAGACTGAGAAGCTTGTTGCTGATTGTTTATGTCACTTTTATATTTTTGCCTTAGACTACCAAAGGTTGTGCAGAGAGGAACCATGCCATGAAATATGATTAAAAATGAAAGCCAGGGTAGGTAAAAGAGCTTGACTTTTATTATAATTATAACAAAAGACTACATTTTTAGATATTGTGCCACAATTTTAACAAACATTCCCAACTCTCACCACTCACCACAGACTTTAATTCCTCTTCTTTCCAGAGCATACCTCCACCTCTCCAGGTTCTCTTCTACCTGCTCCCTACTCTCACTACAGATTACAAAATCGTCTGTAAACATCATGGTCCACGGAGACTCCTGCCTGACTTTATCTGTCAGCCTGTCCATCACCATGGCAAACAAGAAGGGGCTCAGAACTTATCCCTGATGTAACCCCACCCCCACCTTGAACCCATCTGTCACTCCTACAGCACACCTCACCACCGTTTCACTGTCGTCGTACATGTCCTGCACCACCCTCACATACTTCTCTGCCACTCCTGACTTTCTCATACAGTATCACACTTCATCTCTTGGCGCCCTATCATATGCTTTCTTTAGATCCACAAAGACACAGTACAACTCCTTCTGACCTCTATAATTCTACATCAGCACTTTTAGAGCAAACATTGCATCTGTTACTCTTTCTTGGCATGAAACCGTACTGCTGCTCACTGATTGTCACCTCTCCTCTTAACCTGACTTCGACAGCTCTTTCCCATATCTTCATAGTGTGGCTGATCAACCTTGTGCCTCTGTAGTTACTATAGCTCTGAGCATCATCCTTGTTCTTGAAGATCGATACCACAACACTTTTTCTCCACTCCTCAGGCATCCTCTCACTTTCCAAGATTGTGCTGAACAATCTTGGTAAAAAGTCTACTGCCATCTCCCCTAAACATCTCCATACCTCCACAGGTATGCATGTCATCTGGATGAACTGCCCTTCCACTCTTCATAGCTGCCCTCACTTCCACCTTGCTAATCCTCTGCACTTCCTGATTCATCGTCTTTCCTTCATCCATCTTCCTCTCTCATTTTCTTCATTCATCAGCTCCTCAAAGTACTCCTTACATCTTTTCAACACACTCTCTTCACTCATTAGTACATCTTTGTCCTTAATCAACCTAACCTGCAGCACATTCTGTCCAGCGCAATCTCTCTGTCTAGCTAATCGATACAAGTCTTTTTCTCCTTCCTTAGTGTCCAGCCTCTCACACAACTCCCTATATGCCTTTTCCTTTGCTACCTCCCTCTTTGCCATGTGACTGGATGCCAAGAACTCCTGTCTACTTTCCTCATCTACAGTCATGTGAAAAAATTAGGACACCCTGTACAAGCCTGTGTGGCTTTTTTACATAGTTTTACATATGGATATTTTATATCAATGTTAAGAATACTGGGAGATTCATGTAATACAACTAAACAAGTTAAACTGAATTAAAGACTTTTTTCAAAATTTCTGTAAAATGTAATTCTAAACATATAGTGAGGAATAAATTAGGACACCCCTCATCTTTTTTAGGACACCCCCACATTAATTCCCACTTAAAATGGCTAATATAAATGTGAAAAAGTTCAACTAAAAACAAAAACAAGGTTAGACATAGATATGTGAACATTTCTTAATAAAGAACTGAATATCTAATGGGGGTGTCCTTGTTATGTCAGTAAATGAGAACCAAGGATGAGGCTGGATGTTGAACTGAACAAGACTTTATTGTTGACTCACTCTCACAGTACAAGCACTCCCATCAGGCAGAGGTAAGGCCAAAGAGATTGCCCCTCCTACTCACAGCCCTCTTATACCCCGGGTGGCGGTGGAACCAGAAAGGTGGAGCCACCGCCCATGTCACACAATAATATGTCCCAAATACAATATAACAGTCCTAATTTTTTCACATGACTGTACCTGTCTATCCCACTTTTTATTTGCCAACTGCATCCTTTGAATACTGGGCAGCGCGGTGGTGGAGTTGTTAGCACTGCGGCAGCACAGCAACTCACCCTTGGCCGGGGGATCCTGGGTTCGATCCCAGCCCCCGACCAACAGTGATCTGTGTGGAGTTTCCATGTTCTCCCCGTATCTGCGTGGGTTTACTCCAGGATTTCTCTGGTTTCCTCCCACATGCTAAAAACATGCAAGTTAGGTTAATTGGCATCAAACTAGGGGTTCTAAATTGTCCTTAGGTACGACTGTGAGAGTGAATGGTTGTCTGTCTTTCTGCGTTGGCCCTGCAATGGACTGGTGATCTGTTCAGGGTGTACCCTGCCTCTCGCCCAAAGATGCTGGGATAGGCTCCAGCGTGCCCCCGCCTCCCCTGCAACCTGAAAAGGATTAAGCGGAAGAAGATGGATGGATGGATCCTTTGAATGCTTTCCTGTACTTCCTCATTCCACCACCAGGTCTCCTCATCTTACTTCCTCTGTCCAGAGGGTACAGTACATACCTTTCTACCCATTTCCCTCAGTACTTTTGCTGTATTTTCCCAGTCATCTGGTAATTCTTTCCTACCACCCAGAGCCTGTATCAACTCCTTCCTGAACTCTGTGCGACCTTCTTCCGTCTTTTACTTACTCGTACACCATTTTATCCTTGGCTCTGCCTTCACTGACTTTCTCTTCTTGTTTTCCAAAGTCATTCTACAGACTACCATCCAGTGCTGCCTAGATACATTCTCTCCTGACACCACCTTACAGTCTCTTATCTCTTTCAGATTTGCTCCTTCTGCATAAGATGTAGTCCACCTGTGTGCACCTTCCTCCACTTTTGTATGTCACCCTATGTTCCTCTCTCTTCTTGAAATATGGGTTCACTACAATCATATCCATCCTTTTAGCAAAATCCCCAACCATCTGTCCTTCCACTTCTACTGACTTTGAAAAAAAAAAATAATGGCCAGTGACTTGAAATTAGCAAAAGTTAAAATGAAGCCCTGTCTTCCATGTCTCTCTGTATTAGTGTGTTCCTGTTGACATGTGGGGTCTACATGTGCAGCTGAGTTCATAAATGCAGAAAATCAATCTAACAGAGAAGTATCTGGAATCCTAATGACCGGGGTGAAGTAGAACACAGAAGCATTGATGTATAAATATTAACTTGTCAAAACAATACAAATTCTGCTTATGATCCAATGTAAATTTTGCTTGAAGAGGACAAATTGACATTGTGCCTCTTTAGACAAATGCAATGCAGTTGTTCAATTTTTACCTCCGCCAAGGAGGTAATGTTTTTACCGGGGTTTGTCTGTTTGTCTATTTATTTACCTTGTTTGTCTGTCTGTCTGTTACCAACATAACTCAAAATGTTACGAACAGATTTTGATGAAATTTTCAGGAAAGGTGTGTAATGGCACAGGGAACAGATGATTAGATTTTGGTGATGATCTGAGGGTGCATACCTCCACCAAGGGCTTTGTTTGTATTTGTGCAGCAGGATTACACAAAAACTACTGGATGGATTTGGATGAAATTTTCACCAGAGGTGATTCTTGGCCTAGAGAGGAACCCATTATATTTTGGTGATGATCTGAAAATGCATACCTCAGCCAAGGCTCTTATCTTCTCACAGTGTGTTAGCAACAATACTCCAAAACTGATGGACAGACTTTGATGCAATTTTCACCACAAGTGGCTATAGGCCTACACACAAACCCATTACATTTTGGAGGTGATCCATGAGAAATGGAAGGAACCTTGGCAGAGGTATGCGCTCTATGAGTGCTTTTCTAGTTTATTTATTATTATTATTATTTTTTACAAAAAGCACAGATATCAACCAGGAAAGATGTGTGAACATACTGCAGGTTTGCAAAGATGATGATGGGATTGGGGGAGATTATCTACTCACACTAAAGCTACAGGTTCTAGTGGCCTATAGTCGGCACTCCTAATGGGATGGGGCCCTCCTACTGTGTTTCAGTTTGGCTTCAGGGTCATATACAGGGCTGCAGAGGGAGAAGTCTGCAAATTTTCTAAGTCAAGTCAAAGTTTATTTATATAGCACATTTAAGACAACCTTAGTTGACCAAAGTGCTGAACAGATACCAAAAATAGAAATTAACCAAAAAAAAGAAGAAGCTAAAAGTAATAAAATACAACCCTGTAAACATAAAAGGATTAGAACACTAAGAATTAAAATAAAAGTAGATATAAATACAATAAATTTCAAAAATATTAGTGATAAGAACAAAATAAAAGAGGCCAAGACAACTTACCTAGCTGGCAAATTTTCTAAGCTCTGAGGAACCCTGGAGCCGAGTGTCAGAGATTAAGTGAAGTCCCTATTTGCTTATACAAAATAACCAGCCTCTAATAAACTCCCTATATAAATGTGAATTTGCATTCCAGATAATACCCACATGTACAGCACTCCACAGCACGTGGACACAACAACACGCCACACCTTCATTGTGGAGATGCACTTTCCTGTGGTTCAAAAATCAAGTCTAGGGACTGGGATGCAACAAAACAGCCATTTTACTTCTTTGTCCCTTCATGTCCCCAGTCAGTTCTGGCAGGAAATTTTGAAAATGCACCAAATAACTAATATCTATAAGCTACAGACATCACTCTCATCATTATCAATGTAAACATTTGTCATGAGCTAAGCACTGGAGGTTTCCGCCATGCTCAGTCTCATGGCTTTTTCTCTATATTTATATATTTGTTGTATTTTGTGCTTTTTGGTTTCTGTAATTCTCGTACTGTTTTCTATTTTCCTGTTTATGTCTTAGTTTTGTTATGCTCTTATTTTGTATTAATTTGTATTTATACCTCAGTCTGCATTTGTTGATGTTTTCTTCTTTATATCCCGTACTGTTGTGTTCTCCCTCTGGGTTGACAGCTGTCAGTGGCGTGTCTGGGTTTGTGCTCCGTGTGGACGTTGCCCCTGTCAGCTGTCAGCTCCAGTAGCTTCCTCCTCATTGCTCCCAGCTGGTCCAAATTATTGATCATTGTTACCTTCTGCTCGATCATGTGACCCACACCTATCATTACTTGTATGATTTGTTTCTGACCCTATTAAAGGGCGGTTATTTTCATTTTTGGTCGCCGCAATCTTAAGTTACACTTCCTCCTCGCCACAAGAACCCTTTCCCTGTTCTGGTGAGTTTGTTGCAATTCTCCCATGTGTAAGTTTGCTTTATTATCTGTTTGGATTATTTGTGTTGATGCACTTTTTGGGACTTTGTGCTTTTTGTTAATAAATTCCACAAACTATAGTTCAGCATCTGGGTCTTTCTCTCTGCCCCGAGGGGCAATTCATGACAACATTGAAACATAAGTTTGAAACTTAGCCCTAATAATCAGCATATAAATAGATATTGAAGTGCTAACAGTGGTATTCATAGTGCAAAAACTTGATGCAAGAATTGCTGCATATGCATATTGCTACTGTGTGATGTTGGGATTGAGGCCATTACTGTGAAGTGCGGTGTAGCGGTGGCAAGGGCGTAACTTTCTTTCAAACATTGGGGGGGTTGAGATCTCTGCCCATATAAGGATTAAAAAATATATATATATTTATTATAGGACTGTCAGGTCATCAGTACAGGCAGTTGTCTCCAATGTCCTCTTTTTCATTTTTAAAGGAAAAGGACTTTTTAAGCAAAAAATGACAGTACACAGTGTGTATCCTAGTGTGGAGGAAGAGCACAAAATCATTAACTTTGCTAAAAGGACAAGGCTAATTTACCCCTTTATTTAGGCATTCCCATATTAGTAACAGTTGTAAAAATTATTTCCCTAATTTACCAAATCTATATTCAGCCTTGTAATAGTCTATGCCACTATGAAGCAGCAGACCTACTTAATACCTATTATATGTGTTAAGTATTTCAGCACTGACAGATATCGTTTTGACTATTGTTACCTGGTCATGTGTGCCTGCTATGCCTCTCTGATTACCTTTACTTCCTCCCTCCTTCTTGGTTCACCCTGCTGCTGCCACATTCTTGCTCCTGATATAAAAAGGCTCAGTTAATGTTCAAATGGTTTAAAAGAGGTACTTCATGGACAGTTTTGAAGGATGTAATTCATGCTAGATTTTTGCCCTTCTTCCCTCTTAATAGCATCCTAACAGTGCAATCAGTATTAACTGAGGTTAATCTAGCTGCTGAATGAGGCCTAATCACCATTATTCTTAACTCATTTTATTTTGTTATTAATCACTTGTGGTGATTAACACATTTATTCTGACAG
Organism: Pholidichthys leucotaenia; assembly: GCA_020510985.1. NCBI lineage: Eukaryota > Metazoa > Chordata > Actinopteri > Cichliformes > Pholidichthyidae > Pholidichthys > Pholidichthys leucotaenia. The sequence goes on along the minus strand of CM035841.1, from coordinate 331,550,912 downwards.
GACTAATGTTTTTTCATTAATTTGTGATGTCACCACTTGCCACCATGTGGCTATTTCTTACCAAGCAGATGAACTAAGGACACTACTGGGATTTAAATCACCCTTATTGTCATTCAACCGTACAACCAATCATGTACAGTAGAACGAGATTGTGCTTTACCTGTCTACAGTGTCAATCACACACACCCCAGTGCAGAATCAGAAGGCCGCTGCCACGCAAGGCACCGCCACAGATTTCCCTCCTCCATTCCGTTATTGCTGAGCACCAAGCTAGACGGCAGGAAGTTCCACTTTTATATGGTCTTTGGCATGACCCGGCTGGGATTTGAACCCCTGCCTCCCGGGTGTGGGGCGGATGCTCTACCAACTGAGCCACCACTCCGGTATTTTAGTCAGCTAGACTATGACAAAAGTAACAGTTATCCTGTCTGCAGAGACATTATGAACACAGCACACCACAGCTTAGGTGTGCTGTTTCACTCATTAAATGATAATAAATCTGTGAAATTCGTGACAAAATCATCCTGGTATTAAAAACTTACTCTGGATTCATCATCTAGACATTTAATTTTTTACAATGGCATTCAGTGTTCAAATTTAGGATCCAGGAACCCCCCCCCCCCAAAAAAAAAGGTAAATAACAAATTTACCTTTACAAAATTTACCAGAAAAAAGCATGCAAATTTAGGAGAAAATAGTATAAATTCACAAGAAGAAAGTAGGAACTTGATGATAGTCCCCCCCCAAAAAATAAATAAACTAAATAAATTTTCAGAAATTTAAATGATTTTGCAAATATGTCAGGAAAAATGCTTATTTTCCATGACAAAAAATGCAAATTTGAGAAAAATGCTACATTTTTGAGAAAACTGTGAATTTAGGCAGAAAACAACATGGGGGAAATACTGCATTTTTATACATAAAGTAGGCAAATTTACAAGAAAAAAATGTCTCCGATTTACAAGAAAATCTGTAAAACTATGACAAAAAAGTTGCACACACAAAAAAAGTGGCATTAGAAACATCACAGTGCTGCATAAAACACTGATAAAGTTTATTAAGGGAGAAAAAAATGGACAGAATATTTGGAGCCCTAAAAGTTGGTAGTGAGGACAGCTCTAACTGTATATGGGTTTATAATATGCTTTTAGTTGATATATAATATATATATACATACACATACAGTATATTCAGTACTGAAGTGACCATACAGGAAAAGAAACAGGCTGGAGGAGATGACAAATGCAAGAAAAAAAAATGCTGGAAGAACCATTGCAACTTTTTATTTATCAAATTATTTATTTTTTTAGCACTCCTTTTATTGTAAGTGGACCCTTAAACACCAACAAACTCAAAAGGTACGGTGTTAAGGTGGTGAATCTTGTTATACTAGGAGCTAAATCACTATACAGAATCAGAATCAGATTTATTGCCAAGCACATTTACAAGTAGACAAGTAAACATACGAGGAATTTGACTTGACATTGGGCGCGCACGAAAGGCGCATCCCAATGACGCGGCAGCCATGACGAGGCGCCTGTCATATAGGGGGGGGGGGGGGTGAAGAGGGGGGAGGGGGAAGGATAGGGAAAAACACAATAGGAGAGAGAAAAAAGCATTGTTGATCAAAATAGAGCTCATTTTATGACCAAAATTTTGATTACAAGAAAAAAACTCTCAAATGCACAATTAGCAGACAATAGATCACACAATGACAAAGCAGTAGTTGAGAGAGTCAGTGTATTGTGAATATACATGTATATCAGTAATTGTATCAGTAGTGTAATGCTGAATGCAAGTGTAGGTGTGTCAATTGCTAGTGAACAGCAGAGGGCGCCTCCTGGCAGTGGATAGATGTTAAAGTCATGTGATCTAAGCACTCAAGAGTCTCTCGCTCTTGCTTGCAGATGGTAATTGTCACATGGTGCACTGTCCTTGAGCGTTCATCTGCTGAAACAATAACAACTGTGTCGATTGTTTGGGTTAGCAGGCAGAGCCGCTCCTTCCGCTTATCTTCATCAGGAGGAATGTAAATACAGGGCACCAAAGACAAGGTCAAATCAAATCTGCACAGTGCACTCAGAGAATAGATTTTTCCTCACCCGTGCAATTCTGTGCTTTCATAATTTCCATGTGGAGGCTTAAACTTTATTCCATGGAAAGCACAGGGCTCCAGATATATTCCTCCACTGAATCACTGTCATTCAGTTCACCGTTTGCCACTACTCGTGCCCTCCCCAACTGGTCGAATTTGATGAAGGAGCTTGCCGGGTCCGCTTTGATCAGTTCTCTCACCTTCCTTCAATTTCTGATACATCAGGGAACGTCACAGCCAAAAATAGAAGTCCTGAGATCATAACCAATAATGTTTCCACAGACGCATGAATTCCAATGTCCATGAGTCTCCTTGCAGGTTCCAATTCTTGGGCTCCCCCTTGGCCCGATTCTTGTTGAAAAATAGTGACAATAGCACATTTAAGCCGCTTCCAAATCCATAATTTCCGTTTAGATTAAGATTCAGCAGAAGAAGAGCGACTAAACACAGACAAAAACGCAACATTGCAAAGCTGGGAATAGGTCAGGAAGACAGACGGAAGGAGGGAAGAAAAATGCGACTGCTCTCTCTCAGAGCAAGAAGAAGAAGACAGTGATGATAATAAGCCATCAATAGCTCAGTGTTTGATCACTGCCTAATGCTGTCTCATGATTAAATAAAATGGGAATGGAAAACTAGAAATGTGGTTTTAAGCTTAAACTGAAACTTTATTTTTATTTTTTGTCCATTGTGTTTTATCAAGACCAAAGTCAGCACAGTCGTCTACCCAGAAATTTTTGAGCACTTCATGCTTCCCTCTGCTGACAAGCTTTATGGAGAAGCTGATTTCATTTTCCAGCAGGACTTGGCACCTCCCCCCCCAACACTGCCAAAAGTATCAAAACCTGGTTTAATGACCATGGCATCACTGTGATTGATTGGCCAGCAAACTCTCCTGACCTAAACCCCATAGAGAATCTATGGTGTATTATCAAGAGGAAGATGAGGGACACCAGACCCAACAATGCAGACGAGCTGAAGGCCGCTATCAAAGCAACCTGGACCTTCAGAACACCTCAGCAGTGCCACCAGCTGATCACCTCCATGCCACGCCACATTGATACAGTAATTAATCCAAAAGGAGCCCCGACCAAGTACTGAATGTGTTCATGGACATACTTTTCAGTCAGTCCACATTTGTATTAAAAAACTATTTTTTTAAAATTAATTTTATGTAATATTCTAATTTTTTGAGAAACTGAATTTGGGGTTTTCATGGGCTGTAAGCCATAATCATCAAAATTAAAATAAATAAACACTTGAAATACATCACTCTCTGTGTAATGAATCTATATAATATATGGATTTCACTTTCTGAAATGAGTGACAAAAAATATTGAACTTTTTCATGATATTCTAATTTTTTGAGATGTACCTGTATATTCCTTTAGATACTCTTTTGTGCAGTTGTGGTATTTTAACAGAAGATAGAAGATCTGAAAATGGTCTGCAGGGAAAACAATCAATTTCTTTTAACATGGATATTTAAGAATATCCATGTTAAAATTACCACTTTCAATTATAGACAATTGAAAGTGGTAAAACTTGCTTTCTAATTGAATTTTGTAATTATCAAAATCATGACATTGTAAAAATTCAGAACAGTTTGAGGTTAACTTGAATTTTGTGGGGATGATAAGCAATATTTAAAGGAATTTATATTTAAGGACCAGTGGTATAGAGAGTTTGTTTGTCCTTGATAAATGTTCGGAGCTGCTAACATTTAAATGAGCACTGAAACATATGTAAATTTCACTCTAACAGCTGACAAACAAATTCATTCTGATCACACTTCATTAATGACTAATACAATGTAAAGCCCAAATTTGCATGAGAAGAGCTAATCATTTCTCAGATCAGCTAAATCCTACCAGGCGGCACATTTATCCTGTGGTGTACTCCCATAGCTTTAACTCATCTTAGCAAACTAGCAACCAGCTAAATTCAGACAACAATTCACCATCTAAATCAACATTATATTTACCTCCTTTTGGACACAGAGGTTTGTCCTTTAATCTGACAACCAACAATTTAAAATGGTTTGTTGCCCTTGTGGAGCTCTTTTTATTCTGTCTCACTTGTGAGCTGCTCCTGCTGTGTCAGTGAGGGTCCTCACCTGCCGCTGCTACAAATGACTATTGACCAAAGAAGGCATGGACCGGTTGGGCTGGGCAATACCAAGTCTGCAGGGGGGAAGGGGGGGGTACATTGTTTAATTATTAGAAATGTTACTTTTCGTTGCTTGCAAATGAAAAAATGACAACTTCTTCAGAATCAGAATCAGAATCAGAATCAGGTTTATTGCCATTGTTCATGTAGTACACAAACTAGGAATTTGTCTCGGTACAATGCTGCAACATTAAACATGATAAGATAAGAGAAATAAACTATACATGTAATAAAGTGTAGGATAAGATTAAGTGATACTGGTCAACAGTTAAAATATACAGTATATTAGCCAGCAGCAGATACTGTGGAGAACTATATAGTGCAGTCGGTAATGCAGGAAGAAAACAGTGATGATTGACATGAGTCTGGTTGAGCTGCTGTACATGGTGCACGAGAGTCAATAAGTCACTTAGTGTTCAGCAGTCTAATGGCAGAGGGGAAGAAGCTGTTCATGTGACGGGAGGTTTTAGTCTGGATGGACCAAAGTCTTCTACCAGAGGGGAGGGGGGCAAACAGTACGTTCACTCACTTGTAGATATTTTTTATTAAGTATAATTATATGATTGTTGGGGGGGTTATATTGGATGGATTTGATTTTGGGCGGGGTTGGAACCCCCCTATCTGCCCCATAAATTACGCCTATGAGCGGCGGTCACTTCCGGTTCCGCCACTGCAAAGCCCTATAAATACCAAGGGGCATCCATTTTACAGCCTCTTTGCCGATGCCCCTCCCTGGTGGTTGTTCTGTGTCCAGCAATATTAATAAAGCTGAGTTTGCACGTTCATCTGGCCTCATCATTGTATGAGGTATTTACAGACATAACATTTTGACTACAAGGACAAACTATGGAGGCGTGTTTTACACCACTTCACCCATTCCTGGAGTTCCCGGGTGAGCCACCTGTGCCCTGGCCAAGATGGTTTGCAGCTTTCAAAAATTACATCGTCGTGCTCGACCTGGGTGAGCTAAATAAGCTAGGAGCACATGCGCTCCTTGTAGATAATTTGGGAATTGAGGGCCAGCATATCCGGCGCACACTCGAGGCTTCGCACTTATTTGAGGATGTGGTTGGGTTGCTAGCAAGCCATTTTCACACCCCGGATAGCGTGACTATCTGGAGGATTCGGTTCTGGCAGCGACATCAACATGCGGGTGACCCTGTCCACCAGTTTGCTGCCAACTTGAAGCAGCTAGCTAGCGAGTGCTGTTTTGGGCCACTGGAGGAAGAAATGTTATGTGACCAGCTGACGGAGCATACAAACAGCACCGCTTTATGAGCTAGGCAACTCACAGTGCTAAGTGACTTATCATTAGCCAGGGCTGTCGAGCTAGCTCTCCAAATGGAGACCACAGACAAGCTAGCTTTGGAGCTAAAGTGGTGCCAGTCACAACGGCAGCTGGAGCCTACCGCCGCGGCATTAGTAGTGGACCCTGATAGTGAGGACAGCTTGGACGACAACAACACAGAAACCAACGCTACCAACCGAAGGTCTGCCCCGGGCAAACCCCTGTGCATGGGTTGTGGGTCCGCAAAGCACCAATACAAGGCTAGGGAATGCCCGGCTAGAGGGAAGCGTTGTGGCAAGTGTGGACGCTTGAACCATTCTGCTGGAGTGTGCCATATACCTGAGCCGGAGAGCCCATGGAAGAAATCACATCACCTGCCCCAGACAACTATCCACATGGTGTCCTCAAGTACCAACGGGTATGCGTTCTGCACAGTGACAATGGACGGCGTGGAGGTGCCGCTGTTGCTTGACACGGGGGGCGGAGAGGTCGTTGCTGAATTGGGCCACGGCGAGGAAGCTTTTTCCCCACTACAGGATAAATGCTAACCCAGCGCCGCTTTATGGTTATGGAGGTCGCAGGCTGTGCATGGTTGGAACATTGAAGTTAACAGTTCAGTACAAGTCTATGATGATGGCTGACTTCACGTTTCAAGTGGTGGCCTGAGGCGACAACTATTCTGGGAGCCTGCTGCTTCCAGGGGTGCATCTGCTGAGGGGCTGCCCTCGGCCCCCCAAGCTGGTTCTACCCTTTTCTGCCCAAGGGACAGTAATGTGGATTTTGCTAACTAGTTCTGATGTTCATATGTTTGTGCATGTAAAAAAAAAAATGTTATTGTTCTGGGTGTTAGTAGTTTAGGAACACAGTAGTAAATTTAAGTTATTAATGGACTTTATTTATTTTACAGGTGGCAGAAAAATCCACCTTGCTGTGTGGGCAGGACGGTTGTCCACCCGTCCTCCCTATTTTAGGTTCTATTGTGTGATTGTGTTAGGCCATTTAGTGATTTCAGTTTTCGTTTTATTAGTGCATGATTCGGGTCCTAAATTGGGGAGGGTCTTAATTGTGTGTGTGGTTTTGGACTTTCTATGGGGGGGGGGGGTGTTAAATATGTGATGTTGGGATTGATGCCATTACTGTGAAGTGCAGTGTAGCAGCGGCCACTTCCTCTTCCGCCACTGCACTGCCCTATAAATACCACGGGGCATCAGTTTATGGCCTGTTTGCCGATGCCCCTGCCTGGTGGCTGTTCTGTGTCCAGCAATATTAATAAAGCTGAGTTCGCGTGTTCACCTGGCCTCATCATTGTATCAGGTATTTACAGACATAACATACTGCTCGAAATGTATACAGGAAGTAGTTGCAGCAGGGCTACAGTAGAAACAATGGTAGTTTGACTTCCTGGATACCCTGGAAGAGAGACTGAAGTAGCTGAGGAAGGTGGGAGTGGCGCCATTGATCCCAACTTCAACAGAGCAGTGAATTTTGCAGCATAAAAGCAGATACATGTAATGTATACCATGACCAGAGTTACCTGTTAGAGTCCTACCATCTTCAAATTGATAAAACTAGTGCATACTTGTGCATGCCCATAGAAACCAAGTATAAGCAAGTATTTCTGCATGCCCGTAGAAAGCAAGTGTAAGCAAGCTTTTCTGCATTCCTGCCTTTGATCTTTGACATGGTTACCATGGCAAGAGCAACCCTGGTGAAACCTGCCTTTGAACTTTGATGTCACCACGTGTTCGATGATGCCTGCCTTTGATATTTGATGATGTCATAGCGAGTCCTATGATCTTTGATGATGTCATAGTGAGTCCTATGATCATGAGTGATGCCTGCCTTTGACATGGTTACCATGGCAACACAAAGTCCTACGATCGTGACACACAGACACACAGATTTTCTTGAATTATATATAGAGTGATGCAAGTTATTCGTAAGGAGTAAGTACAATTTACACATACTGTCCCCTTGTATGTATTAACACATACTACTATAATCCGTAATTAGCCATTCTGACTCAAGAACTGATGCAGCTACAGTCATTGTTTTGGAGACAAAAGGTCACAAATTGACAACAAAAAATAAAGCTGGGGCCACCAAACTTCACATACAGGTTGACGTTAGGACCATCACCTTTGGCTGGAGTTAAAGGTGCCCAGGGAAAAGCCACAAGACACTAACTCAAGAACAAAAAATAAAGCAGGGTCAATAAAGCCACAGGCGGCAGTGGCTCAGGAGGTAGAGCAGGTCGTCGAATAACCGGAGGGTTGGTAGTTCGAATCCCGCTCTCCCCAGCCATCCTGCCGTTTTGTCCCTGGGCAAGACACTTTACCCACCTTGCCTCCAGTGTCCATGACACTGGGTACGAATGTGTATAAATGTCCAGTAGTGGTCAGACAGGCTGTTGGCGTGGATTGGCAGCCACGTTTCCGTCAGTCTGTCCCATGGCAGCCGTGGCTACAGTAGGAGCTTACCACTACCAATGTCTGTAGAGTGAATGAATAAAGTATCCGTTGTAAAGTGTCTTTGAATGTCCATGAAAAAGTGTTATATAAATCTGATGCATTATTATTAAAATTGGTACACAGATTGAAGGTCAAAGGTCACGGTCACAAAGCCATTTGCATTCTGTCTTGAGAAAAATAAAGCCGAGGTCATCAAACTTGGGGGAATGAGTGAGAGATAGTATTAATAAGAGGAAAAAAAAGCTGAAATGAATATATTAAAGCCAGCCTATGGCTTTATGTTTGAAATCTGTTTTTTTTTTCTTATTCATTCATTCATTCATCTTCTTCCGCTTAATCCTTTTTGGGTCGCGGGGGGGGGCTGGAGCCTATCCCAGCATCTTTGGGCGAGTGGCAGGGTACACCCTGGTCAGACCGCCAGTCCATTGCAGGGCCAACACAGAGAGACAGACAACCATTCACTCTCAGAGTCATACCTAAGGACAATTTAGAATCCCCAGTTTTTGATGCCAATTAACCTAACCTTTTTTTCTTATTGCTTTTGAAATTAATTTGAAACATGAATACTGCACAGAAGTTGTTATTGAAAATACACTAAGAGGTCCTTTTTCATTGAGGTTGCGGACAAGGCGAGAGCACGTAGTTCCACAGAGTTTGAGTCATCAGCTGACAATATCAAAGATATCAAAGATGGTATGTCCTGGCTAAAGTCAGAGATTTGACACAAGCTCCATGGAAATATTTTCCTTCTATCATCAGTGCCTCAAAAGGTTGTAGATGAACATCTGTCGAGCATCAAGCATGTTGCTCTCTAGACCACACATGTCAAAGTCAAGGCCCTGGGACCACATACGGCTCAGGACCCAATTAAATTTGGCATATGAAATAATATCCAATGTCTATAATAACTGTCCTACCATTGCATATATATATAGCACCATAGATTCTATAAATCTCAGAATGCTCTGCATCAATCCAGGACTGTAAGCATAATATTTTACTCTCGTCTCTATTCTAATACCACATTTATCAGTCTGTGTGTACAGTATACTGTTAATTAATTTTAATCTGCAAAAATATAAAAATGACCATACAAAAAGTGGATTTAGAAAACACATGCTTTCATGAAAGGAAAAAGGCAGCACGTCTTTTTGACATTAAGGGTCAACCTGAAGAGCTGTTTTTGCAGGTTTCACTTTAATCACAAGGTAAGATATTTGTGTTTGAAATATTTGTATGTTCCCCATTATAGATCACAACTTAAATATTCTAGTTTTGCTTGTTGGTGATTTTATGCATGACTTGTCAACTTGAAAATCTTTTTACTGGAAATGATTCAGTGAAACTGCTGACAGGGAAACATTTATGAATTTGTGCCAAATTTATGATGCTACTGTGTCTTTTCTTTTGGTATTTGGTCAGAAATTTTTCTGTCTTATTCAGCTACTTTCACTTGTTCTGTATTCTATGGAATGTCTTAGGGTTCTTGTCATGATACCACTGTCAAAAACGTTGTCAGTTTAGCCCATTTTTCAGTGAATGTCGACCCTCTGGGCCCTTGACTGGCTCCCTCTTTGACAGAGTTCAACACCCCAGGACAGTTGTTTTTCAGCAAGTTGGTCAGAAATTGGCATTTATTGACTATGAAATGCTGTTTCAAAAACCATTTAGTTTTGTTTTCCTCACTGTAGAGAACTCATCAGATACTACATTATCAGCCACACACACAACTTCCTCTTCACTACAATGTTGTGTAACTGTCAGAGAGAAGTGGAGAAGATGACCGACAATCCAAGATTATACACACACACCATGAAACAGCATGATCTGGTCTCCCCAAAGCCCCAGCGTAACAATGCAAAAGTTTTAGAAAAAAAACATACATTACACTGGACGTTTGAAATGTACCTGCTTGTTGCTACGATGTTTCAGAAGGTTATATGGGTGTAGAATAAGAAGGGGGGTGGGGAAGCTGGTAGTTTCTGCTATGTGATAACAATGAGGCCAAAATCCAGCAGAACCTGTTTATCCACACACATCGCTGGCTGCAAACATCCCATAATTCAGCCCCCAATTTATGTTAGAGTGGCTGGAAACACTTCTGAAATTGTACTGTTTAATGTTTCTAGTAAACACCAACATGAATACTGAATAAAAAACATTCCCTTTTTTCATCCAACACAAGGCTTTTAATTAGATTCCTCAACTGCTTCTCACTTCTGTGAAACACATTCATGAGAATGAGGGGGTACTGAGCAGTACTTTTCTGAAGAGCACTCAAATAACATTATGTTGTTACTTTAAAATGGGAAGCATACAACTGATATTTTCCTTGACAAGTGAAAATGTGATATGAAAGCTTTGAAAGCACCATTTGTTTCCTGTTTGAACTGGATGTGAAATTTTTCAAGAGCATGAAAATCAAGATTTGAGCCAGGGGTGGGGTCGATTCCGATTTTACAATTCCAATTCCACTGGTATTTAAATGATCAATTCCAATTCTGATTCATGAATTCCAATTCTTAATGCATCACTTGCAATTCCAAGACAACTGAGTTCTAGTGATGGAATTTATTTACAGTTACTATAGATCAACTCTCTGTGACATCTCCGAATTGCAATTAGTGATGTGGCAGAATCGAATTATTATGTATCAACATGTTGAACTGCTCACAAGATTTGCTCAAATTTTCAAAGGGTGACTGGCTAGCAGGAGGGCCCTTAGATGCACGCGACAACAATCCCACATAATAAAGACAAAGGCATTTAACTGTTGCCAAAACTGCTTTGGCTAGCTATTTCTTATCTTATTATCTTATTTACTATTGCTCTGAGTGCTGCTATCCCTTTGCTGCTGCAATCCTGGAATCTCCCCATTGTGGGACTAATAAAGGCTTATCTTATCTGCACATCCACCAACCACAATGCTCTGCACTGTGTGTCTATATATATATATACGTATATATATATATATATATATATATATATATATATATATATATATATATATATATATATATATATATATATTTATAGTAATATGTACATTGTAGAGTCACATGGGGAAAGCATAATGTGTGACATCTTAGATAAGAACAAAGAGCAGAGGTTCCCTGGTGAGATAACAGGGAGGTGTGAAGGATGAATGCAGTGTGATCTTTTGTGTATCAGAAACTTCTAGAAGGATGGTAAAGGATTAAGGAAGTGAATGCAATGTGACCTTTTGTGTGTTAGAAGCTTCTGGAGGAATGCCATAGTATTTAAGAGAAGAGTCTTTGCTGAGATGTCCTCTTTCTGACTATGCTTCTGTGTGAGATGTGTAATAAACTGTCTGAGTCAAATCCGCCTCGTTATTTACACGCTCCACACTGGTGACCCAAGACGAATCATGGAACACGACGAGAGATCCCCGGAGCCAGCCTCGTTGGGAGCCCCCAGCCAAGCATATGCTGTTGCAATCAAGCTACCGGATTTTTGGCAGCACAATCCGCGCTCCTGGTTCCACCTAGTTGAGGCGCAGTTCGCCCTCCGGGGGATATCGGCGGATGACACGAAGTTCCACTATGTGGTCGCAACGCTCGATGCCCACACGGCTCAGCATGTGGAGAGCCTGCTCGATCAGCCACCAGCCAACGACAAGTACGGCGCGCTGAAGGCTGCACTCATCCAGCACTACACACTCTCGGATGGTGAGAGAGCAGAGAGACTCCTGACGCGGACTGGGTTAGGAGATGGGTCGGCCATTGACCTGATGGAGAAGATGCTGAGATTAAAGGGCACGGACGACGACCATTTCATTTTTACCCACCTCTTCCTCCGGAACCTTCCGTCAGCGACGAGAGCGACCCTAGCCAATTCGCCGTTGCTGGCCAAGCGGGACTATCGTGTGCTGGCCGAGAAGCAAACCGGATCATCATCGCCAGCAGAGAGTTCACGACCATGGCAGCAGCGACGGAGCTCGGCGCGACGGCCGGAGGAGGCGAGGAGCCATCGACGGCAGCAGCAGAGCCACTGACGACAGCAGCAGCGGGGGCCAAAGAACGCGGGGGAGACACCCTTTGTTTCTACCACCGCCGCTTCGCAGAGAGGGCACGCAAATGTATACCACCGTGCCAGTTCAAGCGCTCGGGAAACGCCAAGACCGGGGGTCGGTAGCAGCTGCGACCCTCGGGGAGGAGAACAAGCTGCTCTACTTGACGGATGCACGCTCGGGGAGGCATTTCCTCGTGGACACCGGTGCCCAGATGAGTTTCAACATGCCGTCCTACGCCGACCGGCTGGCAGGATCTAGCGGCCCCGAGATGGCAGCAGCAAACGGCTCGGAGATTAAGACCTTTGGTGAGAGGACTCTACTTCTGTCTCTACACGGCCGTACATTTGAGTGGACTTTTGTCATAGCAGCATTGAATTTCAATATACTGGGGGCTGATTTTTTGTGCACACATGGTTTGTTGGTTGATGTCACTAACAGGCGCCTAGTTAATGCACTGTCCTTTGAATCTATCCCCTGTATAGCTCGAGCGTCCCGGCCAACAGCACAAGCCAACGTCACAGCTGCATGCGGTAAGTTCCACACACTGCTCACTCAGTTCCCAGCACTCACTGTCCCGACATTCTCGGCAGCCATCGCTAAACAGGGGGTGGGGCATTTTATCACCACCACCGGGCCGCCCGTTTTTGCAAAACCTCGGCGCTTGGACGCAGCTAAACTGGCCATAGCGCGCGAGGAGTTCGCCAACCTGGAGAGATTGGGCATCATCAGGTGTTCAAACAGCCCATGGGCTTCCCCGCTACACATGGTCCCTAAAGCTGGGGGTTCGTGGCGACCTTGCGGGGATTTCCGCAGGTTGAACAACGCCACAGGACACGACCGCTACCCAATTCCTCACGTCCAGGATTTTTCTGTTCACCTGGCAGAAGCGCGCGTTTTTTCTAAAATAGACCTGGTCCGCGGTTACCACCAAGTCCCAGTGTGCGCTGAGGGCATACCCAAAACAGCGGTGATAACTCCGTTCGGTTTATTCGAGTTTTTGCGCATGCCATTCGGGCTTAAAGGGGCTGCACAGACATTCCAACGCATGATGGATGCAGTGCTGCGTGATCGCCCTTTCGTGTTCGTCTACTTGGACGATATCTTGGTAGCCAGCGCGTCCGAAGACGAACACGAAACCCACCTCACGGCGGTTTTCCGGAGGTTGGAAGAGCATGGGTTAATAATCAACCCAGCGAAATGTCAGTTCGGGGTGACGCGGATTGATTTTTTGGGGCACCGTGTCTCTCCCGAAGGAGCGGTTCCGCTGCCTGACAAAGTGCGCGCGGTAGCAGATTTTTCCCGGCTGCAAACGGTCAGGGCGTTACAGGAATTTTTGGGAATGATGAATTTTTATAACCGTTTCCTTCCCCGCGCAGCGCAGCTCATGCAACCACTGTACGCCGCGCTCAAAAAACAGAAACCCGCAGATAAGATCGAATGGTCCCCGGAGCGAGAGCGGGCATTCTCGGAAGTCAAAGCAGCCCTGGCAAACGCTGCGATGCTGGCACATCCAGACCCAACGGCCCGCATAGCACTCACCACTGACGCGTCAGATGTGGCCATAGGGGCGGTCGTGGAGCAGCGCGTAGCTGGGGCTTGACAGCTGCTCGCCTTTTTCAGCAGGACTTTGCACGACAGTGAACGTAAATACAGCGCGTTCGACAGGGAGTTGTTGGCTCTCCACTTGGCCATTCGCCACTTCCAGTTCTGGCTGGAAGGGCGCCGTTTCACCGCGTTCGTTGACCACAAGCCACTAACATTCGCGATGGCCAAGGTTTCAGAACCGTGGTCGGGCCGGCAGCAGAGACAGCTGGCCGCGATCTCAGAGTTTACTACCGATATTCAGCATGTGTCGGGTAAACTGAATGTAGTGGCAGACTGCCTCTCGCGCGCCGTGGCTGCCCCGGTCCGCGTGGGGATAGATTACACAGCCATGGCCACGGAGCAGGTTAGTGACGCGGACGTGCGCGCGCTCCAGTCTGGACCAACAGGGTTAAGGCTGGAGAGCAGGGTGCTGCAAGACGGCATGCACCCCTAATCTGCGATGTCGCCACGGGGCGCCCGCGTCCCGTGGTCCTGGCCACGTGGCGTCGCCGCGTGTTTGACTCGATTCATTCTTTGGCGCACCCGGGAGTGCGCGCGTCGGTCAAAATGGTAGGGGAGAAATTCGTGTGGCCGAGCCTGCGTAAACAGGTGAAAGAGTGGGCGGCAGCCTGTGTGCCGTGCCAACGAGCCAAAGGACACAGACACACGAAGGCTCCCTTGGAGCCGTTTCATATTCCGGCTAAGAGGTTCGACCATGTCCACGTGGACCTCGTGGGCCCCCTCCCGCCATCACAGGGGTGCACGCACCTCCTGACAATGGTGGACCGCACCACGCGCTGGCCGGAAGCGGTTCCGCTGGCCGCAACCACAGCCGAGGACGTGGCGCGTGCATTTTTAACAGCATGGGTGGCGCGTTTTGGAGTCCCGTCGGACATTACGTCCAACAGAGGCCCTCAATTTGTTTCCGAACTCTGGTCAACAATAACCCGCAGCCTGGGTGTCTCAATTCACCGCACTACCGCGTACAATCCACAGGCTAATGGGTTATGCAAACGTTTTCATACATCATTGAAAGCGGCTCTCAGGGCTTCACTGACGGATGCAAATTGGGTAGACAGGCTACCGTGGGTTTTACTGGGGTTACGTTCTGCGCCTAAAGAGGATTTGGAAGCTTCCCCAGCTGAACTCGTTTTTGCACAACCACTTCGGCTGCCCGGGGAGTTTCTGCCAGATAATCCCACGCCGGGCATTTCCCTGCCGCAGCTGTTGCAGCATAGCATAGACACAAGCACGCTGCCGGGCCCTGCCCACCACAGTTTTCCGCGTGTTTTTGTACCTAAAACTTTGAAAAACGCGGAGTTCGTGTTTGTCAGACACGACGCCCACCGCCCGCCATTGCGACCACCCTATGATGGACTGTTCAGAGTGCTGGAAACAGGGGATAAGCATTTTTTGCTAGATTTGGGGGGTAGGAGGGAAAAGGTTGGCATAGACAGACTCAAACCCACTTTTGTGGTGGCGGACGAGCAAGTGCTGTTGGCGAGGGCCCCTCGGCGTGGAAGACCCCCACGGGGAGCTTCCCAGAGAAAAGTTTCCCCAGAACACCCACAGGGACAGACAAAAAGTTTTCACCCCCAAACATCAACCCCCCAGCATGACAGCGCCGCGGAGGCGGTGAATCCTGGTTACAGCAGATACGGGAGAAGACTGAAGCCCAAGCAGCATGTGGATTGATGTTTAATGGTTCTGTCACAGCATACGGACTGTTATTCTTTTGTTCTATCCAATATGCTCAGGGGGATGGTGTAGAGGCACATGGGGAAAGCATAATGTGTAACATCTTAGATAAGAACAAAGAGTAGAGGTTCCCTGGTGAGATAACAGGGAGGTGTGAAGGATGAATGCAGTGTGATCTTTTGTGTATCAGAAACTTCTAGAAGGATGGTAAAGGATTAAGGAAGTGAATGCAATGTGACCTTTTGTGTGTTAGAAGCTTCTGGAGGAATGCCATAGTATTTAAGAGAAGAGTCTTTGCTGAGATGTCCTCTTTCTGACTATGCTTCTGTGTGAGATGTGTAATAAACTGTCTGAGTCAAATCCGCCTCGTTATTTACACGCTCCACAACATATGTATACTAGCTGCTCTTGTTTTTTCTTGCCTTCTGATTGTTGCTCTGAGTGTTGCTATCCCTGTGCTGTTGCAATCCTGGAATTTCCCCATTGTGGGACTAATAAAGGCTTATCTTATCTTATCTTATCTTAAACAGTCATAACTTCAAAACTTTGAAGGTGTGAATGCTTCAAAGCTTTCACCTTTGAAGCTTACCTAGCTAACCCAAACAAAACTATGGGGTTAGTCTGATGAGAATTTTTTGTTTAGGGAAGGTTAAATAGAACACATCTTGTAGGGATGTGTGCAACCACATAGGTTCAGTTTCTTACAACCCTATTCTCATAACACCCTAGTAGCCTAAAATAGTGCGGGTATATTTTGCATAAAGATTTTTTCACATTACAACTTGTTTTATAGCTTTTCAGAGCTGTTTTTATCCAGGCACTGTACTAACCCAAACCAGTTGAGGTGGTTTGGGCATCTGATCAGGATTCCTCCTGAACGCCTCCCACTTGAGGTGTTTCGGGCATGTCCCACTGGGAGGAGACCCCGGGGCAGACCCAGGACACGCTGGAGAGACTATGTCTCCCAGCTGGCCTGGGAACGTCTTGGTATCCTCTCTGAAGAGCAGGAGCAGGTGGCCGGGGAGAGGGAAGTCTGGGCTTCTCTGCTTGAGCTGCTCCCTCTGCGACCCGGACATCTGGAAAAGTGGTAGAAGATGGATGGATGGATGTACTAAGCCAATTGTGCTGCTTACTGATGCTTTGCATAGGTGTTGCTATGACAATGGTCGCATGACTGCAAAGGGTCTATACATCTTTCATCATCATAGACAGGCACCAGCAAGCAACAAGACACAGAGATCACTGGAATTGAAAATGATGAATTACACTTGCACAGGTGACTCATTTCAAATTCCAATTCTGCTAATTTGCCTTCAATTCCAACTCCAATTCCACTCAGAATTGACCCCAACCCCGGTTTGAGCAAGTGTCTCCAATATAGAGGAAAAAATCATGAAAGAAAGAAACATGATTGTGAAAACAGTATATTACACTCTTTGTACAAACAGCAAATATTAAAGTGTGCTTGTACATACTGGAGCTCAAAGGGGCAACAATATGGACTCACAATGTACAGATTTGATTCTTTCCTCAGTTGATATAAAATAATGAAAATCAGTAGCTGCACTTCCAGGTGTGAGACTTCAGTTATAATAATGATAATGCAATACTCATTGTGTTTTCCTTGGGCATTTAAAGCCCTGGTGGATTTATTCTTATAAGGACTTGTAACATTTAATAACTATTTTCATGCTTCACTGCCGTATCATCATTTGATTGTCTTTGGTTCAAATGCTGTGTAGGCAACTCCAGACAAACTGTTTACAATGCTTTGTAAGGCCCATTAACTGTTCAGGTATACTGAAAATAATTCATTTCCACATAGTAACTACAATATAATAATGTAACTACACTGTGCCATGCTTTCCTGACCATTAATACATTACTATAAACCACAATCGATAACTGAATATCTACTGTACAGTACATACAAATATACCTTGACATAAATACCTGATTCATGAAACTTTCTTTGAGATTTATGTATGGTGCCTACTGTAATTCAGGGCCTGCAACATTTATCATCTTCATCATTTTTTTCAACGTCCAATCACTTACAAGGGGGTGCTGAAAAGTTCATAGTGGTCAAATTTGACCAAATGTAGTTTATTTTTCAACATAGTTTCCCCTTCAGTCCACACACTCCATCCATCGGTGTTGCAGCACTTGGATCCTTGCGGTTGAAAAATAAACCACATTTGGACAAGTATGACCACTATGAACTTTTCACCCCCCCCCCCCTCGTAGATCTATCATGTTAGATTGGACTTGAGAGAATCTAATACAGATGAGTAAAATCGCATCTCCATTGATATCCACTGGGAGTGAGACAAACACCTGAGAGGTAAAGCTCAGCACCAACTTCAAACAGACTACAAACTCTTTAGGACAGATATCTTAATATAGGTGATGAAGCAGAGCATGGGGGAAGAGGGTGGTGTGTTTGTGTAATTTTTACATAGCCACCCTTAAATTACACTTCAGTATAAAGATTTCTTTAAGGCAAATGTGAATATTGATTTACTGTATGTTACAGTATACTGAAAATGAAGAAAGGCCATTGACAAAATGGATGATGTGTCGTGTTACTGGACATAAAGCTATGTTAACATTAAACGTGTGCATCTCAAGGGAACTGAGATGTGCTTTTCTGTTCACATTTTAAAATGGAGTCAAATCAACACTAAGATTTTCACCTTATTAGAATATTTTCAAAATAATTTTAATGGAAGATCAACCTTTGACTAGGTGAATGTCACTGCCACCATAGCCTGAGTGGGTTTGCATTGCTTGCAACAGGACAATGCACTTTGCTGTTCCTGGTAGGAACACTAAAAAGACTACTCCTGGCAACCGTTTATGAGGGCTGTTCATTAAAGATTTCCCCTAACTCATTTCCCATGGACTGAGAGGAACCAAACTTGGCCCAGTTATTAGTCTTTCTCTACATAGGTAGCACCAAGGGTCAGACATGACCTGTCTCATCGCTTTACACAGCTGTGGAGAAACAGAAGTCCACAGGTTGCGTCAGAAGTCACGACTTGACCTCAGAAGTTAGCATTTCATCATCTTTGAAGCTTTCCCTTCAAAAATGACTTTGTGGTTGGAAAGAGGTGGAATTCAGATGGTGTGAGGTTTGGAGAGTAAGGGGGTGAGGAAGTATTTCATAGCTGCAGGACTGTGCTTCTGTCAGGGCAACGTGAGAGTTGTGAACCATGGCGTTGTCTTGCAGGAGGCAGACACTTTTGGTCACCTCTCGGTTTTGATGGCCTTCTGCAATTTCTCCAGCGGTGAAACGTAGTAAGTCCTGGTTATTGCGGTACCCTTTGACAGGAAGTCCATCATCAATACTCCATGGTGGTCCCAGAAGACAGTGAGCATGACCTTGCCCACCAAGGGTTGGACACATGCCTTTTTCAGAGATGGTGAATCATAATGCTTCCATTACATGGCCATAAGAGCCTGGGAGCACATGACTCTTTCCTGCTCCTGGAAAAGTGTGAGCAACTGAGGAATCCATCCTGCAGAAAACTTCCACATGTACAAATGGTCATGGATGATTTTTTTCCCACGGACCCCACACTGATCTTGACATCTTGGGGTAGTTGGTGAATAGTTATGACCTGAATTCTAATAGCCAATCACAGGGTTCTTTGTTAGTCAGAATCTAAAGCTGCACTCTATGATTGACTTCTGGATTAGAAAATGTGCCAGTTGTAGTCTTTCAGTATTCCTTCTAGGAACAGCAAAGTTACATAGCACAGGTGAGGTTATTATAGAAGTGACATTCACAATGTCAGAGGTTGAAGTTCCATCAAAATGATTACAGATACATTATTTTAAGGTGAATATCGTACATAGTAGTGCTTTAATTTGAGATGAGATGAGATGAGATTCAACTTTATTGTCATTACACATGTATGAATACAAGGTAACGAAACGTGACTTGGCATTTGGGCACGCTCTGCAGAGCGCATCCAAGGCTGGGGCAGCCGCTAGCTTCAAACTGTTAGTTGAAGCTTTGCACTGCCTTTGTGGACATGGTGGTGAAATTCTTTAAGGGTGAGCAGAAAAAATATTTGCCAGCACAATAAATGATGATTTGCATAGGCATGGTTGTGCTCATGCCAGTGTCTGCTTACAACAGAAGGAGACCCACATGTTGAAGTATTTTCCCATAGTATTACCAGTTTTACAAGCCTATCTGTTGTAATGTCTTGCAGCATTCAATGGGAATGTAATTGATCAAATTATGGGCTTTCAACTGTCACTTACAAACAAACTCACTGAAAAAAGTCAGAAGTCTCCCAGTCAGTCTCTCACTTTTCAAAATATGATGTATAAAGGCTAAGATTGTTTATAGGTACAAAAACAAATACAACATGGGATATTAAAGGTCTACATTATAGTCAAGTCATTCATCCTGAAAGCATTTTTTGGTTGATTTGCATGTGCATTCCAAGCACCTGAGAAAGTGGAGCAAGGAAGATGCACATAATGAAAGGCTATGACAAAAGAATTGGTAAAGACACAGAAGAGCTGCCTGAAGCACTTCAGGGTGGTGTGGGAACCTTGACTGTGGCTCTCTGAGAATCTGTGACTGTCAAAGAGCCAGACTGTGAGCACTGGAAGCAGACGCCTGCGCACGCTGCACCACTCCAGGACACTTTTCCCGCTTCTGTAGCTTGTGGTTTTGAAACAAGCCCTCATTCCGTGGAACACCATGACTCCCATCTGGGAAAGTCAATAACCCTGGAGGCACAGACACAGGACACTGTGGCCAAGCACAGAGAGAGAAAGCATTGACAAACTGATGGACAGGCTGTTTGGGTCATGTAGTAGACTTACCATATCCCTCCACCCGTCCATCTTTGAATTCCCCTTCAAACTTCATGCCATCATATCGATTGAAGATGCCCGTACCTTGGAACTTGCCATGCGCAAATTCTCCTTCGTACCTGACATGGTGAAATAGTCATTTGCCACTTTTGACTGAGAATGGAAAGATACTCTTTTTTTAAAAAATATATGATGACATACCTTGAGCCATCTGTAAAAAGCAGTACCCCAGAGCCATGAAAGAGTCCATTCTCAAACTGGCCAGTGTAGCAGGTTCCATCCTGAAACTTGAGCTGGCCAACGCCGTGCCTCCGACCTGGAGAGTTACCCAATATTAGAGATAGAAGAATTCTAACATCATACCAGTGTGCATTCTAACTGAAAACATCTAATAGTCTGGAATACTCATTTGTAATAGTGTGTGAGATACTGTAAGAGATAATTCAAAGTGAGCATCATATTTGAAACATGAAATGTGTACCTTTATTATTGTATACATTCAAGTGACACAAGCCAGTGTGTGGCCAAGTGATAAAGGTTTACTTCTGAA
The DNA here is from genome assembly GCA_020510985.1 of Pholidichthys leucotaenia. Taxonomy (NCBI): domain Eukaryota; kingdom Metazoa; phylum Chordata; class Actinopteri; order Cichliformes; family Pholidichthyidae; genus Pholidichthys; species Pholidichthys leucotaenia. The sequence goes on along the minus strand of CM035841.1, from coordinate 331,530,185 downwards.
TTGAGTCTCCTCTACCGCCAGGTTAGCAGGAATTACTGCTGTCTAATCCAGCCGATTTTTAAAAGAGGCTTCTACTTTTATGACCACAATTGCCAAAACAATCAAGGAATGTTTATTGCACCTTCTGTTAGAAAACTACCCAGCATCAAATCATATAATAATTTCAGATAGTCCTATACCAAAAACTACCATCATAAAAATGTGAATCTGGTGAAAAATATACATGTTAAACTGAGGATTTTGTTTATTTTAAATATTCTGAAAACTTTCACAAACCAAGGCAAAATACAGACCCTTGAGTAATCCAGTTCTTAGTACTGAGATGATTTAGTTTCTTAGTAACAGCTGACAGACGACTGTGAGATTTCCTAAACAAGTCCAAAGTCTAATCCAGCAGATCTGACAAAGCCAGAGCAGGTAATTCTTCTTGGGTTACCAAGGTCTGCTAATTGGGATTTGACTAACTAGCTTCAGCCTTCATGTCACCAGCATCACTGAATGTGAGAGAGAGATTTAAGGCAGTGCGAGCATCCTGCTAATCTCTGCCACTGGTGGAAATGTCTCCCCTGCAGTGAGTTGTGTAGAATATACACACATCCAAGCAGAAAATGTTACAGAACTTGTGAGTGTGGCCTTACTAGTGTAATCCGTGGACTGTGTGGAACATGATCACATTTTTTACTAACTTGTTCTTGTATTTTTTCAGTTGTAGCAGTTTTTCATTTTATTTATTTATTTATTTAACCTTTATTTTAGCAGGAGGTAAAATAACAATATGACTGTTTAAAACATTTTTTTCAATATACAGTATATTTATTTATTCTTCTGATTATTTATCAATCACACTCACATCATGAACTTGTTTTTTTTAACTAAATGTGTAAAAGTGCATAGGAAATGACAAAGTAATCTTGAATATTAAGATACACTTTACCAAATAACAGAATTCATGTGCAGAAATTATGGTAATGATACCAGAATGCTTACCCCTTAAAGAAGCAAATGAAAGTATGCACTCACTAATCAAGAATCAACAAATTATATTCATCCATAACAGAGTTATTTTCGAATGTGGGCAGACTACTCAACATTGTACACACTCCCTCTGTGCACTTACTCATGAGGCTGTAATTTCATTTCTTATCATCTTTACGCTGATGATATTCAGTTGTATTGCTCTTTTAAAGAGTCTGAGTTTCACATGCTGTCATCTTTAACTATCTACTTGTCTAACATCAAACAGTGGTTAAGTGCAAACTTTTTACAGTTTAACTCAGACAAGACAGAGACTTTAATTATCGCTCCTGAAAATAAGATTCTACTTATTAAGCACCACATGGGTACCCTTGGTTCCTCTGTCCAGGCAAGTCTTCAGAATCTTGGTGTTAGTTTTGACTCGGCTATGTCTCTTGAGCACCACATTAATCAATTAAATAGAAACTGTTTCTTCCATCTGAAGAATATTTCAAAGTTGAGAACCCTGGTGTTGAAGGCGGAACTTGAGATGATTATACATGCTTTTATTTCTTCTCGCTTAGACTACTGTAATAGTCTTTTTACCTGTCTCAGCCAAAAGCATCTTCAACGCCTCCAGGTTGTTCAAAATTCAGCTGCTAGACTTGTAACTCACACTAAGAAAAGGGCTCACATTACACTGGTTTTAGCAGCACTTCACTGGCCCCCAGGAGGTTTTAGGATTCAGTTTAAAATTTTAGTTCTTGTTTTTAGAGCTATTCATGACCAAGTCCCTAAATACATCACCGAGCTGCTTAAAGTGTACAAAAATGTGTAAGATCACAATGTCATCTGCAAACAACATAGTGCAAAGAGAATCCTTCCTGACCTCCTCTGTCAGCCTGTCCATCACCATGGTAAACAAGAAGGAGCTCAGAGCCGGCCTCTGATGTCATCCCACTGGTACCTTGAATCCATCTGTCACTCCTTGAGCACACCTCACCACCGTCTCACTCACCTCATACATCTCCTGCACCACCCTCACATACTTCTCTGTCACTCCTGACTTTCTCCAACAGTACCACACTTCCTCTCTTGCCACCCTATCATCTGTTTTCTATAGAGCCACAAAGACACAGTACAACAACTTCTGACCTTCTCTGTACTTCTACATCAACACCCTTATAGCAAACATTGCATCTATAGTATTCTTTTCTTGGCATGAAACCATACTGCTGCTCGCTGGTCTCTTCTTAACCTAGCGTCAGCAACTCTTTCCCATACCTTCATAGTGTGGCTGATCAACCTTATGCTTCTGTTGTTACTACAACTCTGAGCATCACCCTCATTCTTCAAAATCAGTACCACTACACTTCTCTATTCTTCAGGCATCCTCTCACCCTTCAAGATTGTGTTAAACAATCTGGTTAAAAAGTCCATGGCCATATCTCCTAAACATCTCCGTATCTCCACAGTTTTGTCATCTGGACCAACCACCTTTACACTCTTCATCTTCTTCATAGCTGCCCTCACATCTGCCTTGCTAATCCTTGGAGCTTCCTGATTCCCTATCTTTCCTTCATCCATCCCCCTCTATCTCTTATTTTCTTGACATATCAGTTCCTCAAAGTACTCCTTCCACCTTCTCAACACACTCTCTTCATTTGTCAGTATATTAGCATCTCTGTCCTTAATCAACCTAAGTTGGTTCACATCCTTTACAACTCAATCTGTCTGTCTAGCTAAATGATACAAGTCCTTTTCTCCTTCCTTCGTTTCAAGCCTCTCATACAACTCACTATATGCCTTTTCTTTTGTTACCGCTCTCTTTGCATATGCCTAGACTCCAAAAACTCCTGTCTGCTTTCTTCATCTCCCCAACTATCCCACTTTTTCTTTGCCAAACACTTCCTTTGAATACTTTCCTGTACTTCCCTATTCCACCACCAAGTCTCCTTGTCGGGCCTAGATCGATCCTGCATGGAAGTCTCATCTGTGATGAGGCTGGGTTGGTAAATTTGGTGAAGGTAAATATAAGATTTACTTTATTAAAAATTGAATGTTTTGGGTGAAAAGCAAATAAAGAATACCAAATTTGAAAGCCGATACCAATGACCTAGTGGAAGAGTGTCATGAATTGCCCTTTCTGGGCAGAGAAACAAAACCCAGGTGCTGAACTGTCATTAGTGTAATTTATTGAAAAAACAACAAACATAAGGTAAAACACGGTGCTCACAAAAACAAAGTATAACGAGGGAGAATAACTTACAATAGTTGTGCCTCAGAGTGAGGGAGAGCTTCTGGCGGAGGCAAGGATAAAGTCCAGACAATAACGGGGCAATGTGAAATGAAAAAATGGAGCCCTTAAGTAGGGATAAACTTCATTAACAGAACTGATAACAGATGTGGGTGCCTGAACGGGTAGGAGAAGGTGAAGATGCATGATTGGAATCACCTGAGGCGGTGAGAGGAGGGCAATTCCAAAGCTGACAGCTGACAGGGCACGCCCACGCGAAGCTTCACGCCCCTGACAGCTGTCAACAGTGGGCGGATACAACTAGGAAAAATAAAATAACATACTCACGTGTAAAAATAAATACAGAGACTTCCGGTCTGGACGCCATGGTGATAGCAGCTTAACGCTGAAGCTCCCAGACCTAATCCAGGAAAACATCTTCAAAATCAGATTTAACGGATTTTTGGAAGAATAAAAATCAAAAGACAAAAACATCATGCCTAACCAAAAACAGAAGAAACTGACATTTTCCAGGCCAGGACGCACAGCAGCCGTAGAATCTGAACCGGAGGACCTCCGTTCAGAAGACGAGGAGCTGGACGTAGCTAACAAGAAGGTTAGCTTGAAAACGTTATTTGAAGAATTACGACGATTTCGCCGAGAGGTTTGGGCCGAATTCCGTGAATTCAGAGATGAATTAAAAAGGACGAACAGCAGAGTGGACCAGGCCGAGAACCGAATCTTGGAAGCTGAAGAAAGAATAAAAGTGCTTGAAGATTCTGTGCGGGATTTACACAAAAAACAGTCAAGACTGGAGGCTAAGCTAACCGACCAAGAAGGAAGACAGAGAAGAGACAACATTAGAATTCACGGTCTGAAAGAAGGAACTGAAGATGGTTTCAACACAATGGCGGAATGCGTGGAATCCTTACTGAGAGAGAAGTTGGATATTCCACAAACCACTGATTTGATGATAGAAAAGGCCCATCGTACATTAGCCGCAAAGCCAGCGGCGGAAGCGCCCCCACGTTCAGTGGTGGTAAGATTCACCAACTTCAAAATAAAACAAGAGGTTGTAAGACGGGCTTGGCAGAAAAAAGGATTTATGCACCAAGAGAGAAAAGTCTTCGTGGAACACGATTACGCCCCGGAGGTTCTTAAAAAGCGCCGGGAGTACAACAACGCCAAAAAGGTGTTACGGGAACAGAAACTGCGCTTTCAGACGCCATTTCCTGCGAAGTTAAGGGTCTTTTACGGTGAAGAGTCATGTCTCTATAATTCGGCGGAAGAAGCAACAATTGACATGGCGAGAAGAGGGCTCCCGGTAACGGTGTTTAAACCCGCAGCAGACCCGAGCGATAGGATCAAGGCTCAAACGTGGTCCACACAGAGACCTTCAAAATCCACGGGCCAGCAACGGGAAACCCAGCCCCAGAGCTACAAGGATAAGCTTTCCAGTTTCAGGAAGGAATAATGACCTTTTTTTCTTTTTTTTTTTTTTCTTCAGTCATTCTGCACTTCCAACCCCCCTCCTACAAGGTAACAAACATTAAAGGAGATGCAGAATCAACATGTGGTAAAACATTTCATGGAGCAGTCATAGCATTAGAAACAAATGTCTTCTTAATTCAAAAAAAAAAAAAAAAAAAAAAACTTGTTAAAATAGAAATGTGACAATGACCCACATGTTCTCCCCACACTAACAAATACTGTATTAGAGTGAATGTTTGCTGTGATGGGGGTGGGAGGGTGCACACAATCTCATAGGGTATAGGCATAAAAAAAAAAAAATCATTACAAATTCGGATTGGGATCTGAAATTCACGTTAAAAACATGGGACAACTTACAGGGGTAAGAGAGGGCCCTCAACACGTAACAGAGTTTGAGGAATTTCCCTCAGAGCCTATACTCCATCAGGGCTCTTACAGGGTCTTTAAAAAGACCTCAGCTCAGGAAGTTTTTTTTGACAGTTTTTTGTTTTAAAGTTTCGTACACTATGTTCCTAATGTTTTTTATGTTCTTAATGTTCTTTCAGTTTCTGAGTAGCATAAAAGAGGGCCACCACACTGTTATACTAAATAAGAAAATACAATGGAGAAACAGGGTGTAACCAAAATAGTCTCATATAATGTAAAAGAGATCCTGAATCCAGTTAAAAGATCCAAGATTCTACGCAAAATGAAAAAAGACAAAGCAGAAATAATATTTTTACAAGAAATCCACCTAACAGACGTGGAGCACACTAAACTCAATAGACAAGGGTTTAAAATGATCTCTTCATCCTCATATAAGTCAGGGAGGAGGAGGGGAGTAGCGACATTGATATCAACCAAAATTACATTTGAAAAAAAATCAGAACACAAAGATAAAGAAGGGAGGTACAGCTTGGTAATTGGGCGGCTAGAGGGAGAAGACATCACCCTGCTGAATGTATATGCACAACAGGGGCTAACTGGAAATTTTATAAAAATGTATTTGACCTAATGATAACTAAAGCCCAAGGTTTGGTGATATGTGGCGGAGACTTCAATCTAAGACTGAATCCATACTGGGATGCAACAGGTAATTCTTCACATCAAAATAACACTCAAAGTAGGAAAACTCGGATGCTACTAAAAGAAGTGGGAATCTGTGACGTGGGGAGGGAATTCAACCCCAATGTAAAAGATTATACATTTTATTCAACGCCACATTCATCTTACTCAAGGATTGATTACTTTTTTATGTTTAATAGAGACATTGGAAGAGTAAAAACATGTAAAATAGGACTGATGGATCTCTCTGACCACAGTCCGATCTATATGGACTTAAACATCCAAAAATACACAAATAATACATTTTCTTGGAGGTTGAATTCAAATATCCTGAAAGGACCACTGAAAGATGAATTGGAATCAGATATTCCCAGATATTTCCTCCTTTCCTTCCTTCCTGCCCTTCAGAGAGAACGGTCGCTTTTTCTTCTGCTCCCTCTTTCACCCTCCTCCACCCTCCCTAACTGAGAATCCCAGCTTGCTGTCTTGTCTGCGTCGCTGTTCTTCTGGCTGAATCTTGATCCAAATGAAAAAATGGATTTGGTGAGCGGCTTTAATAAAATTAACAACTTTTTACATAAATTTGGGCCAGGGGGAGCCCCTATGGAGAGACCCATGGATTGGAACACATATGGCGCACATTTAGGGCGCATATATGGCATGCTTGTATGGTACGCATTTTCTCTCACATGTATTTAGTAGGCATGACGGTGCATACTCTACAGACTTCAAACGTCCAAAAGGACCTGACCCGGCAGAGACCTCGGCAGGTGTGAAGTGGTTTCTGGAGAGACGGGAAGTCAGAGAGAATGTCCCAGCAGGAGCCCCCGAGGCGGAAGAGACAATAGAGACGCCAACGAGCCTCGGAGGCTATATGTTTACTGAAGGACTGTGGGTTCATATGTTTACTGAAGGACTGTGGGTTGAAGGTGTGATATCTGATGTGGGGGGTTTTGTGTCTCTGGGGGTATAAGAGCTGTGAGGAAAGATTGTCCTGTCTCTTTTGTTGAGATACTTGCTGTTAGAGGATGAGACTGCAAATAAACCTTTCCTGAGAAATAAACTCAGTCTCGTTTGTGAAGGCATCCTCTACACTGGTGACCTACGACAAACCATGGCCGGTGACGGCGAGCTTTCCGCACCGGACTCTTCAGGAGCCAACCGGGTTAACGCAGCTACCACACTACAGCTGCCCGATTTCTGGCAACATAACCCGCGCTCCTGGTTTACCACTGTGGAGGCGCAGTTCCACCTTCGGGGAATCTCAGCGGACGCAACGAGGTTCTACCATGTCGTTGCGAAGCTGGACAGCCTCACAGTGCAGCGGGTGGAGAGCCTGACCAACCACCCACCCCGAGACGACAAGTATGGCGCACTGAAAGCCGCCCTCATTCGAGCCTTCACTCCCTCGCTGGGAGAGCGAGCAGAGAAGCTCCTGGCGCTGACAGAAGGGGAAGCAGACAGGCCGGCAGATCTGATGGCGAAGATGATGAGCCTGAGAGGCGAGGATGACGACAGCTTTATCTTCGCCCACCTCTTCCTCAGAACGCTCCCGCCAGCAGTGAGAGTCACCCTGGCCAGCTCGCAGCCACTCAACAACCGTGACTACCACGAGCTGGGCCAGGAGGCGCAGCGGCTCGTCGACGCCCATAGACGGCACGCAGCCACGACGGCAGCAGCAGAGCCGAACACCCCCCCGCGAGACGAGGGGAGACCAGAGGCTGCGGCACCGGATCCACTGACGGCAGCAGTGGCAGAGGCCAGGAGAAGCGGGGCTGACAACACCCTCTGTTTCTACCATCGGCGCTTCGCCGAGAGAGCACGCAGATGCGTTCCACCGTGCCGGTACCAGCGCCAGGGAAACGCCAAGACCGGGAGCCGATAGCAGCTGCGACTCTCGGCACGAAGAACAAGCTGCTTTTTGTGACAGACGCGAATTCAGGGAAAGAATTCCTGGTGGACACAGGCTCCCAGCTAAGTTTTGTCAAGCCTGCCTACGCGGACATGCTGACGCCTGCCAGCGGACCCCTGGTGTTAGCGGCGAACGGCTCCACGATCAAAACCTATGGGGAGAAGACGCTCCTCCTGTCCCTCCACGGCCGCACCTTCGAGTGGACCTTCGTTGTAGCTGCAGTTAACAACAACATGCTAGGTGCTGACTTTTTATGCTCAAACAGTTTGTTAGTTGATCTTGCTAATAGACGTATTGTAAATGCACTGTCTTTCTACTCTATCTCCTGCACAGCTCGGGTGGCCCTGCCTTCTGCACATCCCAATGTCACAGCTGCGGGTGGTAAGTTTCATGCATTACTCAACCAGTTCCCAACACTCACGGTCCCAACATTTTCAGCGTCAGTTGCCAAACACGGGGTCGAGCATTTCATAACTACCTCTGGCCCCCCTGTTTTTGCAAAAGCTCGGCGCTTGGACCCAGCTAAACTGGCCATCGCGCGCGAGGAATTCGCCAACTTGGAAAAACTGGGCATTGTTAGGCGCTCAAACAGCTCTTGGTCATCACCCCTACACATGGTGCCCAAGGCTGACGGCTCATGGCGCCCTTGTGGTGATTTCCGCAGATTAAATAATGCTTCAGCACACGACCGCACATCCAGGATTTTTCGGCACATTTGGTGGGGGCGCGCATCTTTTCCAAAATAGATTTGGTGCGCGGTTATCACCAAGTTCCAGTCCGCGCGCAAGACATACCCAAAACGGCAGTTATAACCCCTTTCGGGCTTTTCGAGTTTTTGCGCATGCCTTTCGGCCTCAAAGGCGCCGCGCAGACGTTCCAACGCATGATGGATGCAGTGCTGCGCGGCCTCCCTTTCGTGTTCGCTTATTTGGATGATATTTTGGTAGCCAGTGCATCCGAAGCCGAGCACGAATGCCACCTCACAGCCGTTTTTCAGAGGCTGACAGAGCACGGGCTGATCATTAACCCAGCGAAGTGCCAATTCGGGGTAGCGCAAATCGATTTTTTAGGACACCGCGTGTCTCCAGAGGGCGCGGTCCCGCTGCCGGATGAAGTGCGCGCGATAACGGATTTCCCCCAACCGCAGACAGTTAAGGCACTGCAAGAATTTTTGGGGATGGTCAATTTTTATAACCGTTTCCTCCCCAACGCGGCACGGCTCATGCACCCATTGTACGCGGCATTAAAGAAACAAAAACCTGCATCTAAGGTCGAGTGGTCCCCGGACCGGGAGCACGCTTTCGCACAGGTCAAATCGGCCCTCGCGAACGCTGCGTTATTGGCACACCCGGTGCCAGCAGCTCGCATGGCGCTAACCACGGACGCTTCCGACGTGGCAGTGGGAGCGGTTGTCGAGCAACTGGTAGCAGGGAGCTGGCAACCACTTGCGTTTTTCAGCAAAACATTGCGCGATAACGAGCGTAAATACAGCGCATTTGATAGGGAGCTTTTAGCCCTGCATTTGGCCATCCGCCACTTCCAGTTCTGGTTGGAAGGGCGCCGTTTCACCGCGTTTGTAGACCATAAACCATTAACTTTTGCAATGGCTAAAATTTCAAAGCCTTGGTCGGGCCGACAACAGAGACAGCTGGCCGCAATTTCGGAGTTTACCACCGACATTCAACACATGGCGGGTAAACACAATGTAGTGGCAGATTGTCTCTCGCGTGCAGTTGCAATGCCAGGCCCCCAGGGGGCAGACTCGGCGGCTGTAGACTCGGGCCAGGCTTGCGGCGCGGAAGCGCTCACAGCCCCGGTCTGCGTTGGGTTAGATTATGCAGCCATGGCCGCTGAGCAGGTTAACGATGCGGACGTGCGCGCGCTCCAGTCTGGGCCAACAGGGCTAAGGCTGGAGCACAGGATGCATCAAAGAGGTATGCCCCCCCTAATCTGCGATATCTCCACGGGGCGCCCCCGCCCCGTGGTCCCGGCTGCATGGCGTCACCGTATTTTTGACTTAATACATTCGCTGGCACACCCGGTGTCAAAAAAAATTGTGTATGCATATTATCATTTTATATAATCCAATCAAGTATATATATAACTGTATGTAACTGTCTGCTGAAAAATACTAAAACTGTCTGTGTATTAGAAGTTTTGTACATGATGCATGAAGATTGAAGTTGTTTTTTTCTTGTTTTAATTATGTTGAAATTCCAGTTGTCCTTTGATGGCAGATTTATGCACCTGCCTTAGAGAACAGCTACTCCCTAGAGCACAGGGCCATCCTGATAACATGGGACTGTTGCTCCTCAGAACACAGGAAGCAAAGCCCTTTTTTGGAGCTGTTCCCCTTCCTTCAGTGTCAGCATGTTTTATCTGACCATGTAACTGCTGTGTGTGTGTGTGTGTTTGACTATGCAACTGCTGTGTATAAAATGACTGAACTGAGAGGACTACCTCCAGTACTGATCTCCTGTAACCAGGTTTGTGCTCCTTGCATTGCAAGTAAACAAAAGCTCATGAGAAATAGAATTTTGTGTCTTGAATCTTTATTGAGGTAACGAACTAATATACAATCACTTTTATGAGTTTCTAGATTCCTGACATACGTGGTGCCGTGACCCGGATGGACAACAGGCTAGAGGGTGCCAGAAGCGATGCCTTCTCTGGGTTGAAATCCGTGCGCACGGTCTGACCACTGGTCAGCTTTGGAAACCCGCTTTCTGGGAACTCCGGAGGAGGACCGGCGCCCTGGCTCTCCCTAGTTGACGTCCATCCTCGATAATAAAGAGAAAGAAGCTAGCAGTCATAAAGTAAGTGACGTCTTTTGTTATTAAGTGTAAGGATACAGTGAGTTTCCTGTATTACGGTCAGGGACCATAAAAGTCAGTATACACTCAATACGTTACAAGAATCTCCTAATCCATCCTGAGTGAGTAATGTAACAAAGAGCCACAAGAACCTTTTTCAAAATCAATAAGTGAGTGTCGCTCATAAGTCTGAAAAGAGTGTAATGGTAGAAAAAAATGGTCGGGGACCATAAGTAAGTTGCCAGGTTTTGAATACATGTAATGGTAATATAGCGGCGACTATATTTTTCCTGACAACAAGGATAAAAGGTTTATTTAGGTTGTGATACCTGGTCTGGGACCAAAAAAGAATATCGGGTCGTCTGGGACGTAATGGTAGTGTGTTGAACCGAAATAACACACTTTTCCTGGTAAAATACTTTAATTCCTGTGGAATTAACAAAGGCTAAAAATGGGTAATTGCGCAGGAAAAACAGAAAACAAGAAAAAATCTAAACAAAAGAAAAAAGAAGAAACGGCATGTCGAACAGTTAAAAATTATAATTACCGTTTAAAGGAAAAAGAGCAAATATAGGATCCTGAAAAATATTTAAATAAATGGGAAAAAGATTATTCTTTCAAACCCACGCTGAATGTGGATGAATGTGCAGTCCTAGTATCAACTGTAAAACTTATAACTAAAGGCAATAAGAAAGGGAGAAGTAAGCTAAGTTCTGAACTTAAATGTGCCAATCTCAGGGCAATGGTGGCTATAGACGCCAGAGCCAAATCAGATCAAGGGAGAAAAAATGATGAAAAAGAAAAAAACAAAAAACCAAGGTATAAGAGTCAAAACAGCGAGGAGCCCTTAAGTCACGGGGAGGAGGAAGCACATCCTCCCCTGTCTCACTCAACTTCTGATCCTAAGGAGGGTCCTTATAATGCATTAATGAAAGAGGCCAGAGAAGTTGAACAAAAGTATCTCCCTCAAAACAGTGAACACACATCAGCTTTTCTGGTGATTGTCAAATCTGTAAAGGTGGAAGAGGGAAAGCCAAAACAAGACAGGCTGTATTTTAAACCTTGGACCCCCCAAGAAATAATTCAGGCGGCCAAGAGCATACCAAATCCTGAAGAGCATTTGACCAGGTGCATTCGGGAGCTTAAAGATTTGTTGTTAATACACTATTTAGGTCCCTCAGAAATGTTTAAAATACTGAGAACTGTGTGTGGTGAAAAAGTGAATGAATATATAAATGAACATTTTGATCCTGATTATGAAGACAAAATTGCTGGGGTAACATTTTTAAAGGACACGTTGATGCAGAAGAAAAAGTTAAAAGTAGGACAGTTCCACTGCTCCTGAGCAGTGTAGAGGGTGAGGAGGAAGTGTTTGTTGCACGGATGGTGCAAGGTGGGGCTAGACCCAAGACAGGCAGGTCAATGCAAGTAAATGATGGAAATCAGGATGTTTGTTTTAATTGTGGCAAACCTGGTCACTGGGCCCGTGACTGCAGGTTTGGCCAAAGAGGTGGATTTGGAGGCAGGGGACCAAGTAGAGGTAGAAGAAGATGTCAGAATGATCAGAGAGGCAGGTTTCAGCAAGGCAGAGGAGGTAGAAATCAAAATGATTATGGAGGTGAGAATAGACAAGGACCCTCAGACCGAAGAGCATGACTAACCGACTGTGACAAACTCTCTTCTGAGGACAAACAGACAGTACTGGACCAACAGAAAAGACTATCTGAAGTGTTGACAAGGCCTAATGAGACTTTGGACTTGACTATGTACAGCAGTGCGTTGTTTGCCCCTACAATATGGTTACTAGTGAATGGAAAGGAGGTTGAATTTCTTTGTGACACAGGAGCCACACGCACTACTGTTCGCAAAATCCCCAAAGGTGCTAAATTTACTGGAAGAACTATTAAAGTTCAAAATGCAGGAGGTGGAACAACAACTGAGAGCCTTTATGGCCCAATTACATTAACAGACTCCTCCACAGGCAAAGTATGTATTTCAGAAGTGGTTGTGGCACTCTCCTGCCCAGTAAATTTACTCGGGAGAGATGTATTATTCAAACTTGACATTACATTAGGCCCAAATTTAAAAAATAAAAGAAGGATGACTACACTGATTTAAAGGACTCTGATTTTACAGATGTGATGTTTATATGATTTTGCACTGCGGGATACATTTATAATGGTGTAACAACATCATATTTCAGAAATGTGATAGCAATGAGGAATGTGCTTCTCCTGATTCAGCGGTGGCCAAGCTGGGTCAGGGTGAACTACATTGCACTCCATAATTTACCAAGGAATGTATGAAATAGGGGCATTCCTTGTAAAACATTAAATCAAATTCTAATTGGGCAAAACGTCCGCCTTTCCTTTGACTGAAAGGGTGTGACACAATATTTCAAATTCAACCTATCTGTGTTCAACTGGACACACTGATCTTATTTATCAATGCTGAAGCATATCAAAAATGCACAGATAGTTATTTTCTTTTTCTTTTTCTTAAGTAGAATTTGTAAACTATTTCAAGAGATGTCACAAAAAGAAGCTATAATTATTGAAATCTTATTTTTGAAGGAACTGGGCTACCTGCAAATTTTATTTAAAATTAAAATTGTTAGCACACTTCCTTTCAGTAAAATCAAACAAATACCCTGTAACTTTGCTGCATGTGAGTCTCCATGTATCAAAACAGGGGGTATCAAAGAAATTAATTAACAAATAATTAGCAATCCTCAGAAAAATAGATAATGCATAAAAAATTATCAATAAATGATTGATGATGAATTCAATTCAACTTTATGTACATAAGCGCTTCTCATTTCATTTTCTGTAGTACCCAGGATAAACATATGGCTACAGTTATAACTAAAATACATGCTGGGCAATACAGACCACTTTTTATTATTCATGGGATAATACAAATAAGAAGATCATGCCCTCTATTATGTTGTGAAGGGGGTTTTGCAGCAGGACAACCATTCCATATTGTTACATTCCATATTGTCTGCAAAGTGAGAGTGAATGTGTTTGTTTATAGTGAGTGACGGAGGGAGGAAGGCCTGAAATAGGCAAATGTGAGTTATGTTATATGTGTTAAATGTGAGTCAGGCTGTTATATTTGTGTATTTATAATATTTATAATATTTATGTTAAATGTGAGTCAGGCTGTTATATTTGTGTATTTATAATATTTATAATATTTATAATTGTGTATTTATAAGTTTTCTGCATTGATGTATGTGGTTATTGTGTATATTTTTTATCTTGATTCTTTTTTCTAAAGCCCATCCAGGGACAAGAGTTGCAAATTAGCTAATAGCTATACACTCTATGTGCAACACATCAGATTGATTGTCTTTGATTAATTGTCTATGTTTATTGCACTGTCCCTGTCAAATAAACTAATCTACTACTCCTACTACCAGCTAGACTATTGTCGTACACTATAACCTTGTTGTCACAGCCACACCTTAAGCTTGTACCAAATTCCTTGTGGTTATTTACTGATGGCTCATTTAAAAAAAAAAAAAAAAAAAAGAGGGCAACAGAGGAGCGAGCGGTGGTTCTCTCTCCCATCAGCAAGGGGGGGGGGGGGGTGAACAGCAGCTCTCTCTCTCTACTTAGCAAGGGAAAAAGCGAGCGACAGGCTTGCTTAGTAAAAAATAGAAGTGTGCTTATGCTGTAACAATGTTGTCTGGGGTCCTGATTGTGTAAAAATTCCACAACCTGCATCACCTCCAACAGCTGAACTATTGGCTACTAACCTGAATGTAACTTATCTGTACAGACAGTAAATATGCTTATAACGCATGCCACCTGCATACTGTTACCTTGAATCTGCGGGGGTTTGTCACCTCCACAGGAAAACCAGTAAATAGCAATTATTGCAGCTACGTAATGTTTTGATGCTACCACGTTATGTGGCAGTTATTCACTGCCCTGCCCACACTAATGGCACTGACTTGTTTAACTGCAGTAATCGCTTGGCTGATAACGCTGCTCACTGTACTGCTATTAATCTTTTAGGAACCATCTGTTTTATTAATGATATTGATGTTTTAAAAGATTGTTAAAATAATATGGACCTTCCTCCTGTTTCATATGTAAATAATTAGATATACATTTGGCTTGCCTGACGAAAATTTGCTCTGCCACCCACATTATATAAATGAGCTGTCCTGGTGGCACATGGCCAATCATGTGCCAACAGGAGGGAAATCAATGAATGATGAGGATGTTGGAAAAACTGTCCTAATATTTTGAAAGAAGTAACAAAAACATGCCAAAAGTGCATCATTTGTTTATAAAATAATGCTCAAGGCGCAATGGAAAGCTACAATATTGCTTGGTGTTGACTAACACCTTCACAAAGTGGACAGAAATTTGTCCCACATCCTCAGCAAATGCCGCATTTGTGTGTAAAACTCTAGTAAATTATGTTTTTCTGTTTTTGGGGTTCCAGAACTGATTTATGCAGATAATGAAACTCATTTTACAGCACAAACAGTTCAAGACTTAATCCAAGCTGTAAGATCAAATTTCATAGTATCTACCACCCACAAAGTACAGGTTTTGTAAAAAGAAAAATGGTACAATCAAACAAAGGCTGGAAAAAAAACTATACATGGAAAGGGTATTACTTGGCCAGAAGCCCTGAAATTAGTCAGACTAACCATTAACTCTATACTAGACCTAAAGACAGGATTATCACCTTTTGAATGTGTTTTTCACGGTCCTCATGCATTACCTGACCTCTCACCACTAACCACGCCTAACAAATACACAGATCTTGGTGAACATCTCAGGGAATGTTTTGATCCTGTCAGAAGCTCTCTCTCCTCCACAGAAAAAAGCGGATAACCCGTTGCAACTTGGAGGCTATGTAAAGAACCACCACCGACAACACTGGACACTCCCACTCCCACTGCAGTATGTATTGCTGAATGACCATCTTGGATTCACGTTAAAAGACTACAGGTGCCTATAAGGGAACTAACTAACTTGTTTCCCTGAGTAAGTCCAGTTACAAAGGGGGCGTGTCCTTTTAAGGACAAGGCCGTCTCAACCCTGGTGAAGAAAGAGGCCCGGAGGGGTACTCTCTCAGGTGGAAGCATGGCACCAAAATTATTGATGACTCTGTGTTCAGCACTTCTCCTGACAGTGGGGTGGTAATCTCTTTCTGATTCAAGGACAAGGAACCCACGAAGCACGGACAATGAACAATACGTGGATTATATGCATAACCTGTGGTACCAGACAATGGTGGTTTCAGTGAGAGGACTGGGAATCAATACTTCTTGCTATGTGTGTTCATTGCTACCCCATTCACACAAGACTGCAATACCCATGATCCCTGCTCCACTGAGTGAAGAGGAAACACCCGGAGCGACAATAGCGATGAACTCTCTGTTTAATACAAGCAGTAATGTTGGACATTGGTTGGTGGGTAAACTATCTGGAAAACAGAGAATTAGTGATTTTAAAGGTATTATGAGTACTCTTTTTCCAATGTATGGCAGTGCTCTAGCTATACACCACATAAATGCATTAGCATGGACAATGGAAAATCTGACTGTATTAATGGAGCAAGGATTCACAACTTTAAATGAAGAACAAAAATTAGCCATTTGAATGATATTTTACACTTACAGCATGGGTTAGATGAAGATAAAGGTTGGGGCTTCTGGGATTGGTTTCAAAGTAGAACTTGGTGGCAGATTCTTTTGAAATAGTTAACCCCATTGATTGTGATATTAATCTTATTCTGTGTGCTTTTCATGTGTGTCATTCCCTGTATAAGGTCCATAATAAATAGAGCTCTTGCTCAACACACTTTCATGTTACAATCTGTTATGCTCCAAAGAGAAGTCCCTGTACAATATACTGCCTTGAGACAACAACGTAATGGTGATTGTGATGACAGAACCACTGTTTAGATTTGGAAGTGATGCTCAATGAATGTCAATGTAGAAAATCGTGAGAAGATACATTGTACTGATGATTGCATGTGATTTAAATTGATAAAAATGATAAACAGGAGGGAATGTCAAAAAAAATTGTGTATGCATATTATCATTTTATATAATCCAATCAAGTATATATATAACTGTATGTAACTGTCTGCTGAAAAATACTAAAACTGTCTGTGTATTAGAAGTTTTGTACATGATGCATGAAGATTGAAGTTGTTTTTTTCTTGTTTTAATTATGTTGAAATTCCAGTTGTCCTTTGATGGCAGATTTATGCACCTGCCTTAGAGAACAGCTACTCCCTAGAGCACAGGGCCATCCTGATAACATGGGACTGTTGCTCCTCAGAACACAGGAAGCAAAGCCCTTTTTTGGAGCTGTTCCCCTTCCTTCAGTGTCAGCATGTTTTATCTGACCATGTAACTGCTGTGTGTGTGTGTGTGTTTGACTATGCAACTGCTGTGTATAAAATGACTGAACTGAGAGGACTACCTCCAGTACTGATCTCCTGTAACCAGGTTTGTGCTCCTTGCATTGCAAGTAAACAAAAGCTCATGAGAAATAGAATTTTGTGTCTTGAATCTTTATTGAGGTAACGAACTAATATACGATCACTTTTATGAGTTTCTAGATTCCTGACACCCGGGCGTTCGCGCGTCGATCAAAATGGTGGGAGAGAAGTTTGTTTGGCCGGGGCTGCGTAAACAGGTCAAAGAATGGGCTGCAGCCTATGCAGCGTGTCAAAGAACAAAGGTACACAAGCACACGCGGGCCCCTCTAGAACCTTTTCACATCCCAGCCAAACGCTTCGACCACGTGCATGTCGACTTGGTGGGACCCCTCCCGCTGTCACAGGGGTTCACACACCTTCTAACTATGGTGGACCGCACTACGCGCTGGCCAGAGGCGATTCCCCTGGCGTCAACCACAGCAGCAGACGTTGCGCGCACTTTTTTAACGGCTTGGGTCACGCGCTTTGGAGTCCCGTCAGATATAACGTCTGACAGAGGACCCCAGTTTGTTTCCGAGCTCTGGTCATCCATGGCACTCAGCCTGGGGGTGAAAATTCATCGCACAACTGCGTATAACCCCCAGGCCAACGGTTTGTGCGAACGCTTTCACCGGTCATTGAAAGCAGCCCTCAGAGCGGCTCTCACGGACACAAATTGGGTTGATAAGCTTCCATGGGTTTTATTAGGGTTGCGTTCAGCACCTAAAGAAGATTTGCAAGCCTCTCCGGCCGAACTTGTCTTCGCCCAACCTCTCCGGTTACCGGGAGAATTCCTTCCTGAGAACCCCGCACCAGATCGCCCCCCCGCTCAGCTGCTGCAGAGCGACGCGGGATCAAACACCCTCCCCGGTCCAGTTCATCACAGTTTTCCACGCGTTTTTGTGCCTAAAGCCTTAAAGAATGCAGAATTCGTCTTTGTTAGACACGACGCACAGAGGTTAGGTTTAAGACCTCCTTACGATGGACCGTTCAGAGTGTTAGAAACCGGGGAAAAGCATTTTTTGCTTGATTTGGGACACAGGAGGGAATTAGTCTGCATTAACAGACTCAAACCTGCTTTTGTGTTAGCTGATGAACAGGTACAGTTGGCCAGGGCCCCCCGCCGCGGCAGGCCGCCGGGGAGACACTCTGCTAAGCTTTCACAATGATGTGCTAATGACTCTGATCCACAGATGCAAGAGACAGCCACAGGCAGAGCGAGACCTGCTCACAGCAGATATGGCAGGGAGTTGAAGCCCAGGCAGTTGGATGTATGATCTGTTGTGCCAATTTTTTTCTCGTTCTGTGTGATATGTCATGATTCTATGCATTTGAGGTGTAACTTGTCCTTATTTGGACGTTTGGGGGGGGGGGTTATATGGCGCACATTTAGGGCGCATATATGGCATGCTTGTATGGTACGCATTTTCTCTCACATGTATTTAGTAGGCATGACGGTGCATACTCTACAGACTTCAAACGTCCAAAAGGACCTGACCCGGCAGAGACCTCGGCAGGTGTGAAGTGGTTTCTGGAGAGACGGGAATGTCAGAGAGAATGTCCCAGCAGGAGCCCCCGAGGCGGAAGAGACAATAGAGACGCCAACGAGCCTCGGAGGATATATGTTTACTGAAGGACTGTGGGTTCATATGTTTACTGAAGGACTGTGGGTTGAAGGTGTGATATCTGATGTGGGGGGTTTTGTGTCTCTGGGGGTATAAGAGCTGTGAGGAAAGATTGTCCTGTCTCTTTTGTTGAGATACTTGCTGTTAGAGGATGAGACTGCAAATAAACCTTTCCTGAGAAATAAACTCAGTCTCGTTTGTGAAGGCATCCTCTACATACATGTGTCTGCATGATTCGACTGATGATGTGGAAACATCTATCTGGTTTGGCACGATCACAGGATTTTCTGCTGATTGGCTCTGGAGTTTCCTGGTGTATCGAAAATTTAACTAGAAGAGCTAATCAAAGCGGTCCCGGCGTAGCTGCTTCTTCAACAATTCGACTAGACGGGGGACAGCACTAACTGACGGCAAGACTACATGGAAATTACCATCTGGCATGCACTGTAGAGAGATGGACTCTGCCGGACATGCTTCCCATGTTTAGAAGGGAAACATCTGGAGTCGTTTTGGTGCCCTCCAAGAATGGATTTAAAGCCTATGTATGGAAATTATGAACACAGTATTGCAAGAGCTGTAAATTCTATGCTCTCAGTGATCTGTGTTATCAGACCTTGAATTCGGTGCCCTGTTGACTATTTTCCTCCTGGATTAAGACAAAACAGAAGATTGTGCTTCTCTTCATAAACATTCTGGTGTGCTACAATCTGAACTCAGGGACAGTGACTGGCTCAGGAAATTTCCATCTGCTATGCCTCAAGGACATGCTTCCGAGTTTCAGACACTAAGACATAACATCTCGGCTGGGAGAGATTTGTTGCCTCCAGTAACTGATAAACACCCACCTGCATTCAACATACACGAACACACTGATTCACTTATACTGAATTACATCCATTCATTCACTGATCCTCTCTGACTTTGGTTCTGTTTTCTGCTAAATGTGCATTGAGGTTTTTTTTCCTGCAATCAAAATTTCGCTCACTTACTGAACGACAATTTGATAAACATGTTTTTTTCTCTCGCCTACTGTGTCATTATCCCTTCTCTTTTTTTCTTTCTTCTTTATGACTGGCGCCTAGCGGCTGCCCCGGCCTTGGATGTGCTCTGCAGAGCGTGCCCAAATGCCAAGTCACGTTTCGTTACCTTGTATTCATACATGTGTAATGACAATAAAGTTGAATCTCATCTCATCTCTCATCTCATATTTGGAAGAAAACGATAATGGAGAAGTATCCCCTTTAATACTGTGGGATGCGTGCAAAGCTGTAATAAGGGGAAAAATTATTGCAAAACTAGCAACCCAAAAGAAACTGAGACAAGAAAAACTAATCACATTAGAGTCAGAACTCAAGAACCTAGAAAAAGAACACAAAGGCAACACTCATTCTAATGACTCGCTCAAGATTAAAGAAATTAAAAATCAAATAAATGAGATCTACACAATAGAAATCCAGAAGAAACTTACATTTCTGAAACAAAAACACTATGAAGCAGGCAGTAAATCGGCAAAATTACTAGTTTATAAATTGAGGAAACAACAAACAGAAAGAGCAATCTACAAAATCAGAGACCCAGTATCAAAGGAAATAAAATTCAGAATTCAGGATATTCTTAAAAGCTTCGAGAATTACTATAAGAACTTATACTCCCACAAAAAACATAAAAACGCATCCGAGGCATTCCTAAACACATTAAACCATCCCCAACTTACGGAGTCACAAAATAAAACACTACTGTCAGAAATACAACCTAAAGAATTGGAAAAAGCAATTATGAAACTTAAAGCTAACAAATCCCCAGGAGCAGATGGCTATACAGCAGAGTGGTACAAAACCTTTAAACAGCAACTATCTCCTCTCCTCCTGAAAACATTTAACTATGTCCTCCACACAGGGGAAATCCCCCCCTCCTGGAGAGAAGGGGTCATTGCAGTTATACCTAAACCTGAAGAGGATAAACTAGAATGCTCCAACTACAGACCAATCAGTGTATTAAATCAGGACTATAAGCTTTTTTACCATTATCCTTGCCAAAAGGTTAGAAAATATACTGACAGACTTAATTCACTTAGACCAAACAGGTTTTATAAGACAAAGACAGACACAATACAACATTAGACGCACTTTACACATAATTCATCATATAAAAAAATATAACTTAAATGCAGTCATATTGGGATTAGATGCTGAAAAAGCATTCGATTCGGTTGACTGGTCTTTCCTATATAGAATCTTATCCAGTTTCAATTTTCATAACAACTTCATTAGAACTATACAGGCATTATATAAAAAACCAACAGCTAAAATAAGGATTAACGGTAATTTATCATCATCTTTTGAGCTGGAAAGAGGATGTCGTCAGGGCTGCCCCCTGTCTCCACTGCTCTTTGCAATCTTCATAGAACCTCTGAGCCAATGGATAAGACAAAATCAAAAAATTCAAGGTATTACACTTGGTCAGAAGGAACATAAAATAGCACTCTTTGCTGATGACATTTTAATATACCTGGGGCAGCTGGACACCTCTTTACCAGAACTAATCTCAGTTTTTTCAGACTATGGAGATTTATCGGGGTACAAATTAAACATGCATAAAACCCAAGTTTTAACATTCAACTATGACCCAAATCATTATTCACTAAGTGAACTCAAAACTAACTGGGAGATGGAATCTATGAAATATCTGGGGGTCAATATCCCGAAACAACTCAACAAAATTATAACACTAAACTATGACCCACTGGTGACAAAAATAAAATCTGACCTAGCAAGATGGAATATGATACCATTCTTGGGTACTGCACAAAGAATTGAAGCAGTCAAAATGAATATACTTCCACGTCTTCTATACCTTTTCCAAACAATACCGGTAGAACCTCCCAAAAAAACATGGCAGGAACTGGACAGAAGGATCTCAAGATTCATATGGCAGGGCAAGAGACCTAGAATCAGATACAGAACCTTACAGCTAAACAAAGACAAAGGTGGGCTTGCGCTGCCAAATATCAGGGACTATTTTAAAGCCGCACAAATTAAAACTTTAATAGAGATATGTAACCCAGTCTACACTGCACAATGGAAGGAGATCGAATGCCAAATAATGAGTGACATCCCCCTACAGGCGATAATAGGGAACAATGCCTTACCTAAACTTTTGAATAACACTAACCCGTGGATAGAGACCCCGCTAAAAATTTGGTTTAAGATAGTCAGAGAGAATCAAACTAAAGAGCCCTATCGACTTCTGCAATGGATTGCCTATGATCAAGACTTTACTCCTAATAAAACAGACACCAGATTTAAAGAGTGGAAAGAGAAAGGGCTGATAAAATATTACGATTTTTTTAAGGGGCAAACTTTAAGAAGTTTTGAAGATTTGAAAAAACAAGGTCTAATAAATCAAGATCTTTACAGGTTCTTTCAGCTTAGACACCACATAAACAATATACTTAAAAAGGAGGATTTGGAAAGGGCCCAGTCAGGTGTTCTGAAGGTCTTCTTAATGGCATACAAAGGGATCCCAGGGATCAGATACATTTCTAAAATATACCAAGGTCTTCAAGACTTAAAAGGAGACAACACATCATATATAAAAGAGAGATGGGAAAAAGAGGGGAATTTCACTTTACAACTGGAAATATGGGAAAAGCTAAATAAACAGCAATGGAAAAGTACCTCATCCCTGCAGTGGAGAGAATTTGGATGGAAAAATTTGGTAAGATTTTTCAGAACACCTGCACAAAACAAATTTACCCATAAGGGGTTGAACTGTTGGCGCTTGTGTGGTGAAAAGACTGCAAATCATTTTCATGTGTTTTGGTCATGCCCAGTTATCCACCAATATTGGATCAATGTACAGACAATATTGGGGAAAATATTCAAAATAACAGTTCCCTTTTCTTTTGTAACTTTGTATTTGGGTTTACTACCGGACTCACTGGAAAGACGAGGAGAAAAATACTTATTCAGTGTTTTAATATTGGAAAGTAAAAAAGCCCTAACTAAAAAATGGATGTTGAAGGGCTGTCCTACACCTGAAGATTGGTCTAACGTGATCCAAGACATTTACTCGATGGAAAAGTTGACATTCGCACTGAGACAGGACATGGATGGGTTCATGAACTTTTGGCAACCCTGGATCGCATATGTGTCTTCCATTAGATCTAATCTTTGACAAATACCATTTCAATAATGGTTTCGCTCTTTGTTCCAACGCTACTCAGATGCTCTTTTACTTTTAATTACTTATTTTTCTGTTTGTTTGTTTTTTGCTGTTCTGTTTATTTGTTTGTTTGTTTTTTTATTTTATTCTCTTTAATTTCACTTTTTCTTTCACTTTAAAAAAATGGGTGTTATAATAATTATTCTTCCAATGTTGTCAAATAGCAAAAAATAAGGGAACATGTGATGAAAATGTAAACAATGCAATGCTGTAATGACCTGTATACCCTTTACAAAAACTTAAATAAAAAAAAAGAAAATCACATTGAAGGATTTTTAATGAATTAATTGGTAAATTCCTCGGTAAAATAAGTATTTGGTCAATAACAAAAGTTCATCTCAATACTTTGTTATATACCCTTTGTTGGCAAAAAACAACACCGTGCAAAAAACAACACCGTGCAGCCCACAAAGCATACTTTGTGGGCTGCACGGTGGCGCAGTGGTTAGCACTGTGGCAGCACAGTTTACCCTTGGCCGGGGGATTGTGGGGATCGTGGGATTGTGGGTTCGATCCCAGCCCCCGACCAACAGTGATCTGTGTGGAGTTTGCATGTTCTCCCCGTGTTGCGTGGGTTTACTCCGGGATTTCTCCGGTTTCCTCCCACATGTCAAAAACATGCATGTTAGGTTAATTGGCTGTTCTAAATTGTCCCTAGATATTTGTTTCCTATAGGCCCTTAGAATAGAGGGTTAGTATTAATGAAAGCGCTTTGAGTGGTCTTTGTGACTAGAAAAGCGCTATATAAGTGCAGGTTAGTTAGTTAGTAGGCAATGACAGTGGTCAAACGTTTTCTGTAAGTTTTCACAAGGTTTTCACACACTGTTGCTGGTATTTTGGCCCATTCCTCCATGCAGATCTCCTGATGTTTTGGGGCTGTCGCTGGGCAACACAGACTTTCAACTCCCTCCAAAGATTTTCTGTGGGGTTGAGATCTAGAGACTGGCTAGGCCACTCCAGGACCTTGAAATGCTTCTTACGAAGCCACTACTTTGTTGCCCGGGCAGTGTGATTGGGATCATTGTCATGCTGAAAGACCCAGCCACGTTTCATCTTCAATGCCCTTGCTGATGGAAGGAGGTTTTCACTCAAAATCTCACGATACATGGCCCCATTCATTCTTTCCTTTACACGGATCAGTCGTCCTGGTCCCTTTGCAGAAAAACAGCCCCAAAGTATAATGTTTTCACCCCCATGCTTCACAGTAGGTATGGTGTTCTTTCTCCTCCAAACACGACAAGTTGAGTTTTTACCAAAAAGTTCTATTTTGGTTTCATCTGACCATATGACATTCTCCCAGTCCTCTTCTGGATCATCCAAATGCTCTCTAGCAAACTTCAGACGGGCCTGGACATGTACTGGCTTAAGCAGGGGGACACGTCTGGCACTGCAGGATTTGAGTCCCTGGCGGCGTAGTGTGTTTCTGATGTAGCCTTTGTTACTTTGGTCCCAGCTCTCTGCAGGTCATTCACCAGGTCCCCCCCGTGTGGTTCTGGGATTTTTGCTCACCGTTCTCGTGATCATTTTGACCTCACGGGGTGAGATCTTGCGTGGAGCCCCAGATCGAGGGAGATTATCAGTGGTCTTGTATGTCTTCCATTTTCTAATAATTGCTCCCACAGTTGATTTCTTCACACCAAGCTGCTTACCTATTGCAGATTCAGTCTTCCCAGCCTGGTGCAGGTCTACAATTTTGTTTCTGGTGTCCTTTCACAGCTCTTTGGTCTTGGCCATAGTGGAGTTTGGAGTCTGACTGTTTGAGGTTGTGGACAGGTGTCTTTTATGCTGATAATAAGTTCAAACAGGTGCCATTAATACAGGTAATGAGTGGAGGACAGAGGAGCCTCTTAAAGAAGAAGTTATATGTCTGTGAGAGCAAGAAATCTTGCTTGTTTGTAGGTGACCAAATACTTATTTTACCAAGGAATTTACCAATTAATTCATTAAAAATCCTCCAATGTGATTTTCTGGATTTTTTTTTTCTCAAAATAAATAAATAAATAAATAAATACAGAAATAAAAATAAAACACTGCATAGACAGGAAAATGGCAAACAGAACATTAATATATAGACCCAAAAATGCAACAGGAAGATATAATTACAAAGGAAAGACCACAAGGCGGAGTCTGACAAAATGTCCAGAACTCAGCTCGTGACAAAGAGTATCTGCCCCATAGTTGGGAGGTTGTGGGTTCAAGCCCCAGCCAGGTCATACGTATCAAACAATATATATAAAAATGGTACTTTCTGCCTTCTAGCTTGGTGCTCAACATAATAGAATAGGTTGGTTACCCAGCCACAAGGGAGCATAAGTCTATGTGCCCCTAGTGCTAGTCCCAAGCTTAGGTAAAAGAGGGAGGGTTGTGTCAGGAAGGACATTCGGCATAAAATCCTTGCCAAAAATCAAAATGTGCAGACTGCGCTTTGCTGTGGCGACTCCTGATAAGGGAGCAGCCAACAGAAGTAGAAATTTGAAAAGAAATAGTTATTTTTTCAAAGGTTGGCTATGCATAGGTACGAGTAAATCCAATTTTTATAGACAAATAAAGACATTTGAACAGACTCGTTCACTCATTTGGCTCCTACATTAGTCATATTATGGCCCATGATGTGAGATGATATTTGCACATCTACTGCATCTATAAATCCAACGAATCTGTGTGTGTGTGTGTGTGCGTGTGTGTGTGTGTGTGTGTGTGTGTGTGTGTTCCTCACATATCTCTCAAACCGTTTGTCAGACTGATCTCAGATTGCTTTGCTGAGGTTATGAGGGTGTGCATCCCCGAGTATGGAGTTGTTCAGTCACAATATGTAATTTTTTATCAATAAAAGTTTAACCACCACTCTGTCTCATGCCCTGGCTTCAGGAAGTGTGGGCGGGGTTTTGGATTGACTCCGTACTGACTGGATAATACACAGCATCACAACCAGTCACTAGGGGCAATACCAGCATTTTTCATCATATTTATACATCATATTCAAAACACACAATGCTAAATGATAATGAATGCTAAATGATAATGTCACTCGTTTTTATTACAATCAAAGAATTTGGATGTTGACCTTATTCTAACTTCCCTTGAGTGAACTATGAACAACACTAAACAAGGACCAATATTTTTCATTGAAAACAGCTAATGCTCATTTGTCTTTTTTTAGTTGCTAGATAATGTACAACAGCAACTGCTGAGCTCACCCTGCGGGAGTCAGTGACCCTGTTTACATGGTCACGAGTAAACCGATTACAATCAGCTTTCTGGAGTTACCTGATTATTCAAACTGTCATGTAAACAGAGTAATCCGATTATCTTTATCAGTTAAAGACCCTGTTTACATGGTCACGAGTAAACCGATTACAATCAGCTTTCTGGAGTTACCTGATTATTCAAACTGTCATGTAAACAGAGTAATCTGATTACCTTTATCGGTTTACTCCAGTAATCATTTTACTCATGACTATGTAAACAGGGTCAAAGGCTCATTAACGGTTTATGAGAAAACAGATTAACACACCTAGTTTATTTGCCCAGTAAACCGTTTACTCAGTGCATGTAATGACCATAAGCTGTTTATTACCTTTATCGGTTTACTCCAGTAAATACTTTATACCGTAAAGTTGCCATGATTGCATAGGTCTAAAGGATAATTCGGCATATGTGGAGAACATGAGGCGCACGAGCAGACTGGAAGGAGCGTCAGCAGGGACCTGGGGTCTGACAAAGAACACCGGTGTATCCAACACAGGACACGCCGGGAGAAGCAGCGGACCATGGTATTTTGCGGGGAGGCATGCCCAGCCTGCCCGGTCAGTGATAGACGGCAGTCCCAACTACTGCTTCACCCGTGTGGTACCACTGTCCTCTGCAGGACCACGAGTCCCCGATGGCGCTCCTCCCGCACGAGTATCTAAAAATTAAATACTTAAGATAAGATAAGATAAGCCTTTATTAGTCCCACAATGGGGAAATTCCAGGATTGCAACAGCACAGGGACAGCAATACTCAGAGCAACAATCAAAAAGACAAGAAAAAACAAGAGCAGCAAATATACATATGTACACATAAATATATAAATATAAATATATATACACACAGTGCGGCGCATTGTAGCTAGATGGAATAAACAGCATAACCGTCTACTTAGTTATCCTACATAGTATGAATATGTACCCATACATATTGTCACCCTCCGTAGCGACTGATATTGTCCTAGTTGTATAATGGAGGGGACCATTGTGTAAGTCTATTGCGTCTTTGCATTCAATACTATTAGGTCGTCACGTTTTTTTGCTATCTCTGCGAGCAGCCCTGCTTAGGTTATACAGTCTGACAGCCGTAGGTAGGAAGGACCTGCGTTCAGTATGTCCTGCATAGGGTGGGACTCGGACTCCAGCAGAGATGACAGTTTAGCCACCATCCTTCTCTCTCCTATCTCCTCCACTGGGTCAAGGCGTTGCCCCAGGACAGAGCTAGCTTTCTTGATCAGTTTGTTCAGTCTCTTCCTATCGGCTGCTGTAATGCCACTGCCTCAGCAGACCACTCCAAAAGTGGTGGCTGATGCCACCACCGTGTCGTAGAATGTCTTCAGCAGTGCCCCTTGTACACCAAAAGACCTGAGTCTCCTCAGTAGGAACAGCCTGCACTGTCCCTTCTTGTAGAGTGCATCGGTATTGTGTGACCAGTCTAGTTTATTGTTCAGATGAACACCCAGGTACTTGTAGGATGTCACCATCTCAATGTCTGTTCCCTGTATGTTTACTGGTGCTGTGAGGGGTTGTCCTTGCCTGCGGCAGTCCACCACCAGCTCCTTAGTTTTCCTCGCGTTGATCTGGAGGCAGTTCCGATGGCACCAGTCCACGAAGTCCTGGATAAGTCCTCTGTACTCAGCTTCATCTCCGTTGGAGATGAGGCCGACAATCGCAGAGTCGTCAGAGAACTTCTGTAGATGACAGTGTGTTGTGTTGTGTGAGAAGTCCGCAGTATAAAGGGTGAACAGGAAGGGAGCCAGAACCGTTCCCTGGGGGGCCCCCGTGCTACTGATGATCGTGTCGGGCACACAGTCCCGGGTTCTCACAGACTGTGGCCGGTTAGTGAGGTAGTCCAGGATCCATGATGACAGGTGTTGGTCCACCCCTGCGCACAGCAGCTTGTCCTTCAGGATCATCTGTTGGATGGTGTTGAAAGCACTGGAGAAGTCAAAGAATATGATCCTCACCGCATTCCCGGGCTTCTCCAGGTGGGACAGAGAACGGTGAAGGAGGAAGATCACTGGATCCTCCACCCCAATGCCATGCTGGTAGGCGAACTGGAGTGGATCCATCACTGGTCCCACCAGGGGGCGGAGGTGAGCAAGGAGCAGTCTCTCCAGGGTCTTCATCATGTGAGACGTCAGGGCCACTGGTCTGTAGCTGTTCAGGTCTTTGGGGTGGGAAGTCTTTAGTACAGGTACCAGACAAGATGTTTTCCACAACTGTGGTACCCTCCCCAGCTTCAGGCTCAGGTTGAAGATGTGCTCCACAATCCCACACAGCTGATCTGCACAGGATTTGAGGAGCTTCGCACTGATGCCGTCCGGTCCCGAGGCCTTCCTTGCCTTGATCTTCCTCAGCTCCATCCTCACCTGGGTCTTAGTGAGGGTCATGTCGGGGGGCTGTGTGCTGGGAGTGGGGGGGTGTTGGTGGAGTGGGGTGTGGGCAGCAGGACTCGATGTCTTTAGAGGCAGCAGTGGTTGTTGTGCAGTCGGGGGGGGGCCGTTGGTCAAACCTATTAAAAAACAGGTTCAGATTGTTCGCCGACTCCCTGCCTCCCGTGGCCTGGGGGGAGGTATTCTGGAGCCCAGAGATGGTTTTAAGGTTTCTTCAGACCCCGCCGATGTCTCTCTGTTGCAGCTTGTCCTCCATCTTCTTCCTGAAGCTGTCCTTGCCTTCTCTGATCTTCCTCCTTAGCTCCCTCTGTATGGACTTCAATATCTCCCTGTTCCCCGAACTGAAGATCCTCTTCTCTCTCAGAAGTGTTTTTATCTCAGGGTTGATCCAGGGTTTGTTGTTGGAGCAACACCGTATGGTCTTGGTGGGTACGGTGTTGTCCACACAGAAGTTGATGTAGTCCGTGATGGTGTGAGTGCGGCCATCGATGTCCTCACTATGTGGATCGCAGAGCTGCTCCCAGGCAGTGGTTTCAAAACAGTCCATTAGAGGGTCCATTGCCTTTTCAGACCATAACTTCACCGTGCACTTAATAATAATACTGCCATGATTGTGGAGCAGAATGGCCGGAATGACTTAACAACCAAACACAGGACACAAAAACGCCCAAATAATGAAAGAAATAATTTTGTAGTTAAATATTTACTGACAAATGGGCAGTACTGATGCAACAGTTGCGGTCAAACAGATCCTTCTGCTATGTATAATAATGTTGGGTCTTTTGTTGTTAATTCGATTGATTACAGTTTTAAAAACCTTTTAATAACAAAATATTGCTAAAATACAAAAGGATGCACTACAATCTAGTGGCTCACCCACATCATCAATCATGTTTGGGTGACAGACCAGCTCCCCAGTGACTGGACCAGAGGTATCATCTTCCCCTTCTGGAAGGGAAAAGGCGACAAACTTGTCTGCAGCAATCACACAGGCATCACCCTTTTGTCCATTCCTGGTAAGCTCTTCACCAGTATCCTCCTCAGTCGTGCCCTTCCAGCCATCAGAGGCGGCCGTTGCCCTCAGCAGGCAGGCCTCATGCCCAACCACTCAAGCTCAGACCACATCTCTGCTGTTCGCCTATTAATAGAGAAGGCCTATGAATTCCGCAAGGGCCACCATCTCTACGTATATAGCCTTTATAGATCTTAAGGCTGCCTTCAACACCGTGGACCACCCTTCTCTTTGAAGTATCCTGCAGACCATCGGAGCCCTGCCCAAGATCGTAGCCCTGTTCAAGCGGCTCTACAGCAGCTTGGAGAGCTGTATCTGTGTGAACGGAAAGGAGCCTGGCTGGTTTCCCATCAACAGTGGGGTCTGACAGGGTTGTGTAGCCACTCCTGATCTCTTCAGTTGTGTCATTGACTATCTGATGACCAAGGTCTGGGAGCGGATCCCTGGCAACTACCATCTGGCTGACCTTGAATATGCTGATAATACCATCCTGTTCGGCCCATCTTACAGTCAGCTGAGAGATGCTCTAGTTGTCTACCACAAAGAGGCAGCGAAGCTGGGCCTTCAGGTGAGCTGGATGAAGACTAAGCTAATGCATATCGGTGACGGTCCGGACCCACCCCGTTACAGCTTGGAAATTATGCCATCGAGTTTGTCAATTCCTCTGTGTATCTGGGGTCCACAGTGACCAACAATTGGAACATGAAACCAGAGATCAACCGCAGACGTGGCCTCACTGCATCAGCCCCGCAGGCACTATGGAAACCTCTCTGGCGCCATCGTTCAATCTCCCGAAAGACGAAGCTCCGCATATACAATGCGTCAACCCTCTCCATCATACTCTATGGGTCAGAGACATGGCCACTGAATAAGACTCTGGCTTCGAGAGTGGATGGGTTTGATAGTCGGCCAATCAGAGCCATCGAGAACATCAGGTGGCCCAAGTGCACTTCTAATGATGAGCTCTGAGCCTGCACACATCAGCCTGCAGCATCCCACCTTATTACACAGGGGTGCATCCGCTGGTTTGGCCATGTCCTCCGCCTCCCACCAGAACACCTGACAAAAACATCCTCATGTTCGACCCCAGGGCCTCAGGGTGGAAAAGACCTCAGGGTAGGCCACGCACCAGATGGTTCGATGTGGTGGAGAGAGACCTCTGACAGCTCTGCATCAGGAGCTGGCCCAAAACTGGCAATGTTGGCACGCACTGGTTAACCTGACTGGCTCTTCACATGGTGATGGCCACCCAGCCCTCACCCCGCAGGGCAAGAGTAGAAAGAGGTAAGAGAGGCACTACAATGGGTCTCAAGCATTTGTAAATGTGTTCTGTTATAGTACTGCATGAGTTTATTGATGATACACAGAAAAAATTCAATATTACACTTAATTCCATTACTGAACAGTGATACCCTGCCATCCAGTTTGATGCTCAGCAAAAATGGAAAGGAGGAGGGAAACGTGGGTAGCAATGGCTCAGAAAGTAGAGCAGGTCGTCCAATAACCAGAAGGTTGGCGGTTCGAATTCCGCTCTCCCCAGCCATCCTGTCATTGTCCCTGGGCAAGACATTTTACCCACCTTGCCAACAGTGTCCATGATACTGGGTATTAATGTGTATAAATGTTTGGTAGCAATTGGAGAGGCCACTGGCGTGGATTGGCAGCCAAATTTCCATCAGTCTGCCCCAGGGCAGCTGTGGCTAC
Source organism: Pholidichthys leucotaenia (assembly GCA_020510985.1). NCBI lineage: Eukaryota > Metazoa > Chordata > Actinopteri > Cichliformes > Pholidichthyidae > Pholidichthys > Pholidichthys leucotaenia. The sequence continues at coordinate 331,499,067 of CM035841.1, read as the reverse complement.
AGTAGTAGCTTACCACTATCAATGTCTGTCTGGAGTGAATGAATAATGGACTCACTGCAAGCGCTCTGAGATGTCACTTGACATGTAAAGCACCATATAAATATAAATCTAATCCATTATTATTATTATAAACTAAAATAATTAATGACTTGAACAACTCCCATTCCCCAAAGTGCAAGATACAACACTATTATGAGTATAAGTCATAAAAGATCACACAAATAAGTGATCTGACAAACAAATGAACAAGGGATCTGAAACAGTTGCTAATATTGGATGTCCCACTCATTTTCAATAATTAGGTATTCTGTAATTAATATTCACACAATCAAATAAATCTTAATGCCATTCAGTCCCTCTCCTGTTTGTCAAAGTCTAACATGTGTGACTGCCTACATATAGGCTACACCTCTTTGTATTCCACTTTCAAACACACCCTACATTTGGGCCTGTAAAGCCTAATTGGACTATCAGCTTCAGACAAGAATACTTGCTTTCTACGGGCAATGCACTAGTATAGTTGAAACCAGAAGTTTACATACACTATAAATAGACACAGTGTGGAGAGAGGAATGACCAGGCCAAGCATTCAGAGCAGATGAACTTTATTCCCTCTCTCACATCTCTCAGAATCAGAAAACATTAACATTCTGTAGCAGGGGCTCTCTTTTATATTACCACACTCACACGCCCCTGCTGCCTGAGGTCCTGCATCACAATTCATTCTCACATTACAATCCCTTTTGTCCCCCAGCCCCTTAATCCCTATGCTCTTCCGTCAGAGGAAATTACTGCATCTCCCTTCCTTCCAGTCTGAGATGAATACCACAGCATGAGTCCCCCATACTGCCCCCCCCCCCGAGTCTCAGACTGAGTTTTAACCCTCACATCCTCTCGGCTTCAGCCTCCGCCCATAGTTGCTGTAACGGGGGTCTTCGGCTCCGAGGCGCTGCTGTGCCGGTGGGGGGTTCCTGGGGGTGCGTCTGTCTGTGGGTGGACAATGGAGGGGGGGGGGGGACATTCAGCATGCTTGTGTGACTGCTCTGATGAGTTGTTTACCTGGGGAGTTCTCGGGGGGGGGTCTTCCGCGCCAAGGAGCTCGAGCCAACTCCACCTGGTTGTCTGCCGCCACAAAGGCGGGCTTAAGCCTGTCTATACAGATTTTCTCCCGGCGACCCCCCAAGTCTAACACAAAATATTTGTCCCCGGGTTCCAGCACTCTAAACGGGCCATCGTAGGGTGGGTACAATGGGGGTCGGTGGGCATCGTGCCTGACAAACACGAACGCCGCATCCTTCAAGGTTTTCGGCACAAAAGCGCGGCGAAAGCAGTGGTGGGCCGGGCCAGGTAGCGTCCCTGCGTCTGCGCTATGCTGTGAACGCAGGGACAGATGGGTGTTTGGCGCGGGGTTATCTGGTAAAAATTCCCTGGGGAGCTGCAGCAGCTGAGAAAAAACAAGCTCTGCTGGGGAAGCCTCCAAATCATCTTTCGGTGCTGAACGCAACCCTAATAGAACCCACGGCAACCGGTCCACCCAATTTGCATCCGTAAGTGAAGCCCTGAGTGCTGCTTTCAGTGACCTATGGAAACGCCCGCATAACTCATTGGCCTGTGGGTTGTACGCGGTCGTGCGATGAACTGCGATGCCCAGGCTCCGGACCATCGTGGACCAAAGATCGGAAACAAACTGAGGGCCCCGAGCGGACGTGATGTCCAAAGGGGTGCCAAAACGTGCCATCCATGTTGTCAAAAAAGCGCGTGCCACGTCTGCAGACGCAGTGGAAGCTAGCGGGACTGCTTCTGGCCATCGTGTGGTGCGGTCCACCACTGTCAGGAGGTGCGTGAACCCCTGCGATGGCGGGAGGGGGCCCACGAGGTCCACGTGAACGTGGTCGAACCTCTTAGCCGGGATACTGAACGGCTCCAAAGGGGCCTTTGTGTGCCTGTGCACTTTGGCTCGTTGGCACGCTACGCAGGCTGCAGCCTCCCCACCAGGGAGTGAACGGACTCAAAAATGCAGCGGCGCCAAGTGCGTGGGACCACCGGGCGCGGGCGTCCTGTGGATTTGTCACAGATTGGGGGGGGGCCCCCATCTTGCAGTACCCTGCTCTCCAGCCTTAACCCTGTTGGTCCAGACTGGAGCATGCACACATCCGCATTGCTGATCTGCTCCGCGGCCATGGCTGTGTAATCTATCCCTACGTAGACTGGGGCCACTAAGGCACACGAGAGGCAGTCCGCCACCACGTTAAGTTTACCGGCCACATGCTGAATGTCGGTCGTAAACTCCGAAATTGCGGCCAGCTGTCTCTGCTGCCGGCCCGACCATGGTTCCGAAACCTTGGTCATCGCGTACGTTAGCGGCTTGTGGTCCACGAACACAGTGAAGCTGCGCCCTTCCAGCCAGAACTGGAAGTGGTGTATGGCCAGGTGGAGAGCCAGTAGCTCTCTGTCGAACGCGCTGTATTTACGCACACTGTCGTGCAAAGCCCTGCTAAAAAAGGCGAGCGGCTGCCAAGAACTGGTGACGCATTGCTCCACAACGGCCCCTATGGCCACGTCCGAGGCGTCGGTAGTGAGCGCTATCCGAGCCGCCGGGTCCGGGTGCGCCAGTAGTGCGGCGTTTGCCAGGACTGTTTTAACCTCAGAGAATGCATGCTCCCGCTCAGGAGTCCAGTTGACTCTGTCCGCCGATTTCCGTTTCTTAAGTGCGGCGTACAACGGCTGCATGAGCTGGGCTGCGCGGGGGAGGAAACGGTTATAAAAGTTAACCATCCCCAAAAACTCCTGCATCACCCTGACCGTCTGAGGCCGGGGAAAATTCGCCACTGCGCGCACCTTGTCCGGCAAGGGTATCGCCCCCTCCGGTGAGATGTGGTGTCCCAAAAAATCAATCCCCGTCACGCCGAACTGGCATTTCGCTGCGTTGATTATTAACCCGTGCTCCTCTAACCTCCAGAAAACCGTCCTGAGGTGGGTTACGCATTCGTCCTCGGATGCGCTGGCCACCAGGATGTCATCCAGGTAGACGAACACAAACGGCAGATCGCGCAACACCGCATCTATCATGCGTTGGAATGTCTGGCCACGCCTTTTAACCCGAAAGGCATGCGTAAAAACTCAAACAGACCAAACGGGGTTATTACTGCCATTTTAGGTATGTCCTCCGCGCGCACCGGGACCTGATGGTAACCACGGACCAGGTCTATCTTAGAAAAAATACGTGCCCCGGCAAGGTGAATGGAAAAATCCTGAATATGGGGGATCGGGTAGCGGTCATGCGCTGTGGCATTGTTTAATCTGCAGAAATCTCCGCAAGGTTGCCACGATCCCTCGGCCTTAGGGACCATATGTAGTGGGGATGCCCATGGGCTGTTTGATCATCTGATGATGCCCAGCCTTTCCAAGTTGGCAAACTCCTCGTGCGCTATGGCCAGTTTAGCTGTGTCCAGGTGCCAAGGTCGTGCGAAAACGGGCGGCCCGGTGGTGGTAATAAAGTGCTCCACCCCGTGTTTAATGATGGCCACCAAAAACGTTGGGATCGTGAGTACTGGGAACTGGGTGAGCAGTGTGTGGAACTTACCACCTGAAGCTGTGACATTGGCTAGCGTTGTTGGCCCGGCTCCTCGAGCTATACAGGGGAGAGAATCAAAAGACACTGCATTAACCAGGCGTCTGTTAGCAACATCGACTAGTAGTCCGTGTCCACACAGAAAATCAGCGCCTAAGATTGGGAAACTGCATGCCGTTATGACGAATGTCCACTGGTACGTACGGCCGTGCAGGGATACAGTCAGTGTCCTCTCACCAAAAGTCTTAATGTCTGAGCCGTTTGCGGCCGTCAGCTCGGGGCCGCTAGCTCCCGCTTGCCGGTCAGCATAGGACGGCAGGATGAGGCTCTTTTGGAACCCGGAGTCCACGAGGAACCATCTCCCCGAGGGTGAGTCTGTCACGCAGAGCAGCTTGCTTTCTTCACCGGTGGTCACAGCTGTTACCGACTGCCGGTCCTGGTGTTTCCCGAACACTTGAATTGGCACGGTGGTATGCATCGGCGTACGTCCTCTCCAAAACAGCGGTGGTAGGAGCAGAACGTGTCTCTCTGGCGCTTCCTGGCTCCCGCTGCTACTACCATCGCTGGCTCCTCGCTTCCGCTGGCCGTCTCGCTGGGTTCCGACGCCGCTGCGTTCACTGTGAGGGCTCTGGTGGTGAAGATGATCCGATCTGCCTCCTGGGCTAGCGCACGGTAGTCACGTGCGGCCAACAACGGCGAGTTGGTAAGGACCGCTCTGGCCACCATTGGGAGGTTCCTGAGGAAAAGATGGGCAAATAGAAAATGCCCGTCGTCCGTGCCCATGAACGCCAACATCTTCTCCATCAGTTCGACCGCCGACCCATCTCCTAACTCAGAGCGTGTCAGGAGCCTCTCCGCTCTCTCGCAGTCCAAGAGTGTGTAGCATCGAGTCAGCGCGGCTTTGAGAGCCCCGTATTTGTCACGGGCTGGGGGCTGTTGGAACAGGCTCGCTACTTGCTGAGTTGTGCGAGCGTCCAGCGCTGCGACCACGTAGTAATATCTGGTGTCATCTGCTGTTATTCCCCGGTGCGCGAACTGGGCCTCGGTGTGGAGGAACCAAGACTTCGGGTCGTGCAGCCAAAACTCTGGTAGTTTGATCGAAATGGTGCAGGCACTGCTGGGGCTTCCCGTCTGGGCCATCTCTGGGGTGTTTGCCTCATGTTCCATTATTCGTCAAGGGTCACCAGTGTGGAGAGAGGAATGACCAGGCCAAGCATTCAGAGCAGATGAACTATTCCCTCTCTCACATCTCACAGAATCAGAAAACATTAACATTCTGTAGCAGGGGCTCTCTTTTATATTACCACATTCACACGCCACTGCTGCCTGAGGTCCTGCATCACAATTCATTCTCGCGTCACAATCCCTTTTGTCCCCCAGCCCCTTAATCCCCATGCTCTTCCGTCAGAGGAAATTACTGCATCTCCCTTCCTTCCAGTCTGAGATGAATACCACAGCATGTGTCCCCCATAACAGAACCTTTTCCCCCCTCAATTTCTAACATTAAATAAGATGAAACTTCTCCTGTTTCAGGTCCAGTCGGATTACCAAAATTATTTCTATTTGCTAAATAATTTTTAGAGAATGTTTTTATTACTTTCTTCAAAGTCAGAAGTTTATATACAGCAGGGAAAATAAGTATTGAACACGTCAACATTTTTCTCATTAAACATATTTCTGATGGAGCCATTGACCTGAGATTTTCGCCAGATATCAGTAACAACCCAAGTAATCCATACATACAATCAAGGCAACTGTGTTCACAAAACAAGTTATACTTATTAAAGTGGAATGACACAGAGAATAAGTATTGAACACACTTGGTGAAATTCACTTAATATTTTGTAGAAAAGCCTTTGTTGATAATAACAGCTTCCAGACACCTCCTGTATGGAGAAACTAGGTGCAGGCGTGATTTTAGCCCATTTTTCCACACAAACTGTCTTCAAATCTTGAAGGTTCCATGGGTGTCTTCTATGAATTCTGATCTTCAGTTCGTTCCAGAGATTTTCAATTGGATTCAGGTCAGGTGATTGACTAGGCCATTCTAGCAGCTTTATTTTCCTTCTCTGGAGCCAGTTGAGAGTTTCCTTGGCTGTGTGTTTGGGATCACTGTATTGCTGAAATGTCCACCCTTGTTTCATCTTCAGCATCTTGGAAGATGGCAACAGGTTCTTATCAAGGATGTTACTGTACATTTGTCCATTCATCTTTCCTTCAATTAAATGAAGTCTGCCTGTACCATGGGCTGAAAAACACTCCCAACACCATGATGGGATGTGCAGTGCCATTTCTCCTCCAAACATGTTGTGTGTTGTGGCATCCAAAAAGTTCAATTGTGGTCTCATCTGACCAGACTGTATTCTCCCAGTATTTTACTGGCTTGCCCAAATGTTGTGCAGCAAATGAGCTTCAACATGCTTTTTCTTCAGCAATGGAGTCTTGCCAAGTAAGTGGACATAGAGCCCATGTCAGTTGAGTACATTACTTATTGTTTTCTTTGAAACAGCAGTACCTGCTAACTCCAGGTCTTTCTGGAGCACTCCACGAGTTGTCTTTGGCTCTTGGATAACTCTTCTGATAATTCTTTTGACTCCTCTGTCAGAAATCTTGCAAGGAGCCCCTGATCGTGGCCAATTTGTGGTAAAATGATGTTCTTTCCACTTCTGAATTTTGGCTCCAACAGTGCTCACTGGAACATTCAGCAGTTTAGAAATGCGCCTGTAACCAGTGCAATCATTATGTTTTGCAACAATAAGGTTACGAAGGTCTACAGCATGGGTCTCCAACCAGGGGCTTCTGGAACGTTCAGGTTTCTGTGGGAAATTTTCTAATTTCACTTCTTAATTGGTCCAAAGATTTACAAATAATTTGCTGTTGTTGTGCATGGGTGCAAGGGTGCCTACAGAACACATGCACAACAATGACAAATTATTTGCAAATCTTTGGACCAATTAAGAGGTGAAATTAGAAAATTTCCAACAGAAACCTGAACGTTCCAGAAGCCCCTGGTTGGAGACCCCTCGTCTAGAGAGAGCTCTTTGCTTCTACCCATCATGAGTTCTTTGTGGTGTGACAATCTGAACCTTTTTAAAAGCTATCAGTCAGGACTTCACCAGCTGACATTAATTTGTACTGATGGGGGATGGGATGCCTTCCTAAATTCTGATGTATTTGAATGAATGAATGAATGAATGAATTTATTTCGGATAGTACAGTACAGGTTAAAAGAAACTGAATAATGTAACAACAAGGTCAAATTAGACAATGACTCCTCTGATTATACAATTCAATGTAAGTTATCCGAAATGGGTGATGGCTGAAGCCGCAGCTTATATTGCCCACCCATATTCCATCCAAGAATTCAAAAGAGAAAAAGAGAAAACAGACAAGAGCGATTACAATTCAAAACAAAGCTAAGACAAAATGTGACAGAGAAAAAAAACTAAGCTAAGCTAAGTTAAGCGATTACTACTCAAAAACAAATCTAAGACAAAATGTGACAGAAAAGAAAAAAAAAATTAAAAAATATTTCAGCTGGTTTCTTGGCTTTCTATGCCTTTTTGTACCTCTTTTTTGTCATGTGTTCAATACTTATTCCCTGTGTCCTTCCACTTTATTAAATATAACTTGTTTTGTGAACACAGTTACCTAGATTTCTTTGTATGTATGGATTACTTGGGTTGTTACTGATATCTGGTGAAAATCTCAGGTTAATGGCTCCATCAGAAATATGTTTAATGAGAAAAATCTTGATGTGTTCAAAACTTACTTTCCCTGCTGTACATTAATATCAGGAAGAGAATTGTGGACCTCCACAAATCTAGTTCATCCTTGGTGTTACAGCCCCAACTGGGCCAAGGCCAAAATAGCCTATTTACCTAGGATCTCTAGTCCATTTCGACCCTCTATTGTGAAGGTGAACGAAGCGATAGTCATTTTCACCCACAGGCAAGGTAGACTTTCACCTACAAAGTCTTTTCCACACTCAAGCAAGGTAGACTGACACAACCCCTGACCCTGTGTCCAGAGCCTCACACTCTATCCTCTGATCCAAAGGGGAATTCCCCCTACTAGTTCTGAGCTTGTAATGGTTAGCACTGCGGCAGCACAGTTTACCCTTGGCCGGGGGATTGTGGGGATCGTGGGATCGTGGGTTCGATCCCAGCCCCCGACCAACAGTGATCTGTGTGGAGTTTGCATGTTCTCCCCGTGTTGCGTGGGTTTACTCCGGGATTTCTCCGGTTTCCTCCCACATGCCAAAAACATGCATGTTAGGTTAATTGGCTGTTCTAAATTGTCCCTAGATATCTGTTTCCTATAGGCCCTTAGAATAGAGGGTTAGTATTAATGAAAGCGCTTTGAGTGGTCTTTGTGACTAGAAAAGCGCTATATAAGTGCAGGTTAGTTAGTTAGTTAGTAATGGAAGTATCGGGAAACTGCACCACTGACTAATTTCTTATGGAGGAGGGATCCATAACACTTGGGTACAATTTCCAGATGCTGGAAGGTGCCATGTTCATCTGTTCAAACAATTATACACAAGTATAAACACCATGGGAATGTCCAGCCATCATACAGCTTAGAAAGAAGACGGGTTCTGTGTCCCAGAGATGAACGTGGCTGAACGAGGCGGCAGTGGCTCAGGAGGTAGAGTGAGTCGTCCATAGCCGGAGGGTTGGGGGTTTGAATCCTACTCCCCCCAGTCATCCTGCCATTGTGTCCCTGGGCAAGACACCTTACCCACCTTGCCTCCAGTGTCCATGACACTGGGGATGAATGTGTATAAATGTTTGGTAGTGGTCAGGGAGGCTGTTGGCACAGATTGGCAGCCATGTTTCCATTAGTCTGCCCCAGGGCAGCTGTGGCTACAGCAGTAGCTTACCACGATCAATGTCTGTCTGGAGTGAATGAATAATGGACTCACTGTAAGCACTTTGAGATGTCACTTGACATGTAAAGCACCATATAAATCTAATCCATTATTATTATTATAACGTGTTTGGTGCGAAATGTGCTCATCAACCCCTGCACAAAAGCAAAAGACCTTGTGAAAGATGCTGAAGTTGGAAAAAATGTGTCATAAATTGCCCTTTTTAAGGGCTACTGAAGGACACCAAACGCACACTGTGGTTTCTGCACATTTATTAACATGAAGACAAACAAAAAGGGAACGCTAAACATACAAATACAAAATAATGAAGCGCTGGAGGAGAGCAGGGCTCGACGTCACAGGGGAAACGGAAGCCTGGGAACGCCGAGCAAAGGGGCAGAACCAGCCGGAGCACACCTGAGAGACAGCAGGGCTCACGGCTGGAAATAAAAGGGAAAACTAACCTGGACGGAGTTCTCCTCTCTCCTCCACAGCAAAGCACAAACAACACTCAGAGCGGGACACTGCATTTGAGGACAGCACAATGGTAGAAGGACACGACAACCGGCAAAGGTTGTTGTGTCTTTATATACCATTTCCAAATGAGTGGCAGGTGTGGATACATGCATGGAAAAAATAACACAATCAATGACTGCTGTGCATTCCATGGACCAGTTTGACAGCCGGGAGCTGTGCAGCGCTGTCAAAATAAAACACAAACCCCAAAATGTAAATAATAATACCACGAGAACAGAATAACAACACTTAAACAGGGTAAACAAGAAAACAGGCAAAGATGACTAAACTTAAACTGGAGACTGTTCATGCCACCCACCCGTGCCCAGGATCATGACAGAATGTCCATTATCCCATAAACCCAGCCCTCCTGGGGTGGATGCCTGGCTGTCCTGGGGCTTGTTGTCCTCGGGACATTTGTGCTCTGTGGGGATCGTCACCTTATCGTGGTGGGGGGGTTTGCGTGCCCCAGTGATCCCAGGAGCTATGTTGTCCGGGGCAATTTGCCTCTGATAGGGTCTCCCAAGACAAACTGGTCCTGGGTGAAGGGCCAGACTAAGAACGATCCAACAGACTCTCATGAATTGTATATCAAGGATTCAGTGTACCCCGCCCGGTATGGGGTTACCGGGGCCCCACCCTGGAGCCAGGCCTGGGGGAGGGGCTCGAAGGCTAGCGTCTGGTGGCCGGGTTTCCACCCATGGGACCCGGCCGGGCTCAGCCCGAAGGAGTTACATGGGTCCGCCCTCCAGTAGGTTCACCACCTGCAGGAGGGATCATGGAAGTCCGGTGCTATGTGGATTAGGTGGCAGTCAAAGGCGGAGACCTTGGCGGACTGATCCCAAGCTTTCTAAACTGGCTTTTGGTACGTGGAATGTCACCTCTCTGGTGGGGAAGGAGCCTGAGCTGGTGTACGAGATTGAGCGATACCGGCTAGATATAGTCGGCCTCACCTCAACACACAGCTCCGGTTCCGGAACCAGTCTCCTGGAGAGGGGCTGGAGCTTGGCCTTTTCTGGAGTTGCCCCGGGCGAGAGGCGACGAGCAGGGGTGGGTATTCTTGTATCGCCCCACCTTGCTGCCTCTATATTGGAGTTTTCCCCGGTGGACAAAAGGGTTGCTTCCCTGCGCCTTCGGGTTGGGAAACGGGTCCTGACCATCATTTGTGCCTATGCACCAAATGATGTTTCAGAGTACCCACCCTTTTTGGAGTCTGTGACTGGGGTGCTGGAGGGTGCTCCTCCTGGAGACTCCATTGTCCTACTGGGGGACTTCAATGCGCACGTGGGCAACGACAGTGAAACTTGGAGGGGGGTGATTGGGAGGAACGGCCTGCCCGATCTGAACCCGAGTGGTGTTCAGTTATTGGACTTCTGTGCTAACCACAGTCTGTCCATAACGAACACCATGTTCAAGCATAAGGGTGTCCATATGTGCACCTGGCACCAGGACACCCTAGGCCGCAGGTCGATGATCGATTTTGTTATCGTATCATCAGACCTGCGACCATATGTCTTGGACACCCGAGTAAAGAGAGGTGCAGAGCTGTCAACTGATCACCACCTGGTGGTGAGTTGGATCCGATGGCAGGGGAGGAAGCCATTCAGACCTGGTAGACCCAAACGTATAGTGAGGGTGTGCTGGGAGCGTCTGGCTGAGGCCCCTGTCCGGGAGGTCTTCAACTCCCACCTCCAGAAGAACTTCAACCACATTCCGAGGGAGTCTGGAGACATGGAGTCTGAATGGGCCATGTTCTCCACCTCTGTTGTCGAAGCGGCGGCCCAGAGCTGCGGCCGCAAGGTGGTCGGTGCATCTCGTGGTGGCAACCCCCGAACCAAGTGGTGGACACCAGTGGTGAGGGGGGCCATTAAGCTGAAGAAGGAGTCCTATCAAGCTTGGTTGGCTTGTGGGACTCCCGAAGCAGCTGAGGTGTACCGGCAGGCCAAGCGGAGTGCAGCTCGGGTGGTTGCTGAAGCAAAAACCCGGGTATGGGAGGAGTTCGGTGAGGCCATGGAACAAGACTTTCGGTCGGCTTCAAAGAGATTCTGGCAAACTGTTCGGCGGCTCAGGAGGGGAAAGCAGCTCCCCGTCCACACTGTGTATGGTGCGGATGGGACACTGTTGACTTCAACTGGGGATATCGTCGGGCGGTGGAAGGAATACTTCGAGGATCTCCTCAATCCCACTGATACGCCTTCCACAGAGGAAGCAGGGTTTGGGGACAAGGGGGATGACTCGCCTATCACAGGGGCTGAGGTCGCCAAGGTGGTTAAAAATCTCCTTGGTGGCCGGGCCCCAGGGGTGGATGAGATTCGCCCCGAGTACCTCAAGGCCCTGGATGTTGTTGGGTTGTCATGGTTGACACGCCTCTGCAACATTGCGTGGAGGTCGGGGGCAGTGCCTTTGGCATGGCAAACCGGGGTGGTGGTTCCTCTCTTCAAAAAAGGGGACCGGAGGGTGTGCTCCAACTTTAGAGGGATCACACTCCTCAGCCTCCCTGGGAAGGTCTATGCCAAGGTACTGGAGAGGAGAGTCCGGCCGTTGGTCGAACCTCGGATTCAGGAGGAGCAATGTGGTTTTCGTCCTGGCTGTGGCACATCGGACCAGCTCTTTACCCTCTCGAGAATTCTTGAGGGTTCGTGGGAGTTTGCCCAACCAGTTTACATGTGTTTTGTGGACTTGGAGAAGGCATTTGACCGCATCCCTCGTGGATTTTTGTGGGGGGTGCTTCAGGAGTATGGGGTATCGGGCTTGTTGTTACGAGCTATTCGGTCTCTGTACGACCGTTGTGAGAGTTTAGTTCGTATCGCCAACACTCGGTCGGAGTCATTCCCAGTGAGAGTTGGACTCCGCCAGGGCTGCCCTTTGTCACCGGTCCTGTTCATAATTTTTATGGACAGGATTTCTAGGCGCAGCCAGGGAATGGAGGGTGTCATGCTTGGTGACCACAGGATCTCATCTCTCTTGTTTGCAGATGATGTTGTCCTGTTGGCTTCATCCAGCAATGATCTACAGCTCTTGCTGGGACGGTTTGCCGCTGAGTGTGAAGCGGCTGGGATGAGAATCAGCACCTCCAAGTCCGAGTCCATGGTCCTCAGCCGGAAAAAGGTGGATTGTCCTCTCCGGGTTGGGGACAGGCTCCTGCCCCAAGTGGAGGAGTTTAAGTATCTTGGGGTCTTGTTCACGAGTGAGGGGAAAATGGAGCGAGAGATCGACAGACGGATTGGAGCAGCATCTGCAGTGATGCGGACGTTGTACCGGTCTGTTGTGGTGAAGAGGGAGCTTAGTTCTAAGGCAAAGCTGTCGATTTACCAGTCAATCTACGTTCCTACTCTCACCTATGGTCACGAGCTTTGGGTAATGACCGAAAGAACGAGATCGCGGATACAAGCGGCTGAAATGAGCTTTCTCCGTAGGATTGCTGGACTCACCCTCAGAGATAGGGTGAGGAGCTCAGTCATCCGGGAGAGGCTCAGAGTAGAACCGCTGCTCCTCCACATTGAAAGGAGTCAGAAGAATCAGAATCAGAATCAGGTTTATTGCCATTGTTCATGTAGTACACAAACTAGGAATTTGTCTCGGTACAATGCTGCAACATTAAACATGATAAGATAAGAGAAATAAAGAGAAATAAACTATACATGTAATAAAGTGTAGGATAAGATTAAGTGATACTGGTCAACAGTTAAAATATATATTAGCCAGCAGCAGATACTGTGGAGAACTATATAGTGCAGTCGGTAATGCAGGAAGAAAACAGTGATGATTGACATGAGTCTGGTTGAGCTGCTGTACATGGTGCACGAGAGTCACTTAGTGTTCAGCAGTCTAATGGCAGAGGGGAAGAAGCTGTTCATGTGACGGGAGGTTTTAGTCTGGATGGACCGAAGTCTTCTACCAGAGGGGAGGGGGGCAAACAGTACGTGACCAGGGTGTGAGGGATCAGTTGAGGTGGTATGGGCATCTGATTAGGATGCCTCCTGGACGCCTCCCACTTGAGGTGTTTCAGGCACGTCCCACTGGGAGGAGACCCCGGGGCAGACCCAGGACTCGGTGGAGAGACTATGTCTCCCAGCTAGTCTGGGAACGCCTTGGTATCCCCTCTGAAGAGCTGGAGCAGGTGGCTGGGGAGAGGGAAGTCTGGGCTTCTCTGCTTGAACTGCTGCCTCCGCGACCCGGACCTCCGGAAAAGCGGTAGAAGATGGATGGATGGATGGATGGATGGGCTTGGTGGCATTGTCCTACTTGCTCGGGGTTTCCGGGGGACGGGGTTGCTGTGACCGGCCACCCTCTTCGTATGTTTCCTGACAAACCACTCACATGCATAAACTTATTTTGCACACACTCTCATATACACACACACACATATGCACACACACATATAAGATAAGATAAGATAAGATAAGCCTTTATTAGTCCCACAACGGGGAAATTCCAGGATTGCAACAGCACAGGGATAGCAACACTCAGAGCATCAAAAGAGAGAGGAAGGGGAAAAAAAACTCGGAATCGAGCCGCTGTTGCAAAAGGCAGCCGACTGGTGTGGCGCCGAGAGACTATTAACAGTGGTATACAAACGTTATAAAAATTACCTCGATAAATCAGTGTGTTAAGTATAATTTTAAAAAATGAACTTATGATATAATGCTGTTTACACTGAAATGAGCTGCCTTCATATTCTTCCTCCTCATTTTGTACAAGTGTAAAAAATAATTTTCATATGATAAGTTGATATATTAATTATCCTTAGAGGCCTAGTGAATTTACACTGAAACGATAATTAAACTGGACGTCTGTCGTAAGCTAGTCATGCTACAGCAGAGCGACGCCGCTCAGTTCAAACCAGACCACGCTTCCTCAATGTCAGCCATCTTTAACAGTTGTCAACGTGTCGTCAGTGAGGTTACACAGCTTCTCTTCAAATGCACAATTGCAAAAACCCCACTTTATAATCTATATTATTCCCATAAAAAATAAGATTTAATTTATAGCAATAATGTAAAATGAATCTCATCTCCCATCTGTTGACGCCGTTAACATCTGTATGTACACAAAAAAAATAGAGTAAACTGATGCTACAGTCTCTTTTTGTTACAGTACACTTTTCTTCTGCTAACACTGAATGGACCAATCGGTGCACTTCTTTCAACAAACAACACAAAAGTCAATTTTAAAAAATGTGCTAAAAACTCTCCACTAGCATTAATATATTAATAATTTATCTTATAGTTTGATTTTAGCTTCCGCCATCCAAACTCCTGATTATAGCTAGCTCGACTCCACCTTGTCCCTTTTCGCTCCCTGAAGACCAACACTTCCTGACATCGCTGAGATCCCCGCACTTAAATTAAAAAAACAAAAAAAAACAAAAACAGGAGCAGTTTACGACGGCAAGCCATTGGTCCTTTAAATACTGTTCAGTACTGGACAGTATATGTCTCTCCTTTAACAGGTGCAGATACCAGACTTGTGTTGAGACCTCTTCAGTGGAAGAAACAATCTGTCTTCTGTTTGTTTCAATTGTTAGTTTGTCTTCTTTGTTTGTTCGTCTCCCTTTTCTTTCCCTTTCCCTTCCTCACCCCTCCTTTCCCCATTCCCCTCAGTCGGGTCCTTCATGGGTAAAACAATTAAAATAAAGTATTAAAAGTCATTACAAGAGGTGTTTATAAACAATATACAGTACATATATATGTACTGTATAAAGCTCCGTTTGGCACAATAAGGGAAGCAGATTTCTTTTCTGCTCACCTAGCTGCCTCACAGGATGGGGGTGGGGGGGGGGATTGACTCAGTTACACCAGTTCTGTCAGGAGGAATGAGCCAAAATTCCAGCAAATTATTGTGAGAAGCTTGTGGAATGATATCCAAAATATCTGACTCAAGTCATACAGTTTAAAGTAAAAGCTACCACATATTAAGGAAATGCATGTAAACTTCTGACTTTGAAGAAAGTAATAAAAAATTATATAAAAATTATTTGGCAAATATAAAAATTATTTAGCAAATAGAAATAATTTTGGTAATCCTAACTGACTTAAAAGAGGAAAAGTTTAGTCTGATTTAATGTCAGAGAGCGAGAAAACAAAGGTTTTTACACAGTGTATGCAGACTTCTAGTTTCAACTGTATGTGATGAATTGTATTTTTAAACTTAGGGCTGGAGTGTCTTGCCTTCTTTCCACTCCCCATGGTACTCTTCACCACTTGTATAGGTGAAGGATCCTCTGGTCAGAGTCATGATGGTCCTGTTTTGGGCACAAAAACACATTACATCATCCAAAATCATTCCACATTCTGATTATTGTTCTTTCTAGAACCAGGGCAACTGCTGTAGAGTTGCTGAGCTTTTGGTCATGAAATTCTGAAGTCCATCTGGCTGTTCATGACAGTGAAGTGGAACATGAATATACATGTAATTAGGCATGACCTTCAAATAGTCAAATGAGAAGAGAAAGCTTTGGCATTTGCCATGTGTTCCCAGTCACTATACGATTTCCTCATAAATTAGTTGAGAGTGTAGTAAAGCTTTCAGGAATAGAGCAGACTTTTTATTCTTTGGATTTTTACATAAAGAAATTGCTTGAGTATCTGCCCTTTATAAAAATGCATAAAGACAACTTCCACAGCTTCCAATTACTGCCAACATAACCACGCTTATTAGAGCACATGCTAATGGTATAGTACCCAGTGTGACAGAAAGCATCCTACAAAGACAAAAACTGAAAAACATAATTGTAGCATAAACACAAGCACAAGGCACAGCGATTATTCGGGAAAAAAATGTTGTCCAAGACCATTTTTCTTTAAAACATCTGTAACAGGATGACTGCCGGCTGAAATTTCACCCATGGGTACCCGCTGAATAAATAATTCATCACGCCAATTTGGAAACGCTATTACGAATATATACATCCAAGTTAAAAGCAGCCCAATGTGGTTTAAGTGAAGCCTTCACTTCAACACATAACGTGTTGCTGAAAAATGCCGCTTTTATATGGAGCGAAACCATCAGTGGAAATCGGCTGTAACCTATTGGTGAGAAATGTATGAATAAGCGACAATATTAATGAATGATAAAACAATTTACCTGCAGACTAGGTTTATCGCCTCCGAAGCATGGAAACCAACAGAGGAGCGTAGGGGCGTGAATAAAACACCGGCTGGGGAACGTATGGCGCATTCAATGCTGTTCGTAAAGTTGAATGGTGAAAGGAAGATTACTAAATACCTTTCCATCTAAGCAATTTGAAATCGAATACTTTTTAAATTTGTCTATATATAATTGTTCTACTAGATCTCATTGTAGTATGCCCTCAGAGAAAGGCACTGTGTCTACATAACACGACACTTTGCAGCAGTGTTTGGATAGTATTATGAAAATTCCGATAATACCTGAATACATCATCACAAAATCTTTTACATAGGCCATAATGTCCTGCAGCTTTGAGACAGACATTATTTTTTCTTTAAAGCTTTGAGGCATTTTCAGTTTTGAAGTCCTTGTTGCTTGTTGCTGGTTTGGTATATGGTTCCCCCATATGGCACGGTGTTAAATCCAGTTTTGCCAGTATTTAAAGGTGCCATTCTCTCCTCTTTGTCCACATGTTGACAGTTCCCAGAGATCTTAATGAAACATACTTTGGCCAAATTCCATCCATCCATCCATCTTCTACCGCTTTTCCGGAGGTCCGGGTCGCGGAGGCAGCAGTTCAAGCAGAGAAGCCCAGACTTCCCTCTCCCCAGCCACCTGCTCCAGCTCTTCAGAGGGGATACCAAGGCGTTCCCAGACCAGCTGGGAGACATAGTCTCTCCACCGAGTCCTGGGTCTGCCCCGGGGTCTCCTCCCAGTGGGACGTGCCTGAAACACCTCAAGTGGGAGGCGTCCAGGAGGCATCCTAATCAGATGCCCATACCACCTCAACTGACTCCTTTCAATGTGGAGGAGCAGCGGTTCTACTCTGAGCCTCTCCCGGATGACTGAGCTCCTCACCCTATCTCTGAGGGTGAGTCCAGCAATCCTACGGAGAAAGCTCATTTCAGCCGCTTGTATCCGCGATCTCGTTCTTTCGGTCATTACCCAAAGCTCGTGACCATAGGTGAGAGTAGGAACGTAGATTGACTGGTAAATCGACAGCTTTGCCTTAGAACTAAGCTCCCTCTTCACCACAACAGACCGGTACAACGTCCGCATCACTGCAGATGCTGCTCCAATCCGTCTGTCGATCTCTCGCTCCATTTTCCCCTCACTCGTGAACAAGACCCCAAGATACTTAAACTCCTCCACTTGGGGCAGGAGCTTGTCCCCAACCCGGAGAGGACAATCCACCTTTTTCCGGCTGAGGACCATGGACTCGGACTTGGAGGTGCTGATTCTCATCCCAGCCGCTTCACACTCAGCGGCAAACCGTCCCAGCAAGAGCTGTAGGTCATTGCTGGATGAAGCCAACAGGACAACATCATCTGCAAACAAGAGAGATGAGATCCTGTGGTCACCAAGCATGACACCCTCCATTCCCTGGCTGCGCCTAGAAATCCTGTCCATAAAAATTATGAACAGGATCGGTGACAAAGGGCAGCCCTGGCGGAGTCCAACTCTCACTGGGAATGACTCCGACCGAGTGTTGGCAATACGAACCAAACTCTCACAACGGTCGTACAGAGACCGAATAGCTCGTAATAACAAGCCCGATACCCCATACTCCCGAAGCACCCCCCACAAAAATCCACGAGGGACGCGGTCAAATGCCTTCTCCAAGTCCACAAAACACATGTAAACTGGTTGGGCAAACTCCCACGAACCCTCAAGAATTTTCGAGAGGGTAAAGAGCTGGTCCGATGTGCCACGGCCAGGACGAAAACCACATTGCTCCTCCTGAATCCGAGGTTCGACCAACGGCCGGACTCTCCTCTCCAGTACCTTGGCATAGACCTTCCCAGGGAGGCTGAGGAGTGTGATCCCTCTAAAGTTGGAGCACACCCTCCGGTCCCCTTTTTTGAAGAGAGGAACCACCACCCCGGTTTGCCATGCCAAAGGCACTGCCCCCGACCTCCACGCAATGTTGCAGAGGCGTGTCAACCATGACAACCCAACAACATCCAGGGCCTTGAGGTACTCAGGGCGAATCTCGTCCACCCCTGGGGCCCGGCCACCAAGGAGATTTTTAAGCACCTTGGCGACCTCAGCCCCTGTGATAGGCGAGTCATCCCCCTCGTCCCCAAACCCTGCTTCCTCTGTGGAAGGCGTATCAGTGGGATTGAGGAGATCCTCGAAGTATTCCTTCCACCGCCCGACGATATCCCTAGTTGAAGTCAACAGTGTCCCATCCGCACCATACACAGTGTGGACGGGGAGCTGCTTTCCCCTCCTGAGCCGCCGAACAGTTTGCCAGAATCTCTTTGAAGCCGACCGAAAGTCTTGTTCCATGGCCTCACCGAACTCCTCCCATACCCGCGTTTTTGCTTCAGCAACCACCCGAGCTGCACTCCGCTTGGCCTGCCGGTACACCTCAGCTGCTTCGGGAGTCCCGCAAGCCAACCAAGCTTGATAGGACTCCTTCTTCAGCTTAATGGCCCCCCTCACCACTGGTGTCCACCACTTGGTTCGGGGGTTGCCACCACGAGATGCACCGACCACCTTGCGGCCGCAGCTCTGGGCCGCCGCTTCAACAACAGAGGTGGAGAACATGGCCCATTCAGACTCCATGTCTCCAGACTCCCTCGGAATGTGGTTGAAGTTCTTCCGGAGGTGGGAGTTGAAGACCTCCCGGACAGGGGCCTCAGCCAGACGCTCCCAGCACACTCTCACTACACGTTTGGGTCTACCAGGTCTGAATGGCTTCCTCCCCTGCCATCGGATCCAGCTCACCACCAGGTGGTGATCAGTTGACAGCTCTGCACCTCTCTTTACTCGGGTGTCCAAGACATACGGTCGCAGGTCTGATGATACGATAACAAAATCGATCATCGACCTGCGACCTAGGGTGTCCTGGTGCCAGGTGCACATATGGACACCCTTATGCTTGAACATGGTGTTCGTTATGGACAGACTGTGGTTAGCACAGAAGTCCAATAACTGAACACCACTCGGGTTCAGATCGGGCAGGCCGTTCCTCCCAATCACCCCTCTCCAGGTTTCACTGTCGTTGCCCACATGCGCATTGAAGTCCCCCAGTAGGACAATGGAGTCTCCAGGAGGAGTACCCTCCAGCACCCCAGTCACAGACTCCAAAAAGGGTGGGTACTCTGAAACATCATTTGGTGCATAGGCACAAATGATGGTCAGGACCCGTTTCCCAACCCGAAGGCGTAGGGAAGCAACCCTTTCGTCCACCGGGGAAAACTCCAATATAGAGGCAGCAAGGTGGGGCGATACAAGAATACCCACCCCTGCTCGTCGCCTCTCGCCCGGGGCAACTCCAGAAAAGGCCAAGCTCCAGCCCCTCTCCAGGAGACTGGTTCCGGAACCGGAGCTGTGTGTTGAGGTGAGGCCGACTATATCTAGCCGGTATCGCTCAACCTCGTACACCAGCTCAGGCTCCTTCCCCACCAGAGAGGTGACATTCCACGTACCAAACACCAGTTTAGAAAGCTTGGGATCAGTCCGCCAAGGTCTCCGCCTTTGACCGCCACCTAATCCACATAGCACCGGACCCCCATGATCCCTCCTGCAGGTGGTGAACCCACTGGAGGGCGGACCCATGTAACTCCTTCGGGCTGAGCCCGGCCGGGTCCCATGGGTGGAAACCCGGCCACCAGACGCTAGCCTTCGAGCCCCTCCCCCAGGCCTGGCTCCAGGGTAGGGCCCCGGTAACCCCATACCGGGCGGGGTACACTGAATCCTTGATATACAATTTATCATGAGAGTCTGTTGGATCGTTCTTAGTCTGGCCCTTCACCCAGAACCAGTTTGTCTTGGGAGACCCTATCAGAGGCAAATTGCCCCCGGACAACATAGCTCCTGGGATCACTGGGGCACGCAAACCCCCCCACCACGATAAGGTGACGATCCATGAGGATCGTCACCTTATCGAGGAAGTAAAGATAATTTGGCCAAATTATCTTTACTTATTTAATAATGGCAGAGCAGGATTTTGACTCATATTTTGCAGCCTTTCACGGAAAGGGTTATTTCAGTGCATATCTCTTTAAATGCTCATGAGCCCCAGGTCAGTCCACCCTCCCTCTTTCATTACTTATGATGTCAGTTGTTAGCCATATTGCTAATGTTAACTAGCTAACTCCCAGCTCTGGCAGTGAGCACTACCCTAAACTGGTCATAAAGAATGACTAAACTAAAGCATCACTGTTGGATAGGGTTGTGTGGTTTCAGGGGTAGATAGGCTATGACTGGTCCCCGAAGAACATTGAGCTCAGAAACAATAACAAATAAATGAATGGGATATTGTGGCAGTAATCCGCCTTTGATCCCAGTCAGAGTATAAAAGACGATAGTAAAATAGCCTAAGAGAACAAATTATGCTCTCTGAGTAAACTTGTTTATTAATTTGCTAATTTGTGACAAGGATATCATTTAACAACAAACAACTAAGTACAAGTGGATTTTTTGGAATAACTGCATTTAACCAACCATAATGCTCCGCACTGTGTGTCTCTCTATATATATATCCATCCATCCATCCATCTTCTACCGCTTTTCCGGAGGTCCGGGTCGCGGAGGCAGCAGTTCAAGCAGAGAAGCCCAGACTTCCCTCTCCCCAGCCACCTGCTCCAGCTCTTCAGAGGGGATATCAAGGCGTTCCCAGACCAGCTGGGAGACATAGTCTCTCCACCGAGTCCTGGGTCTGCCCCGGGGTCTCCTTCCAGTGGGACGTGCCTGAAACACCTCAAGTGGGAGGCGTCCCCCTCATGGATCGTCACCTTATCGTGGTGGGGGGGTTTGCGTGCCCCAGTGATCCCAGGAGCTATGTTGTCCGGGGCAATTTGCCCCTGATAGAGTCTCCCAAGACAAACTGGTCCTGGGTGAAGGGCCAGACTAAGAACGATCCAACAGACTCTCATGAATTGTATATCAGGGATTCAGTGTACCCTGCCCGGTATGGGGTTACCGGAGCCCCACCCTGGAGCCAGGCCTGGGGGAGGGGCTCGAAGGCTAGCGTCTGGTGGCCGGGTTTCCACCCATGGGACCCGGCCGGGCTCAGCCCGAAGGAGTTACATGGGTCCACCCTCCAGTGGGCTCACCACCTGCAGGAGGGATCATGGGGGTCCGGTGCTATGTGGATCAGGTGGCGGTCAAAGGCGGAGACCTTGGCGGACTGATCCCAAGCTTTCTAAAACTGGCTATATATATATATATATATATATATATATATATATATATATATATATATATATATATAGTAATATGTACATATGTTTACTAGATGTTCTTGTTTTTTCTTGCCTTCTGATTGTTGCTCTGAGTGTTGCTATCCCTGTGCTATTGCAATCCTGGAATTTCCCCATTGTGGGACTAATAAAGGCTTATCTTATCTTATCTTATCTTTAAAGCAGGGGTTTCAAACTCATTTTAGCTCCAGGGCCGCATACCGCTGGATTTAATGTCAAGTGGGCCAGAAACAATAGCAAAACAACCTAATGGCAACTCCAAATTTAGTACAAGAAGTACAGGTACATTATGAAATGTTTACATTTATTGAATCATTGATCTTTTACAAAACATGAACAACCTGAATGATGAATCTTTATCAAAGTATGAACAACCTGAATTTTTTTTTCTTTTCTGCTCTGCTTTCAACTGAAGATGCTGATGAACAATATCTTAATCACGATAAAAACAAATGCCTTTTAAGGAACCAGATATCGTATTACTGCCATCTACTGTTTAGTCCTGGAACTTGACTGTATTTTGAACAATGACCCTGGTTACATGGTCACGATAAACCAATTACTGGCAATAAACTGATAATGCCAATAATCAGTTTTCTCATGTTTACATGCACTGAATAAATGGATTATTGGAGGGTAAACCACTTGAGTTAATGACCCCAGTAACATGGCCTTTATTGGATTATTCTGTTTACATGGCCACTTGAATAATCAGATTACTGCAAAAGTCCAATCATTACCAGTTTATTAGTGTGTAGTGAACCCACGCTGGGATAATCATCTCAGACTGGAAGCAGAGGGGAGGCAAACAGTCCCTCTGCCGGTAGAGCGTGGGGGGTTAAACAGATGAGGACAATAGGTATTGTGATGGGAGAAGTTATGGTGATGCAGCAGGAAGGAGTAGCCGTGGGGACAGTAGGGGGATGATGTGTTGAATGTATTGTGATGCAAGATCTCAGGCAGCAGGGGGAAGGAGTGGAGTGATATAAAAGGACAGACCCTGGTGTATGAAGAAAATGCTTTTTCTGTGTATGAATGAAGTGAGAGAGTGAATAAAGTTTGTCTGCCATGCAAGTCTGGTTTCTTTATTTGCTCTCTCCACACTGGTGACCCTTGATGAATTATGGAACACGAGGCAAAAACCCCGGAGTCGGCCCAGACAGGAAGCCCCAGCAACGCGGCAAGCATCCCAGAGACGGCCCGGACGGGAAGCCCCAGCAACGCATGCGCTGTTTCGGTCAAACTACCGGACTTTTGGCTGCATGACCCGCAGTCTTGGTTCCTCCACACCGAGGCTCAGTTCACCCTCCAGGGAATAACGGCAGATGACACCAGATATTACTATGCAGTCGCAGCGCTGGACGCTCGCACGACTCAGCAAGTAGCGAGCCTGTTCCAACAGCCTCCAGCCCATGATAAATACGAGACTCTCAAAGCCGTGCCGACCCGGCGCTACACACTCTCGGACTGTGAGAGAGCACAGAGGCTCCTGAGGCGCTCCAAGTTAGGAGATGGGTCGGCAGTCGAACTGATGGAGAAGATGTTGGCGTTGATGGGCACGGACGACGGGCATTTTCTGTTTGCCCACCTTTTCCTCTGGAACCTCCCAACAGAGGCAAGAGCGGTCCTGGCCAACTCGCCATTGCTGGCCGCGCGTGACTACCGTGCGCTAGCCCAGGAGGCAGATCGGATCATCCTCACCACCAGAGCCCTCACAGTGAACGCGGCGGTGTCGGAACCCAGCGAGACGACCAGCGGAAGCGAGGAGCCGGCGATGGTAGCAGCGGTGGTGGCCAGGAAGCACCAGAGAGACATGCTCTGCTCCTACCACCGCCGTTTTGGAGAGAACGCACGCCGATGTGTGCCACCATGCCAATTCAAGCGTTCAAGAAATGCCAAGGCCGGCAGTCAGTAGCAGCTGTGACCGCTGATGAAGAAAACAAGCTGCTCTACGTGACGAACTCACACTCGGGGAGACGGTTCCTCGTAAACACCGGCTCCCAAAAGAGCCTCATCCTGCCGCCAACCGGCTAGCGGGAGCTAGCGGCCCTGAGCTGATGGCCGCAAACGGCTGGGACATTAGGACTTTTGGTGAGAGGACACTGACTGTATCCCTACACGGCCGTTTGTACAAGTGGACATTCGTCATAGTGGCATGCAGTTTCCCAATCTTGGACGCTGATTTTCTGTGTGCACACGGGGTGCTAGTCAATGTTGCTAACAGACGCCTGATCAATGCAATGTCTTTTGATTCTCTCCCCTGTACAGCTTGAGGGGCCAGGCCAACAACACTAGCCAACGTCACAGCTCCAGGCGGTAAGTTTCACACACTGCTCACTTAGTTCCCAGCACTCACGGTCCCGACGTTTTCGGCGGCCATCACTAAACACGGGGTGGAACACTTTATTATCACCACTGGGCCGCCCGTTTTCGCACTACCTCAGCGCCTGGACGCAGCTAAACTGGCCATAGCGCGCGAGGAGTTTGCCAGCTTGGAAAGGTTGGGCATCATCAGGCGGTCAAACAGCCCATGGGCATCCCCACTACACATGGTCCCTAAGGCCGAGGGATTGTGGCAACCGTGCGGAGATTTCCGCAGATTGAACAACGCCACAGCGCATGACTGCTACCCTATCCCCCATATTCAAGATTTTTCCGTTCACCTCGCCGGGGCACGTATTTTTTCTAAAATAGACCTGGTCCGTGGTTACCACCAGGTCCCGGTGCGCGCGGAAGACATACCCAAAATGGTGGTAATAACTCCGTTTGGCCTGTTTGAGTTTTTACGCATGCCCTTCGGATTAAAAGGCGCGACACAGATATTCCAACGCATGATAGATGCGGTGTTGCGCAATCTGCCGTTTGTGTTCGTCTACCTGGATGACATCCTGGTGGCCAGCGCGTCCGAGGACCAACACGTAACCCACCTCAGGACGGTTTTCCGGAGGTTGGAGAAGCACGGGTTAATAATCAACCCGGTGAAATGCCAGTTCAGCGTGACGGGGATTGATTTTTTTGGGCACCGCATCTCACCGGAGGGAGTGATACCCTTGTCGGACAAGGTGCGCACCGTGGCAAATTTTCCCCGGCCTCAGATGGTCAGGGCGCTGCAGGAGTTTTGGGGGATGGTTAACTTTTATAACTGGTTCCTCCCCCGCACAGCTCAGCTCATGCAGTCATTGTACGCCGCGCTCAAGAAACGGAAACCGGCGGACAGAGTCGACTGGACTCCGGAGCGGGAGCAGATATTCTCTGAGGTTAAAACAGCCCTGGCAAACGCCGAACTGTTGGCGCACCTGGACCCGGTGGCTTGGATAGCGCTCACTACTGACGCCTCGGACGTGGCCATAGGGGCCGTCGTGGAGCAACGCGTCACTGGTTCTTGGCAGCCGCTTGCTTTTTTTTAGCAGGGCTTTGTGCGACAGTGAGCGTAAATACAGTGCGTTCGACAGAGAGTTACTGGCTCTCCACCTGGCCATACGCCACTTCCAGTTCTGGCTGGAAGGGCGCAGCTTCACTGCGTTCGTGGACCACAAGCCGCTAACGTATGTGATGGCCAAGGTTTCGGAACCATGGTCGGGCCTGCAGCAGAGACAGCTGGCCGTGATCTTGGAGTTTACAACCGATATTCAACATGTGGCCGGTAAACTGAATGTGGTGGCAGACTGTCTCTCGCGTGCAATAGTGGCCCCAGTCTGCGTAGGGATAGATTATACGGCCATGGCCGCAGAGCAAATTAGCAATGCAGACGTGTGCGTGCTCCAGTCTGGACCAACAGGGTTAAGGCTGGAGAGCAGGGTACTGCAAGACGGAAGCCCCCCCCCCCCAAATCTGTGACGTCTCCACGGGACGCCCACACCCGGTGGTCCCAGTTGCTTGGCACCGCTGCGTGTTTGAGTCAGCTCACGCTCTGGCACACCCAGGAGTGCGTGCGTCAGTCAAAATGGTGGGAACGAAGTTCGTATGGCCAGGCCTGCGCGAACAGGTGAAAGAGTGGGCTGCAGCCTGCGTAGCGTGCCAACGAGCCAAAGTACACAGACACACAAAGGCCGCTTTGGAACCATTTCGTATACCGGTTAAGATGTTTGACCACGTTCACGTGGACCTCGTGGGCCCCCTCCTGCCATCGCAGGGGTTCACGCACCTTCTGACAGTGGTGGACCGCACTACACGCTGGCCAGAAGCAGTCCCGCTAGCAGCAACCTCGTCCGCAGATGTGGCGAGCGCCTTTTTGACAACATGGGTGGCACGTTTTGGCATCCCTTTGGACATCACGTCCGATAGGGGCCCTCAGTTTGTTCCTGACCTCTGGTTCGTGATGGCCCGTAGCCTGGGTGTCGCAATTCATCACACAACCGCGTACAACCCACAGGCCAATGGGTTATGTGAGCGTTTCCATAGGTCACTGAAAGCGGCGCTCAGGGCTTCGCTTATGGATGCAAATTGGGTAGACCGGTTGCCGTGGGCTCTGTTAGGGTTGCGTTCCGCACCAAAAGAGGATTTGGAAGCTTCCCTGGCGGAGCTCATTTTTTCTCAGCCACTGCGGCTCCCCGGGGAATTTTTGCCAGATAATCCCGTGCCGAACAACTATTTGTCTCAGCGTTCGCAGTATAGCGCGGATACAGGCACACTACTGGGCCCGGCCCACCACTGGTTTTCCATGCGCTTTTCTGCCAAAAACTTTGAAGAATGCAGCGTTCGTGTTTGTCAGGCACGATGCCCACTGCCCCCCATTGCGCCCACCCTATGATGGCCCGTTCAGAGTGCTGTAACCAGGGGACAAACATTTTTTGTTAGACTTGGGGGGTCATCGGGAGTAAATATGTGTAGACAGACTTAAGCCCGCCTTTGTGGTGGCGGATGAGCAAGTGATGTTGGCTCGGGTGCCTTGGCGTGGGAGACCCTCACTGACAACTCCCCAGGTAAACGATTCATCAGAGCAACCACACGGGCAAGTCGAATGCCCCCCCCCCCTCGCCATTGCCCACCCGCAGACAGACACACCCCCAGGAGCCCCCCACTGGCACAGCAGTGCCGCGGAGTTGAAGAACCCTCGTTACAGCAGATATGGGAGGAGACTGAAGCCAAAAGGACGTAAGGGTTGACACTCAGTCTGAGACTCTGGGGGGGGGGGGGGGGGGCGGTGTAGGGAACCCATGCTGGGATAATCATCTCAGACTGGAAGCAGAGGGGAGGCAAATAGTCCCTCTGCTGGTAGAGCATGGGGGTTTAAACAGATGAGGACAATAGGTATTGTGATGGGAGAAGTTATGGTGATGCAGCAGGAAGGAGTAGCCGTGGGGACAGTAGGGGGATGATGTGTTGAATGTATTGTGATGCAAGATCTCAGGCAGCAGTGGGAAGGAGTGGAGTGATATAAAAGGAGAGACCCTGGTGTATGAAGACAATGCTTTTTCTGTGTATGAATGAAGTGAGAGAGTGAATAAAGTTCGTCTGCCATGCAAGTCTGGTTTCTTTATTTGCACTCTCCACAAGTATACATATAAACATGATCATTGACCATGTTTACAGGCACATGAATAAACCGGTTATGAATGGATTTCTGGCATTTCAATCTAGATTAAGACCCTTAATCAATTTTTGGTAGGCAAAATACAGAATTATTATCCTTTGAAACTATTCCACAAGTGCAAGAGAGCAAGTTAGAGTATTATATTCACAATTTTAATCCTGAACCAAATAAAATAATTTTTAAAGTATGAAAACTGTTTTAATCAACATTAAGACCTTTAATCAATATTTTGGCAGATGAAATAACATATTTATAAGCTACAACAGCCCTTTGAGACTATTTCACAGGCGTGACAGAGCAAGTTATAGTATTACATTCACAATTTAACTCTGAAGAACCCCATCAGTTTATTTTTAAAGGATGAAAACTGTTTCAGTCAACATTGAGACCCTTTATCAACTTTTGGTAGGTAAAATAACATATTTATAAGCTATAACAGCCCTTTGAGACGTGGACAGAACATGTTATATTATAATCTTCACAATTCAACCTTGAAGAACCAAATCAAGTAATTTGTTGGCAGATAAAATGTTTGAATCCAAATTGGGAGACTTAATGAATTTTTGGCAGATGAAGCATACATTTTATGGATTCTACTTACAATATATAATTATAGGAGATAAATAATGCACAAACTTTAGTATTCATGGGAAAGAAAAGCTTTATTGACTTTTACATCGTTATAAATGGATTTTGTTAATTTCAGCACACTTTTCTTAAGTTTAAGTTTAATGTTTATTTGAAAGGAACAATACATACTAATGAACATTAATACGAATGTAAGTATGCCAGATTTAGCAATACTGCTAATTTGCATCTGTAGTCCCCCAGCGGGTCACAAAAACACACAAACAAACAATCATACACGAGAAGAACAACTGCAATAAAACTGCACAAAGTGGATATGCTAAAGTGCAAGAGTTAAGGTGTTACAAAACAAGACATTCAAATGTCACACGAGTGAAGTACTGCATATGCGTATACACACATGCAACCAGTCACCTCACAGCAACAAGAGACAGCAACAAACAAGAGGCGGGGCATATGTGTTGACGCATGGGCGCATATGTATATATACGTATGCCGCAGAGCAACCACTAGTTATGAGTACAGTTTTGGCTGTTTAAAAGCCAATTTTTACAATGCGTCTTAAAAGTGTTTA
The DNA here is from genome assembly GCA_020510985.1 of Pholidichthys leucotaenia. Classification (NCBI taxonomy): domain Eukaryota; kingdom Metazoa; phylum Chordata; class Actinopteri; order Cichliformes; family Pholidichthyidae; genus Pholidichthys; species Pholidichthys leucotaenia. The sequence goes on along the minus strand of CM035841.1, from coordinate 331,471,068 downwards.
GTGTGGTACATTCTCTGATTGCGGGTGGTATGTTATTCCAGATCTTGGTGCCCCTCACTGATAACACAGATTGAGCAAATGTGGTGCATCTGTGGGGGACTTCACAGTCTCCTCTAGTGATTGCTCTTGTGGTTGTTCCGGTGACAGTTAACATACTGTATAAGGCAAAACATTAAAAGCTGCTACATGATAAAATGTCATATCTGATTGTTCTAATACAAAACTCATGGGTCTAAAATTATGACTAACCCCTCACTGCATTAAATATTCACAGTGCATGGACAAAAAGTTGCATCCGCTTTGCTCAAAAGCAGCAGTCAACCTCAGAATCGGAAGATTCCGCAGCAAGCCGATCAGTTGGCGGCCCATCACTTTTTGGCAAGACACAGGCAGCTTCTCTTGTTTTGAATATTTTCAAAAAAATTTGTGACAAGAAAAACTGATTCCGACCATAAAAACATCTGGCGAAAGGCAGTGGACTGACACCCCAGCACCCGCTGAGCTGCAATAGACATGGTGAGGGCAGGGAATCCTCCCAGCATGCTTTGCACCACGGGGGCTTCAGATGGTTATAATTCTTGTGTTCTGAGCGTTATTGTTGTTAGTGTGTAGTTGTGCTATACGTCTGATTGTGATAGTGTTGTTTCCCTGCGTGTGAGAGATTGTGTGTCTGTGTCATCCTGAGTGAAGTGAGTGTGTGTGTGGATGACCTGCCCCCTGCTCTGCCTAATTTAGTGGAGTGATGATATAGAGTGAAGTACGTGGCGGTAATGCACCTGTAAGCTGGTTGCCAACCACCAATCAAATCTAGAAGAAGAAGAAGAAGTAATTAGTGAAGAAATAAATGTCTACTATATTCCAAATCCTCTCTCATGATTGAGTGAATCCTTAAATCGTCACAGTATAAACTCCATGTTCAAACAAAAAAACACTATTATCGATATCAATATCGGCAATATTGGTCTAGTATTTATTTATTATTTTATCGAAACCAACACTGAACAGATGAAGAACATTATGCATGGATTTATAGCCCAGTGTGTAGCAAAAGTGTACAAGTGGAGCCCACATTTGTAAAAGAAAAGAAAAATCATCGTTTGTAGTCATATATACTGTATGTAGCCAATAGTTAATCCAATTATTTAATCAAATTTTAATCGCCCTTTGGTAACGTACACGTTTGTACGGAGACGCGCACGTTCACTTCCTGTTTGCGTGCCCGTGCCCGCGAAAATGGCGGATCGGTTATTAATCGAAAGGCTCAACTTTCGACAAGAAAATGACGCTTGGCGACACAAACTCTTTCATTGTGTAGGTAAGAATGGCATCAACCATTCGGTGTATAGTTTTCACAGCTCGCTTTCCACTCTTGCTTGTCCTGTTTGTGTGTAATACCCCTCTATTAGCGATGTCGCTCGACACATCTCAGAGCGACTTTTTTGTCCTCAACTCTTTCCTTCTCTCGGACAGCCGAACGGGGCAGTTAATGTGCTAATATTTTGAGGTACTGTCCTGATCTTTTTAGTGTTAGCTGTAGACTTTCAGGATCCTCTGTGTATTGTGCTACTTGTCTTAAAGGGCACCGTGGTTGTTGGGAGAAGGGAGTGTCTCATATTGTATTTTTGGATGGGGGAGGGTGACACGTACGCTTGAGGTAATGTTTATAGTTTACATTTAAGGTAGGTGGGTTGGTGCGTGCTTCTCTCAAAATACCCTCCGTGAACGCGCATGATTGCAGTGAGGAAGTAGCTTGGATGGTTTGCCCACAGAGATGGAATAAACCAGAGATAGAACAGAGTGCTAACGGCGAACATTTTGACGGCAAATTTGGGCGCCATATTGGTACTGGATAAAAGTCCTCTTTATAGTCCTTGCGGCGTCACGCCCCCTCTACTAACGCATATGGGACCTTAAAAGGAACCCCGATTATATTGGCATGTTAGCTCTATATGCTTTATTTTTATGTTAGTAACATAACTATAATATAATTTTTTTGAAAATAATTACCAGTTTTATATATTTTTAAACTTTATTACGATGTAAGTCGCCATTTTTGTTTACGTCGCAATGCATTCTGGGTAGTGACGTAGAATGGTTGCAGCTGTTTTTTCTGTCTTATACAAGCCAAGAAGCGAAGCTACTAACTACTGCCATTTGTCAGTGAAAATGCCACATTGCGCGGCTTTTGGATGTAATTTCCAATCAAAGGGAAATGAAGAGAGTGGGGTAAGCCTCCATAGCTTTCCTAAAGAGGGAAAGTTGAGGAAAAAGTGGGGCGGCAGCGGCTCAGGAGGTAGAGCAGGTCGTCTAATAACCCGATGGTTGGCGGTTCGCATCACGCTCTCCCCAGATATCCTGTCGTTGTGTCCCTGGGCAAGACACTTCACCCGCATTGCCTCCAGTGCCCATAACACTGGGTATGAATGTGTAAAAATGTTTAAATGCTCGGTGGTGGCCGGAGAGGCCGTTGGCGTGGATTGGCAGCCACATTTCCGTCACTCTGAGTGTCTGTGATCACGCACTATAGCGCATGCCTGATAAAGCTGACATTGTGGGACACATATGCACATTGTTATATCACTTTAGGCTTCACATCTCAGATTGAACAAAGGACTGAGTCTCCTTGAAGATAACAGGAGGATGTGGAAGTTTAATCTTTGGTATGCAAAGAGACGGCCTTGGGGGATTTCCTGGCTGCCAGAGACTTTAGGTGGAGGTGATAAGATCTAAGAGAGGATGCATTGTTACTTGAGATTAAATGCATTGTGACTGTGAGCTTTGAAGGTCCTGGGTATTTAAAGGACGAATGTCTGGTTTTTTTTCCTCCTTCTGTTTTGCTGATGTTGGAAGATGTGAATAAACCTGACTCGTGAGATAAACTCTGCCTCGTCATTTTCACATTTCCACACTGGTGACCCTAAGACGTATCATGAGTGAAAGAAATTCCCCCGAGCCAGCCGGGTCAGGAGCTCCCAGCCAAGCATATGCCGCTACTGTCCAGCTACCGGACTTTTGGCGAGACAACCCGCGCTCCTGGTTCCACTTGGTCGAAACACAGTTCGCCCTCCGGGGGATAACGGTAGATGACACGAAGTTCTACCATGTGATTGCCAAGCTCGACAACCGCACGGCTCGGCATGTGCAGAGCCTTTTGGAGCAGCCACCGGCCGATGACAAATACGGCAGGTTGAAGGCTGCGCTCATCCAGCGCTTCACTCTCTCAGCCCAGGAGAGAGCGGAGAGGCTCCTGGCTCTGAACGACTTGGGAGATGGCACGCCCATTGACCTGATGGAGGACATGCTGAGGTTGAGGGGCTCAGACGACAAAGACTTCATCTTCACCCACATTTTCCTCAGAACCCTACCGTCGGCCACGAGAGCGACCCTGGCCAGTTCGCCGTTGTTGGCCCAGCGGGACTTCCGCGCGCTGGCCCAGGAGGCGCACCGGATTCTCAACGCCAGCAAACAGCGCGCGGCCACCGCGGCAGCGACGGAGTTCGGCGCGACGGCCGGAGATGGCGGAGGGCCAGAGACGGCGGTAGCAGACCCACCGACGACGGCGGCGGCGGGGGCCAAGGATCGTGGAGGAGACACCCTCTGTTTCTACCATCGCCGCTTTGCAGAGAAGGCACGCTCGGGAAACGCCAAGACCGGGGGTCGGTAGCAGCTGTGGCCCTCGGTGAAGAGAACAAGCTGCTCTACTTGACGGATGCGCGCTCGGGGAGGCAATTCCTCGTGGACACAGGCTCCCAAGTGAGTTTCATCACGCCTTCCTCCGCTGACCGGCTGGCGGGTCCCGGAGGTCACGGGGCGTCAGCAGCGAACGGCTCGGAGATTAAGACCTTTGGTGAGAGGGCTCTGCTTCTGTCCCTACACGACTGTACATTTGAGTGGACTTTTGTTATAGCTGCAGTGAATTTCAATATGTTGGGGGCTGATTTTCTGTGCTCACATGGTTTGTTGGTTGATCTTGCTAACAGGCGCCTGGTTAATACACTTTCTTTTTATTCTATTCCCTGTGCAGCCTGAGTGACCCCGCCCACAGCACAAGCCAGCGTCACAACGGCAAGCGGTAAGTTCCACACACTGCTCACTCAGTTCCCAGCACTCACGGTTCCTACATTTTCAGCAGTCGTCGCTAAACACGGAGTGGAACATTTTATTACTACCACCGGACCGCCCGTTTTTGCAAAAGCTCGGCGCTTGGAATTCAGCTAAACTGACCATAGCGCGCGAGGAGTTCGCCAACTTGGAAAAGTTGGGCATTATCAGGCGTTCGAGCAGCCCATGGGCTTCCCCGCTTCACATGGTCCCGAAAGCTGATGGCTCGTGGCGACCTTGCAGAGATTTCATCAGGTTGAACAACGCCACAGCGCACGACCGCTACCCAATCCCGCATATCCAAGATTTTTCCGTTCATTTGGCGGGGGCGCACGTTTTTTCTAAGATAGACTTGGTCCGCGGTTACCACCAAGTCCCAGTGCGCGCTGAGGACATACCCAAAACAGCGGTAATAACTCTGTTTGGCCTATTCGAGTTTTTGCGCATGCCGTTTGGGCTTAAAGGCGCTGCGCAGACGTTCCAACGCATGATGGACGCGGTGTTGCGCGATCTCCCCTTCGTATTCGTCTACCTGGACGACATCTTGGTAGCCAGCGCGTCCGAAGACGAACACGAAAACCACATCACGGCAGTTTTCCGGAGGTTGGGAGAGCACAGGTTAATAATCAACCCAGTGAAGTGTCAGTTCGGGGTGACGCAGATTGATTTTTTTGGGGCATCACGTCTCTCCAGAAGGAGCGGTTCCTCTGCCTGACAAAGTGCACGTGGTAACAAATTTTCTCCAGCCACAAATGGTCAAGGCGTTACAGGAGTTTTTGGGAGTGGTGAATTTTTATAACCGTTTCCTCCCCTGCGCAGTGCAGCAACCATTGTATGCCGCACTAAAAAAACAAAAACCCACAAATAAAATCAAATGGTCTCCAGAGCGAGAGCGAGCATTCTCGGAGGTCAAAACAGCCCTGGCAAACGCTGCGTTGTTAGCACATCCAGGCCCAACGGCCCGCATAGCGCTCACTACTGACGCGTCAGATGTGGCCATAAGGGTGGTCGTGGAGCAGCATGTAGCCGGGGCTTGGCAGCCGCTCGCCTTTTTCAGCAGGACTTTGCGCGATAGTGAACGAAAATACAGTGCATTTGACAGGGAATTGTTAGCTTTCCACTTGGCCATTCGCCACTTCCAGTTCTGGCTGGAGGGACGCAGTTTCACCGCGTTCATTGACCACAAGCCGCTGACATTCGCGATGGCCAAGGTTTCTGAACTGTGGTCAGGCCGGCAGCAGAGGCAGCTGGCCGCCATCTCAGAGTTTACTACCGATATTCAGCATGTGGCGGGTAAACTGAATGTAGTGGCAGACTGTCTCTCGCGCGCCGTGGCGGCCACAGTCCGTGTGGGATAGATTATGCAGCCATGGCTGCGGATCAGTGTAGCGACGCGGACGTGCGCGCGCTCCAGTCTGGACCAACAGGGTTAAGGCTGGAGAACAGGGTGCTGCTAGACGGTATGCCCCCCCAATCTGTGATGTCTCCACTGGGCGACTACGTCCTGTGGTACTGGCTGCGCGGCGGCGCCGAGTTTTTGACTCGATTCTTTCTCTGGCGCACCCGGGAGTGCGCGCGTCGGTCAAAATGGTGGGAGAGAAATTTGTATGGCCGAGCCTGCGCAAACAAGTTAGGGAGTGGGCGGCAGCCTGCATGGCTTGCCAACGAGCCAAGGTACACAGACACATGAGAGCTCCCTTGGAGCTGTTTCACATCCCGGCTAAGAGGTTCGATCATGTCCACGTGGACCTCGTAGGCCCCCTTCCACCGTCACAGGGGTGCACACACCTTCTGACAATGGTAGACTGCACCACGCGCTGGCCGGAAGTGGTCCCACTGGCGTCAACTACAGCCGAGGAGGTGGCGCGCACGTTTTTAACAGCATGGGTAGCGCGCTTTGGAGTCCAGTCGGACATTACGTCTGACAGAGGCCCTCAATTTGTTTCCAAACTTTGGTCAGCAATGGCCCGCAGCCTGGGGGTAACGATCCACCGCACAACCGCGTACAATCCGCAGGCTAATGGGTTATGCAAGCGTTTTCATAGGTCATTGAAAGCAGCTCTCAGAGCGTCGCTTACGGATGCAAATTGGGTAGACAGGCTACCGTGGGTTTTATTGGGGTTGCGTTCTGCGCCTAAAGAGGATTTAGAAGCCTTCCCGGCTGAGCTAGTTTTTGCGCAGCCACTTTGGCTGCCCGGGGAATTTCTCCCAGATAATCCTGCGCCAGAATGCACCCCGGCTCAGCAGTTGCAGCGTAGCACGGAATCAGGCACGCTGCCTGGCCCCGTTCACCACAGTTTTCCGCGTGTTTTTGTACCTAAGGCTTTAAAAAACGCGGAGTTTGTTTTTGTCAGACACGATTCCCATCGCCCGCCGCTACGACCACTTTATGATGGACCATTTAGAGTGCTGGAAACAGGGGATAAGCATTTTTTGCTAGATTTGGGGGGCAGGAAAGAAAAGATTGGCATAAACAGGCTCAAACCCGCTTTTGTGGTGGCGGACGAGGATGTGCTGTTGGCCAGGGCTTCTCGGCGCGGCAGACCCCCTAGGGGCCATTCCTCAGAACACCCACAGGGATTGACTAACAGTTCTCACCCTCAGACAGCAGCCCCCCAGCAGGATGGCGCCGCGGAAGTGGTGAAGCCCGCTTACAGCAGATACGGGAGGAGACTGAGGCCCAAGCAACACGTGGGCTGATGTGTAATGAGTTTATCATGACATGCAGACTGTTATTCCGTTGTTCCATCTTAGACGTTTGGGGGGGGGGTCATGTGGGACACATATGCACATTGTTATATCACTTTAGGCTTCACATCTCAGATTGAACAAAGGACTGAGTCTCCTTGGAGATAACAGGAGGATGTGGAAGTTTAATCTTTGGTATGCAAAGAGACGGCCTTGGGGGATTTCCTGGCTGCCAGAGACTTTAGGTGGAGGTGATAAGATCTAAGAGAGGATGCATTGTTACTTGAGATTAAATGCATTGTGACTGTGAGCTTTGAAGGTCCTGGGTATTTAAAGGACGAATGTCTGTTTTTTTTTCCTCTTTCTGTTTTGCTGATGTTGGAAGATGTGAATAAACCTGACTCGTGAGATAAACTCTGCCTCGTCATTTTCACATTTCCACAACATATATATTAATCACGCTGTGATAAAGCACTATATCGCTCAAAGCGCACGAGCGTGCGCTTGCTCAAGCGAATCACGGTTCGAATTTTGTCATGGTTTGAATTTTTATCAAGCGCACGCTTGATAAAGCTGATGTACAGTGATCCCTCGCGACTTCGCGCTTCACCTTTCGCGCCCTCAGTGCATCGCGGATTTTTCAAAAATATTCATCAAAAATTCAAAATTGAGAAATAATGGGCGGGCGCTAGCAGAAGGCAGGGAGACTACATTAGACCATCAGGTATCAACACGGAGAGCCGCACAACTCAAAAAATCCACCTCTCTGTTCGCTGTTCTTGTGTTGGCTCGGCTCGGAAATCTCGCAAGCTGATTGGCCGAGACGTTTCACCCCGCAAGCTGATTGGCCGAGACGTTTCACCCACCTCCTCTCCCTGCCGAGCGCCCATGAAGGGAAGGAAGACCGCATTCATTGCTCTTTATCGCTGGTGTTACGTAGTCTCGCAGCGTGGAACTTTTTGCTGTTCTCTTGTGCCATTTTGTGCGAAATAGTCTTCCCGTCGAGCCACTACGCCGCCTCCTGCAGTTTCTCCAGCTCTATCGGAAGCTGCCCTCGATGATCCTGCGCCTCTAGCACCTGACGATGAGGCGTCACCTGAGGAGCAGTAAAGCTCTCATTAACCTGTGCAGTAAATCATCTTCATCTTGAGTTACGTATCTTGTTATAAGAATAAAAGAGTTCTAAAAACATATTTATGTACACTTTATTTACATCTACGTATGTATGTATACGTACACACACACACACACACACACACGTATCATATGAGAGAGAGAGAGTGAGAGAATGAACGTACGTATTATTTATGGATGACGTCATTAGGGGTGACGCTACTTCGCGGTTTTTCACTTTTCGCGGTCGGTTCTGGAACCCATTAACCGCGATAAGTGAGGGATCACTGTATATATATTTATCACGCTATGATAAAGCTCTATATCGCTCAAACGCACTCTTGAGCGTGCGTTTGAGCGCTATAGCGTGCGCTCGAGTGTCTCTCCGCTTTGAGTGTCTCAAGCGTGTGCTTGAGGAAGCATTATTTTAAGGTGAAACTTATATATTGTTGATTTACTTACAATAGAATGCTCAAACACAAAAAATTGTCTACAAGCATGATGGGCACTGAACTGATAAACATGGATTCTCAGCAACATAAAGCAATTTCTCTGTTGCTTTCTCTGTTGTTGTTGGGCTGCACGGTGGCGCAGTGGTTAGCACTGCGGCAGCACAGTTTACCCTTGGCCGGGGGATTGTGGGGATCGTGGGATCGTGGGTTCGATCCCAGCCCCCGACCAACAGTGATCTGTGTGGAGTTTGCATGTTCTCCCCGTGTTGCGTGGGTTTACTCCGGGATTTCTCCGGTTTCCTCCCACATGCCAAAAACATGCATGTTAGGTTAATTGGCTGTTCTAAATTGTCCCTAGATATTTGTTTCCTATAGGCCCTTAGAATAGAGGGTTAGTATTAATGAAAGCGCTTTGAGTGGTCTTTGTGACTAGAAAAGCGCTATATAAGTGCAGGTTAGTTAGTTAGCTTTCTCAGACTGCGGGTTGAACGTCCATAAGCAGTGCTCCAAAGTCGTTCCAAATGACTGCCAGCCAGATCTTCGACATGTCAAGCCAAGCGTGCGCTTTGAGCGATATAGTGCTTTATCATAGCGTGATTAATATATATGTCAGCTTTATCAGGCGTGCGCTATAGCGCGTGATCATAGACATGTCTCATGCGCGCGCTTTGAGCGATATAGTGCTTTATCATAGCGTGATTAATATACAGTATATGTCAGCTTTATCAGGTGTGCGCTATAGCGCATGATCACAGACACTCAGAGTGACGGAAATGTGGCTGCCAATCCGCGCCAACGGCCTCTCCGGCCACCACCGAGCATTTAAACATTTTTACACATTCATACCCAGTGTTATGGGCACTGGAGGCAATGCGGGTGAAGTGTCTTGCCCAGGGACACAACGGCAGGATATCTGGGGAGAGCGTGATGCAAACCGCCAACCATCGGGTTATTAGACGACCTGCTCTACCTCCTGAGCCGCTGCCGCCCCACTTTTTCCTCAACTTTCCCTCTTTAGGAAAGCTATGGAGGCTTACCCCACTCTCTTCATTTCCCTTTGATTGGAAATTACATCCAAAAGCCGCGTAATGTGGCATTTTCACTGAAAAATGGCAGTAGTTAGTAGCTTCGCTTCTTGGCTTGTATAAGACAGAAAAAACGGCTGCAACCATTCTACGTCACTACCCAGAATGCATTGCGACGTAAACAAAAATGGCGATTTACATCGAATTATTTTCAAAAAAAATTATAGTTATGTTACTAGCATAAAAATAAAGCATATAGAGCTAACATGCCAATATAATAGGGGTTCCTTTTAAAAAGGGCTCTGCACTTTTTCCACATTTTAATAGCTCACATGTGTCTTAAAGATGCACTCCTGCGGCTCTAAAACCACCTCAAAAACAAATATGTATTGCCCCAAATAGTATATTGTGGCTTTTTACCCACAAAAAACTTTTATTGCCTTAGAATTGCTTGGAAAGCACTTTTAAATCTTTCACCTACTTTATATGTGTGGATCTGTGAATATTCTAATTAGTGGCCTGCAGGGCTTACACGCGATTGGTTGCTGCGCTTTCCAACCTGCAGGGCTTGCACATGCTTGGTTGCAGCGACTCTTGGTAGGTGGGTTGCTAGTCTGTTCACAATGCTTCCGGATGTTAAAGTTTTGTCTATATCTTCAAAAGTAAAAAGCGAAACATTTTTCTGAAAGCGGTTCCGCCGAGTATGGCGAGCTGGAACCACTTCTATCTGCCAAAAGTGGCCCGTTGGACGGTTCACATTCCGCAGCTTGGCGCTCCGTCTGCTGGCGAAGTGAGCTGAGAGCAGCAGTCTCGGTGAGCAATTCTGCTGATTAAAGCCCCCCCCGCTTCGCTAATCCTTATGCAAATTGGATGCTTTCAGCCCCCTCAATCCTGCTGCTTCTTGGCTCCTCCCTCTTCCCCCAAGGTAGCCAAGCGTATCCGCCTGATTGGTTAATGTTATAACCAAGCAGGCTAAGCAGGGATACTTGCATAGCGAATAGCGAGAAACGGCCTGTCCAGACTCACTCGTTGGAGGGGGGCATTACCAAAGTGGAAATTCACAGCAGGAAAACACAGATTGGTGAAATTTTGCTCTTGATATGTCTTGTAAGCAGTGTTGGGCAAGTTACTAAAAATATTAAGTAGTTACTTCTTTTCAAAAGTAAGTTACTTTTGAGTTACTGCATGATTAAAGTAACTAGTTACTTGGAAAAGTAACTTTCACGCTACTTTTAAATGCATACTTAAATCATCTTGCACACATAGCAAGATCAAGGGCCCCTTGTTCTCATCAGAAAAAAGAAGAAAAAGAAAACTGATGAGAAAAAAGTCTCATCTTACAGAGAAAAAATGTCTCAGATTTACATAAACTATTGTAATCAGTAGAAAGTCAAAAATTTACTCGAAATAAAGCTGTAAATTCACAGAGAAAACTTTGGACCCTTTGGTGGGCTGTTTTTGGCCCACGAGCTATATGTTTGACACCCCTGGACCAGCCCATTAAATATGCATATTTAGAGGATTTACTTCCATGAAATAGTTGCATATCACAGCAGTATGTAAATGAATAAGATCAAATAAAACACAAAGCACAGATAAATGAAAGTTCACCGCTTAGAAGAAGCTGTTCTTTAATGCAACAAATCACAGTCACTTTTTCTCTGTGCGTAAGAAAACTTTAAATGCATTTAATGCAGACATTAAATGTGAGTTTCTTGCTCAAAAAATACTCATGTTTAACCACAGAGGTAAGAGCTGTTAGGGGCTACTCACTGCTTGGACAACAGGCGATCAGGGCTCAATATGAGAAGTCGCCATCGCCACGGCATTTCTTCCTACATGGGCTGCGGCGTGAACTGGGGCAGGACAGAAAACCCGACCTGCGGAGGAGACTGACAGCTGTGCCAGCTATGGTAGGGTCACTTTATTTGCGCTAAAAATATCTATCCATATTCATAAAACGAGTAACGCATCTGATCAAATTTCAGTAACTGTAACGGATTACTGAATTTTTAAACTGTAATTTCGTTACACAGCACGTTACTGCAAAAGTAGTGGCATTACTCCGAACACTCCTTGTAAGTTAAAAAAAAGACGTTACAGACATGTTAACAGAAAAACTTGTGTGAGAGTGTCACTTTAATGAAATGTTTGACATATTTTGTTCACATTTTCTTTAATTTTTTAATTATTGGAGCAAATTTATTTTTTATTTTTTCTGGCTTTTGTGACATGCTCTGATTTAAAGCCTGTCACTTTAAAAAACATCCTTCACCGTTTCAACTCCGCCCTCCCTCTTACGTCAGTAAGAAGAACAACAATAGGCTTTATTGTCATTGTACAGTTGTACAGCACAATGAAATTGTGGGTGCTCCACAGTTAGCCATTATCGCTGACTAGCTTCTAGTCTCCCAGCTCAGTTGAGCAGCGCTCTGGTTCACTAATCCACAGTCGATGGTGTATCTCGGGTCAGTCCGGTCTATCTCCCAATAATTTTGCAGTGATTTCACAAAAATTGCTGGCACCATGCGCTGGACGGCTCCTTCGATTGCCACAAACCGAGGCGAGCTACTGAGCCAAGGGATTTCAAAGGGCAGTGTGGCTCTGTGGGACTCCACTCTGCTGTTACGGCCAGCTGAAAGCTGGAGCGACTACGCTGCCCACGAGAGCAGCACAAATCCACGGAGGATGGTGGGGTTGCTGGGCGTAAGAGCCAGCAGCATCTAGTCCCAGCACATTTTGATTGCAGGGAGCCGGAGGCTTTGTTGTGATTCTGCAGCTGATCGCGTGTACCGGCTTGTGGCTTGCATGGCCAGCTAAAGGTAGCCTATTAGCTCCTGAGCTATTAGCCCACAAGCTAACACTGGTACCAGGACACTGGCTGTAAGCGTGGCTTATAATGTCATTTTCTTCAGATTTTCAGCCCCTTTTTCACTAGCACCTACTCAGCCTGACTCGCCTCGACTCTACTCAACTCGACACGGTGTGGTTTGTTTTCCATTACAACCGAGTACCACCTCAAGTGGGTGGGTTCATTACAGGAAGGCGGCCTTCTTCCTTGTGAGTAGCCGTCAGCTTGGAGACCTCCTGGTATACTTTTTCATTTTGGGTCGCTCCGCCACAGCAGGTCCGTCGGGGCTGAAAAGTTCATAGTTGTCAAATTGCCCCATATGTAGTTTATTTTTCAAGTACAGGGATCCAAGCGCTGCAACACCAATGGAAGAACTCTGTGCACTGATGGGGAGACTGTTGAAAAATAGCCACATTTGTTCAAATTTGACTACTATATGAACTTTTCAGCCTCGGCGCTGGCGGAGTGTTCCGAAATGAAATACCAGGAGGTCTCTGAGCTGATGGCTGTTCACGGGGAAGATGGTGAGTGTTGTGTGATGGTGTTGATTTGTCAGTGAGTACAACTCTTTAGTTGATCTTTTCAAAATCCTTTATTAGTTAACCAATGACAGCAGCGTCTGAAACACACAAACAACATATTGAAATTACATATACAGCAAAATAACACAATTACCATACGACCCATAGTTCTATATGCCCCCCCCCCCAATTCTTTAGAAGTTAAAGACGAAACATTAAAAAAAAGGAGGAGTATGGGATATGTAATCATATATAACTGAGTCCATAAAAGTTCAAGAGTTAAGTCATTTCGAAACCAAGCCAGTGGTCTTGATTGTCATGTCGAATGCCGTGTGGCAGAAGGGTGTGGGTGATGGTGGGGCGAAGTTTGGTTCAATGAGGTGCCTGTTGTTCCTTCAGACCTGGAGCATTGTCAGGCATGAGGTTGCAAAGGGCCCGGTCGACTTTGTTCTTGGTTGCTGGTTTCTCAGGCGACGGCAGGGCAACTGGTGGCCGCATTTCCTGGCCTACAATAGGGGGCTCCGATGACGGAGCTGAGCTGGCCTGCATAAAAAGCGGGATAGGTACAGTTGACTTGAACTTGAAAGATGGGGTAGCAGTGATGTCAGTCAGTGCTCTGCCAGCTGCCCTGATAGGAGAGTTAGGTTTTTGGCCTGCAGTGAATAAGGGTGATTTTGGGCAGGGTGATGGGTCGGTTGCCATCAAGGGAGGTGCTCGTTCAATAACTGGGATGTACTTTTGCAGGAACTTCGGGTTACGTAAAGTGATTGTACTGGAGCCATCAATCCTCAAGACATATTGATCAGATTGCCTCGCTTCCACAATGATTCCAGTCTTGTCCCATTTTGTGGGGTTAGGACCAGTTTGATTCTGAATTCTGACGCAGTTTCCAGTGACCAGCGGGGGAAGAGAACGAGCATGTTGGGAGAGGTGCTTAGAGGCACACGTGTTGGTTACGTAAGGCTTCTTCTCTAGATATGTGTCTCACGCCATGTGCTGTGTAGTTGGTACTTTCCAGGATGAATTGGTATAAAGTTGTGGATTGGGCGTCCAAAAGCACACATGGCAGGGGGAGAAGGGTGTCACGGTCAGGTGTGTTGTGATACTGAAGTATCGCACGCTGAAAGGCATCGGTGTCCAGTGAGCCCTTGGCGTCAGTGTTGTCAGTGAGGAGGTGTTTCACTGTCTTAACACCCACTTCTGCACGGCAATTTCTGTGAGGAAAGGTGACAGATGAAGTGCGATGATGCACGCCCCAATCGTGTAGGAAGTTGCGGGTGACGCTCGCTGTAAATTCAGGCCAACGTAGCTCAAAGTAGGACCAGTCCTCACTAGTTCCCGCAGCCATCACCATTGGCCGTTTGACCTTCTCCACTTTGGTGATACATGGAGCGAAAGTAGGTACTGGTGTAAGGTCGGCTGGATGAGTGGTGAGGGCATGGAGGTTGATCAAACTAAGAAGTATGTCTGGGGATGTTGAGCTTGGCCATGACATCTGGCAGGGTTTCCTCTAGTAACATTTCTGGATAGTGGCCTGCCACGGCAGAAAAATTTCCGCCGCACTTACGAGGATATATAAATTTGAGAAAAATATGTGAAGCAATGACTTTCCGCAAGTACGCACACGAACAACGCGTGTGACCGTCATCCGTGCGGAGTTGAGAAGCACTTCGCCCACGTGAGCTTTCCAGTCAGTCACCAGGCAGAGTGTCTTGCTAGCCTGACTGTCTGAGAGAAACATGAGTTTATTAAAGTACTTTAAACACGGAAAAAAATCAGAAAAGGTATGCAAGCATACATCGCCTGCTCAGCTCCTGATTGCCAGACAGTGTTTCCTCTGGCTTAAAGGAAAGTCAGTTTTAAAAGAGGAAATTACAAATATGAGGAAAATGGCTTCAAATTTAGATAAATTTACAGAGAAAAGTAGAATAAGAAAATTGTTATAAATTTTTGAGAAAAACCTCAAACCTTCAAGACTGAAGTCATTACTCAAGTTTTTTAGTGGGTGCTCTTTGTACCCTTAACTCAACTAGAAATTTTTGGAGCTCAGAGAGGGCAAGATGAAACAGAAGAGAGGAGCCAAGGAGAGGAAAGTGTTCAGGCAGAGAGTCCAGGAGAGGTGAGAGTAGAGGAAGGAGAGAAGGGTAACACCACTAAAAAGTCCAAACACAGGACATCTGGGTGGGACCCCAACTGGCCCAATATTCCAACATTCAAGCCTCGGTTGTACAATACTTCAAATGGTAAGTTCCATATGCAAAGTTATTGTGCAAAATTTAAAAGAGAAAAAAAATTGTATAAAATTAACATATTCCGGTAACAATCGTGTCATATGTTTACTCCTCCCCCTTCCCCCAGAAAAATATGTTGCCACCGCGCCAAGGTCTTTAAGCCAGAGGAAACATTGTCTGGCAATCAGGAGCTGAGCAGGCGATGGTGTCTGCCATCTTTATGCTGTTGTCATCAATGAGTACAACTCTTTAGTTGATTTTTTCAAAATCCTTTATTAGTCAACCAATGACAACAGCATCTGAAACACACAAACAACATAACAAAATTACATATAAAGCAAAATAACACAAATACCATACAACCCATCGTTCTATAATTTGTGTGTAGCCATTTATTTTGTTGATTATCACAGAAATAATAAAAACTCATGGCCGAATTTACAATTGATGTTTTTGAATCTTGTGAAGACGTAGCTCTCATCCACTCACGTTAAGCCCTGGCCAATCAGTGGCCTGCAATCTGTTGACATCACATTTTCAGCTCGACTCAGCACGGTTGGAACCTCACTGAAGTAGGTCCCAAAAAAGTACCTACTAGGTACTAATGGAAAACCCTACCGACCGAGTAGAGTTGAGGCGAGTAGGGCTGAATAGGTACTAGGGGAAAAGGGGCTGAAGTCACCCTAATAGCCATCCCTGTTATCACCTGGTTTGGTGGTGTGCCTCGCGTCGCTGCGGCCCATCTCACAGTGGTTTCGTTGTGATTCTGCGGTGGATTGCCTGTACTGGTGTTATGCCAAGAAGTCCCCTGCCCATCTAGGGGAGTTCTCGGCATAACACCGGCCAGTAGCCCTGGTCCCGGGCCATAAAAGTGACCGGTGTGCCGGTACGGGCGATCTGCCGCGGAATCACGATGAAACCACTCAGAGGTGGGCCGGAGTGAATCAGGTGGTAACAGGGATGACTATTAGGGTGACTAAGATCTGAGGAAAATAACAATATAAGCCGTGCTTACATCCAGCATCCTGGTACCAGTGTTAGCTCAGGGGCTAATAGGCTACCTTTAGCCACCACTTTGATCCATATGATGGACAGCTTCATCATCATCATAGTAGTCTGTCGGGGTGACAATGACGGTTTCATTTAGGTCTGATCAGATTCCTCCATGCAGCTCTGTAATTCGCCTTCTGCTGCCAGGAACTCCTGACCTTGTTAACCCGGGCGACGTCCGAGCTGGTATGAGTTGCTCTCCGACTGACCATTTCATGCGGGCCAATAATAGAGCAGTGGGTGGGTCTTTAGGACGGCAGTGGGTGGGCTTTTTCAAGACTTGACATAGGAGACTTACCCAAACCAAAAAACGTTTTTGGGAGTTTTTCTGAGAGAAAAATGAGATAAAGGCACTCACCAAACTTGCTACACAGGTTCACCTTGAGATCCTGATCTCTGACTATGGGTTTGGGGTCAAAAGGTCAAGGTTAACATTTCTTATGCCTTGTTACTGTACAAGTAAAGTTAGGGCCACCAAACTTGCTACACAGGTTCAACCTGTGACCCTGAAGTGTGACTGTGGTTTTGGGATTGAAAGGTCAAAGGTCAGCATCAGCATGGCTTATAAACTACATCTCAACAACAAAGAAAGTGAGCACCACCAAACCTGGTACAGGTTTGATGAAAGGACTAGCTGTTACGATCCTTGATTTTTGCACCACTTCTGAATCTGTGGGGAGTTCTTGAGAGATGGCTGCTATAAGGCTTCACCACTAGGACACAACATCAGTTGTGTACCTCAGCATCACAGGGTGTTTTGGCCATTTATCACAAGATACCCTCCACTGAGGCAGGCCCACCACAGGTTGATCAAGCCTGGGTGTGTGTCCTGCAGTTTAGCTGTTTGCCTTAGAAGCCCAGATGGTATCACTCCTTTTCATTCACAGCCAGCAACTGGTCTTCTTGGTGGTGTCGACCAGCTCTTGATCGACTATAGACCATAGGAAATGGTGATGTCCTATATAATGTCATAGACGTCCTATATGATGTCATAGACGGACTATTGCATGCCGGAATCCTTTGATGTTGACGATTAAAAATTGTAGCTCTGACGCTGGAATCCTTTGATGTTGATGATTCCATGAGTTGTTTTGATGCTGGAACCCTTTGATGTGACACCGTTCACCGAGGCAGACCCACCACAGGTTGATCAAACCTGGGTGTGTCCCCTGTGGTTTAGCCGTTTGCCCCAGAAGCCCAGATGATGTCACTCCTTTTCATCCACAGCCAGTGACTTTTCCTCTCGGCGATGTCGGCCAGCTGTTTGATTGCCCGTCTGTGATCCTGTCCCCTGATCCCAATCTCCCTGAGCAGCTTTGCAGTTGTTGTGGCTACAAAACACCTGCATCCCACCTCCACCGGGCACACCGTTATCTTCCAGCCTCTGTCCTCTGCCTCAGTTGCTAAGTTGGAATACTGCAGCTTCTTACGCTCATAAGCTTCCTTGACAGCATCCCCCCAGGGTACTGTCAACTCGATAATATAGGCGAGCTTAGATGAATTGGACCAGAGGATGAGCTCTGGCCGCAGGGTGGTGGTCGTTGCAATCTCCAGAGGGAAAATGAGCCTTTGATTCAAGTCAGCTCGCATCAGCCAATTCCTGGCTGTGTTCAGTGGACCCAGATCAGGGAGTGAGGGACCGGTTCTCAGCTTGGCTCCCGCTTGAACAAATGATGGTACATGTCTGCGCACATCCTGGTTGTTGAAGGGTTGGGAGTTGATGGATACTCTATTGCAGTCAAGTTTATCAGCTAGACACCTGAGGACCTGGTTGTATCTCCACGTGTATCTACCTTGAGTAAGGCTAGTCCTGCAACCAACCAAGATGTGCTTGAGTGTTGCTGGGGCTGTATACAGAGGGCAAGATGGATCCTTTTCAAGCCACAGCTGCAAATGCAAATTTGTGGGAGAGGGCAGCACATCATATGAAGCTCGGATGATGAAGCTCAGCCTGTTGGATTCCATGCCCCAGAGTTGTCTCCATGTGATTTTCCTCTTTTTGACACCCTCCCATCTCATCCATCGACCCTGTTTGGCTTGTGCTATGGCTCGACGCACCTCCTCTACCACCATAGTTCGGCGTTCGGCTGGAGATGTCTTTTGCCAGAGAGGTGTCACTGTTCCAAAGCCAAGGCCTCCTGTGCCTTGTTGGACATGGTCCACCATGTCACGATGGAGGAGCACAGATTTGGCCTGTAGTACAGCCATGCTTGGGGTACACTTCTTCCCTGTTGCTAGGGTAGGAGCAGCACCTCTTACTACAGGATCCCAGGAGTTGGTGAGCGACATGTCCAGCCTCACTTTGGCACATTTGAATTCCTCAACTAGGCTAGACAATGGCAGCAACAGGGCTTCATCGCTGTAGAGTCCAATGCTGCTGAGACATTTTGGGAGGCCAAGCCACTTTCTCACATAAGGGCTCACTCACCTTTCCAGACACTGAGCATGGATTTGAGAGACTTCATACATGGTCAACGGCCACAGGAGTCTGGGCAGCAGCCCAAATTGGAGACACCAGAGCTTCAGTTTCCCTGGAAGTGCGGTGTTATTAATCTGCCTGAGGCCATTAGCTGTGTCCTGCCGGAGTTGTTCAAGCTGTTGGGTGTCTCTAAGGCCTGTGTTATACCATCGTCCAAGGCTCTTGATGGGCTTCTCTAAGGCTGTGGGGATGGGTTCATCGCTGATGTGAAACTGCACTCCCGTTAGTTGGCCATCAACAATGGAGATGCTGTGAGATTTGCTTGGCTTAAACTCCATTCATGCCCACTGGATGTTCTCCTGGAGTTCCTGTAGCAAGCGTCTAGTGCATGGTTTTGTTGCTGTAATGATGGTCATATCATCCATGTACGCTCTAATTGGCGGAAGACGCAGGCCACTCTTGGTCCTCTCGCCACCCACTACCCAACGGGATGCCCGTATGATCACTTCCATTGCCATGACGAATGCTAAGGGGGAAATGGTGCATCCTGCCATGATGCCCCTTTCCAGGTGCTGCCAGGCTGTGGTGGTGTTCTCGGCGACAGGTTCACTCTGAGACCAGAACCTCTGACTTTAGATTTTGGGTCAAAAGGTCAAGGTTGGCATTCCCTATGATCTCTTACTATAGAACGTGTAAAACTCTCTAGGGTCACCATACTTGCTACACAGGTTTGCCTTGGGATCCTGACCTACAGCTATAGGTTATATACTTTGCTGTATATTCATGGAGGATGGGCTTATCATAATTTGGTTCTGCCACAGTAATTACACTACTCACAAAAAGTTAGGGATATTCAGCTTTCGGGTGAAATTTTAGGATGCACCGAAAATGCACTATAACCTTTACAGGTGAATTTAATTTGACCTTCTCTAACCTTTTGAATGCACATGTCCAACTGTTCAGTGTTTCGGTACTTTTTGCGTAACTTACTGTTCTCTAACAAGGTGCTTAATGGCAAAATTCACAACAGGTGTTTGATCCATGAATCGATCAATAAATTTTCTGGTTCAATTAGAATTGGTATTTAAACAGTCCTCTTCATCATGCTGTTCACATTTTGACATCATGAGACCAAGATGATGCCTAACAATTGATCAGCAGTACCTCACCATTGCGAGACTTCAAACATGATGCTCTCAGAGGGACGTGGCTACTGAGCTTAGAGTATCACAGAGTGTCATCAGCAGGTTGCACCAGAGATACAGAGAGACTGGAAGAGTCAGAAGTGGGAAGAGTCACAGAAAGGCATAAAAGTGGACGTCCTTTGCTCATTTGCACACTGTACATAGGCTTATGCCATCTCAGGTTCATATCATCTATTAATATACCATTGTCCATTATAGCCATACAGTGAATTTTCAATTTTCATTCTTCTTGTTTCCTCTAGTTTAACTGCTTTAACTGTCCTAATTGCTTAATGTGTGTTATTAGTATTCATTAGTATTAGTCTTAGTATCAAAGTGTGTTTAAGGTGTCCTAATTGCCTAATGTGTGTTATTAGTGTGTGTTATTATTCATTAGTTTTAGATGTGTTATTACCTTATTACCTGATGTGTATCTATTACCTTGGCATTCGTTCGGAGAGCAGAGTAAGAATTTCATTGCTCAGGAAATGTTGCATTTCTTAACTGTGCACATGATAATAAAGCCTTTGAATTTTGAATCTTTGGCCACATCCCACGCTGATGACCGCTTCATTGTGAACAGTGCCCTGTGGAACCGGAGGATGAATGCCACTCAACTCCAGGCACATTTAAGGGAGGTGAGAGGCACCCAAGTGTCACGTCAGACCATTCAAAACCATTTCCATCAGCGTGGTTTGCGTGCTAGATGACCTGCAAGGGTATGTAACCACACCACCAGGCACAGGCGTCATCGTCTTGCATGGGCCAGGGAGCATTTATGCTGGACAAGGGACCAGTGGGCCTCAGTGCTGTTTTCTGATAAGTTGATTCGCGCTGAGCCACAATGATGGCCACCAACGATGATGGAGACATCAAGGAGAGTGCTATGCATCAGCCACTCTTGTCACCAGATGAGCCTTTGGTGGTGGTGGTGGTGTTACAGTCTGGGCAGGTGTGTCTAGTCAATACAGAACGGTCCTATACCTTGTGAATGGTACCATGACAAGCCAATACTACCTGAATAACATCATTAATCCAGTCATTGTGCCCCTGCATGAACAACACAGGCCTAATTTCATCTTCATGGGTGACGGTGCTCCAGCTCATCGAGTTTGCATCATTAGGGAACGGCTGCTGTAGGCTGGGGTACCTCAAATGGAGTGGCCTGCACTTTCTGCAGACCTGAATCCCATAGAAAACCTATGGGATCAGCTGAGTCACTGTGTAGAGGCTCGTAACCCTGCACCCCACAATCTCAATGACCTGAGGCCCGCCCTCCAAGAAGAGTGGAATGCCATGCCTCAGCAGACACTGATTTGGCTTGTGAATAGCATGAGACATCGTTGTCAAGCTGTAATTGATGCTTAAGGGCACATGACAAGTTATTGATTCATTGACATTTTTTGGTGTGGTATATCCACCACTGTTGTTGGCTTTTGTTTCAATTGTTTGAGATGAGGAAATCATCGATGCATGCTTCTATTTAAATGCCCTACTTTCATGGTATACAGTATCTCACAAAAGTGAGTACACCCCTCACATTTTTGTAAATATTTTATTATGTCTTTCCATGGGACAACAGTGAAGATTTGACACTTTGATACAATGTAAAGTAGTCAGTGTACAGCTTGTCTAACACTGTAAATTTGCTGTCCCTTCAAAATAACTCAACATACAGCCATTAATGTCTAAACTGCTGGCAACAAAAGTGAGTACACCCCTAAGGGAAAATGTCCAAATTGTGCCCAATTAGCCATTTTCCCTCCCCGGTGTCATGTGACTCATTAGTGTTACAAGGTCTTAGGTGTAAATGGGGAGCAGTGTGTTATATTTGGTGTTACCGCTCTCACACTCTCTCATACTGGTCACTGGAAGTTCAACATGGCACTTATGACAAAGAACTCTCTGAGCATCTGAAAAAAAGAATTGTTGCTCTATATAAAGATGGCCTAGGCTATAAGAAGATTGTCAACACCCCGAAACTGAGCTGCAGCATGGTGGCCAAGACCATACAGTGGTTTAACAAGACAGGTTCCACTCAGAATAGGCCTCGCCATGGTCGACCAAAGAAGTTGTGTGCATGTGCTAAGCATCATACCCAGAGGTTGTCTTTTGAAAATAGACATATGAGTGCTGCCAGCATTGCTGCAGAGGTTGAAGGGGTGGGAGGGTGTGTGTGTGTGGGGGGGGGTCAGCCTGTCAGTGCTCAGACCGTACGCCGCACACTGCATCAAATTGATCTGCATGGCTGTCGTCCCAGAAGGAAGCCCCTTTTAAAGATGATGGACAAGAAAGCCTGCAAACAGTTTACTGAAGACAGACAAAGGACATGGATTACTGGAACCATGTGTTTTGTGGTCTGAGACCAAGATAAACTTATTTGGTTCAGATGGTGTCGTGTGTGGCGGCAACCAGGTGAGGAGTACAAAGACAAGTGTGTCTTGCCTACAGCCAAGCATGGTGGTGGGAGTGTCACGGTTTGGGGCTGCATGAGTGCTGCCAGCACTGGGGAGCTACAGTTCATTGAGGGAACCATGAATGCCAATATGTACTGTGACATACTGAAGCAGAGCATGATCCCCTCCCTTCAGAAACTGGGCCGCAGGACAGTATTCCAACATGATAACGACCCCAAACACACCTCTACGACGATCAGTGCCTTGCTAAAGAAACTGAGGGTAAAGGTGATGGACTGGCCAAGCATGTCTCCAGACTTAAACCCTATTGAGCATCTGTGGGGCATCCTCAAACAGAAAGTGGAGCAAGGTCTCTAACATCCACCAGCTCCGTGATATCGTCATGGAGGAGTGGAAGAGGATTCCGGTGGCAACCTGTGAAGCTCTAGTGAATTCCATGCCCAAGAGAGTTAAGGCAGTGCTGGGAAAATAATTGTGGCCACACAAAATACTGACACTTGGGCACAGTTGACATTTTCACTTAGGGGTGTACACACATTTGTTACCAGGGTTTAGACATTAATGGCTGTGTGTTGAGTTATTTTGAGGGGATAGCAAATTTACACTGGTGTTGTACAAGCTGTACGCTGACTACTTTACATTGTATCAAAGTGTCATATCTTCAGCATTGTCCCATGAAAAGATATATTTACAAAAATGTGAGGGGTGTACTCACTTCTGTGAGATACTGTAATATCACTGTAGTGTGAGCTTTTTACATTTTCCATAAATTTCACCCCAAAGCCAAATATCCCTAACTTTTTGTGAGTAGTGTATATTGAAAAGTTGAAAGCTGCTCTCCATCATTAAGTATTGGGATCTTCAAAGAAAACCGAGGTGGGGGATATTGCATTCGCCTCAGAGTGCTCTTGTTTAACATGACAGCCGTCTGAAAGAGAAGGTGAAACTTAAATATTTCCACTCAACTGGATGTAGACGGTCTAACTTCGGAGGTGCCACTTCCTGCGCCATGTTTGTTTTGCTGTTTCTATGCTAACGTGTTACTTCTGTTGGTAGCGTAACGGTGTGACGTTGTCACGCAGCAGACCCAAAATATTGTAATATTAATTTTTACACTGGTATTAAAATTTATACTGGTATTATTGTGAACGATATGATATGGCACACCCCTAAACTAAAGATAAATTGGTAACAAAAATAATTGTTATTTGCAGCCCTACTACTGTGTGCACCTTCTCTTATCACATGAGAGATAGGAGAGCAGAGAATTGCATATTGATACTGCTTACAATTAGAGTAGCTTCTGTGTTAATTTTCTTTTCATTCCCATATAGTGGCACATAGTTTAGTAATTTTTGAGAAGTATAATTATGCATGGGCATTGCACAATCATACAGCATACACTCATTAAAGAGCAAATGTAATTTTTGACTGGGTTGCATGTTTCTGGTTAGAATGTAGTTAATATTGCAGCATAGTCATTTTTTGCAAATGCTTGAATACTGGCAGTGTTCTCGTAATTTTAGGCTGGGGAATGAAGAAAAATTTTTAGGCAAACTGAGTAAATTATAAAATGCAGTTTTATAACACAGTTCTTCTCAAAGCTGCAAGTCAGTCTAAGAATACTAATTATCATTAGATTACATGTACAGAAACAATGTCTGAAAGACCAGCTTATAACACAGAGTTTTGGTATTTGATTGACAGTTATTCCTTGTTTCCTTATTCATTGTGACTGGTTTGGATTGCTGTAATGCACTTTTTGTAGGGATCAGCCAAGCTTCTATTGCTTGTCTTCAACTGGTACAAAATGCTGCCACCCACATTTTAGCCCACAGGCATGAGCACATTTCACCTATTCTGGCTTCCCTTCACTGGCTCCCTGTGCGTTACAGAATCGATTTTAAAATTCTCCTTTGTTTTTAAATGTCGTAACAGTCTTGCGCCATCCTACCTCTCTGACTTACTTCAGCCTTATGTTCCACCACAATCCCTAAGATCAGCTGATCAGCTGCTCTTGGCAATCCCTAAAACAAGACTGAAGCTCAGAGGGGATCGGGCCTTTGCTGCTGCGGCTCATAGGCTATGGAACGAGTTGCCATTACATGTTTGGCAGGCTGTCTCACTTTGTGTTTTTAAATCTCATTTAACAGCACATCTGTTTTCCTTGTTTTTGTTTTTTTTTCCACAATATCTTTATTGAACCTTTTTTTTTTTTTTTAACAAACATGATACAAACAATCAAACACTAACACTAAAGTACTACAAAAAAAAAAAAATACCCTAAAAACACCAACAACCACCAACAAAATCAAGTCTTCAACAATGCTCCTCTGTTTAGTCTAGACAATCCAATACATTAGTATACATATTATGTTCACCAGTTTGGAATTTACAAGGTCCACACACATCATTCACCTTCTTCTTCAAGAGTTATGTTTAAATTTTTTACATAATCAATAAAAGGTCTCCATATATTCTCAAACACAATTTCCTTTGATTTCAGTATATATGTTATTCTTTCTAATGGAAGGTTTGTTAACATCTGTCTTAACCACTGAGTCACATCTGGTCTATGAGTCTTTTTCCATAATAGTGCAATACATTTTTTGGCATTAAGCAAACTGAGGTCTATGAATGTTCTTTCACTTTTATTGAAATTATGCTTTTCTGGGTACAGACCCAACAAAAACAGTTTAGGATTCAATATGATTTGTTTTGAGATTATTTTTTCAATTGTTACCCTCACCTCCTCCCAAAACATTCTTATTAATCTACATTCCCATAAACAATGAAATAGGGTTCCTTTACTTTCCATGCATTTTGTGCATGTATCTGGTATATTTTTGTTATATCTATTTAACTCCTCCGGTGTAACATACATCCGCATTAACC